>CM058046.1:33005043-33605043 GCA_030169165.1 Centaurea solstitialis
GACTTTCGTCAGGGAAAACCCACTAATCCGACATGGAGGTTCAAGGTTTACGGTGAAGACATGGAGGTCCTCGCCGTAGATGGAAACACATATGTGTCAAGCATCACCATCGACGACTTCATATGAAAACCCATATCTGGTTTAGATTTCATCTGGGTCTGATTTCATCTTCTATGGCCGCTTCAATTTCATGTCAAATGATTGGTTCAAAAATCATTTTGAAACCCAAATTTGGTTCAAAAATCAACTTTTGGTTATTCCCACTAGTTAGTGGATCTGGTTCTTCCCTCTCTCTTAGTTCTAGTTTAGATTTAAGTCATTGATTTTTGGTTTTGATTTACGGTTTGTTGTTTAGATTGCTTGGTTTTGATTTAGGGTTTTTTTGTTTAGATTGCGTGGTCTTGATTTGCTTCACTAATTCATCTTCATGGATGGTTTAAAAATCATATTAGATTTGGATTTTTGAAACCCATATGTGTTTTTGTTTTGTTTTTTTGTGTTTTGAATTTGAATTCAATTTAGGTTTGTTTAATTTAGGCTTTGATTTGATTTTAGGGTATTTTTGTTAAGAACATGATGTTCATATATTCATATTTTTGTTAAGAAGATGATGTTCATATTTGATTAGTAAAAAGAATATTAAAAATAAAAGAAATGGCTAAAAAGACGCAATTACCCTCATGTGCACTGCACGTGGGTGTGCCTAACGGAGACCCTATTGACGGTGTTAGCATTAGGGACCAAAACCAGACGAAATCGCATACTACGGTGGCAAATTTGTATTTTTAAACTCTAGGGACCAAATCCGTTAATTTTATCAAACCATAAGGACCAAAAGTGTAGTTTACTCTAAAAACAATTCCAAGTTGTACCAGTGTGTATCAATACTTGAAAAGTATATGGAAAAGATAAGACACAAGTATTAAGTTTAGAAACACACGGTTAGAATATGACAACAACTGCATAAGAAATGAAAACATTTAAAATTCACTTCTAGACACATAAAATCATTTTGAGAATAGAGAAGTAATTTGAACATTTAAGAAAATACTTTTCGTACTTGAAAGTTATCTTTCAAATATGTTTGATTTTCCAAACAAATATTCCATGATCTCCCCGTTAACAGAATATTTCATCTTTTATAAGTTCCCCCTTGAATGATGAATAACCTGCAAAAGAAAAAAAAGATGTTGGTTTTCATATAGAATGAATCCTCATTCGTTTGTCAATATCAAATTAAGAATTACTTCCAACTCCCCCTCAAATTATGCATAATTCAAGTATGAGTTCTAGATTGATAAGTCAATGTCATTGAAGACCGAGTCTTAATCTAAATTGATTAGAAATCCAAAACATCGTTTTGAACTGAAATATTGAAAAATCATTATGATTTTGTAGCCCCACCGCCTCTTAAATTTTGCATAAAAGTAAATGATCACTTGCAAAAGCAATTAAATAGATTTTGATACCCATTTAAACCTATGTCTTTGTTTGTAATTTGTAGTGGATTTATAAGAAGAAATATTATAGGATCCATACCAAGTATCAACAAATTCTTTACGCACAAAATCATTTGTTCCACAATAAGAACAACAAATTTTCTTTTGTGATAACATGTGTTAGGATTGAGAGGTACAACCACCAAGACAAAAGGGATCCTTGTTGTACATGGTGCTACCTCTAATATTTATAGACCAAACGCCTCTGCTAACCCTGAGTTCAAATGTGAACGCGGGCGGATGCTGGAACCTGTACCCCATAAATCAAGACCCATCAATCCCCCCATCATCTGATAGTTCTCAAGCTAGACTCTATATCTCATACCCAACCATGTACTCTAACGGTTCTAAATCAAGACTCCGTGTCTAGTACCTACCTACACACATGCCTTCTTCATGATTTAAACTCGAGAACTTGCTCATATACCACTTGTTAGGATTGAGAGACGCAACCACTAGAACAAAAGGTGTTAGTTTTATAAGTTATATGGGCTAAAAATATGTAATAGGGCTTTCGGTTTTATTTTTGGGCTAAAACCTATTTGTACTTTATAAATAGTTGAGGGTTTCTAGTGGCCGCAAGGATAGAGTGAGTGAGCGCACAAAACATACACTGACTATGTAAAAATCTTCACATGAGAGTCATCAAACTGTAAATGTGTGGCAGTCTTTATACTCCATCCCCTCCATGTAATTCCTACCGACAACAGATGGTCATTTTGCTTTATCTTTTGTTTATTCATTTTTTGTTTCAGTTATACATGGACCACATGCGGATATTTGTTGGATCATTACTGGGTTCTACAATTGGTATCAGAGCCACCTAAAGAAAATCCTCTTTAATTCGATCAACAAACGCAATCTTCGTAGATAGAGGGAATCACATGAACTCGAGTCTTATTCTTTTCTATGCTTTGTTTATATCATTATTTTTATGATTTATATCTTTTAAACATCACCAAAATATAATGTGGTGTAGCTTCAAAAAGTAAGTTTCAATCTACTCTTCTCAAAATTGAGATTTACAGTTTGGGTGTCTGTTATATCACCTGTGAGAAATCTTTCATTTTAATCCATATATGTTGATGGGGTTCTTTCATTTATGGATAAAATGGGTTATTTCTGAACGGATACGAACTAAATGTAATGTATCAATTGTTCTTGATATAACTCCTAAGCTAAATCATTCAACACCTCCAATTTCCTTTTTTATCTCACTTTGGTCAATAAGCATCTCGGCGGTTGATCTATGATCCTGTTGTACATATTGCTTTCGTGTTCATCACTTGTTACCATAGTTGTCGATCTTAGATCTAACAAGAACGGCTACTAGTTAGACATTTCCAGTGTCTAGAATATGCTAAAACATTTATGGTACTTGGTCGAGTTGTAATATGGTGTACACTTCATCCTGTTTGAACAAATCTCCGAGGGTGTTCCCATTATCTGCAACCAGAGATGTACAAAATCATATATATGACCTAGTTGCATTGAACACACTCAGCGATGGCTCCAAATCTAATGGGCAATGAAGGACATTGGAAGTCAACAACCTTAGGATTCATGTTCAATTCCTACATATCCGAGCCAAGATATCTAAGGATTTCTCAAAGCTGTATTCATCCAGAGAAACTTTAAGGAGTTTTCTAATCAAATTAGAATGGAGAATATGGTCAAACGGTTCAAAGATAACCTACGGACTGAGCTCCAATCAACATCCATATAATGAGACCAGATGCCTCTAGAGCCCCATTCCAATCATATCTACGGGTACTTAAAGGATTACAAAATCAGCTTGATGAATTAGAGGAGGTTAAGAGCTTTGGAACATGATGCCAAAAGCAAGTCCAAAGCTTCATCTCTGAACTCAGTTATCAGAAGTGGACTCTGTTTCTCCAGAAGCTTTGATACTCCTCATTTTCAACCCATAACCTTTACAACTCACTAACCTAGAGGCAGATCACTTCCAAATGACTCGGATCGATCAATCAAAATAAATTATGAACCACATGTGATTGAACACGGGAACATGTCAAATTCTTCCTCTTGATCAGATTGACACACCTTGGAGGACCATTGAAGACCCGAGCTACCGGTAACAGACAAATATGGGTAACAGACAAAAAGATTTGATCATTTGGCATAGAGCTCTCAGTTGATGATTCTTTGATGAAGAACAACGAGTTAGAGACCATAGAATCTTCTAAGAATATCAGAGGATCTGAGTTTAGATTCAGACTAATCAAAGGTCACTTAAGTCAGAAGGTGCTGATCTATCCCAAGTTGTACCAAGGGAAAACCAGAGAAGACTCAAATCACCTTAGAATAAATCGAGTGAGCTAGATGACCTTAATAAAGTGTCAGTTTTCTAATGAACAACACCTTTGAGATGGTGAACTAGGGTTATAGCAAACTAGAGTTTGTCGGTTCAGAGGACAAGGGGATTCAGACCCAAAGCCTAACCTCCAAGGTACTACATTAAGTTGTACACTACTGTAGTGATATACATATAAAGCGACGTTGTACATACCTTTTTCAAAAGATCGTAGCTGACCCAATAGGTGTACGTATTCTTGAAACTCAATAGAGAAGTCCAGCTACTCTAATACATCTACACTCAAACATCTTAGCATGTTTTTCACATGTAGATGGGCATTAGAAACTTTGAATTTGCTCTTTACCCTTTCAATCAAAAGGTACACATTCTCAACAACTCTTTACAAGGAGATAAAAAAGACCCCTCCGTATTCGAAGAATAAGCTCCACATAAAACTCCTATCAACCTACTCTAGGAAGACAGTCCAGTCTAATCTTGACTATCACTCAAAACTTGCTGATGGTCAGAGGTAACGACAAAGTTGTACATGACAGCAGAACATAAGTGTTCCAAATTTCAAGGATATGAGCTATATTCAAGGGGAAGCTCTAAGACCAGTGAAGATTAGAAGAGATGTATACCAGAGAAACACAAAAGGAATGAAGAGCAATAACTCACCTATAAAACTTTACGGGGAGAATGTTAGTTTAGTTTACCCCCAAATTAATTGTAAATTTGGTAAGTAAGTTATATGGGCCGAAACCTATTTGTACACTACAAAAAGTGAGTGAGTGCACAAAACACACACTAACTATATGAAAATCTTCACATGAGAGTCGTCAAATTGTAAATGTGTGAAGTTATTTATACTCCATCCACTCCTTGTAATTCCTACTGACAGCAATTAATAAAGATTCTGACTTTTTTATCTTTTGTTTATTCATTTCCTGTTTTGGTTATGGACCACTTGTGAATGTTTATTAGATCATTATTGGGTCCTATAAGAGTGAATCCTTATTGTCCAAGCTGCTACCTATAATCTTTATAAATCAAGTGTCTCGACTAACCCCGAGTTCGAATGCGAACACAGGCAAATGCTATAACCCAGACCCCATAAATCTGAACCTATCAGCTTGATTAAGTGATCAGCAAAGTTTACCATACCAAACTTGACGAAAGATCTATCAGTAAAATTATTGTTCTTTTTGAAATGTGGCCCAGGAACAAAAAACTTTGCTTTATCTACATTTTTAGTAGCTCCTTTACTTACCAACCAACTTATCTTTCCTAGGACGATTTGTACCTAAACCATCAACATGATGATCATAAAATATTAGAAGTACAAACCAACTTATCTTTTCTATGATGAAACATCTGCATTGATAGAACCTGAAGCTATCTTGAAAGAACATACAGAGTTAGTATAATCATCATTAGGTGATTGCAAAATAATATCAGGACTCATTTGTTCAAACAGTTCAACTCTGAAACTTATACAATCCGCCAATATTAAATGTAGGTCATGTAGTCTATTTGATTTTCATGTCAACTAGCAACGTAGGTGGTCCAGGTGTTAGTTTACTACAATTCGTTTCCAGGGATTTTCTAAATGGCCCCTTAAAGGATGTTAAATATTTATTCAAGCAGAAGTTGGCCTCCGCCAAGAACCTACTTAGAGGAAATGTTGTAAGAGCAGATCCAAACCAAATCCACCACCAATTTAACAACCTAGACAGTCGAATGATCTTTCAATTGAAGAACTATTATCAATTCTCTTTGCTAATCTACTATCCCAAACATATTTAGATTCTACCGATACAGACCTAGATGGTATTCTGAGAAGCATAATTGAACCATATTCGGAAACCATAAACTCCTTGTAATTTCATTCATTCAGAATCGAAGTTGTCAACGGTCTGTCAAACATGAACACTATGATAACTTTATTTGCCAAAGCCCTGCAAGATTCACTGAACGTACTTGGGGAAAGGGTGCGGTCTTTAGAAAAATACCTTTGAGTCTTAGGCCACCTCAACTAAATATAGACATGATGATCAAATTTGAACCTGATCACCATGAGAGAGAGATAAAAAGTTGGAGGGTTTCCCTAAAGCTCTAGGGTTGGTATTGCTGAACTAGAACTGAACATTCAAGGAGAATATGGACTAGTTTTTGCTATGAATATTAGTAGAAGGGAGATTGTACTATACGTGAATCTTGAATTTAAAGCAAAGGATGAAAATCTTGAGGTGTCTAAGGCCCAACTAAAGGAGGTAGATAGTCTATACATTGAAGTGATAATATAGTGTAGACTCTAGATCACTAGATCATTAGATGGAGGTAGAAAGGATTCATTCTAAAAAGTTAAAGAAGAATTAGATGAGATCATGTCAGAAACCGACTTAGTAGACATCCTAAAAAAATTATAAGTTGACATTGAAGCATACATAGAATTTGAATTTGTTGAAGCCAATATCCATGATCTTGAAACCAAAACACAAGTTGATCGCCTAATCTATGTTGAGGTTCTCCATCTAACTTGAAATCTTAATTCAACCTGAAGTTCCATGCTATGATGAAGTTCCTACATAAACTACTCACCCTAAACCTATATCTGCTCAATCAACTTCTCAATCCAATATAGCAGCTAATCATGCCAGCCAGTCTCGAATGAGAAATCCCCCTGTCTCTCAAATAGTTGTAGAAAGGTGGGATAGAATTCGGATAAGACATGATTGTGTTGAAGATTAATATAGTGACATTGTGTTGGTTATCCAAAGAACTGGATCTGGAGAAGGTTTTGGGTATAAAGAAGCACAACCACAACTTCAAGTGTGAATACATTTACTTTATAAAAATTATTTAGTCAGCCTAAGCATCACGTATATACCAAAAATCTATTCCATATGTGGTGTCTAGTATTCAAGGTAACTAGATAGGATATACGTGAATGGCCCTTTTTGAAGTTGACTTTCCAAATATGCACTTTGAAAATTTGGAGTTTAGGTACCACGAGTTCAGATCTATGACCGTCAGACAAGATGGGATACATAAAGCTCTACTAGCCATGAAGAGATTTGTTTATCATTTTATAATAGTCTTTTACATGTTAGACTCTCTTATGGGTAGTGAGAGAAACCAACCTAGAGTTAATATACTCAGATCCAATCAAGAGCTAGAACATGTTACTAGTTATTCCTTATTTTGAAAGATCCAAAATTTGATGTGTACAAGAATTACGATAGAGAGAAAAAATCCTAAGATTTAGTGATGTTGCAAAATTTTCAGATGAAACGTTACATCTTGTCAAAATGAAACTAAGACGTCAATTGAAAGCGGTGGCATAAGCTATTGAGAAAAGTCATCTGAAGCTAAGAGAAGATTCGTTGTTGGTCGAACTTTAGAGGTAATTGACGATCAGATGAAATTCAGAAACATTCTCAGAAGGATGGAGATGAACCTTAGTTTGAGGAAGGGTAGAACGTAATCATCTAAAGCATGAATCGAAAAAGGAGGGGATTGTTGGGGGGGGGGGGTTAAATTAGTTGTATTCAAGCTTTAGGGCTTTTGGGTGCTTTACTTGTAAATACCCTATTGGTATAATATCTTTATGTTTTTAGGTTTTATTTCTAAGATTCTGTAAACAATCATGTTGAACTTTAACTGCATATTTATTTCTATGTCAAAACACAAGCCTTCAATCATTGTCTTTTGTGCTTAAAACAATAATATTCATGATCTGGATTAGTTTAGTGGTGTTTGATGTTAAAGTTATTCAGCCTTACTTGGATATGGTATTTTGTATCTTGGATTCCAAGAAGGTAATCATTATTCAAGAAAGATCGAGTATTTGTACATATCTCCCAATTAGAAATTGAGTAGGCTTTCCATTAACATGTAGATGCCACAGATAAGACAACCTTGTCCACCATGTTGTTTCAACTATGTAAAAAAATTCAAATTTGCTTCCCAATGTTGTTAACATAGTTTCACTACAAACTAGAATAACTTTTATAGGGCAAATAAAATGTGTGTCCTTGTGACATTAAGGTATAACAACCTTCCTACAAATATTTTGTATTTTGAAGGGTCTTCAAGTAACTTTCCATTATTGTCATTCAATTTAGTTTTTCGGTCCATAGGAATTGAATTGGGCTTCCCTCTTAGTAATCCAATATGTTCTATGATCTGGAAATCCAATTAACATTGAGATATGATAAAGCATTCGATAAACCATGTTATCTCTAATTCATGAAAATACTTTTAAACTTTTCAAGATCTTTGTTGGTCTCGTGAGTGACCTTTAAGGTTAATAAAGATTGTAGAAGTGCCGGGAGGGGGGGGGGGTTAATACAATCACATAGATTTTTCAGTTCTATTTGTATTTATGTAACATGACAAACATTTTACAGTGAACAATTTAAAATAAAGTAACCATTTATAGCGCAAACAAGGTCCATACAAAAATTACATTTTAAAGTCATTCTTTAATCTTCTGAGAAAACACGAACCAATTTGCAAACCGTAAAATGATATTAGTTGACTTCAAACATATGATCAAAAGAAACTGTAATTCGGCTACTGAGCTGCATTCCTCCATCCGGAGCATCAAATGTGAGCTTTACCCTTATCTACAGCTGAGTTGCCTGCTACTAAACATAGAAATCCACATGGGTAAGAACAAAAGCTTAGTGAGCACAAACCTACACTCTATACCAAGTATATGAAACATAACCATAAGCGCATAAATCGGGATTGAGCATATATCTTAATCCATAACCAATTCCTTAACAATGTAAGCATCATTGAGGATCATAACTGACACTGGTACCAGCCCTCATAATCAATAGTTAGTCCCTACTATAATGTTATCACTAGGTGAGTCCTATCATAACCCTTACATGGCAGTCCAAAACATAATACTACATATACATATGGTTACAATACCTGATCAAAGAAGTACAGGTTAATGTACTCACATCTCTACGTTGTGAGTAAATCAAGCACTTGATTAAACACAGGTAGCTAGCTTTGAACACCTATATATATCATATACACAACACATTATCGTCTATCCCAAAATGGGTTCTAATATCGACACCCGTGCCCCAAGACATTGACCCTAGGTAATCTCCTCCAATTCACACCAAATTCCATAAAATGTCATTCCATAGAATCCTTTACGATAATCCCCTTGATAGACAACCAAAACTACACCGAACGAAAAACTCATTGGAACAATCTAGTGGTAAACGCGGTTAGCGCGCGAGTACAACCCACATGGAACCCACGGATACCCCTAAAATTGTCCTCATGAGTTCTCGCCCTCAGAAAATGAGGGTTAACACCCCTAAACTCCAAATTTAGTGTTTTGGATCAATAATAACGAATAAAACAAGAATCCAAACATGTGATACCAATCCAAAACATATGAACATTACATAATCACAAGATTGATGATCAATTGATCACAAATTCAACCAACTTCCCTACCAAACTCCTCTAACGTAAACTAAACTACAATAAGGATTAGAATACATACCTTAAGAGGATTTGAAACCTAACACTTGATTCTTCTTTGATATCAACCAATAATTGCTCTCACACACCAAACAAATCTCCAATTCGCTAAACCCTCTCCTCTCTTGCTAGAAATCAACCAAGCCACAATGAGAGGGATTTGGGACTTTCACCCCTCTTATATACCTGCTAACAACACCCCTGGAACTTTGAGATCGAGCAAAATAGTCCTTGAAGTCCTAAAAGTTGCATAGGAGACCAAATCACTAACTTAAATCAACACTAACATCAACATAAAAAAAATGGAAATTTGGGGCATTACAATTTAGAAGTCAAATACATAATTAACAAGATTGTTGTGGAAATAGAAGAGGGTCAAACCTAATCTAAACAATCTAGAGTTCACACAACATTCACTTATGTACTAACTGATAATAGATTATAAAAAAAGAAGAGAAACAGACGAATGAAAGAAGAAAGGACTCACTAAGAATAGAGGAAGAACTGTTGTGTTTGAAGAACATGTTCAAGTTCTCTATTTATATTGTTTTCATTTGGACCCTTGTTTACACTTGTTGTGTATCAAGTGATCCAATTGTGCTTGGCCTGTAAACGAACCGAACGAACACGAACGAGGCATGTTCATGTTCATTTGTTTAAGTTTAAATGAACACAAACACAAACATGAACACATAACCGAACGAAAAATCATGTTAGTGTTCGTTCATTTAGCACATGAGGATGTTCGTGTTTGTTTATGTTCGTTTATTAAACTCTTAAATGAACGGTTCACAAACATAAACGAACACAAACCAACACAAACGAACATAAGAGAATGAACATTGAGAAACGAACATGAAAAACAGAAAATCCTACATATTCTTGATTTAACATCCATAAGTTTTTAGTCGAGAGGAGAGAGGCTGTGTAGTATTCTTTTAATTTTATTTAAAACATAGTTAAATAATTAAATTACTTAATAAATATATATAATTTATAAATAATTATATATACTAATATAAATGAACAGTTCACGAACGTAAACGAACAAACATAACCGAACGTTCACGAACATAATTGAACGAACGCAGACGTTGTTCATGTTTGTTCGTTTATTTAAACGAACGTAAAATCTTGTTCGTGTTCGTTCATTTAATAAATGAACGAACATAAACGAATTTCCCGCCAAACAAAATCACGAACGGTTCATGAACGTTCAGTTCATTTATAGGCCTAAATTGTGCTAATAATAAAAAGGACTATCTTCACCAAAATGTATCCAACTATACCTGTATTCCTATTGTGTGTATTCAACTTCAAAATGGATTATTGTGTGTACTAAACTTTCAAAATGGGTTATTTCGTCACCCATTTTACCTGCTGAAAGGGTAGCCGGTCATCTTCTTCTCTGGCGACTCCCTCCTCCGGCAACTCCCTTCTCCGACCACCACCACCACCACAACCACCATCTCCATCACCACAGCCACCACCACCATCACCAAACCCACTACCACCATCACCAAAACCACCACCAACACCGCCACCACCACCACCACCAAACCCACCACCACCACCAAACCCACCACCAACGCCGCCACCACCATCACCACCACCACCACCACCATCACCAAACCCACCACCACCATCACCAAACCCACCACCAACACCGCCACCACCATCACCATCTCCCCCACCAAACCCACCACCACCATCACCATCTCCACCACCACAACCACCACCAACACCCCACATTTGATTTGAAAAAAAACCCCAAATTTACCAAGAATCCTAATTTCAATATATGAACCCTAATTGATCGAATGAAAAATCAAATTAGATCAGAATCAGATTAGAACCAGGGGTGGTGGTTGACGGTGGTAGTTGCAGCGGTGGGTTTGGTGGCGGTCGTCGTTGGAATCTTCGTCTGGATCATCGGGTTAGTGGTGGGTTTGGTGATGGTAGTGGTGGCTGTGGTGGTGGACATGGTGGCGGTGTTGGTGGTGGGTTTGATGATGGTGGTAGTGGTGGCCAGAGAAGGGTGTCGCCGGAGAAGGGAGTCGCCGGAGAAGGGTGTCGCCGGAGAAATTACCTGATACACATCAGCATCAGCAGGTTATCAGGTAAACCGGTACACACAATAAACGAAATTGAAAGTTTAGTACACACAATAACCCATTTTGAAGTTGGATACACACAATAGGAATATGGGTATAGTTGGATACATTTTGGTGAAGATAGTCCATAATAAAAAATACATCCGCCTGAATTAAAGCAATATAGAGTACTTAGTGATTAGTTGCTTTTGGAGGATTATTGGTACGATGGGGATAGTATGCCAACTATCCATTTTGTACTCGTGTCAGAAAAACATAGTTCTCCTTTTTGTGCATAAAGAATTAAGACAAGTAGATTAAACCTTAAGGAGTAAACACTGATCAGTGAGCTAATATCGTTGATTCGACAGTGGTTGTTGTGTCCTACTTTCCTTATATTTTAATGCAAGGTAGATTGCTAGCTATCACTGAATCCATCTTCATATCACAAGCTATGGTAACTTTTTCATCAATTTTGCCTTTGATATCGTTGATGGTCTTGTGTGTGCATGACGTCTTTGTCTTCAGGGAGATGCTTGTCTATGGGATCAATATCAATGATCACTAAATAGACTCAGTGAGATCACTATTACTGATGGATAATTGATATTTCAAGACTTGAAGGATTAGAATAATCATTGAACAGACTCAATGATAATTCCTCAAGCTGTAAATAAAACTAAGCATCTATTACTAAATAGGATAAAGATCATTATCATTTTATCAGGTCTTAAGAGAGCTAGATCAACAATCTTTAAGTTTACGGACACATTAATTAACTAATTCTTGATATCAAGAATGGTGGTTGAAGAGGTCTCTGTGACGAAGATATCTACAATATTCACAAAAAGAGCAATAAAATCCATGCCTTATATGGAAGAGAAAGTAATCTACTTTGATTGCATACATCCAACATTTAACATGGAATAACGAATTGTGCATTGCATTGTTGGGACGCTTGTTTAAGACAACATGTTTGTTTAGTGCCAACCATGAGATCGCCTCTATCTGGACAGCCTTTGAGACATATCCATGAAAACCTCCTTATCTAGATCTCCATTTATAAATGAAATGTTTTACAACGTGTATTAGTTCCTATAGATTTATTGTAGATATGACAAGTATGGATCTAACAATGACTATCTTGGTCATCGGGTAAATATCAACCAAATCCATCTCTTTTTGTTGCGACCTGAGATTTATAACGCACAATATTCTCACATAATTAGTGTTTAAGCTTGTACACCCGTTTACATCAACAATGTATTTGCCTTTCAATAACACAACCACAAAGCAAAAAAAAATTAGTTCCATGGAATCTAATTCCTTTTTCATGGCCACATCCCATTTTTCATATTACACAACCTACATATAAGATATGGGTTCAGAAGTAAATGAAAATGCCATGACAATTGTTTTATGTTAAGTTGATAATGAGTCATACACCCAAATTACGTGTCTAACAAGTAAGCAGTTTTAGGGGTAGTAGATGTAACATCGACTATTAAATGATAATCTAGTACTTAAGTTGATAGTGTTGAGTACGAGCAAATATGTGGATGGGTTCATAACGATTCTCAATAGAGTGTTAATTAGTATATCGATTATAGTTGGGTGGATTTCATAGGAAATATTGGGTACTTTATTCGAAAATGAATCGTCATACTTAGGTAACATGTTGTAAGGAAAAACCTCATGATCAAGTTTGAGAAGGAAAAGAACATGCAAATGAAAAGACATCTTTGTGAATATAACACCTCTTAAGCATAAAATAAAAGTATGTCATATAGCTTGTAGGCGTTCATTCCAAATGGATATCCAAAAAAATACATGGTCGAACACGAGCCACGAAATATTGTGTCTAGATTAACTTAATAGTGTTGAGGCAATTTACCAATAACAACCTAATGTCCTCAACATGGAAAAGTCTAGCCCTCAGTAGCACAATTTTAATTTTATTAATAATCACATGAGTACTTTATTAATTTCTAGATTCGATACTATTGAAACTTTTGTCATTAATGTCAGCAGTGGAGCTGGCTTTGCTCCTAAGATCTCACTGACCCCCCATCCCCTCCCCCCTCCCCCTCTAGTGTTTGTATACTTCATAGCCCTTAAAGACACGATCTAAAGCTTTCTTCTATTTTTTCGAATTCAAATATTTTTCTTTTGTTCCAAATCCGATCAACCTCTAAATCGGTTAGATTGAATAACATATTCTACCAATATATTATATATTTCATGTTTATAATAAACCAGATACATACTATATTATCGTTATTTTACGTATTTTATTGTTATATAATGTTTTTTACTTGATGAAGATAATGTTTTTTTTTGTTAGATTACGTTTGTTTTACTTGATGTAAAGTGTCATATGAAAAATAATGGGTTTTGATAAATATTGGTTTTTGGAAGATGCTATATTTTTAATTATTATAAATCAGTTATCAAGTATAAATGTATGATATTATTTTATATTTAGATGCGACAGACCGTATAACACTAAATTTAGAGAAATTGTTAGAGCAAGTGTCTAACGAAAAAAATGCAAATCCTTATTACATTCAACCAATCAGGCGTATGCTTGGGCTTTGTGGTCCGGAAGGAATGATGCTATTTTCAATAAGTGTAGGTTCCAAATCAATCAATCGAGAACACTTAGATCACTATGATGTAAATGCTAGGTACATGATCCAAGGTAGATTTCCATTCAAGGTGTAAGAAAAGAGAGAAAGTACAAATGAAGATTACAACTCCTATTTATACTAACTCTAATGGACTAGGCTTTTTAAAATAGATGGGCCCTAAACAATTGGGCCTCAACTACAAATTACATAAATGGCAACAAGGTTTAAGAAATGGTAAAATTGACACAACTAACTAGATTTCTAACAATTTTCCCCTTTGTGTCAATTTCTTCGCTTCTGATGATGGCTTGATGACTTCTTCCTTGAAGCTTCAATCTCTTGGGCTTCTTTGACGATCCTTCTCTTCTCCGTGATGATGGTGGTGGCAGTCTCTCTTGACGCTTCTCAGCCGGTCTCCTCAAGGTGTCTGCCATACCTCATTTCTCTATCCCACATGACTGGCTTCCATGGCTCCACATACTTTCAACGATTAGATGGTTCACCCTTGTCCTTCTCATAGATCACCTTCAGAGGTGAGACTAGCGGTTGAACCCATTGACCATGGATCGGTCGCTAGGGGCCATGAGTAACAGGGTTAATCGGAGCTCTGACTCTGGAGCTCTAGGATGTGGAGACGACGTGCGAGAAGAAGAGACGTTTGGAACAGGAGACGGTGGGCAAGCGGAAGAGGAGACCGCTGTGGTGGTGATGAAGGCGGTGGAGATGGTGATGGAGAGTGATGTGGAGACATAGGGGGTGAAGACTCAAAACTGTACATCTCCATACCCACCGCCTTCATCACCACCACAGCGGTCTCCTCTAAAGCATCTTTCAATCAGAATGTGTTGTGGCACCGGAGACTATCCGACCTGAATTATGCTACAATTAATCAACTAGCTAAGGCAGGATTGGTGACAGGTCTCCCCTCCTTGAAGTTCACCAGAGAACAATTGTGCTCAGCTTGTGAGATGGGGAAAATCAAGAAATCTTCGCACAAGCTGAAAGTGGAACACAACACCTCCAAACCACTTCAGCTTCTCCATATGGACTTGTGCGGACTAATGCGTGTACAAAGCATCAACGGGATGAAGTATGTACTGGTAATTGTGGATGACTTCTCAAGGTATACATGGGTGAACTTTCTCAGAAGTAAGGATGGTGCTTCAGAGATCATCATTTCTTTCATCAGAAGTGTGCAGGTCAGACTACAACTTCCTGTTCAAGTGATTCGCACCGACAACGACACTGAATTCAAGAATCGCACGCTTGACTCGTTCCTTTATTCTGTCGGCATCACTCACACCTTTTCGGCTGCCTGAACACCTCAACAAAATGGTGTTGTTGAGAGAAAGAACCGTACCCTAGTGGAAGCTACACGCACCATGTTGGCATTCTCCAAGCTTCCGCTACACTTCTGGGCTGAAGCCGTTTTGTCTGCCTGTTTCACCCAAAACCGGTCTCTTATTACCAAAAGGTTCATGAAGACTCCGTGTGAATTGGTGTACAATCGACCTCCCAGCATCAAACTCTTCAGAATTTTCGGATGTGAATGCTTTGTGAAAAATGACAAAGACAACCTTGACAAGTTCAGTCCAAAAGGTGACGAGGGTGTCTTCATTGGGTATGCCAAGGACTCTCCGTCCTACCGTGTCTACAACAAGAGAACAAGATGTGTGGTTGAGAGCACAAATGTGGATTTTGAAGAAGGCATTGAAGAAGACTCTACACCAGCTCCAGTTACACCAGGAATTTCTGGTGTTCTGGCTTCTGATCAACTTCATGGCAATCCCATGACTTCTTCTTCACCGGCGAACAAACCATCTTCTTCTAACTCTAATACTTGTGATTTGGATGAATTGTTTGAATTCTTTTATAAAGATTTGTCTGCACCTGCTAATGTTGCTCTTCCTATTCCTGCAGTTGTACAACCAGCACCTCATGTCATGGTCTCTACCACTGACATTTCATCTTCCATACTTCAAGGCAATTCATCATCATCGTCTTCAACAGCATCACCAAGTTCTAGAGTATCTCCTGCATCTGCTGAGGGGGAACCTTCCCACACCTTCCAGCAACAGGCTCCGATGGTGAATGTTCCAAGTTCTCAGAGTGGTGCTTCCTCCACTATGCCTACTACAAGTCAACAACAAGGTATTCCTACTCCTGCACCACAAGTGACAGGCCCCAGTACAAGCACCGCTCAACCTGCTCCACAAGCTGCTGGTCCCTCACATGTCTCCTCAGACACTCCAGTAGCTCTTGGTCCCATTGTGGTACAATCTCAAATGCCACCTACTGCTACCACTCTAGCAACGACCAGACGTGAACCTGAGTTCTATATCGATCTGAGGATAGAACCTTTACCCCCTCCAACCTTACCTCATACAACCAAGTGGACCCGAGCTCATCCACTCCATCAAGTGATTGGCAGCACGTCCGCGCTAGTCAAAACCAGATCAACAACTCAAAATGAGTGCTTGTTTGCAGCCTTCCTATCAAATCATGAACCCTTGCACGTGACGGAAGCCCTTGATATCTCTGACTGGGTAACCGCCATGCAAGAGGAATTGAATCAGTTTGAACGCCTGGGTGTCTGGAGACTTGTACCTAGACCAAAGAACAAGACAATCATCGATTTGAAGTGGATCTTCAAGAACAAGAAGGATGAAGATGGGATTGTAACCAGGAACAAACCTCGTCTAGTAGCTAAGGGATACAAGCAACAAGCGGGAATTGATTATGATGAGACATTCGCACCGGTGGCCAGAATTGAGGCCATTCGGATCTTCTTAGCCTATGTCGCTCAAAAGAACTTCACTGTCTACCAGATGGATGTGAAAACTGCCTTCCTCAACGGCGAACTGAAAGAAGAAGTTTATGTCTCTCAACCTGAAGGCTTTGTTGATCGTACCAAGCCTAATCATGTCTACATCCTAGACAAGGCTCTCTATGGGTTGAAGCAAGCTCCCTGTGCCTGGTATGATCATCTCTCCAATGCGCTACTAGATAATGGTTTCTACAAAGGTAAAATCGATCCTACTCTTTTCATCAAGACTGAAGGTAATGATATCTTGTTAGTCCAAATCTATGTCGACGACATCATATTCGGCTCTACTAACTCAGATATGTGCACTTGGTTCAGTAATCTCATGACCACCAGGTTTGAGATGAGTACACTTCGGGGGTTGTCTTTCTTTTTAGGGCTTCAAGTTCTACAAAAACCTGATGGCATTTTGATTAATCAATCGAAATACATCGGTGATCTTTTAAAACGTTTTCACATGGACAAATCTTCCGTTGCTAAAACTCCCATGGCCTCGGGCACTTTGATCGGGGCTGACCCAAAAGGGAAGCCTGTTGATGAAAAGACTTATAGAGCCATCATTGGTTCTTTGTTATATCTGACTGCTAGTAGGCCAGATATTATGTTCGCTACTTGCTTTTGTGCTCGTTTTCAGGCAAACCCAAAGGAATCACACATGCTGGCTGTCAAACGCATCCTCCGGTACCTGAAAGGCACACCCAACCGTGGGTTGTGGTACCCAAAGGAGTCTGGATTTGAGCTCGTCGCGTTTTCGGATGCGGACCATGGAGGTTGTCAACTGGACCGGAAAAGTACTTCAGGCCATGTCCAGTTCTTGGGTGATAAGCTAGTCAGCTGGGGTTCAAAGAAACAACATTGTGTTTCCACGTCCATAGCCGAGGCAGAGTATGTCGCTGCTGCCAGCTGCTGTTCTCAAGTGTTGTGGATGCGGACCCATCTACTGCGACTCCAAAAGTGCCATAGCAATCACATGTAATCCGGTTCAACACACTCGTACTAAGCATATTGATATACGGTATCACTTCATCAAGGACCATGTGGAGAGAGGTACGATTGAACTTTACTTTGTCAAAACCGAGTATCAACTTACGGATCTTTTCACTAAGCCTTTGGATGAGAAACGGTTTAATTTCCTAATCTCCAAGCTTGGCATGTTTGATCCTCAAGAGTGATCATCTCTCAACTACTCAGTCCTTCAGAACCATGACTCAGTGTTCAGACTCATGTTTTTGACCACTATGTCATTGTTGTCTTGGACTAAGTCGCTGATAGATTAGGTTTTATCATTCTAGTTTCTATATCTATCTCTTTCGTTTACTTGTCTGTGTTACTAATCTTTTGCCATGAGTGTGCATGTATCAAGGGGAACGTTCCTTCCCCATGCTTGTTCCGAGGGGGAACGTTGTCTGCCTCCACCTGATCTGAGGGGGAACAGGTAAGCACCCCAGGTAAGTTTCTATTCCTTTTGATATGTATATAATTTTTTTTAATTTTTTATTTTATTTTCTTATCTTAATATAAAATTTTTTTTTTGATTTTTTTGATTTTTTTTACGGCTGCTATGTCCTCTGGTTGTGATTGGGAGGAAGTGGTGGTGTGATCATCAGCATAATGATGAGGATTTGGGAAATTCGGGTTCGTCATTGTACCTGAAAGATAGGATGTTAGTATTGAGGTACCGGCATAAGAGAGATAACATGAGAAATAAGACACACAGCATTGAGATGTGTTATTGTGTACTAAATCATTAGATTTGGTAAAGAATAGCACAACACATTGAGTGTATATTTTTCTCAAGTCTGGTGAATGCAAAGTCCAATAGATCTTATCAACCAATCATATGATGATGCTTGACAATTACTCGGTATAACCACTAAAGATTGTACATAACAGATACTCCAAATAGTGTAGGAATTTTGTATCTCAATCACATTCAGGATATAACATTCATACATACTTACATCAGTTCCAAAGCATGTATATGCACACACGTCCACATACACACACCACTCATGCGATGTAGATAAGGTACACGCATTCAAGAGTAAGCCTAAAAATCGCATAGATGAGCTCTCGAGATGTAACATTTGATCGCTATACAAAGAAAACACACAAAACAATAAGAAAAAGAGAAAACAAATCAAAAGTAAAGAAAACAAAAACAAGAATGATAAAAATAAACAAACCAAAAAAAAAATAAAACAAATAAAACAACCAAATTCTTAAAAAAATGAAACAAATGAAAAAAAAAGAACCAACAAAATCAGTCAGAAGCTATGGTTCGATCAATAAGAAAAAAAAAACAAAAAAAGTTGTTGACAACATCTCCTACATCAGAACCGAAACCCGGTCACAAGTTCACACGACAATTCCAAAGTGAGGTTCCGGTTCTGAATGAGATCCGGTCAACACACACATTTCTGGTCGACGAAGATATGAAGCCGGAAGGGTGGATCCGGTCGGAAAGCAGATCCGATGGGGGGGGGGGTTTGATTTCCGATCCGGTTCGGGTTTTGGAGGAGACCCAAGTGATGGGTTCGGTCTGGAGTTCTTGGTGGAGAGAGGTGGAGAACAGTCGGTTTCTGGTCCGGTCGTGAGGACTCCGGTCCGGTCTGGTCAACACTTTCAGAACCGATGGGGATTCCGGTCAATGAGAATACGAAGGTGTACATCTCCGGTCTAAAACGATGGTGTGAAGAATTTGGGCGACATCCGGTCGACAACAGATCTGGAAAGAGGATTCCGGTCGAAAGGGTGGTTGGGTCACAGCTCCGGTCCGGTTTCAAGAACGAAATAGAGCAACCATCAGATTCGGTACAGAGTGAGATCGGGTTCGGTTGCTGGTCGCCACATTTGGTCACACATACGTTCCGTTCCGGTCGCCGGAGTTGGTTTAGTCTCCGGTCCGGTCACACGTTGATCTATAGCTCCGGTCCGGTCTGAACCTCCGGTCAGGACATCGCAGAGTTGTCAAGGAAGGTTTCGGTCAAGGGTGAGATTCGGTTCAGTCTCATGGACAATCCGGTTCGGCCCAGCAAGATATGGTGTCTGTTGATCCAACTCTCCTAAGACCTGATGAAATGATAATGATCCTGAATCTTTACTTAGAGAATAGGTTTTACTTGTGTTATAGCTTGAGGAATTATCACTTAGTCTGTTCAGTGTTATTCCATGTTACTTATGTTGTAACTTATTTTTATAATTATCAGGATCAGGATCAGGAGACGAACGAGTCTGTTCTGCAGTCTACTGATCCTGTCCACTGAAGTGAAGACCTCCTGAAGACATCAAGATCATACTCAAAGAACCATCAGCGACGTCGAAGAATTAGCTGATGACAGGAACAGCATGCTCGTGATCTGAAGACGGAACTCAGTGATAGCAGGCTGCTCAATATCGTATGACATCCTGAAGATTCATCAGGATACAAGTGACCCTGAACAGCATCAGTTTCAGGACTCTACTCACTGATCAGTATCCTGAACCTGAAGGATTAGTGTAATGTCTTAGTCTAATGCACAAAAGGATTATCCGCCTTTACTGACACAAAAGTACATAAGGACAGTCTCTTTACTGTTCCCTCCGTACTTATCAGACCTCAAGGCAACTGTTTACACACTTCCTCTTTTGCACACCATGCAAGAGTATTTGTTTATAGTAAATAGTACAAAGGACCACTTACATTGTGACACGTACACAAAAGTGAGTCTGCATGCATTTAATGCATTGGGTATAAATAGGACTTGAAGAGATGTTCTCCATACTTCTTCTTCAACCTAAAAATACCCTAATCCTTTCTTTCTTATTCCCTCTATCTTCTTTCTTTTCTTCATCTTCTCACTTTAGTGCATAGTGAAAGAAAGCTTAGATTGTTTAGTTTAGACTTATTGTCTTTTCTATTTCCACAACAATCTGTAAATTCATATTGTTAATACAACAAGAATTTAAAAGTGAAATTTTGTGTGATTATATTCAACCCCCCCCCCTTCTATAATCTCATACACTATCCTTACTTGAAGGTCACCTCATTGGGACCAACAAGTGGTATCAGAGCAGATACAAGCTCTCATTTTCTTCTCTAAAGAAAAATCTCGTGATCCTCTCTTCTTTTATTCATGGCTCTTCAAGCTAAGGATAACTACTTTGATACCGGCTCTGCTGGAAAGCCTCATAGGTTTAACAAAGACAACTTCTCTCTTTGGAAACCAGGATGGAACTTTTCCTTTCTGGTTCTGATCCCCAGATTCCATACTTTCTGGAAAATGGACCACATGTGCCTACACAAACCGTCCACCCTATTCCTGCTGCAGGTGGCCAAGCAGCTATACCTGAAAGGGAACTGGTAAAGCCTGTTACTGACTGGAATGATGAAGACAGACGCCTGGTCAACATTGACACTAAGGCTAGGTCTCTCATTGCCATGTCACTCCCTGATGATGTATTCCACTCTGTCTGCTACCTTTGCTCTGCTAAAGAGATTTGGGACACCCTCTGTGTTCAATATGAAGGTACTGCTGTTCTCTTGGAATCAAGAAAGATTTTCTTGGTTCGTCAGTATGAAAGCTTTATTCATCAGAAGGATGAAACTCTCTCCCAGCTACATCAGAGATTCAACTGTCTTCTGATTGATCTGAAGACTATCGGTACTACCTATCCTAACTCTGAGGTGGTTACCAAGTTCATGGAAGCTCTTCCTGAACATTGGGAAATCTACACCTCCTGCTTAACTATGTCAAAAGACATAAAGACACTCACACTAAGTGAGTTGTACGGTATTCTTCTTAACCGTGAACAACAGAAGAAACTGAAAAAGAATCTCATAAGAGATACTAAAGATACCAAAAGTAACTCTGTTGCATTGGTCTCTGATTCAGTTCCTACTGTTGCTACTCCTTCCTCAGTAACTATTACTGAATTAGAATCCTCTGACTCTAACATGTCAGAAGATCCTGAATTCAATGAATCTCTTGCTTTATTAACTAGATCCTTTAAGAAGTTTGCCAAAAAGGGAAACTTCCATAAAAAGAAACATCTCTCTATAACTGACAAGCCTAAATCAGATCCTGTTGATAAGGCTACTGCCATCTGCTACAACTGTCAGGGCAAAGGACACTTTGCTAATGATTGCAGGTACAGGAAAAGTCAGTTTGCTCCCTCCTCTGCCAAATCATCCTCTAAGAACCCCAAATACCAGCGCCTGAAGGAAAAATACAAAAAGATGAAAATTCAGCGCAAAGGTAAAGGTCTTATCGCAGAGGACTGCGATTGGGATGATGTCTCCTCTGATGACTCATCTGATGAGGAAGATACTCAAGTGGCACTGATGGCCATTATTGAGGAACCTACCTTAGCTCTCATGGCTAAGATAGAAGAGGTCCCTGAAGAGATTCCTACTCAGGCTCCTGAAGCTTCTTCTTCTTCCACAACTCCTGAAGCTTCCACCTCTGCGACTGATTCTCCCAGTCAGGTACCTATTCCTCTTGTCCCTCTTGAAAGCTTAACTCAGCTGGACCTGGTTACTCTTGATCTCTACAAAGCCCTGAATGGTAAAACCTCTGCTGAGAAAATGAATATTGATCTTCGTGATCAACTTAGAGAATGCCAAGAAAAAATTAAACAACTTACCATTCTGGAAGAAAACTATAAAGACCAGGTCACTGTTAATAAAACTCTTTGTATTGAAAGAGAAACTGCTCTTGCTGCCAAAGAAAGAGCCCT
Organism: Centaurea solstitialis; assembly: GCA_030169165.1. NCBI lineage: Eukaryota > Viridiplantae > Streptophyta > Magnoliopsida > Asterales > Asteraceae > Centaurea > Centaurea solstitialis. The sequence goes on from CM058046.1 coordinate 33,027,645, forward strand.
GGCTGAGTTAAATGCTGAAAAAGTCACCATCAAAGGATGGAGTGACGCCTCTGAAAAGGTTGATGAAATATTAGCCTCAGGAAGAAATGTTAAAAACAAAAAGGGTCTTGGATATACTCGTGGAGGAACTAGATCTGATTGTTCCATGCTCAAATTTGGAAGATTTGTCTCTTCTATCCCTGATCCTAATGCTCCTGAAAACATCCCTTCTTCCTCTAACACACACTCTGAAGGTGCTCCTAAGAGCAAAAAGAACACAGTCAAGGAAAAATCCAAAACTGTAACACCTTCAAAGACCGAGAGTCCTAAACCCAAGAACAAAGTTCTGGGTGGTGGTCCTTCAGTCTCAGGATCAAAATCTTTTTCCCAAAATCCTGTACCCATACTGAAGATTGGCCTGAAGCAAAAGACTCTGGAGAAGAAACCAATTCCTCCTCTGTCCAATGCTAAAGGCATACTTGGTACTGGTCCTGCTCATCTGAAGTTCAAAGACTTCCTGGACTCCACTAAACGCTTTCAATATCGCAAATGTTATCACTGTGGATTAAATGACCATATTGCGAGTAAGTGTCCTGATGCTACCAAAGCTGAAAAATCAGCTAAGGTAAAGAAAAATCCTAAGATTGATAATACAGTCAAAGGAAAGAAGGTTGTCAAGACTGTCTCTTCAGTCAAGACTCCAGCCTCAAGAACTGATAAATCAGTTAAGGCTGCCACTGACTCCACCAGTCCTACTGATACTTCTGGATCCATAGTTCTATGGGTACCAAGAAAAACTTAAACTCTAAATTTTACAGGATAAGGGCATCTGGTATCTGGACAGTGGATGCTCTCGACATATGACTGGTTCTAAATCTGTCATCTCTAACTACCGTGAAGAAAGAGGTCCTGCTGTGACCTTTGGTGGAAACGGTAAAGGCCAAACACGAGGGTATGGCACACTGACCAACGGAGTAACTACGTTCAAAAGAGTTGCTTATGTTGAAGGCCTGATGCATAATCTTCTGAGCATCAGTCAACTGTGTGATAAGAATCACAAAGTCTCCTTCTCAAAGAAGAAGTGCAAAGTCAAGAACAGACGTAAGGAAGTTATTCTCACTGGAGTGAGACATGCTGATATCTACATCATCAACATGAATACTTCCACTGACAACTTCTGTTTTGTATCTCGTGCTTCATCTGATACAAATTGGCTTTGGCACAAGCGTCTTTCTTATCTCAACTTCAAGACGATAAATCAACTCTGCATCAACAATCTAGTTGTTGGTCTTCCTGACTTTCGCTATACAAAGGTATCTCTTTGTTCAGCATGTGAGAAAGGAAAACAGACCAGGGCTAGCTTCAAGTCCAAGCAGATTTCCTCCATCAGCTCTCCTCTACAACTTCTCCACATGGATCTCTTTGGACGTGTCAACGTCCAATCCATCGCTGGAAAGAAATATACTCTGGTAATCGTTGATGAGTATTCCAGATATACTTGGGTGTTCTTTCTTCGATCCAAGAGTGATGCTCCTGAAGAAATCATTCTGTTCGTCAGAAAGATGGAAAGACTCAACAACCTTACTGTTCGATCAATCAGGAGTGACCACGGAACTGAATTCAAAAACAGTACCCTGGAAACCTTCTTCGATCAGAAAGGCATCTCTCAGAACTTCTCTTCTGTGAGAACTCCTCAGCAAAATGGTGTTGCTGAAAGACGAAACAGAACCCTGATTGAAGCTGCAAGATCTATGTTGAGTGAAGCCAACCTTGCCACTCAATTCTGGGCAGAAGCTGTTAACACAGCTTGCTATACTCAGAACAGATCCCTGATAGAATAGCGCTTCAGAAGAACTCCTTACGAACTCTTTCGTAACAGGAAACCCTCAATCGAACATCTCCATATCTTTGGTTGTGTCTGCTACATCCTGAACAACAAAGATAACCTTGGAAAGTTCGATTCCAAGTCTGATGATGGAATCTTCCTTGGATACTCCTCTATCTCTAAAACATACCGTGTGTTCAACAAACGAAGACAAGCCATAGAGGAAACGATTCATGTCAAATTTGATGAATTGGGTCCTACCTTTCCTCACCCTCATGAAAATTCTGAAATAAATCAGTGGGCTGACTCTTTCTTTCAAGTCCCTCAACCTCCCATTATTGATCAAACTCCTCAAGACCTTCCTGATGGTTTTGAAGATCCTCCTATACCACCCACTGAAATACATACTCCACCTCTGATAAATGCCACTCCAATTACCCAAATCACACCAACTGAACCTGATCAACCCACTAACAGTGAACACTTTTCTCAAACCACTGTTAGTGAGCCTACTCCTACTAATCTTCTCCCTGATCCATCAGTAAATGAAGCTTCCACTTCAGGACAGGTGTATCAGCCACCTGCTCTTCGATGGACCAATGATCATCCTATTGATCAAGTTCTTGGTAATCCCTCCTCTGGCATTAAAACTCGACGTCAATCTGGTAACGTCTGCCTTTATGTTAATTTCATCTCTGAAAATGAACCTAAAGAAATAGATGATGCCTTGCGTGATCCTGCCTGGGTCTCAGCCATGCAGGAAGAGCTAGCAGAGTTCATCGGGAACAATGTCTGGCTTCTCGTCCCTAGGCCTCGAAAACGTACTATCATTGGTTCCAAGTGGATTTTTCGAAATAAACTTGATGAGATTGGTACGATTATTCGAAACAAGGCTCGCCTTGTGGCTCAGGGATACAGGCAGGAAGAGGGCATTGATTACGATGAAACCTTTGCTATTGTGGCTAGGCTCGAAGCAATTCGACTTTTCCTAGCCTTTGCAGCACATATGAACTTCAAGGTTTATCAGATGGACATCAAAAATGCCTTTCTGAATGGAAAACTTAATGAAGAAGTCTATGTGGCTCAGCCTCCTGGCTTTGTAGATCCTAAGTTCCCTGATCACGTCTACAAGTTAAACAAGGCTCTCTATGGGTTAAAACAGGCTCCTCGTGCCTGGTATGATACCCTTTCAACCTTTATTCTCTCTAAAGGTTTTGTTCGTGGTAAGATCGATAGCACTTTATTTCTAAAGAAATATCCTAAGCATATCCTTCTTGTCCAGATATATGTCGATGACATTATCTTTGGATCCACCAATCCCAAACTCTGCGAAAAGTTTGAGTTGCTCATGAAATCTGAATATAAAATGTCTATGATGGGTGAACTAACATTCTTTTTAGGACTTCGGATCAAGCAATCTGAAAAGGGAATCTTTATCAATCAAGGTAAATATGTACATGAGATGCTAAAGAAATTTGATCTCACATCCTATACACCGATGAAGACTCCAATGGCTCCTCCTCTGTCACTTGACAAGGATTCCAAAGGGAAACCTGTTGATGTGACTCTCTACATAGGAATGATCGGCTCTCTGCTGTATCTCACGGCTAGTCGCCCTGATATCATGTACTCTACATGCTTATGTGCTCGTTATCAGGCTGAACCCAAAGAATCCCATCTGACCGCTGTAAAGCGGATCTTCAGATATCTGAAGGGAACTCCTTGTTAGGAATTATGTGCAGAGTTGACAAACCAAGTGATTATACACCCAATGTTACAAGACACTTGAGGGTCACACCTGTGAGGACCTATAAGTCGAACATGTTAGTTGAAACCCCGAAATGGAGAGTTAGGATTTATAATAGTGCATTATAAATTGGGTAATTACAGTCAGAATTACCAAAGTTGGAGGGTTATTAATTAATTAGGATATTATATATTTATTAAGAAAAATAAATATATAATAGTTAATTAATAAAGATTTTATATATTAGATAAATATATAAATTATAATTATCATATGCAAATTCTTTTCCAGCTAATTAAATTAGGAAAGGATTTGAGATAATTATCATAAGGAAACTGGATTCCATACAAACTGTATTTTTCCTCCATATAAATAAAGCCTATGGGTTAAGGAAAAATAGAACAAGCTTTTCAGTTGAGAAAATCAGTTTTCTGTCTCCCTCCTCCTCTCTCCCAAAACCGGCGCACACACCCCCCCCCCCCCCCGGGTCGAATTTTTGTTGTTCGGGTTTCACGGTTCTGCTAGAGGAACGTTCGTTGGTTAATTACGGGTGGACTAAGTCTCAAGCAATCCAGGTAAATTAATCTAACCTAATCCTTTAGGTTTAGACCTACAAACGATTAAGATCATTAGGCTTTAATGGGTTTTTAGCTTTTATCGCTTCCGCATGTTCTGATCGAAACAGAGAGTTTCTGATCACGTGGTTTTCAACAGTTAGTTTTAAACCTACGAGATATATCGAACCAGCGAGGTTTTGATAGATCTGTGTTAATCCTCGAGACAGTTTGATCCGAGGATACCCACAAAAACCCAACAGTGGTATCAGAGCCATGGTTCTAGATCGTTTTAGTTTTAGTTTTTATCTGTTTATCAATTTATCAGTTTTTGTGATCCGTTAAAATTGGTTGCTTGTGTATCTTTTTTGATAAATCTAAATTTTAAAATTTGATTGTTTCGTTATCGTCTTGATCATATAAACCCTAATCAACGATCGGTGGTGTTCATAACACCAAACCGATGATCGGCGGTGGAACGGTAGCAGCTAGCCGACCAGACCGCCAGGCCGATCACCGGCTTCGATGATCGTATCACGCGAACACCAAGCCACACCACCCGATTGGTGGTGGTGGCGTTACCCATCGCTGAAATCCACCAAGCCGCACCACCCGATTGGTGGTAGGCGGCAGATGGTGGTGGCTGTATTTGTTCACGGCATAGGCGGCACCACCAGTCGGTGGTAACCGCATCGCAACCACCATAAAACCGCCAAAAGCGGTGGTGGACGGCGGTGTTCACAGCCAGTGGCGGAAAACCACCGAGCCACAACCACCCAGATTGGTGGTGGCTGTGGCGGTCACTAACTCGGAACCGCAACCACCAGGCGGTGGCTGCGGCGGACACACACACACAACCGCTACCACCCGAGTGGTGGTGGCGGGTTGTTCCTCAATGGTGGCTGATTCGACCACGGCTACATCACCCGATTGGTGATGGCAGCCGGCTACCGGTGTAAGGCGATGGTGGTTACTCGGCATAATCACCGCTAGCGGTGGCGGTGTTATTTGTTTGTTCGCCGGGGAGTAGCGGTAGCCACAGCCACACCACAGCGAGTGGTGGTGGCGTTGGTTGTCGATTCCGAACATCGGCCGCACCACACGTAGTGGTTGCGGCATCAGTTGTGATCAAAAGCCGCGGCGGCGGCGGTGGCAGCCTTGTGCTGCTGTCGTCGTTCGGCCCGAATGTTAGCGGTGAATGACAGCCGCAAGATCAAAAGAGCCACACCACCGGTTTTGTGGTGGTGGCGATCGACGGAATTGAAACCGCCGAACGGCGACGGCGGCAGTAGCTGCTGTCGTCGGTGTCAATAATGATGGTTCCGCACGATGAACAAACCACCAGCATGGTGGTAGGCGACGGTTCCTGATCATGGATCGTACCTAGGGCTCTTCGATGCAAAACGAGTCATAGGTCCAGTTATTACCAGCTTGGTAATGGGCCGGTAAGCCCAGTTCTTTGGACCAAGTTATGGCCCAAAAGAGCTTGTCTGGTTTTTAAGATATTTTATCCAAAATAAGCTTACTTGGAAATTTTATCGAGTATTTTTTTGTTTCTGGTTTTTCCAATTTAATAAACCTTTTAATTTAAATAAGCCTAATATCGTGTTTTTACTAACCAATTAAAACACTAAGGCCAGTATTATAAAATTAGATCGTTAAAACCAGTTTAATATTTTTGGGTAAAAGGATTAAATGGTTTTTGTTTCAAGATTTATTATAAATCTCAGTTTTAAGTTAAAACCATTCTTCAGTTTAAAGATTTTCTTTTAGGATTCGTAAAACAGTTTGTTTTTCGAATCAGTTATAAAACCAAGTTTTGCGATAATTGAGACATGATAATTTTAACGGATCCAGGTTTATTTCTCGTAATTATAATTGCTTTTATTATAAATGCATATATATTTACGTAATTGCTTGAGCTCGATATATGGATTTCAGTTTGATCTTACATATAAACATCTATTATAGTGTTTTGCCAACCTAGACCCTTGACATATTTGCGGGGAGGCCTGCGTGCCGTTTACAACCCCTTATGTAATAATGACCCTAGGATAGATTTCTTTCTTTCTTTTGGGATGACGAGGCCAGTGGGAGCTATTCTTCATCTTACCGGAATACTGACAAGTATGGTGAAGCCAGTGGGAGCTACGCGAAGTTTTGAAGTTGTAGAAAAACTAGGTCATTATTGGTCCCTAGGAATAAAATTGGCAAATCCTATAATTATCTGTTTTACAATTGCGTAGTTGTTATAATTATCTGTGTGCATGATTAACTGCGTAGTTGATGCTAATAACTGTTAGTTTATTAGATATGTTTTAAAAATATTTTTTTTTAAAACAAGAAGAAATTAGGTTTTATTAACTTTTCAATCGAAAAACCTTTAAAGTGAAGCTTTTTAATAAAACCTAGTGTATTGTTATAAAAGAGCAAAGTTGACAGAACAGTTAGCTTTTGTCAGACGGAAAAGGTTATTTAAATCAGTTGATTTCAATTAGCCGATATTTTAAACAGTTGGTTTAAAATAACATGAATATTTAAAACAGTTAGTTTAGAATATCAATTGCTCTTTATAACAATCAGTGGATGATTATTTTGTAAAAAGGCAAAGTTGACAAAAACAGTTAGTTTTAATCAACTAGGTATGCTATTAAAACAGTTAGTTTTAATTAGCGAGTAATTTTTAGAACAGTTAGTTTTAAAATTACATGTATGTTTCAAACAGTTAGTTTAAAACATAAGTAGCCTTTATAAACAATCAGTTTTTCAAAATCCTGGAAATAAAGTTTTTCAAAACCCCGAAAATCATAGATCAGTAGTGCAACCCATCTAGGGGCACCTTCGGCGTAAAGTACATAGGCGTTGTAAGTGATCACACATTCGACGTCTGTGTTCAAACTGAAGCTGAAGGGGTTACATAACTCTGCGAATTATCTCCGGGTGGTACCGGCCAGAGTATAGTAATCAGGTCCCCAAAATGGTGAGATCTGTTTTGGTTCTATAATGTTCACCGGGTGGTACCGGGCCAAAAAGCACTAAGAGGGACTAAAACATGCACAGGTAGTTGCCATGGTCCCGAAAATATCTAGGAGTCATGTCAGTTAGATATGATTGGTAAAAGTCCTTACCTACCGAAGTAAATACGGGTCTGGTGGAGCAAGAACATTACGCACATCAGGACGTATGAAATAAGGATCCTAGTCCAATAAATTGATCATTTAAGGGTTTATTGATATTTTATTGGAAATTAGTCTATTTACAGTTGCTAAGACCAAAAGTTTTATTTTGTGTAGATGGCAAGCACTGTTACCAGCACTAACAATCTTTCCCTCCGATCTATCCTAGAGAAGGATAAACTGACCGGCTCTAACTTTCTCGACTGGGAGCGCAATCTGATGATTGTGCTCAGACATGAGAGAAAGTGGTATGTGCTTGAAGAGCCACTTGGGGAGGCACCTCCGGCAAACGCTCCGGCTGCTGCCAGAAATGCCCACAAGAAGCACTCAGATGATCTCCTTGATGTCGCCTGTCTGATGTTAGCAACTATGAGCCCAGATCTGCAAGCAGGGCTCATAAATACAAATGCTTACGACATGATCCGCCAGCTGAGGGACATGTTTCAGACTCAGGCTCGTACAGAACGCTACGATGCCACCAAAGCATTCAATGAGTGCAAGATGGTAAGAGGGACATCAGTAAGTGACCATGTCATGAAGATGAAACGGCACTTAGATCATCTGGAAAGGCTTGGTCATCCTGTTCCGTTGCAGCTAGCAACAGACACCATACTCAATTCACTGTCAGAAGACTACAGGCCCTTTGTAGTCAACTACAACATGAACAACATGGAGAAAACAATTGCAGAATTGCACTCCATGCTCAAGACAGCTGAATTAAATATGGGGAACAAGAACAAGACAAAGGATGTCCTGATGGTAAAAGACGGAGGGGTTAAAAAGAAAAATGGGCATGCTAGCACCAGCAAGGGAAAATGACCAGTTCAGGCCATCCAGAGTGCACCCAAGAAAGGCAAAGGCAAGGGCAAGGGCAAGAAGGTTAAGCCAAACAAAGCTAGGACCGAGAATCGCTGCTTTATATGCAATGAGATCGGTCATTGGAGGCAAAACTGCCCTAAGCATCATGAAGCAGGTATGTAAACCTCAGAAAATTTATGATTGCTTTGACTTGTCACTTCTTACTTGTTAGCTTACAAGTATACTGATACCTAGAGCAAATGATTATTGCAGGAGGTCAGAAGTGAAATGCCCAGAGGATTGCTGAGGATCAAAGCACGAGATAATTCAAGTCGAGACATTTTTGAATTTATAGTTTTAAAACAGTTATTTTGGGGGTTTATGTTTTAAACAATGTTTGGATAATTATATTTTATAATTCGATGGTTTTATTTTTCAAAAGTTATTGTCTTGACAAATATCTGATTGTGCTTAGTGTTTGTATGATCCTAGTTGTTGATGCCTGTTATAATTACTTTAATGAGATTGAAGTAATTTGTATAAAAACTATCAAAACACACGAGATTCTATAGGAATGTGTTTTGAAAATAAAACATTTATGAATAATAGTTTTGTGATCAAAAAGAGAATTTAAGATATTAACTCAGATAGCGTTAATAACAGCATTTATAAAACTAGAAAGATTCCAAGTTCTGGAATTAGGATTTGACCAAATCCAGTTAAGTTTTATAAAAGAAATTCTCAAGAATTAACTAATTAAGTTTGATCAAGTTTTATTCAAATGTTTTAAAAGGAGAATTTAGGATATTAACTCAGATAGCGTTAATAACAGTATTTATGAAACTAGAAGGATTCCAAGGTTTGGAATTAGGATTTAACCAAATCCAGTTGAGTTTCATAAAAGGGAAATTCTCAAAGTTCATTACTTGAAATTAGGATTGACTAATCAAAGTCTTGAATAAGTCAATAGTAAATTTTGAGTAATAGTTAGTTTTTATGCAAGCAAGTGGGAGCCCGATTATTCTCTATCTAGTCTAAGATAAAAGAATAAAAGACATAATTATTGATATATCTTGGAATTCATAAATCCAGGTAGGATAAGAATTCATAAGATATAATTTACCCTTTTAGTTAAAAGGATAAAAGTTTCAAGACCCATGAAACAAAGGTCGTGACTGACTTAAAAATCAATAATTATAGTGTTAGATTAAAATATATAGCATTCCAGTAGATTTGCCAGGATTGCAAATGGAATCGGATTTCAGGTAGAAATCATCCATCTACACAGCAACTAAGGAAAGTTGCAGTTTTACATATTCAGGAACTGGAAGTTAGTCCAGGTCTCCAAGTTCATGGAATATGATAAAAGTCTAATTATTGTTTTAAGAGGTGTTTGCAAAACAATAATTAGCAGATACAAGTAAACAGACTTGTGTTTTTGGTTATCACTTTGATTAAAATGGTAAACTTTAATCAAAGGGTTTAAAATTGAAGGTAGGTGATACTTCATTTTAGATCAGTATTTAACAAATGTTAAATAGATAAAATGAAAGTTATTAAAGAAAAGACATTTAATTTTGTTATTATTACAGCGTGTAATATGGACTATACAAAATTAGTTTCTTTATCACTTTCACTATTTTGCATGTTTTAATATATCCAGGAATGAAATCAGTCTCCGATTTTTCATTCAAAATCTGTCCGTGACAACTTATCATTGTGGGAGCAAGATAAGGCGTTAAAGTCATTGTGAACTTTTAGGTAGTTATGATCAGTTGCTGAATAACAGCTACAAGTGTTGTAGACTAAAAGTTGCACAGATATTTGATAGAGTAGCAAATATCGGACGTGATCCGCGGTTGAGATTACTTCTTGGAATAAAGTCATAAGTGAATCTCACAGTGGTTGTCCCTATCACCTGAGGTATCTGATTTGATATCATGAGGACTACTGGATTCTTAGTGCACTCAACCGCTACGCCGTAACAGGGTGGCTATAAAGGGTGTAACTAGATTCAGCGGAAGCCGTGGTGTTAAAGGCAGATATGCAAGACGGGATTTGCACCTCTTCTCAGAAGAGAGATATTTCTGGGCCCATCTTGACTGACTAAGTATACTGATGAAGTGCATGGCCATGCCCAAACGAACTGATTAGTTCTTTGTCGTTTACCTATCAGTGAAAGTCAGATAATCAAGAGAACAGAATCTTGAGTATTTAGAGTTGACCCTTTCCAAGCTCATACTCACAGATGAAATATCGCGATGCAAAGGGAAAAGCCAAGATATACCCAATCAATGAACAGTAGTTTCATAGACACCAATTCCTTACGGAATGTTTATATCACCAATCTGGGTATAAGAGTTCTTGTAACCTGGTCAGCCTAAGTGCCTGTCTAGGGGCCTCCTTAGGTCCGTATAGTCAAAAGGTGGTATTGCCAACTTGCACAAGTGGGAGTCTGTTAGGAATTATGTGCAGAGTTGACAAACCAAGTGATTATACACCCAATGTTACAAGACACTTGAGGGTCACACCTGTGAGGACCTATAAGTCGAACATGTTAGTTGAAACCCCGAAATGGAGAGTTAGGATTTATAATAGTGCATTATAAATTGGGTAATTACAGTCAGAATTACCAAAGTTGGAGGGTTATTAATTAATTAGGATATTATATATTTATTAAGAAAAATAAATATATAATAGTTAATTAATAAAGATTTTATATATTAGATAAATATATAAATTATAATTATCATATGCAAATTCTTTTCCAGCTAATTAAATTAGGAAAGGATTTGAGATAATTATCATAAGGAAACTGGATTCCATACAAACTGTATTTTTCCTCCATATAAATAAAGCCTATGGGTTAAGGAAAAATAGAACAAGCTTTTCAGTTGAGAAAATCAGTTTTCTGTTCTCCCTCCTCCTCTCTCCCAAAACCGGCGCACACACCCCCCCCCCCCCCGGGTCGAATTTTTGTTGTTCGGGTTTCACGGTTCTGCTAGAGGAACGTTCGTTGGTTAATTACGGGTGGACTAAGTCTCAAGCAATCCAGGTAAATTAATCTAACCTAATCCTTTAGGTTTAGACCTACAAACGATTAAGATCATTAGGCTTTAATGGGTTTTTAGCTTTTATCGCTTCCGCATGTTCTGATCGAAACAGAGAGTTTCTGATCACGTGGTTTTCAACAGTTAGTTTTAAACCTACGAGATATATCGAACCAGCGAGGTTTTGATAGATCTGTGTTAATCCTCGAGACAGTTTGATCCGAGGATACCCACAAAAACCCAACACTCCTAATCTGGGTCTTTGGTACTCCAAGGACTCAGGGTTCGATCTAACAGCGTATTCTGATAGTGACTTTGCAGGATGTAAGATCGACAAGAAAAGCACCACTGGTGGATGTCACCTGCTTGGTGGCAAGTTGGTGAGTTGGACTAGCAAGAAACAGAACTCTGTGTCCACATCAACTGCTGAAGCTGAATATGTTGCAGCAGGAATCTGTTGTGCTCAAGTCCTGTGGCTGAGAAATCAACTTCAGGACTATGACATACAACTTTCTAAAATTCCTATCTACTGTGACAACACTTCAGCGATCGCCATAGCTAACAATCCTGTCTTACACTCCAAGACAAAGCACATTGAAGTGAGATATCACTTCATCAGGGATCATGTGATGAATGGTGATATTGAACTCCATTTTGTCCCTACCGAATATCAGCTTGCTGACCTCTTTACCAAACCACTGGATGTAACGCGTTTTAATATGCTCATCAGTGAACTTGGGATGTTAAATCCTGATGATTGAAGTTTATCAGGACACACAGTTGTTAAATCCTATAGAATAACTATTCTCAGGACTCTTTCCTTAACAACTCCTGAACAAAACTCTCATCAGAAGATAACTCTATTCAGTACTTACAAAATCTTTGCTCAAAATCCGAATACTGATGATTCTCAGGTAAGTACCTCTGCTCCTGAAACCTTATCGCATTAAATGTGATAAGAGGATTTTTCCCAAAACAGTACTTATCTGATAAGTACTCTAATTCCAAGAAAACATTTCTTTCATCAAATTGGAATTATCCCCTGAAAAGGTGGTTTTTAAGTTTTCAAATAAAACAAACTTTTCATCTGCACTGACACGTAATGGGACGTTTCCTGTTCCCCACGACGTCTGTCAGGCGCGTGAACGCGCGTAGAACTTCCTTTTTCATCATTACGTTTGAATTTAGCCGCCCTTTTCTCTCTCATCCATTTTCTCTCTCCTACCACGAGGTATAAAAACCTCACTCGTAACCCATTTTACTCTTTACGCTCACTATTCTCTCTCAAAGAATTCATAGCAAGAAAAGCAATTATCTCTCGAATCTGCATTCTCAAGAACACCAAGAACACACACTTACCACTTTCTTAACAAGATCAACGTAAGTATCTTTATGTTCTTTGCTCTTTCCACAATCTAAGTTGGCATTCTTCTCTAAAAACAACTTATTTTGATAAACGTTTTTCCAAAAACCCTAAGATCACTTCGTTTGATCTTAGTTTTCCCAAAATCTTCTAAGATTTTTGTTAAAACTGTTTAAAATGGTTTTTCTTATTTCTTTTAAGAACAATCATAAACTCCTATTTTGATATTTCTTCATCAAAATAGAAGTTCTTTTTAATACCAAAACACATTCCTTTTGTGTATTTTAGTATCTAATCCATTCCAAGTATAAAGGATTTCACCACTTTTATGAACATATTCTGTGTTCATTGAAAAGTGAAGAAAAATGCATATTTTGGATTCTTAATCATCCACATATGTTATTTTTTGTTTTTGACAGGATGGCTGCTACTACATCCACATCTCTTGACGCTCAGCTCTCCTCTGAGGCAACCACTCTACTCACCGCATCTGGAAGCCTGCCCATCGTCATTCCCCAGCACGATCTTCAGTTTAAGGCCAACAACCTTATTGGCCTATTTGACATCCCTGCCAGCAAGGACTACCTGAAGCCAGCCAGGGATTTTCTTCTCAATAGTCCCCTGAAGACGGCTTTCACTCTCAACCCGGCGCCCAACAAACCTCTGCTTCTGCAACTATGGTCCACTGCTACTGCTGCCCAAGAAAGGAACTCAAAGGGCAAAATGCATGAAGTGATCAAGTTCCAGATTAAGGACGACATCATTTCATTCGGCATTGGCACCCTGCGGAAAGGAGAAATTTCCTCCTCCTCCTTCCTCTGACGAAATCATCGAGTTCCTGCACGCCATAGGCTACAACTGGCCTGTGAGAGAAGGCCTTCCTCTGGTCAAGACTGCTGCCACTGTCCATAAGACGGGGCTAAACGCTACGTTCTATTACATATGGAACACGTTTGGTCTCTGTCTGACAGGAAAGACGGGGAGCACAGAACAATTCCCCACGGCCATCCAAAACATGGTCTACTCTGCGATCAAGAATCGCAAGTTTGACTATGTTCGCTGCATATGGGACGACATGATCAAGAAGATCAAGACCCGGACCAGGGTGGTCAACGTCCCCTACACCAGGTTCTTCTCTGCCGTCCTGGCAATGCACATAGGTACCAACTACCCAACAGAGGGAAACTTCAACAACTACGCCTTAGGCGTAAAGTTCCTGGAACAGGTTTCTCCAAAACCTGACGACGTTCCACTCTCTGACGTTCTGGTTGTCCCTGAACCACAACCAGAAGCAGAAGAGCAACCCCCTTCTCCTCCTACTCAAGGTATGTCTTCTCTCTTCTCATCCAAACCAACTTCTTCTCCTTCTCTGCATGCTATGTCAGTAGCTAACCCAATACTGACTTCCCCAGCTGCAACTACTTCTTCGGCGCCCCTGAAGCGCCCTCCTCCCTCTGGCTCTACTCCTCCTCCCCAGCCAAAGCGCGCCAAGTCTAAGGCGCAAAAGAAAAAGAAGGCTCCAGCTGGTAAGAAATATTACATTACCCTGCCTCAACTTTTTAATAAACCTTCCCCTTTATCTAAAACTTCTTTACCTGCAGACACCCCTGCTACTGCTCCTGTCCAACAAGAACCTGAGGTTGTTCATCTCGAACACTCGGAGAATGTGGAGGGTAATCGCTCTGATACCCTCCTAGCCTCAGGTAATAATTTTAAGCAACTTATTGCCATTTCTTCTTTTATGAAAGCTTTTGAGACCTCTAGTGCTCACTTAGCTACTGATATTACAGGTTCTTTAGGAGCAGCCATTGAAGGGCATCCTCAAATACACCAGGATGACCCCTTCAACGATTTCGTCTTCACGGACTCCGAACGCCAGCTGAGTGCAGCTGAACTTCGTTGTCAGTCCGCTGAACGACAGTTACAGGAGGCACGCGCAGCACTCCAACAGCAGGAGGATGCGCACCAGGCTCGACTCCAGGCCTTGGAGCTGGAGCTTGCCTCAGCCAAGGCCGCTGCGACCGCCGCTGAAGCCGCCGCCGCCACTGCCACCTGCTGCTGCTGGCCGCCGCCACTCCGCCACCGACGGCTGTGACTCTCTCGATCCCTTGTCTGGATGCCATCCACGACAAGGTTTCTCAAGTGGCCACCTCCTCCAACACCCTTCAGGCATCTGTTGATGACCTGAAGGCCACTGCTCTACCTGCTCTCTCCACCACTATCAACAACAGCACCAACTCTCTCACCACTTTCTAAACAACAGTGGTTCAGAGGTTGGATGCCCAAGAAGCAGGTCTCCGCGCTCTCCAGGAGCAAGTGACTGGCCTCACCAACGCTGTCAACGCCATCACCTCTGCTCCTCCACCTCCTCCATGGTTCACCAGCGCAGACAGCGATATTCTGCAATCCCTGATCTCCTCTTGCTTCATCTCTCGCAAGCTACAGAACGACATGGCCTCTCTCCTTCAGAGGTATATTTCAACAGCCGCCTTGGCTCGGGCACCTTTTGAGGGGGAGAGACAGCCCCAGCGAGACCATTCCGTTTATTCCCCCTCCACCAACTGGAGAACCAATGAACAGTGGGGAACGAACGAGGATGAGGATGAAGATGATGATGATGATGAAGACGACGACTTCTTCGTCGAGAAGGTTCCTGCGTCAACGCCCACTCCAGGGCCTGCACACTCTCAGGGGGAGAACCCCGGTGCACCTGGTACGTTATTCCTACCATCCTCTCCCTCATCTTCTGATAACCAACCCATCTCCACTCTTCTTAAATCTAAACCTACCCCCGAAACCATCACCCTTGACACCTCCTCTGAAGACTCACCAACAAACAACCTACAAATGGTTATCTACCAACCACCCAAACAACCTACCCCTGAACCAACACCTCAATCTACTCCTGAAACAACCCCTGAACCTAAAAACCAAACAGACTCTGAATTTCAGGATGTGAACTTTGGTTCTGTCACTGGTGAGATTGTTCGCCTTATGGAAAACAGTCCATCAGAACAAACACGAGCCGAACTAAGCAGAATGACATTTAGAGTAACTCCCCTAAACCCTGAATCCATTCCTTCTAAACCAACCCGCTTTAATCCTGAAGCATCTTCCTCCAAAACCCCTGAAATCCGAGCCCCTCCTGAAACCATATGCCTTTCATCAGATGATGAATTCATCTCTGATGACTTCTCTACCCCTGCTTCTTCCCCCAGATCTCCTCCCTCTAATTCTCCTAGATCTGAAGGTGAAAATTACCCTGACACTTCTGCTACTATCGACAGGGATGGGCGTTTAGACGCCGTGATAGAGCGACTCGAGAGTACAAGAGTAAAAATTCCTCTTCGTACCTCTTGGGACTCCGAGTTCGCCTATCTATCGCAGGAGGAGTACGACCTCGCTGTACAGGCTCAGGAGGAGCATAATAAAAAGCAGAAGGAAGCATTCCTCTCTGCTCAAGCTGCAAAGAAGCTTGCTTTTGACATCGTTGATGAAGACGAAGTAATAAGTGCAGATCCAATTCTTGCACAGAAGGCTGCTCTGAAGGTCTTCAACAAAAGGACAGAGGAAGAGACAGAGGTAGTAGACAAGGAGCTTGACTGGTGCAGAGACCGACTTCATCTCAGGAAGCATGGTGCCAGAATAACAGGGATCCATCTTCGTCGAAGCCGCGGCAAGAAAGGAGTTCCTGGCAAAACCTGGCTCACCGTCAAACGCTTAGGAGTGAAGGACGTCGAGCACACTCTGGACAAGTTGGATCGTTATAACTTGTCAGAGTGGAACGAAATAAGAAGCCTACTTCCAAAAGCCAACAAGAACTACAGGGCTGAAGTAGAAGAAGTCATTGATGGACTTATTGCTCGAATCAGAAGAACAACTGAAATACCTGATGTCCTGCTCCAGCCTCCCTCTCCTCTACCAAAACCTCCAGTTCGAAGATCTGCAGGCACCTCAACAAGGAGACCAACTCCTTGCATGCCCAGAACTGTTATCAAGCCATTGGACCTCTCGATGCTTGATCTTTCCTTCCCTACAGGAGTCTCTCTCTCTGAAGGACAAGTTATCAGAGAACCTGTTCATGGTATTTGTGTGAGCGACAACTCCAAAATCCTACGCTTTCAGCGTTTCAGCGAGCTACACAAAGCACCATATGAACACTTGGTATCAGTTCTCTTCATCGCTCAGAAGGATAAGAAAAACCAAGATAATAAAGAGATCATTCGCACTGTCAGAGCTATCCTCGATCATAGAATCGCCTTCAGTGATACTCCTGTTCCAATTCAAGTCAAAACTGAAGTAGTTAGCGAAGACTCTGATAGTTAGAATTTTTGTAATTTCCTTTCAGTACTTCATTCATGTACTTATGTATTTTTTTACTCTTGTAACCTTATTAAGATTAATGAAAATGCAATTCAGTGCATTGTACTTTATTCTATCATAGTACTGAAAAAGATCCCTCAAAACAGTAAATGGGACATGTACCTTTATGAGTTCTATTTCCTACTGTTTCATCTACACTTAGAAATTTTTTTTCTTTTTTCTAGACTTAGACAATTCCTCCATTGTCTTATCATTATCATTTAGGGGGAGATTGTTGATCCAGCTCTCCTAAGACCTGATGAAATGATAATGATCCTGAATCTTTACTTAGTGAATAGGTTTTACTTGTGTTATAGCTTGAGGAATTATCACTGAGTATGTTCAGTGTTATTCCATGTTACTTATGTTGTAACTTATTTTTATAATTATCAGGATCAGGATCAGGAGACGAACGAGTCTGTTCTGCAGTCTACTGATCCTGTCCACTGAAGTGAAGACCTCCTGAAGACATCAAGATCATACTCAAAGAACCATCAGCGACGTCGAAGAATTAGCTGATGACAGGAACAACATGCTCGTGATCTGAAGACGGAACTCAGTGATAGCAGGCTGCTCAATATCGTATGACATCCTGAAGATTCATCAGGATACAAGTGACCCTGAACAGCATCAGTTTCAGGACTCTACTCACTGATCAGTATCCTGATCCTGAAGGATTAGTGTAATGTCTTAGTCTAATGCACAAAAGGATTATCCGCCTTTACTGACACAAAAGTACATAAGGACAGTCTCTTTACTGTTCCCTCCGTACTTATCAGACCTCAAGGCAACTGTTTACACACTTCCTCTTTTGCACACCATGCAAAGAGTATTTGTTTATAGTAAATAGTACAAAGGACCACTTACATTGTGACACGTACACAAAAGTGAGTCTGCATGCATTTAATGCATTGGGTATAAATAGGACTTGAAGAGATGTTCTCCATACTTCTTCTTCAACCTAAAAATACCCTAATCCTTTCTTTCTTATTCCCTCTATCTTCTTTCTTTTCTTCATCTTCTCACTTTAGTGCATAGTGAAAGAAAGCTTAGATTGTTTAGTTTAGACTTATTGTCTTTTCTATTTCCGCAACAATCTGTAAATTCATATTGTTAATACAACAAGAATTTAAAAGTGAAATTTTGTGTGATTATATTCAACCCCCCCTTCTATAATCTCATACACTATCCTTACTTTAAGGTCACCTCATTGGGACCAACAGTGTCGATCAAAAGAGAGTCCAGTCAAGAACCTCAGATCCGGTCGACGGAGTTCTAGTCACACTTCTGGTACGATCTGGAGTCGTGGGGTCCGGTCGAGAACAAGAAATCGAATCTAAGGGAGAGATCGGTCAAGGACCCGAACTGGAGGTCCGGTCCGGTGCACACCGCAGATCTGATGATGGCCGGATCCCAACAGGACCGGATGGCCGGTTGGTGAAGGACAGAGAGCCCAATGACCGGAAAGATAGATGTCCGGATGGGTTTCTTAGAGGGCCGAATAACAAAAGCCATAGGGCTGAACACCTTGAGAAGAATTTAGGTTGCCATTGATGTTGCATAGGTGAAGGTTGGAAAAAAGAAATATTGAAGAAGAATAAGGAAGTAGAAGTTGAAAGAGAAAGGAAAATTGGGGGAAAACGTGGAAGGAGAGAGAGAGACAAAGAGAAAAGGACAAAAAAAAAATTCAACTTTTCCAAAAAAAACTATTCTTTTTTTTTTAAAACTGATTTGATTTTTTGATTAATTTTTTTTCTTTTGGTTTAAAAACATATTATTATTATTATTTGATTGATTTTTTTTTTTCTTTTTAAAAACTTATTATTATTATTATTATATTTTTTTATTTAACAAAAATGATTTAAAATTTTCTTTTTCTTTTAAAATTGATTTTTTTCTTTAAATTTTTTTATTTTATATATATATATATATATATATTTAAAAGCAAAACCGAGCTCAAGGTTTAGAACACACCCAAGCTCAAGGCAAATGTCAAAGCCGAGCTCAAGGTTTAGATCAAACCCAAGCTCAAGGTAAATGTCAAAGCCGAGCTTAAGGTTAAATGAAGATGATGTACCTGTTCCCCCTAGGATCATGCATAGGCAGGCAACGTTCCCCCTCGGAACCAGCAAAGACAGGAAACGTTCCCCCTGGATCAGGCAAAGTCAGGGAACGTTCCCTCTTGACAGATGCACACTCATATCACACATACGAACAAATACACATGCATGTAGTGATAGAACACTTACCTGTTCCCCTCAAGTCAAGAATTCACAAAGAGTTAGTAGGAAAAAAAATACAAGAACATTCCCACATTATTTGTCACTGAAGTTGGCGAGAAGTTCCTTTCACCCGGTCATGTGTTCGGAACAACTCTGAATCTATGAATCACACATGACCGACCTGCACAATCAATTGCAAACATTTTTTGGTACCCATTTGGGAATGGGTCCTTTCAGATTAGTACCAGCAGGTTTGGGTTCTTCTTTGCTATTTTTAGGAGTCTTTTTCTTGGGCTTGGAATTATGCTTCTTAGCATGATGAGTATGATGATGATAAGCATGATTGTAGAATCCATAATAGTTATGTGCATAAAAATCATTCACAAAGGCATTTGCACAAAAGCCAAAATGAAAACAATTTCGACACCGAAAATCACTTCGATATCCATAAGCAACATGTTCACAGTCATGAAAATTAAGAAGAGTATGTGGTACATGACTGTGAGTTCTATGAAATCCATCATTGAAAAATCTGTTTTTCATGTTTCTCGTCTTATGTGCAAATGGCTTAGGACGACCGCCTTCTTTCGTTCCATTCTCCTTTGCTCTATGTCTACCATTTCTCAAATGATCATCTCTTACATTTTGAGAAGTATGATTCTTACTCTTGACATTTTGAGAATTTGAGTGAGAAGTATTGTTCTTCAGATGGAAGTTGTGATAGTGTCCCTTGGGTTTGGAAGAATTCTTAGGTTTTTGAAAACGATTGTTTTTCTTGGGAACACTCTCATTAGTTCTGGATGAACTAGCAACTTCAGACTCAGGGGTGACTATTTTGTCTTTCCCTTTATCTTTCCGAGTTGGTTTGATAGGAATAACATTTCCTGGTTTAGATGTGCCCGGTGATCTACCATTCTCCCCAACCCTATTGGTATAATCATCCGATAAAATCTCAGAGATTTGTACCGTTGATTTAGGTGCCATAGTTGATAAGTCATCCATATATGAAATTGTTGTGCAAATTGGAGACCTTAGTACTATTGATTGAGAGTTTTGAGTATAGGTACTTGAAGGTCTGAAATCCGGTGCATCAACATTCAATGTATGGTGATGATGACGTGAGTTATCACAAGTTCCAAAGGTAGATTGACTTGCTTTTGGTGTGCTTTTGGATTTGAGGGCAGTTTCAAGTTTATTGATTCTACTCAAGAACAAGTCCTTTTCCCTAAGGCTCATGCGCCTCTCATCCTCAAGCTCAGCCTCAAGTGTAGCAATCCTCTTCTCATAAAAGGTTTTGTTATCTTTGTAAACTTTTTCAAGGATTGGAACTTCCTGATTCATCTCAGCCTCAGTATAGCTAGGTGTATAATCCTTAGACAAAGGAATCTTACGCGTTACGTAACTGGCATTGAGAGATGAATAGTTGAAGGGAATAGAGTGTTTGTTTTTTCTACCTTTTTCTTTCTTCTCAATTTCCTTCAACTGTTCAGGATCATCAGACTCTTTCATGAAAACGATTTTGTATCCAAGACTCATGTACCGAAGGTCATACATGGTAGGAGTCTTGGATATGGCACGCTTAAGATAGCATGGACTTTTATATACAATGCCTTCCTTTGGATTATAATAATTGAACTCTTTGGGCTGGTTCATATGAATGGTTTGATCGGTTTGGCCTCTCTTTAGGAGCTTGTCCTCCATATCTTTTATTTTTGCAAATAGATTGGTTCTTTGGGCAAAAATCACTTCATACTTTTGAACACTTACTCTACTTAGAATCTCAGCCTCATGAAGTTTCTTTTGCAAGTCGGAGATGTTATCATTCAGACTAGCAACTTTATCTTCTAAGGTTTTGTTGGCAAGAGTAAGAGTGGTTACCTTTTCTTTGGAATGAGCTAGTTCAATGGAGAATTTCACAACTAAGGCATGCTCACTAGCTAATTTGGATTCTGCTATAACAGTTAAACTATTTGCCTTTTTGATTTTCTTGTCATATTCAGACACTTTAAGAGCAAGATCTTTCAGTTGATTTTCAAGTTCAATGTATGGGTCTGGAAGTACCTCAGAAGGTGACTCTGAATGATTTGAGTCAAGGTCGTTGTAATCACGTCCTCCATCTTCTGAGTACAGTTCCTCCTCATCATGGTTAGCCATCAGACATAGTTGATCTTTTCTTCCTTCATCACTTGTCAGATCCCACGCCTTATCTTGACTAAGCATACATACAAGAACTCCTTTCTCATCATCACTTGACATTCTGAGCCAAGCATTATCTTTCTTTACTTCCTTTCCCTTGTCTTCAGACTTGGCTTTCTCCTCAGGTTTCTGGTAGCCAACTCTACCACCATGTTCAACTCTTCTCCGATGGTTGTTAGAAGACATAGGTTTTCTTGCATTTCTCTGGGACATAGACTTGGTGATCAATGCTAGAGCCTTCTTTATGTCATTCATCTCTTCATCGGATTCCTCTTCATGTACATGGAGAACCGGTGGTCGGGTATTGAACCCGATTACTAAGGCTTCTCTTGTGTTCATGATTGATGGTTGATTGTGGATCTTAAACCACTTAGAATGATCTGGTGGTTTGGTTGATGAAAAATCTCAAGACTTGTAAAATTCTTGGAAATGATTCAGTTCTGGAGGTTAGGTTCAAATCTGGAGGTTAGGTTCAGATCTGGAGGTTAGGTTCAGATCTGGAGGTTGGATTCAGATCTGGAGGTTAAGAAAAGTGATGGGTATTGGGTAATGGGTATGGAAGGATGAGGTTTGGTATTGATGTTGAAATGACTTAGAGAATTTGGAAACTCTAGTCTGAAGCTAACACTTGATGCCCAAAATCCAAGTCTGCAGTGGAGACTCGGTACCCGAAGCTTTAGTCTGGAGCAGAGATTTCACCAGAACCAGAACACAACGGATCAAAAGAAAGTGGTAGGCTCTGATACCAATTGTAGGTTCCAAATCAATCAATCAAGAACACTTAGATCACTATGATGTAAATGCTAGGTACATGATCCAAGGTAGATTTCTATTCAAGGTGTAAGAAAAGAGAGAAAGTACAAATGAAGGTTACAACTCCTATTTATACTAACTCTAATGGACTAAGCTTTTTAAAATAGATGGGCCCTAAACAATTGGGCCTCAACTACAAATTACATAAATGGCAACAAGGTTTAAGAAATTGTAAAATTGAGACAACTAACTAGATTTTCTAACAATAAGGTCTTCTCCCCGATTGGCACGGCGCATTCAATTTTTTCTCTTGTTTTCTTCTGGCGAGATGCGCCTGCTAGAAAGGATAGGAGCTGTAATTGTTTGTAGTTACTGTTTGTTCTTGCTTCTTGTTCGGGCAAGCGCCTCGCTAGGTTCCCGTGGTGTTTAATAAATTTTGCCGTTCCAAAGAAAATAATCATTGAACCGAATAACCAATAAACCGAAACCGTGTAACCTAAATCTCATTCAGTTCATCATATATCTATTTTTGGCTTATTAAATAGGACCACCACCAACACAAATTTTGGCTCCGCCCTCAACCAATGTCAACGACTTTGCAGATTTGACTATTTTATGCTAAGATCGTTACGTACAAGTTCGAATATTCCCATTGATTCATAGATTGAAATGAACTTTGGATGGTTAATTTCATCTTGCACAATAAAACATTCTTTTTGTTGGGAGTCGTAATGTTTTATCTATATATACAACTAAAAACCAATCCTAAAAAATAATTAATTACCATGCATATCAAACATGATGTGTTAGTAAAATCTGAATTTTAACATGATCAGGAACCTGCAAAATGTATTTGTCATTACAAGGCAAGTTGTAATAACCAAATAAGGATCACTAACTCAACAGTGGAATATATACACTGCACCATCTCCACTTTACCACATATTGCCCTTCCTTTTTCTGTCCCACTTTCTCTAATTTTGTCTATAGGACAAAGACAACAAGGGCAGATTCGTAACAACTCAAAAAATAATTATTTTATGTTATATAAATATATACATAGTAAAATTCTAATCTCCGGTTTGATGCTTAAGTTTAGGGTATCATAATAATGGTGGTGTTATTCACTTTTTAAGGTGGTTAATTAGCTGATTAATTAAAAGGTCTATAGTTTGCTAGTATGCTAGCAATATAAAAAGTGGTTAATTAGCTGATTAATTAAAAGGTCTATAGTTTGCTAGTATGCTAGCAATATGTAAATACGGCTTTTTCTTGTAACTTGTAAATTATATAGTTGAACGGAAAACATGTTAATTTCTAATCTATGTCATGGATGAGTTCTAGTCCAGTTGGTAGGAGTTATTTTTTAAAAAAACATATTTACCAAATGAGTATTTTTTTAAACATATTTACCTTTTAGGTGTAGTTTTTTATTTAATGGGCTTTTAATGCCTTTTTGCTACTTCTTTTTACTATTTTTTTTGTTGCTGATTTTTTTAATGTTTTTTTTACTAACTTTTTTATTGTTGTTTTTTAATACTTTTTTTATTATATGTTACATGACAATCACAACATGGATTCAAACCCGAGCAAAGGCGTATTTAATCTAACTGGGGTGTTTACTAACAACTAACCTGCCGTTCAAAAAAAATGAATTTAATATTAGAATGTTTTGAAGACCAAATTAAAGATACCGAACAAATTAATACTCAAATATTTACGATATACCCTTGGAGTGGTGACGGCGGCTCATGTTATAAAATATTATGATCATCGTTAGTAATAAATTTTAGTCGGAAAAATACTTTAATATAAAGTTTGGCATACAAGATCATATGAACTTTTGGCTAGTTTTCACTTTTGTAGTTTAAAACGAATAAATGATAGTCATTTCAGTGACATGTACCATGATTTGGCATACATGAAAATGACATTGATTTCTTGATATCTTCTTAACAAAATAAAGTATATAACTTAGATTTTTGTAAATAAGATATATATAGAGAGGTTCAAACGAAAAACATATCAATATAAGAGAACATGAGAAGCAATCCCAGCCACTCATCTGGTCAACAAAGGCGGATTTGACCAGTCCCCCCCCCCCTTTATTAATCTCCACCCTCCCATGAATCGCGTCAATTATCCATGATCACGTCCACCGTAACCGCAAGATGAGTGGCTAAGATTGCTCCTTACCTTCTCTTAAATTGACATGCCTCTCGTTTGAACCTTCCCATATATATATATATATATATATATAGATATATAGATATATAGATATATAGAGGGATTTTCTTTTGTGGACTTATTTTTGTGTGAACTTGTGAACTTCGCCAAAAAGACGATTATATGATGAAATTGGTTCTTGAAATTGTTTAATATGATGAAATTATATTATATGATACATTTTTTGTTGAAATTGTTTCATATATCGGTGGTTTTACGTGAAATCAATAGGTTTCATAAAAATATATGAAACAGTTTCTTAAGAATGGAAAAGTTACGTAAAAAATACCGAAATACGAAACATTTACATCAAAAAATGAATCATATATATAATTTCATCATATTAAACAATTTCATTGATTTAACCTATGAAATCGTCGTTTTGGCTTGAGTTCACAAGTTCACACAAAAAAAAGTTCACAAAAGAAAATCCCTCTAGATATATATATATATATATATATACAGTAGCGAATCTAGAACAGAAAACCACGTGGTTCCTTAATTAAGTTTAGCCGATAAAATAAAAGTGTCAACTATACTTTTATCGGGTCGGGTCCTTAAAATTTAAAATAAATAAAAGTGTCAACTATACGGTCGTCT
The DNA here is from genome assembly GCA_030169165.1 of Centaurea solstitialis. Lineage (NCBI taxonomy): Eukaryota > Viridiplantae > Streptophyta > Magnoliopsida > Asterales > Asteraceae > Centaurea > Centaurea solstitialis. Next base: position 33,052,496 of record CM058046.1, read on the forward strand.
TTTTTGTATGGTGTCGTTTCTTTATTTGATACTTAAAATTGTTGGGTCTTAAATAAAAAAATTAATAATGAGTAAAGGGGATTTGAACCTACAACATTTGATATAACACATGGGGTGTTATCCAACACACCAACATGACTTTTACTTTCTTTAAGCTGCTAAACAAATATTTAAGATAGTTCCTGTAAATTTTTTAAGGTAGATCCCAAAAAAAATTATATTTAACTTATAAAAAAAATTAAGTATGTCCTAAAACCTACCTAAGACATATGTAAATTCGCCCTTATATGTATATTGAGAACCTCTTGTGCTATTATCCTTAGATTCCCTACATTCATCAAACAACATTCTTTATAAAATTATTAGAACATAGATATCATTAATATATATATATAGAGAGAGAGAGGGTGAGTTCATACGAGAGGTTAACTATTTTAAGAAAAACTTTTTTGATTTACAAAATCATATATGATTCACAACACAAAATCACATACGATTCATGAATAAAATCATACATGATTAATAACGTAAGCGACTTTAAGTCGCGTGGAAGTCGCCTGCGTCCTAGTCGGTACAAAATCATATATGATTTTGTACATGTGAAAAAAATTCGTAAAAGAAAGCTTTTCTTAAAAAGTTATCGTTTTCGTTTGAACCTCTTTATATATATATACACACACATATATACATTGAGTCCTTTTTATTAGTAAACCACTAAAGGTTGTAAACTATGAAATCTCAATCATGTTGTAGATCAAAATAATCAAGGGACAATATAGATTCATAGAAAATATGGAAGTATGAAATATATAGAAAATTAATGATTATGAAAATATAAAAATACTAGTGTTCGAAAAATCGCTCCTTGTTGTGCGATACAGCGTGAGACACGACTCTACCGTTACGAAAAATCCATAGTGTTTGTGTAAGGCGTGGCTCACGCCATGGCGGCTTGAGGCACGATATATCGTGATATGTAGTATGTTTTTTCTAAGACATCGCTATTTTTTTAAAAAAATTGTATTTTTTTATATTTGCAATTGCTATAGGATGAAACACTAAAAGTCACCGAGGTATGTAACATTGGTTTTGTATGTTTTATATTTGCTGATAGCCTTAAACATATTTATTTGTCGGCTTTAAAAAGAAAACATGTATTTACACATGTATAATAATATATATGATGTATTAATTTGTTGCCTTAGTTCATGGCTTAAGAAACGTCGCGTCCTCGCCGTATCTCATAAGGCTTAAGGCTTACCCCGCCGCCACACCACGCTTTACCCTATTTTGAACTTTGGAAAAGACGAAAATATGGAAACAGTTTTACAGGATTTCATAAGGGTAAAATATGATTTAACCCCTAAAGTTTACATCTAAGAATAGTTTAATCCCTAAACTTGTTATAATGAATGTTTTAATCATTAAACTTGTTATAATAAATTGTTTTAGACAGTTGACCTGCTATAGCAGGTTACTACAAATTTGAATGTCACTTTAGTCCCTAAACTTATGGATAAAATGTGATACCTTTAAAGTTTTTATTGAATAATGTTTTAACCCCTAAACTTATTTAACAAATGTTATATAATCCTTAAAATTTTTATAATATTTGATTAAATACCTAATCTTCTTTAACTTAATTATTTTTTATCTCTAATGAATGTTTAACCCTGCTTTGAAGTACCCCTGAACTGAAACAAATGATCTTGAATATCTCTAACTTGAATTTCTTGATCTTGATATCCCTTGATCAAATGAAATGTTGTCCAATACGATAGGAAAATGACATAAATGAAAACAAATCGAAATATGTACCAACAACTTTAGAAAGAGGTTATTGGCAAAGAGTTCATAGCGTCCTAACCGAATTCGAGCCTTCCCGTGTGCATGCCTAGGGAAATTTAAGTGGGGCCATGTTTAGGCCCCAAAATTGCCGGGGATTAATCGGGCTTTGGCCCGAACACCCTTCCAAAAAGGATCAATTTGACCGAGTTGCAAGTTGGACTGGACTGGTGACGAACCAATGCAGGGTTTTGTCTATTGTGAATGGATAGTAGAATGTCGTATTGGATTATGTTAGAGATATAAATAATTAGGTTAAACAAGTTTAGGTATTTAATCAAATACTATAAAATTTTTAAGGATTATAGCATTCATTAAAAAAGTATAGGGTTATACCATTTTTAAATAAAAATTAAAGAGTTAAATCATATTTTATTCATAAGTTTAAGAAATAAAATGATTTTTAAAAGTGTAGCAACCTGCTACAGCAGGTCAAATGGCTAAAACAATTAATTATTACAAGTTTAGGGATTAAAACATTAAGGTTGTGTTTGGCAAATATAAGCTAGCTTATAAACTGGCTGATAAGCTAGCTTATAAGCTAGTCCATCCAAACATGTACCAGGAAGCTAGCTTATAAGCTAGCTTTTTGAAACGCTACTTTGAGTAGCTTATGAGGAGCTTATTGTAGCTTTTTGCAATTATACCCTTATTAATATGTTGAATTCAAATATACCATTTTTGGTCATTTTACATACTCATAAGCTAGTTTTTGCCAAACACAATTTGTTCATACGCTAGCTTATCAGCTACTAACAAGCTTATCAATCAACAGCTAGCTTATAAGCTACGCTTGCCAAACATAGCCTAATTAAAAAAGTTTAGGTGTTAAACCATTTTTAAATACAAAGTTTAGAGATTAAATCATATTTTACTCTATAATATTATACAATTTGCTGAAATTTCATTTATTTAAGAGAGAATATAACTCGAAGGTAGCTTTTTTTTTTCCTAAAGGTGTAAAAGTTGATCTAGTTCGATATTTTAATTGGAAGTTTAAATTCAAACTGGATTATGCAAATTATAGATGAACCATGTGCTACAAGCTTTACTATTTATGAAGCTTTGGGATCACAATCGTGGGCTCCTGGGTTTTAAAATAAAAGAAGTATGACCGGTAAATTTATAATAAACTAATACAAAAAGCAGAAACGAAAAGAAAACAAATATATCAAAGGGGTCATTCCTTATTGATGCATGTTTACGAGGAATCATAAGGGCATCTATAGTGGAGGTTCTTTTTTAGGTTTTCTATAGGGTTTTTACACAAGAATCTTCACTCTGAAACAAAGGTTCTTGTCCAGTTATAGATTCATTAGAACCCGGGTGCTTGAACAAGAACCTATGTTCTTGTAATAGTTTCCTTTTCTGTTATACAATAACTTACATAAAAAAAACTCATATCATAAATAAGAAAATGGAAAAGAGGTTTTTGTAAGAATCTCCATTGTAGAGTTTTAAGGAGGTTCTTCGTTTATTGAGATGACAATGACGTGACAAAAAAAATATGGTAAGTGAGTTTTTTGGAGGTTCCACCACTGTGGATGCTCTAAGTAAGTTTGCAACATATCAACTTAAGTTTATGCAAAAATAGAAGATATAAGATATGCCTGGTGGACGTAAGATTATGATCATCTAATTTATATTTATCTTGTTAAAATCTATAAATAAATAATACATCAATGCATTGAACACTTTCAATTCATAAAATCTACGCTTTTATTTGCCTAAGTCGATCTTTTAAGTTAATAACACTATATTGTAAGTTTAAAAATGAATTAACGCTAAAAAAGTTATATAAAATAAAATAAGGAAAGTGGAGACAAAGATAAACTTATGACATAAATTTGGTTTTTGATTTCTTTTTGTATACAAATACTAATACGATGTCCCATGGTATGGCATAAAATCTGTATCAATATTTTGCCATAATTAAAATAAGTCAACTAATTTCATTTGTTATATCATGTATAAACACCATAATATGGCATACCATTACCATACATGAAATGTTGTTGCAACTTGCAACGTATGGTATATAAACTTGGTATTGACGCATCTAATGTGACATACCTTTACTCCACGAAAGTCGATGCATATATCACCCTTTTATTTCACTCATTATGCCAAACATTATATTTCATTCGACAAATTCATCGTTTTCCTATGTAATAATTATTCCACAACCATCATATAAGGAACTCATCGCATACGTATCAACAAGGAACCATCATATATTATAAAATCCTCATGCCATTATAGCACCATGTTTATATATTGAAAGGGTCATATCAACTCTTTATCAACTAAAATTCTAAAGTCTATATAACATATACCATCCTAGAAACGCACTTATCATATCACCCATAATTAGTTATCATGGGAAGATAAAATCGGTCCTAAAGACAAGTGAGTGATGCTTGGAGCTGAACCCTCATACCTCTCATTCATTTTGTAAAGACATCGACCTCCTTAGCTAAAGCCATGGAACTAAAGCTTAGAGTTTTGTACCACTTCAAAGACAAAGTTGTAGATTTGTCACACATACCCTCCAAAGCTAATTTAACTTCAAATCATAGTGAGAACTAATTAAGCTACATCCTTTGACTTCTAAAGAGTTCACATCTCTAATTCAAAAAAAATGTTGAATCAAACGCCACAATATCCTTGATTTCATTGAAGTTCAAGATTTTTTGTCAGGTGTAGATAAAAACTCAAACAGAATCTCCTCACTACACTTTAAGAGGATATTACACTCTAAAGCCATTTGTAAAAATCAAGGTAAAAGCGTAACCTAGGATTCATAAAGCAATTATAGTTCTAAAATATTATAAGCGATATAAAATGGGACTTCATGATCACTTCATGTAAAGAAATACTTTACTTAAAGGTCACATGAATAATTAACGCAACAGTTTGATTAAACACGTAAAAAGACATTAAGACATGTGCTCTCTCCTATATCTTTCAAATGTGGGATAGTTCAAATTTCAAAGCTCTAAAGCCTTCAGCCATTGCCTTTTCATCAAAGGTTCCATACAGTTCAAAAGAACCACAATAATGACCCTTTCAAGTTAAATAAAGCTAGACATTTTTCTTAATGAGGTGGGTGTTTAAATTCTTAATAAGTTAATAAGTGATGGATCCATAAATTTTAAATATAAGAGTTGTTATTTAAATAACAAATATATATAAAAACATCACAAATTAACCGACCCATTGTGCTCTTTTTTCGACCGTTTCTCCCGAAGTAGCATACATTATAAAAAGCGGCTTTGACATGCATATTTCAAAATAAAAATCAAGAATCAAAATTGAACAAATCCTAACTTAATAACTAACTAACATTACATAAAAATGAGACTTTTAATGAACTCTAACTCAATAAACAAATAAACCAAATTAACTATTTAACCAAGCATAGTAAATATGACTTTTAGTTAATAACATTTTTAAAACTATATGACTTTTTCATTGTAGAAATCTATTTTGGGACGGATAGAGTAATAAACAAAATAATATTAAGCAAATATATAAGGAAAAGTGAAAAATATGATTTTCTTTAATTAAGAGCATCCAATGTATGGGTTTTTTACATATTTTTTTCACAGTTTTTTTCTTACGCATTATTATCACCTCATCAATATAAAAACCTTTACATATTTCTACTATGTGAAAAACCTCATCCAAGCTTTTTCAGAATTTTCATGGTCCCACCATTTTAACTTTATATCATTTATATTATTATTTATAAAAATAAATACAATAAAACTATACAAATACGTATTTATTTATATCAAGAAAATACTATTAATACGATATTTTTATAAAGTTTATAAAGTTAAAACAAATTAAATACGAAAAAATTATGAAAAAGCAGGTCGTGCAGTTACGACCTATGACGCAAAAACCCACGAAAAAGCTCATCCGAAAAACCTTTACACTATGTAAAAAACCTCAAAGTGAGGTTTTTACTTTTTACAAAAACCCTTGAAAAATTACACTGTGAATGCTCTAAGTCTTCGTTCAAACAATTAGACTAAAGTGATGAATCTCTTGGGCTTAATAAAACTAAACAATTTAAATGGATGGAGGTATCTGCATGTCAAATACACCCCTCCCTAACTATTATTAATCATTGTAATTTAATGATTACATTGTTACACAAATTTATTTACAGTTAATTATTAATTATTTATCATTGTTTCTTTATTTTATTTAATCAAGTCTTTATATTCTTAGTATTATTATGAAACTAAAATTTATTATTATATTACGTACCATTTTTTATCTATAATTTATTTTTTATTATGTTTTTTTTGTTTTATTGTTTATGATAATATGATATATATTATACAAAATTACAAATAATTATAAAACAAGTAAAAATATATAATAAAAGAGTAATTGGACTGTCACGTGTCGTCATCTGGTGAGTTGGTTATAAGATTTTCCCGCCTAAACATGTATCTGGACGCATTTTAAACTTTCAGTTCATTTAGGCTTATCTGATTGACTTCTATTTATTCTCCTACTTTTTTGTTATTTATTTACTTTTAGTCTTCTATTTTTTACTTAATACTCATATTATTAGTTATTTATTTAATTATAATCCTTTAACTTTTCATTTTTTATTTTATACTTTATCATACCAAAATATTGAATATTTTTTATTTAATCTTATTATTAAATATTAAGAATATAGCCCAATATTGAATATATTTTATTTTATCTTACTATTAAATATTAAGAATATATAAGAAATAATATATTTCACAATTTTTTTACGTTTTCATTTTTCAATCTTATCACATCAAAAATACAGAATAATAGATTAATTAAAAGACTTTTATTTTTTTTCTTAATAAGTTATACCTATATAATTTCAGATTTAAGAAACTTTGCGCCGCATTGCGCGCAAGTATAGTCTGGTAACTTATAAACTAAAAAAGTACCAAATATAATGATAATTCCACTTTTACAATAACAATTAAACAAATTAACTTATTAAGTTTAAGCTTAAATATTTATAATTTTTTTAACATTAACTTTATTTTATATTTATATTTTTATTATTAAATAACAATGCTTTTCTTACTCTTATCATTTTTTCATACAATCAAATTTTCGTTATTATTATTATTATTATCATAAAACTACAATATTTATTATGTTAAATGTATTTTAGTTTCATTTGCAATTAAATTATAAAAAAATTAGAATATTAGCATTAAACTTTTATATATTTTTGTTATAAGAAAACTAATTTTACTAAATAAAAATAACATAACCTGAACTAATCTAAAACTTTGAAATATTGAAGTTTTTATTTCATTATATAAGTGCAAATATTATGATTATATACACACGTTTCAAGAATGTCAAGTTATAAAAAAAATATTTTTAATGAATAATTAGGCATTTTATCTTTCAGGTTTATTTATTTAAATTTTATTATATATTATATAGGCAAATAATTATTATATACTAAGGTTTTGTTTGTTTTTTAAGAGGCATTGAAGTCTAAATCATAAATCACTTCTAATTTTAATGGTGGTATTGAAGTCTAGAATCTAAATCAATAAGATTACTTGTTTTTATAAACTGTCTGAAATTTGAATCAAACCAAAGAATATATTTTTCACAAATGAAAGCTCAACCGGCAATCTTTTAACAAATTTTATTAACATTTGGTTATATTATACATATATGAATTTTAATTAATGAAATAGTTTCAAGTTATTATCAAAATCTAACCTCCAACAAAACCCAGAAACACACAGAATATGAAACAAAACCCAACAGCTTGGAACACAAAATCCGACCTCCAACAAAACAAAACAAAAATACACTTGAATTTTGAATATGAAACATTGAAAAAAAATCAAGAAAGGCTATAGAGAGGCAGACTCATTAACACATACAAAATGAAAAGGTTGAAAACTGAAGTGTAGAAATAGGGTTTTTGAGGAAAGCGATCACAAAATGATGGTTTTGTGTTAAAAGAAAAGTAGGTGGATTGAATTTGGATTTTGTTTATTATTCAATAATCGAAGCAGTCAATGGGTATGAAAAAGATGAGGACGAAGTTGACGATTCCAGGATAGAAATTGACATTTCTAGGGACGAAATTGACAATTCCATGAACGAAATTGACGATTCCATGGACGAAAATGACGATTCCAGGGATTGATACCAGATTTCAGGGATAAAAATCAACGATTTCGGAGACGAAACCACCATTTCAGGGACGAAACCACAATTTCAAGGATGAAAATCGTAACCCTTGACAACGATTCCTCAGGATTTTCTTTTTACCTTCAAAAATCGAAACCCTTGATGGATGGAGGTGGTGCGACGATATGACCAGACGAGTGAAGGTGTTGTTTGGAGATCAATTCAATCCATTCGTTCGACGCCTTCAACTTGATTTGGTAGAAATCAAGCTCTTTCAATCTGTAATATTGGTTTGTTAGGCTGGGAGTTAAAGATGCATTTGATGAAGGATGAAAGGAGACAACTTTGATAAAGAGAAAAAAGTGAAAAAAAAAGTGTCTAAGTTACCACTTTATCAATAAGACCATGTTAAGTCAAAAGTAGCACTTAATGAAAATAAAAAACAACCATATTTAATAGGAAAACCACTGATCGAATAAGTGATTTTACTCTAGTAATTGTTAATTAAGTGTTGATTGTATCAAGAAAAAACAAACAACCCCTTATTATTATCATTATTTGTATATATTAATAAAAAAACATGAGAGGGAGGGAGGGAAAGAGTAATAAGAGAAAGAAAATATAAAATGATGACACATTTCAAACTTTTAGATATTCTTTTTAGATTTTGTAGTCTTTTTTTATTGTATCCTATACTTCTTAAGGATGCAAATAACGACTCCCATTTAAATTAGGTTGCATTATTTTAATTAGGATTTTAAGTTTACATGAAATACTAGGATCAACCAAAATTATAAGGAGGTGTTAAAGATTAAGTAGATTCAAAAAAGAATAATAATTAGCCAATAAATAAACAAAAGTTAAAAAATATTATGGGTGTCATTTGAGACCCATCTTTCCAAGTTCTCCCATGAAGTTAATCATCGTTTGGTATGCGGACATGATTGGACATGACAGAACTGGACAGGACAAAAGAGTAGGACGGGACTGGACATGACAGGACAGAACAAATGTCTGTTTTGTTTTGGTACACCTAGGATTGGACTGAACAGAATTAAACAAATTTCTTAAAAAAATTATTTGTTGATTTCATATATCACATAATAGTTATAATTAACAAAAAAAAAAGTAAAGTATATAATTTATTAAAAATATTACATAATTTTTATAAACTCACACACACACATACATATATATATATATATGTAAGATTTTTGTGTAACTGATGGTGATGGTTATGATAGAGGTGGAGGTGGTGGCCAACGGTAACGCTAGTAGTGACGATGGTGGTGGTGGTCGGTGGTTGTGGAGAACGTGAAGATGGTGGATAGTGGTGGTGGTGATAGTTGCTATGGCGATGGACAGTTGAAGAGGTGGTAGACGGTGGTGATAGGTAATCGATCGTAGTTGTAGAGGTGGTGGATGAGGTTGTTGTAGTGGAAGAGAAGGTGGAAGTAACCGATAGTGGCTACCGGTGGCGGTGTGGACCACAACTAGTGGTGGTAAACACTAAAACAAATATCATATTGAAGTTATATAGCAAACGAGTGTTAATTAGTAATATATTAGTTTCTGTGTCATTTATGTCCCATGTTGTTCCACCTATTTTGGTGGAACAAAAAAACCCTTTTTTTGTCCCATGTTGTCCCACCTTGTCCCAGATTTGTCATTGTCTCATGCTGCACCAAACATGGGACAGTGAATTTTTGTTCTGTCCCATGCTGCACGAAACGTGAGATCAGAAGTTTTGTCACATCCTATTCTATCTTGTCCCACGTACCAAACGCAGCCTAATCAACCAATTCTTTTTCACGATAGTCATCTATTCAAATTTCAAGCGTTCCGTTTCATTTTATCATGCATGGTTTTGGTTTGGTAGTCTTAACTACGACCATATTATAACATATAATATTTATAAAGAAGATGATAGTAACTCTTTCTCTTAACATGTATGTTTTCATTTTCATTCCTGCAGTTTGATATTTAAACTAGTTAATAAGCCCGGGCTTTGCACCGGGTTCATGAACAGTAGCTACCGACACTTTAACATATTTCAGTCAATATACTATATATGACTAAAACGTATAATGAAATATAGAAACTAAAAGATGTAAAATGAATAAATATTATCAGTTTAGGGGTTCATATGTAAGTTTAAAGGTGGGTATAGGATTCAGATCAGTTGAAGTGTATATATATGGTATATAATAAAATAAATACATGAAAAAATATTCAATATTAGGCTCATTTCGATCTTATCGACGATACGATTATAATGGGGCAGTTTGTTAACATTAAAACGTATTTTTTTAACATATTTTAGATCGTATCGACGATACGATCTTAATGACGTAATTTGTTAAAATTAAAACGTATTTTTTTAACATGTTCCAACCAATATACGATATATGAGTAAAACGTAAAATGAAATTTAGAAAAATAAAGGTATAAAGTTAATAAATATTATAAATGTAGGACGTTAATATGTGAATCTGAAAATGAGTATAGGATTCGGGTCGGTTGGAGCTTATATATAGTATATAATAAAATAGCTACATCAAAAAAATTCAATATTAGGCTCATTTCGATCGTATCGACAATACGAACATAATGGCGTAATTTGTTAAAGTTAAAACGCATCTTTTAACGTATTTTTGCCACACACGATATATGACTAAAACGTAAAATAAAATATTGAAAAGTAAAATGTGTAATGTGGATAAACCTTATAAGATCTAAGTTTAGGGACTAATACGTAAATTTGAAAATGGATAAGGATTTGGGTCGGTTAGAAGTTGGAACATATAAGATAACTACGTAAAAAAATATTCAATATTGGGTTCATTTCGATCGTATCGACGATACGAATATAATAGCGTAATTTGTTAAAATTAAAACGTATTTTTTTAACGTTTTTTAGCCAATACACGATATATGACTAAAACGAAAAATAAAATATTGAAAAGTTAAAGGTATAAAGTGAATAAATCTTATAAGTTGAGGGGGTAAAAAGTGTAAAATTTGAGATGGGTATGGCTGAGGACGCGCGGATCTTAGAGGGCGGGTCATGGGCGGTCAAGCCGGGTTTGGGTCAAAAAGTGTGAGAGGAAAGAGTGGGTTTGGTTCGGATCATGAGTCGGGCGGGTCGGGTCGGTGCTTGCGGGTGGAGCGCCTGCTAATTGTATATTTATAGTAATATAACGTTTTTTGTCCTGAATTTTAAAAACTGTTTTTTTATCTATTTGATTTTTTTTTCATTTCATTTTTATTTATCCATCCAACTTGTTAAATTAGTTGGTTAACTTATTCAAAAAATGTTTGATTAAATTACATATTTGGTAATTATAGTAGACCATCTTTATATTTTTTATTTTCAAATTACATCATTTACATTATTTAACTTTTTACTTTATTTATTTATTTTATTAAGACATTTCATATCGAAGTGGTGGTGGAGGTTTAAAGTGGAGAAAGACAACCTTTGGAGGAGGGTAATCGCGGCGCTACACGGAACTAACGGAAATCTTGGATGGCAGATTAATAGAAGTGGCAGCGGAGGGGTATGGTGTACGATTTCTAAGATAAACAAAGCCCTTAATAATGCTAATCTCGACCTAAACAGCCTCTTTACTAGAACGATTGGTGATGGCTCGAACATTCTCTTTTGGGAAGATGTTTGGTGTGCTAATATGTCTCTGGCGCAATTGTTCCCTAGGCTGGTGACGCTTGACGACAACAATTCCTGCTCGGTTGCGGACAGGGTCAAAAGGACGGAGCGGGGTATATATAGAGTTCTCATGGAAGTGGAAGCGTACAATCAGGGAAGGGAGGGAGGCTGACGAGCTGGCTGCCGTTCGGTCTTTGTGTACCAACAGTCATTTATCGAATGGGGATAGCAAATGGGAGTGGACCCTCAAGAACTTCGGCAAATTTACGGTGGCCTCTCTTAGAAGGGCGTTTGATGATTTAACGCTTCCGAGTTGTGGGCCTAGAACTCAACGGAACAAGTTGGTTCCTATTAAAGTCAATTTACTTAACTGGAGAGCGCGATTAGATAGACTTCCTACAAAAGCAAACCTGGCTCGAATTGGGATTGAGTTGGATAACATGAGGTGCCCGTTGTGTAAGGATCGGCCGGAAAGCAGGGACCACATCTTCTTCTCGTGTGTTAAGGTGAAACAGGTTAGAAGGATTGTTAATACTTGGTGGGATGTACTGAAGATGGACGGAGGTGCGCTGGACAGATGGGACACCGGCGGTCGAGCTGAGGTGCGCTGGACATTTCGTTGGACACAGGAAATGGTTTGCTTCCGAGGGAAAGGCGGTTAAAAGTTGTTATGAATATGGTGGAGCATGCGTATCTCTGGAGGGTCTGGAAAGGAAGGAATGAGGTTTTGTTCAATGATGGAGTTTTCAACCCGGCGGTAATTGCTAAAGACATTAAGTCGAGTTCTTTTCTTTGGTTCTCTAACCGTTGTAAGTTTGGTGGTTCTGTTTCTTGGTTGGATTGGTGTTGCCACCCGAACTCGTTGTAATGCTCGTTTTTCTTTTGAGTTTCTAGCGTCTTGCTGGACCCGTTTCGGGGTTGAATAAATTTGATGCTTCAAAAAAAATTATAAAATTATTTTTTTTCAAAGCTTTAGATGAAATCTCTTAAAATTAATAGTTTATTTATTTATCGATTTATTAAATTCATTTATTGATTGATTTTATTAAACCTTTCAAACGACAACATATGTACAAACTTTATGTTTCATATAAATTCATGTTACTATTTATAATAAAATTTATCACAATTTATAATCCGGCGTGAAACTCGAATTATTAATACTATATTTACATATCACTTTTGGTTTAGTAAAAGTTTGAACATTAAGAAAGAAAAAAACTTGTGCTATTTCGTTACGTAATTGAAAAAATCCATTAACTTAAACCTAAATAAAAAATAAAAAAAAAGGCAGAGCTGTGGCAAGGTATACGAACCTTTAATTTGATATTAATATAGTAATAAATAGCAAGTAATTAATCCCAATAAATAAACTTTCCCATTTAAGCACCAAACTCCACTAGTTGTAAATGTATGTTGTCTGTTGAGAACCATCCAAATACATGAATACACCTTGCCTCTTTACTCACTTTAGAGTTCACATTGCTTATATAACTCACCAACTTCATTTCACATTGATAAGCTCTCTTTCATCTTCACCTGCCCTCCTCTTTACCTGCCTACCTATCTACCCATGGAGATTGCCTTCAAAGCTTCCACTTCCAAAATGAAAGCTCCAATTGTCGATTTCGTCAACCGGATAAAGAAGCTCGGAAAAGATGATCCAAGAAGAATCGTCCACTCGTTCAAAGTGGCATTAGCAATCACATTGGTCTCCATGGTTTACTATCTTAGACCATTATATAAAGGCATGGGGGAGGCAGGTATCTGGGCTATCTTGACCGTCGTGGTGGTGTTCGAGTACACAGCCGGTGAGTTCTTGTTACATAACAAATTGATTAAACACATGTTTTCGGCTTAATATATATTATTTTATCTATAAATGTTCATTTAATTACTAGGTGCAACTTTATGCAAGAGTATGAATAGAGGACTAGCCACTTTACTGGCTGGTGCACTTGGGCTCGGGGCTGAATACTTGGCTAGATTATTCGGACCCAAGGTTGAACCCGTTGTTCTCGGATGCCTTGTTTTTCTTCTAGGTGAGCCCGTTAATTAGTACGCCAAAAATAAATTCTTGTGGGTACGTTGCGCACAAATTAATTTACATTCGTTGTTCTGATTTTTGAAACTTTTAATTTATGTACACAGTTGCAGCTGCCACCTTTTCGAGATTTATTCCTCACATAAAAAGGAGGTACGATTACGGGGTGCTGATATTTATCCTCACATTCAGTTTGGTAGCGGTTTCGGGATATCGTGTGGATAAAATCATAGAAATGGCACACCAACGTCTATCGACGATCATCTTAGGTGGTGCAACATGTATAATTATCTCCATATGCGTTTGCCCTGTATGGGCTGGGGGAGATCTTCATAATCTTATTGTTTCCAACTTGGAAAAGCTTGCTAGCTTCTTAGAAGGTAAAACTTTTATATGTAAATGTATGCTATAATTAATAATCACTAATCTATAACCCACCAATCTTCTGAAATTTATTTTTAAATACAATCAAATCTGCAGGATTTGGAGGAGAGATTTTCGACCTTCCAGTGGATGGAGATAGTGCTGATATATCTAATGAACATGATAAAGTGTCTCTTGCAGCTTACAAAAGTGTTCTTAACTCTAAAGCCACTGAGGAATCCCTGGTCAGTTTACAACTTATTATTACTATAAATCCATACATTATATATATATATATATATGACTTATGAGATCACAGTTTTTAATATATTTAAAACCTTACCGAAAAATAATATGAAGCTTCTGATTTTTTTTTACTTTACAATATTTTGTTGTGAATTACAAATGTAAAAATATGGTTTCATAGGTATCAAGAAAACAAGTTGGTCTCGTGAATCCAACCCAATATAGGGTCGGGTTCAAATGAAAACTTATCTTTTATTGTGAACATGAGGAAAAACGAGAGCGTCTCACGTGACATATCTATTCTAAATAATTATGTATTATTTAGACTGAATAACACATGATTATTCATGCAGAACTTTTGTGTATATATATATATAGATGGATTAATTAGTAACTAATGGAATATATATATGGAATTGGAGCAGGCAAATTTTGCATGGTGGGAACCAGGACATGGTAAATTTGGGTTTAGTCATCCATGGAAACAGTACTTGAAGGTTGGGGTTCTTACGCGGCAGTGTGCATACCATATTGAAGCTTTAAATGGATATCTTGATCCAAAATTCCAAGTATGTATACATTTAATTAATTAAGGGGTTACGTTTACTTATTAATTAGTTAATCTGTAAATCATAATGATGGATAATAATACTTGTTGGATTCGGAGTACTTACGAAAATTACATGTATTTAATGCTTACTAAAACGGTTCTATATGCATTGTAAAATGGTTCTAATTATTTAATCATCTATGATCACAAGCTATTTAATTATTTACTCATAATCAAACAATAATTATACTCAATTAAGTTGCAAGGAGGCCGTACCTTTTACACTAAAATTATATGAAATTATATAACATTTACACATAAATAAATTAAAAAAACTAATCTCTTTCTATATATATATGGTTGTGTGTGTGTGTGAGAGAGAGAGAGAGAGAGAGACAGAAAGAAGGAAAAAATTGGTCATATCCACTAATGACTTCTATTTTCATTACATTTTTCAGGGATCCTCAGAGTTTCGAAAAATAGTTCAAGAACCATGCATGAAAATGAGCTCGGAAGCCGGAAAAGCTTTGAAAGAGTTAGCAATGTCAATAAAATCCTTCTCATATCCTTGTAATTCTGCTATGCACATACAAAACTGTAAAACGGCAGTAAACGAAGTGAATTCTACGTTGCAAGCTTCAATGGTAGGAGAATGGGAGGTTCTTGAAATAATACCCATTATCACGATCATTTCAATATTGATTGACATCATTAAATGTGTTGAAACAATTCTGCTGGCAATTGAAGAACTTTCCGAACAAGCCCACTTCAAAAAGTTATCTGACGAAAATGAAAAACCGCAGCTTCTTCATGGTGACGAACCACATGACAAAGGATTTGTTACCGTAATTATACATAAGATGGCTGCGACATCAACGACAACCGAGGACTCTCGAGGCTAATAACTAGTGGAAGATCTAGGGATTATAGAAATTAATATGCACATATTAAAATTTTAACATAGTACATGGAAGATTAATAATAGAAGAATGATGCCCGGCTAATTACTATGCTATGTCGGGTTGATGAGTTGATTTTGAGTTCACGGAATTGATTTATTCAAATAAATCTTTGAATAATTGAAAAATCAATACAAGTGTGCTTATATGGTGTTTATATGCATCTATTTATTTAGGATTGTTTGGCAATTACTCAAAGGTTTGATGCTGGAGGATTAAGTGGTCGAAATGATTAAGAGACTCTTATAATATAGTACAAAAATGAAATATGATGGTTTGGTAATTGTTGAAAATGAAATCAAGGTTCTAAATGATTAAGAGATGCACACGACACAAAATCATTCAAAGGATTTTTGAACCATTAAGAGGCAATTCATTTTTTTGTCAAACAAGATTTACCTCTTAATTCAGAGTCTACCTCTTAATAGAACTGTTGACGGTAAACAAACAGCCCCTCAGGTTTTTGGGAAAAGGTTTATCTAGGTTTTGTCTAAACTACATTTTTGACAATTTGGTAATTAAGTTACGGTCGTTTGAGACAAAAGTCTAGCCTAAGATTGTTAGTGTTTGAATTCGAATTCGGGTAGATGGGATATTTCCTCACATCGCTCTAGGCCTTTGTCTATACATCACCAACCTTGTAATTTTTGTTTTACTATTTTATTATTTGTAGAATGTATCTTTTCAAAACACAAAAGACCAAAATTAACTTCAAATACTTTTAACCTAAAAGACCCACTTTAACGCTAAACAATCTCCAATCGTGAAATATAGAATCTCTAAAATGATTTGGGATATGACCATCAAGCTTTTTCTCATTGGGTTCAGACTTCAGATACATAAAAAAAACGGATGAGAATTTTCATATTTTTAGCCAACCAATTGAAGATTCAAACCCAATTAACCCATCTTTCATATGAAACGGACACTAAAAAACCCAATTGGCCCAACTCACAATCTATTATTATTTTATTCATTGGTGAGCAAATTAGTGCCTGTGGCGACCTGTGGATATATACAATATATAGATTAGGTTCCGCAAAGTATATATGATTATATATATTAAATACAATCACTATGGTTTTAATTTTATCATAAATTGGATCTTTACTTTTTAACTTCTTTAAGTTCTTTGTTAATTTTGGGGTATTTTGGTTTTTCTTCAATTTTCTTTAAATGTCAATGGTACGTGTATAAAGCATCGAATAATGAAAAACTACCAAAAATAAGTAAACCCGCCCATGTATGTAAGGCATGCTCCGCCTTAAAACTATCTTGTTGTCTTCTCCGGAAAAACAAAAAATAACGCGGATAATGATAACAATAAAATCAAAATCTCCAGCCAAATGAAAAAATCAAACCAACACATATAAGATCAAACAACTCGAGGGAAGATACATCTACAGTTCATCGAAGAAAGAGAGATCTAATCAACCCAAATGAAAAAAATTAATTCCAAATCAGGAAATCAAACAACCGCAACATTAATGCACTCTACTAGTTTAATGGAAAAGCCAATCGGAAGATCCAATCCCTTTATCTCATTTTACTGTAGTTTGCTTGGTAATTCAACAAGGTTGTTAAAAGAAGTCATGAACTCAATATAGAGATCTTTTTTTTATAAATGACTCATTTGCATCCCTTGTCCATTTGTGAAGACCTATCAAGGAAAAAAAATTCAAAAACATACAAAAAAACATTATCGAGGAAAAAAAAATCCAAATCAAGGTAAAAAAACGAAACCTTCACAACACAAAAAAACTGAAGGTAACAAATAAATAATTCAAACCTTCACAACAAAAATGCTATGAAGGTAAAAAAATCGAATCTTCACATTAAAAAAATATTTTGAACGTAACATTTACAATGTTTTTACGATAAATGTTCGATTTTTTTAACCTTCACAATGTTTTGTTGTGAAGTTTCATGTAAAAAGTGCTGGTTTCAGTTTCACGAAAACAGTTTTGTCTCACCTGAACCTAAGTCTATATATATAGGGTCAAGTTCAAATGTGAACTCATCTTTCCTTGTGAACATGAGGACCCATAGTATCGTGCCACATAACAATATTCAGTCCGAATATCCATGTATTATTTAGATTGAATAAAAGTTTTATGCTATCTGAATCAAGCTTAGGTGCGTGATTCAGAGCGATTGTGGTGAAGCTTTATTCACTCAACATGTGCCTGCACTAAATAAAGCTTAGACGGCGATTTAGGTCGCCACGTGACGTGATTTTAGTGGCACTCACGTTTACAATGAAAGATTAGTTCACAATTGAACTTTCCTCTATATTAATAATATTATACATAAAAACATATTTTTCTTACCTAATCAATTTATTTGATAATAATTTCTCTCTTTTTATAATAATTTTTAGGCATATATTTTCAAATTTGAAGAAAATTACACTTTCTCCTCTGTTTTTTTCTTTCTCAAAAAAAGTTTTATAAACACTATTAAAACAAAAAATGTCTAAAATCTACCTTTTGAAAAAAGCTATTGAAAATGTATTACCACTTCAAATTGGCCACTCAATTCCGCGAGTAAAGAAAAAATTTGACATTTCGATAACTTTCATTTCCGTCAAAATGTGTAAACAAATATAATTTATACCCTTATCAAACAAAATGTATAATTTTATGGATTTAGTTCTTTGAAATGCACCAAACTTATCAACTTTTGTTAACATATGTATCCAACCTTGAAAACTACCATTTAACATACTCAAGATTTGAAAACTATCATTTAGTTTATCGTAGCCTTTGATAGCAGGTTACCAGTCGGTCACCCCGCTCCGGAAACTTCTCCAGCAACCACACCACTTCGGCGACTTCTTCGACGACTACACCACCACCTTCTCCGGCAACCACACCACTCCGGCGATCACACTACCATTTTCTCAGGTGACCTCCGTCTCCGCCACCCACCTCTTTTTCAGTGAGAACAATACCATCTTCTCCGACGACCTCCAGCTCCTCCACCACACCTTCGCTGGAAAAACGATCAACCTTGGGTTGGGGTTTTCATCAAAGTAGCAAGAGAGAAACGGAAGGGTACGAATGTGGTATAGGAAATGGGAGAGGCTCGATGGAGATGAAAGAAGATAGGTTTTCGACGGAAAAGGGTTCTTGCTGGAAGAAGGCTCGTTGTAGAAGATGGCCGGAATGACCGGCTACCTTTTGAACAAGTTTTCCAATACATAAAATTAAAATGGTAGCTTTCAAAAATTAAGTACATTAAACGGTAGATTTTAAATTTAGTACATATAATAGTAAAATGTGACAAGTTGGGTCTATTTTAAAAAACTAAACCCTAATTTTATTCCGTCATATTTCCCATTGAATCAAGTTTCTTCCACTTTGACGGCCAAAATACGATAAGTAAAGAGGCTATTCCTCTTTCTTTTTACCATGGGTTTGGGCCTTCCCACACTTGGACCTTTTAATTTAACAATTAATTCAAACTTTGGACCAAGATAAGTTTTATCATCAACTAATACTTAATAGTATACCATTTTATGGGCCCATATTAACAAATTTAAATGTTTGAATCGTCAACACTTTGATTTTATTTGAACTTGACATGCTTTTTCTTTAACCCAACTCATACAACTTGATTCGATTTGATTCCTTAGCACTCGTATTATTAGTATTTAGTACACATGCTTCTTATCATTGTTCATATACCTCATACTTACAATATATTTAAATAGAGCTCTACACTTTCAGTAACATAATACATGCCAACAGAATTATTTTTGTAAGCAGCATCCGAAGAAATGCACCAAAAATCAGAGTTTCATACGTTCCTATATAAAGCTTATTAACGTAAAAGTCTTGCCTAGATTCGAATAATTGAATTAATATCCCCACCAAGACTTATAGAAATGATGTCGAATATGGATGTGAGGGTCAGATAAACGATATTCATTGAATATGATAATTAAAGCGTCATTGTTGGAAATGATGTAAAACGAAAAGAGAGTTCAATGAAACATGTAGGATACCACATTTTCATGCTTTGACACCATACAACATTACCATGTTGCTTGTTTAAATCATATCACCCAAACCACTTATGTCACCATCTATGCTTCCATAATCCACAAGCAATTGGGACTTTTTGACTGTTTCTCTTTTCAAAGGGTTGTTTCCATCCACCAAACCTTCATATCATCTTATCTTGCATAGTTTAAACTTTTCTTCTTAAAACTTATGTTTGGGAGAGTTTTGTGCTAGTGTTTCTTATACATATGAACAGTTTTTGCAAGAGTTGCACATAGGCCTGATTTGGACAACTTTTTCGTATATATAGCTAGTCGGAACCAGATTTATATCTTTAAGGACTTTTTTGGAGAGTAATCTAATTAGGTTCTACATACTCTCACTTGGTATCGAATCCAAGTTCTACCATTCTAGAGACTTGACATTCTCAGGCTACCTATACTTGTCTAGCTTCCTATATATCTCGACACTTGTGTCAATATGTGCCTGTCTAACCTCCTTTGGATGGGGCATATTAGAGTCCAAAATCGGCTACACTAAGTAGGGGCTATCTGCCAGACACTTACCGGGTAAGCGCTTAAAATCAAACATCACCACTCTCATTAATCTTATGTGGTAACATTTTTGGCCTTCAAAATGGATTGATGGTAAGCGTTTATAACCCGATAAACACTTATATGGGTAAGAGTCATCACCCTCACTTACCGAGTAAGACTTTCAATCGTTGCTTTCCCTCTTATTGGGTAAACTTCTCATTTTTTTATGTTCATTTTGTTGGGTTTAAGCAGCAGAGTGAAACTACTGCTGATTCAAAACTAGCAGTAGGTTGGTGAAACTACTGCTAGGTAACTGACTCTACTGCTTATAACTCAAGGTACTGCTAAAGAAGATAAATTGTTTTTGGTTGGATAATGACTGAAGTGAAGATAAAGGTACTCAAGCAAAAGATAATGATTGAAGATGTTGCAGATAAACTTGAAGTTTGAATTTAGTTTGTTTTGATTTGATTCTTATCTGTAATATCTAGGTGTATATAGCTTGAGTTGAATCGTCATTAGAAGTAACACTTTTGATAATCATCTTTGTATAGAATTCAGAGCCTCAAGGTTTTTAATCCTTGCATTAGAGAAGTTTTGCATGTCTGGTGATTCCTGATTAATCATCAGATTGAGGCTTTTGGTTTGTAATCAAATATTGAAATATACAAATCTGTTTTTTGTTTATTCCATTGGGTTTCTTTCATTGTTAAGGTTTACTTTTCGACAAGTAACTCTTAGCATTCTGAGTTGTGTGATTTGTGTGAGAGAATTAGATCCTGACAAGTGGTATCAGAGCTAGAAACTCAGATCTGAAATCACAATGGAAGGTATGGATAGCATGATGGTTTCAAAAGTTCCCATGCTCAAACCCTCTGAGTTTGACATGTGGAAAATTAGAATCAAGCAATATATGTTGCTTACTGATTATGCCATGTGGGATATTGTTGTGAATGGCCCAATTCAGAGAGAAGCTGGAGAAGGTGGTGCTGTGCCCCCACCAAGAACAGATTCAGAAAGGAAGACCAGACAATCAGAGATGAAGGCTTTAAGCACTCTCCTGCTGGCAATCCCCAATGAATATCAACATCAGTTTGCTAGCTGTGAGAATGCTAAAGTTTTGTGGGAGGCTCTTGAAAGGAGATTTGCTGGATCAAAGAGTTCAAAGAGGAACCAGAAGGCAGTTCTTAAGCAACAATATGAGAACTTTATGTCTTCAAAGAATGAGTCTATGACTCAAACCTTTGACAGATTTAATAAACTCATAGGAGAACTGGCAACTGTTGGAGTAAAGATGGATAATGATGATCTTAATAGAAAGTTTTTGAGGTCACTTGGAGAACAATGGATTATCTATACTGTTCCCTTCAGACAAAATGATAATCTAGAAGACAAGGAACTTGATGATCTGTACAATGATCTGAGAGTCTTTGAAGCAGAAGTAGAAGCCAAGAAGAAACCTATTGGCCACACTCATAACACAGCACTCTTCTCTGCTGGAGAGCCTAACACCACTGGAGAACCTAGTTCAAGTACACCAATCTCAAGACCAGAGACTGAAGGAGACTCTGTGATGGAAGCTCTTTTCTCCAGTCATGCTGGTGTACCACTGGTCAATGAAGATTTAGATCAGATCCATGCAGATGATCTAGAGGAGATGGATCTCAAATGGCAGATGGCCATGATAACAGTAAGGGTAAACAGGTTCATGAGAAGAACAGGAAGAAGAAACTTTGGGATGAGGAAAGATGACAGGCTTGGATTTGATAAGTCCAAAGTAGAATGTTATAAGTGTCATGGACTGGGACACTTTGCTCGTGAATGCAGAGGAAGCTATAACAACCAGCAGCAGAACCAGCAGCACAACCAGCAGCAGAACCAGCAGCACAACCAGCAACAGAACCAGCAGCAGAACCAGCAGCAGAATCAACAGCAGAATATGCAGCATCAGAATCTGCAGCAGCAGCAGTTTAATCAACAGCAGTAGAGTAACCAAGAAGCAGTATTTTCTATGCTGTGAGCAGCAGAGTCAATCTTCTTTAAACAAAGCAGTAGGTTAATGAAAGACAAATACAAAAACATTACATATGAGACATCATAAAGTAACAAAAGACATTATTCAGGATTTGGATGATTACATATGTATTAACAGCAGCAGAGTCAAAATGTGCATCAGCACAATCAGCAGCAGAATCACTTCAGCTCATACAGGGCAAGTAACAACAACAGAAATTCTAATTTGGGATCCTCACAAGCCCTTGTATCACAAGAAGGAGCTGGATTTGATTGGAGTGATCAAGCTGAAGATCAAGTACAGAATCAAGCGCTTATGGATGAAATCTCAGAAGAACCAATCTCTGAGATCCCCAAAGAGGTAAAATCCAAACTCTGCTCTTCATCTTGTCTTGAAACTGTCAGGAAGTATAGAGATCATAACCAGGTTATGTGTGATAGTATCAAAAAGCTAGAACTAAGTAGGAGAGAGTCCTCCTTAGTTATAGCTAATTTAGAAGATCAAATCAAATCCTATCAAGCAAATGAGGTCCAGTATGGTTACGACTTAAACTACTGGAATTGGGAAAAGAAAGAGCTTGAACTAAAAATTTCCAAAATCTCATCAGAATTGGACAAGACTAAAGAGGATCTGAAAAAGGCTAATGAAAATTTGGAAAAATACTCTAAGTCCTCAAAATCCTTAGATGAACTCTTGAAGTCTCAAGTTCATGATGATCTTAAAAAGGGAATAGGATATCACAACACACCACCTCCATATAACAACAACTATATTCCACCAACCACTGATATCCTAGACAAATTAGATAAATCTGATCTTCCCAAAGCTGCTCTTGAAGTAGATCCTTTGTTGAATGACCCTGAATTCAAAAAGGATAACCCTCATAAGTCTGATACTAAACTTGCACATGATCTTCAAAAAGACTGCCACACAAAACCCAATGTTAGAACTCAAGGTAGTGTTTTAAAGAAGAAAGAAAAAGAAGTTAAAAGAGGTAATCAAAGAAACTGGAATCAGCAGTGGGCACAAAAACAAGGTATTGATTTGAATAAAATCAATAAACCAAAACCTTGTTTTATATGCTGTAAGTCAAATTATTTGGCCAAACATTGCTACTTCAATCCAGTAAATCAAAGAGCTTTTACTCAAAACAAGTTTGTTGGATCTTTCAGAAACAAGAAACAAAGTTCATCAAAAGGAAACTCTTCTGATAAATCTGGTCATGACAAGTACTTAAAAGTGGAAAACCCCAAAGTAGTTAGATTGGCAAAATCTAAAACATCTTTCTCAAGAATGCCAAAATCTAATTCTACTGTCAAAAAGGTGTGGGTTCCTAAAGCAGCAGAGTCAAAGAAAGGTACTGCTAGCAGCTCTCCTACTGCTAACAGTACTTCAACAACAAAAACTAGCAAGGATACAGCTAGTAACTCAAACCACTCACCTGCTTTGAAAGCTATGTTGAAAAAATATGCACACACATCTATTTTGAAAACTAAGTACTCAAGTCATGAAATTCCTAGTACTGATTATCTCTTGAAACTCAACAGACTTACAGAAGTCAACTACATTAATGATAAAGGAGAGCCCAAGACCATTTTGGCTTGGGTTCCATCCAGAAACTAATCTTTTTACCTCATGTGCATGACAACCAACAGAATGGAAAAAGCATATGGCATATAGACAGTGGTTGTTCTAGGCACATGACTGGCAACAAGTTCATTCTTCAGGACTTTAAACATTTTGAAGGTGGGCATGTTGCATTTGGAGATAATCCCAAAGGAGGTAAAATTAAGGGTAAAGGTAAGATCTCAAAGGATAAAATGTCCTTTGAGGATGTGTTTTATGTTGAGCAGCTGAGATACAACTTGTTGAGTGTCTCCCAGGTATGTGATAAGAAGTTTGGTGTGTTCTTTATTGATCCAGAATGTCTTATTCTAGCTCCAGGATTCAAAATTGATGAAAATCAAGTCTTGTTGAGAACCCCTAGAAAAGACAATGTTTACTGCTTAGACTTGGAGAGAATCCCTTCTAATCAATCTCTAAACTGTTTGTTCTCAAAAGCCTCTCATGATGAATCAAACTTATGGCACAGAAGGATGTGTCATATGAATTTTAAAAACATGAACAAACTGGTCAAAAACAATCTTGTTAGAGGTTTACCTAGAAAGGAATTTTTCTGCAATGACAAATGTGTTGCTTGTCTTAAAGGAAAACAACACAAAACTTCTCATAAGTCTAAGGAAGTAAATAGCATCTCTTCACCTCTTCAATTGATTCATATGGATCTTTTGGACCAACCAATGTGATGAGCATTGGAAAGAAATCCTACTGTCTTGTTATTGTTGATGACTTCTCTAGATACACCTGGGTTTACTTTCTAAAAACAAAAGATGAGACAAGTGGACCGATCAAATCTTTTGTCACTAGAGTAGAAAACCACGCAAATCTAAAAGTCAAAGTAATTAGATCTGATAATGGTACAGAATTTAAAAATTCTAATATCAACTCTTTTTGTGATGAGAAATGAATTGAGAAGCAATATAGTGCTCCTAGAACTCCTCAACACAATGGTGTTGCTGAAAGGAGGAACATGACTCTAATTGAGGCTGCCAGATCTCTATTAGCTGATTCCAAATTACCAATCACCTTTTGGGCTGAGGCAGTGAATACAGCCTGTTATGTGCAAAATAGAACTCTGGTTGTCAAATCTCAAGGGAAGACACCTTATGAAATTTTCAAAAAGGAGAAACCATTTATTGGATTCTTCAAACCTTTTGGGTGCCCTTGTACTATTCTCAATACCAAATCTCACTTGGGTAAGTTTGACAGCAAGTTTGAGTCTTGGAGAGAATTCTCTAGTTGGTTATGCCACTCAGTGTAAGGGTTACAGAGTTTTCAATTCTGTTACCAGAATCATTGAAGAGAGTGAAAATGTAGAGTGCAATGAGCACACACCAAATGCTCAAGGTACTGGTCCTGATTGGTTGTTTAATATTGATTCCTTCACTAACTCTTTCAAAACTAGTGAGCAGGATTTTACAGGATCTAGTACAAAACAGGTGTCAGAGGTACAGCCCCAATTTGTGATGTTTCCTATCCCAACCATTGACCCTGCTGAGTTTTGCACAAATAATGTGGAAGAAGAAGGTGAGCAAACACCTCATGCAGGTGAACAGGTAGTTGAGACCTTGTCTCAGCCTCAGTCTCCACAAGAAAATGAATCTACTCCTGAACAGGCAGACTCAAACTTGAGTGATTCATTACAAGAAGAAGCAGCTTATCAAACCAGAACTCAAAAGAATCATCCCTCTACTCTGGTGATTGGAGATATGGAGTCTCCAATGCTCACAAGACACAAGAGTAAGCATGCTGGAGTTTCAAATCCTCATTTGAGTCTAATTTCATGTTTTTTATCTCAGGAGGAACCAAAGAAAGCTTATGATGCAATGAAAGATCCAAGTTGGATAGAGGCAATGCAGGATGAATTGCTACAATTTGTTCTACAACATGTATGGGATTTGGTGGATTTGCCTAGTGGTCACAGGGCAATTGGAACCAAATGGATCTTTAGAAATAAGAAGAATGAAAGAGGGATAGTCATCAAAAACAAAGCCAGATTGGTGGCACAAGGCTATACACAAGATGAAGGCATTGATTATGATGAAGTATTTGCTCCTGTAGCAAGAATTGAAGCAATCAGGCTATTTCTAGCCTATGCCTCATTCAAAAACTTCAAGGTGTATCAAATGGATGTCAAAAGTGCTTTTCTGTATGGGAAGATAGAGGAAGAAGTCTATGTATGCCAACCACCAGGATTTGAAGACCCAAGATATCCTGACAGAGTTTATAAACTCAACAAGGCACTGTATGGTTTACATCAGGCTCCAAGGGCATGGTATGACACTTTGTCAACATACCTGTTGGAGAATGAGTTTACCAGAGGAGTGATTGACAAAACTCTTTTTATCAAGAGAGAGAAGCAGGAGATATTACTGGTTCATATTTATGTAGATGATATCATTTTTGGATCTACTAAGTCTAGCATGTGCACAGAATTTGAAGATCTAATGCATAAAAAGTTCAAGATGAGTGCTATGGGAGAATTAACCTTCTTTCTTGGACTACAGGTTGCACAAAAGGAGAATGGCATCTTCATACATCAATCCAAATATGTGAAGGATATTTTGCACAAATTTGGATTCTCTGATGTAAAACCAGCAAATACACCCATGGAGACACATAAACATCTTACTGTGGATCCAGAGGGAAAGGAAGTTGATGTGCATCATTATAGGTCTATGATTGGTTCTTTAATGTATCTCACTGCCTCTAGACCTGATATAATGTTTTCTGTTTGTGTATGTGCCAGGTTTCAAGTGCAGCCTAAGGATTCTCACTTACAGGCTGTGAAAAGGATCTTTAGATACTTAAAGGGACATTCTAAGTTTAGATTATGGTACCCTCATGACTCACCTTTTGATTTGATTGCTTATACAGATAGTGACTATGGAGGTGCCAACATGGATAGAAAATCCACAACTGGAGGATGTCAGTTTTTAGGATCAAGATTGGTATCTTGGCAGTGTAAGAAACAAACTTCTGTTTCTACCTCTACTGCTGAAGCAGAGTATATTGCAGCTGCTAGCTGCTGCTCACAGGTTTTGTGGATACAGAATCAAATGCTGGACTATGGTTTGACCTTTCTTAACACTCCTATTTACATTGATAATAGTAGTGCAATAAGTATTGTGAATAACCCAGTCAAGCATTCAAAAACAAAACATATTAAGATCAGGTTTCATTTCATTAGAGATTGTAATGAGAAGAAATTAATTCAGGTATTAAAAGTTCACACAGATTATCAGCTTGCAGATTTGTTTACAAAATCATTTGATATAGGAAGATTTCTCTTCCTTATCACCAATGTGGGAATGATTAATCCTGAATAATGTCTTTTGTTACTTTATGATGTCTCATATGTAATGTTTTTGTATTTGTCTTTCATTAACCTACTGCTTTGTTTAAAGAAGATTGACTCTGCTACTCACAGCATAGAAAATACTGCTTCTTGGTTACTTTACTGCTGCACCTGTTTCTACTGCTGGACACGCCTGGAACCTACTGCTTCTAACCGTTGTATAAAAGGACCAGATGAACCGCCATTTCATTCAATGGCCTTTCAATATTCTTCTTCTTCTCTGTGCTCTCAAACCCTAACTGATTACTCTGTTGATCAAGTTTTCATTCAATCTGACTATTCATGGCAACTTTTTACTTTGTAGAAGAGCACAATCGAGTGGCGTATCTCAAGAAAGACGAAAATAATGAGGATTTTCATGAAATCATTGATTTTCTGAAATCATCTCACATTGCTACTGCTATCACCGTTAACCCTACGATTTACAAGGGTCATATGCAGCAGTTTTGGAAAAATGCCACTACTGAAGAGATAAATGGAGTTCCTACCATTTCGAGTAAAGTTGGAGGGCGTCGATTTACAATCACTGAAGCCAAGATTAGGGCTCATCTTCAGTTGGATGATCTGAATGGTATTACCTCTTTTTCCATCTCCGATATTTTTGAAAACCTCAAGATGATGGGTTATGAAGGCTCCACTGAAAATTTAAAGTTGGAAAAATCTAAATTTTCTCCTCAGTGGAAGTTCTTAGTTCATACACTCATTCATTCTATTTCAAAGAAGTCTACAAGTTGGAATGAGTTTAGCAGCACCATTGCTTATGCTTTGATCTGCTTGGCAAACAACCAACGGTTCAACTTTTCGAAAATGACTTTTGATGATATTGTTTCTCATATCAAGGCCCCTCTTCCCAAAACTTTAAAGAAACTGTTTTTGTACCCTCGGTTTATTCAGGCTTTTATCAACGCTGAACTACCAGGGTTGGCCATACCATTGGACATCTACAAGGGGAATGATCCATCCCCTAAGATGTTTGCTTTTCTGAGAAAAACAAACAAGGACTTTTCTGGATCTGTTACCCCCTTATTCTCTACAATGAGAGGGGTAACCTACTCTCAAGATGAGGACTCAGGCTTGCAGCCAAATCCATCAAGCACACCCTCTGAGTTCCTACCCACATCTTCCACATCAAAGATCCCTCTGATCCCTATTTCATCAACCCCAAAACCCTCACTTGCAGAAAGTTCACAAAGGCATTCAGGAGTTCCTTCCTCCTCAATGGCCACAATCCCTGAGCCTATTA
This sequence comes from Centaurea solstitialis, assembly GCA_030169165.1. Lineage (NCBI taxonomy): Eukaryota > Viridiplantae > Streptophyta > Magnoliopsida > Asterales > Asteraceae > Centaurea > Centaurea solstitialis. The sequence continues at coordinate 33,081,125 of CM058046.1, forward strand.
GCCGTTCATTGGAGCACTCTCCAATGAACTTTTCACAAAGGGAATCCCTTGGAGTGTCTCCCCACTCATTGAAGGTGCCCTCTTAGGTGCAGGATGGGCATGTGGATAGCAAGGCTCAACCTACTGCTTCTGTACAAAGTGCAGGGCAGGACAGGTTGAACATCTCTAAGACCTTCTCCACGGCAACTCAAGATGAGCAATCATCTCGAGGACCTAGGTGCCAAGAAACCACGGGGGTAGATGGTGCCTTTACAAGGCAAAGGACCACTACTAATTCTTCCAATGATCCATCTAAGGCGGGTAACACCCCTGAACATGGTAAGGATCGCTATACCTATGATGAATTGATGGTGGCCATGGGCAAACTAGCAGCAGACTGTTCTGAGGCATTGAGTCTTGCTAAATCTCAAGCTACAATGATTGCTGATCTGCAAAAAGTTGTCAAGGTGCAGCAAAGATTGATGCAGGCTGGAGATACTCTGCTGCAGGAGCATGATAAAAGATTGGCCATTCAGGCTTCAAAGATTATGTCTCAGAATATGCATATTTCTATCCTTAGAAAAATGCTTTATTCTTTCATTGCCCAGAAGAAAAGACATCATTTTCAGGCTGCTCACTCAACTTTCTCAAAGGGGGAGAGTTCTCAGGCCAAGGGGGAGAGTTCTCAACCTACACAACAGCAGAGTGCACAACAGACAGAATTTCAAATTGAGAAAGTGATTGAGCAGCAGATTGCCAAAGATGAGTCTGAAGGAAGAAGAGAAAAAGAGAAAGATGCTGTGGAAGTATTGCTAGTTGACCTACCCAATAGAGGATTCATGGCTGATGCAAGAAAGGTGGGAAGCTCAGCAGCACAAAGTTCTCAACCTCAGCAGTTAACTAATGCAGCAGATCCAAAGGGAAAGGGTAAGATGGTTGAAGAACCAATGAAGAAAACAACATCAAGAATTCCTGAAGAAATTGAAAGTCAGTTATCTGCAGCCAAGATCCAAGAGATATTGGATCAAGAAGAACTTGAGGATGCTGAGTTGAATGAAAAGCTATCTTCCATGAAGAGGAAGAAGTCTCTTGCCAAAAAGCCGGCAAAGAAGAGAAAGACAGAGGAAGAAGCTGATGATACCATCATTCACTGGACAACCATCAAGGCTGGTGAGAAGGATGATCTCAAGGTTGTCAGGAGAAATGGCAAGGAAGAGGTGTACTTCAACTTGGATAAGTTCATCTCTGTGTGCACAAGGAAGGATTTGGATGATTTCAATAATGTTGGACTCGAACTATATGGAGCAGATTTCTTTGGAAGAAGCTTACAAAGACTGAACACAACAATCAAAATGATAATGGAGAGCCTGGATCTTACCTACTCTCCATCTTTCATGAATCACAAGTCTTTGGGAGTAATTCTTTGGAAAGTGTACACAAAATCTGAGGTAGTAATGCTTAAGCTTACAGATGGGAGTGATGAATTTCATTTATTTGAAAGGGAGTACAATTTGACTCGCTTGAAAATAGAAGGAGTTTTGAAGAAATGCAACAAATATCTGAAGCTGAATGAATTGGAAAAGCAGTATGTGGCAAGAGTAAAGGAGATGAAGAGAAGGTTAACTGGAGAAGCAATTCAGAAAGAGGAAGAATACAATCCTTTTGGAAAGGTGGAAAACTGGAGTGTGATAAACCAAAGTAATCAATTGTACTACAAGCTGGATAGGAATGGGGGATACAAGGATTACTAGAAAAGTTTTTCTGATGTTATGGAACATTGCTCTAGAGAGAATTTGAAGGAAATTTTTGAGTTTGTGATGTCTGTGTATGGGGAAATTTTGAATGAAGAGGAGGTGGAGGATGCCATGGTTGACAAGATCAAGAAAGCCCTTGAGTGGCTATGTATGTTGTTTGATGTGGTCAGGGTGCAGCATTTGTTTGTTCAAGATGTTGAAATAGTAAACCAATGGATGCTGTATGAAAGTTGTGGTGTTTACAGTTTGGTATGTGATGGATCAAAGTGTGAATACTACTTGGTTGATGGAGATTATAATCACAGTTTGGTGAAGCTGCAAAAGATGATAGAGAAGGGTCTAAGCTGCAGCAGAAGTTCAGAAATGGGAGCTGATTTGGTAAGAAAGGTACTTAATCAACTTCAAAACTTAACTCCTTAATTTAAGAAGTTAAGTTAGGGGGAGATTGTTGGGTTTAAGCAGCAGAGTGAAACTACTGCTGATTCAAAACTAGCAGTAGGTTGGTGAAACTACTGCTAGGTAACTGACTCTACTGCTTATAACTCAAGGTACTGCTAAAGAAGATAAAGTGTTTTTGGTTGGATAATGACTGAAGTGAAGATAAAGGTACTCAAGCAAAAGATAATGATTGAAGATGTTGCAGATAAACTTGAAGTTTGAATTTAGTTTGTTTTGATTTGATTCTTATCTGTAATATCTAGGTGTATATAGCTTGAGTTGAATCGTCATTAGAAGTAACACTTTTGATAATCATCTTTGTATAGAATTCAGAGCCTCAAGGTTTTTAATCCTTGCATTAGAGAAGTTTTGCATGCCTGGTGATTCCTAATTAATCATCAGATTGAGGCTTTTGGTTTGTAATCAAATATTGAAATATACAAATCTGTTTTTGTTTATCCCATTGGGTTTCTTTCATTGTTAAGGTTTACTTTTCGACAAGTAACTCTTAGCATTCTGAGTTGTGTGATTTGTGTGAGAGAATTAGATCCTGACACATTTGGTTATGTAATTAAATTGGTAAGCGTTTAACAACTTAAGTTTCTAGTAAACGGCCCCTTAGACATTATATACTATATATGTTAGAATCTTTCTTCTCTCCTTGCTTAATAACTATTTTGGAGAGTAAATCTAATGAGTTTTACATACATTACAATTTTAACATCGTTTTTGCAAACCGTGCACATGGTTGTTGGTTGTTGGATGCATCCCATTGAGTTATATGGAATTGTTTCTGTGGGAGACAACACCCGAATGCATAAAGGAAATAATTATTTTCCATGTGTTAATTAACGTTATTGTAAGAATTAAAACTTCATTATATTAAGTGAAAATCATTACTTTGATAATGCCAACTCCAGATGTTGAGTGCATTCACTATTTAACTTGGTCATTAGTTTGATTAAATATTGTATTAAATTAGTTTATCAAAAAGAAACATGTACACATGTCCGTGATTATGATGGTGAAGGATACTTTCCAATCTTAATTGATTGAAAGAGATTAATTATATATATACACACACACCTAAGTTTGACTGCAAAATCATTTTTTATTGCGAACATAGTATGTCATGTAGCATATTCAGTCTGAATAATACAAAGTTATTCAGACCAAATATTATGAATTATTCAAGGTGAATAATATAGTATTCAGACTGAATAATACTAAATGTTGTTTTATCCGGTCTGATGACTGTATTATACACCTTGAATAATGCATAATTAATATTTAGTCTGAATATGAGCCAAATAGGACACGTAACACGCTCTCAGTTGTTCTCGCATTCGCAATAAAATTTGAGTTTTCATTTGAGTCTGACCCTATATATATAGAGAGAGAAAAAAAGGTTCAAACAAGAACGTTAATTATTTACGAGAACACAATGAGCTTCGTCTATGTATAAAATCACATGTGACTTTACACTAATGGAAAAAATGGGACCTGGGCCACTTTGGACACGACTTAAAGTTGCGGCAAAGTTGCGTGAATCATATGTGATTTTGTACGTGAATCATATATGATTTTATACGTGAATTATATATGATTTTTGTATGTAAATTAAATCACATATGATTTTATACATTGAAAAAGTTCTTGACATTCTCGTAAATATTTAGCGTTCTCGTATCAACATCTCTATATATATTCAAGCATCTAGCAAGAATTTGTCCATACTTTCTAAAGCATAAAACCACCAAAACTCAAGCATGAAAAGCAATATATACGGTACATAAAAGAGATAAAGAAACTACTACTAGCCATGAAAACTATCTTAGTGTTTTTAATGGACATTGAGCAGTCTTTCACGAGATTTTGAATGTCCATGGCAAAAGGTCAAAAATATGCCTTTTTATTATGCAAACATTAAAAAAAAAAAAAAAACAGGGACATAAACAAACCTTAGTCGGATCTTAAAACATAAAGGGAAAATTGCATCTATATCCTTAAAAACTTAACTATTACACCTATATCCTTGCAAACTTCTAAACTACATCCATATCCTTATAAAACTTAACTAATTACACATATATCCTTCCCTATTTTAAAATCATAATAAATATATTTAATATAATTTAAATGTTAAATCCCCAATCTACCCTTACCCTATAAATCAAATCCTTCTTTAATATAATTTAAAATCAAAATAGATCAACAAGATCGACATCTTCTTCACTAATCGGCCCATCTCTATCATCGACTTCATCATTGTGATACACGATCGCTGCTAATCGATTGATTAAACTTCAATTAAATTAGGGTTTAGTGGGGGATTGCATTCACCATGTTTGATTTTTTGCTATTGGATTAATGGAATTGGTAATGTAAATTCTTGAATTTGGTGCTTGATTTGTGAATTATAAATGATTAATTGTTGTATGATTGCTACTACTTGATTAATTAAACTTCAATTAAATTAGGGTTTAGTGGGTTGATTGCATTCACGACGTTTGATTTTAATTTCTGCTATTGGATTATGGAATTCTTAGTATAAATTCTTGAATTTGGTGCTTTATTTGATTGACTGTTGTATGATTGTTGCTAATTGATCGATTAAACTTCAATTAAATTAGGGTTTTAGTGGGTCGATTGCATTCACGATGTTTGATTTATCGAATAAATGGAGTTCGTGGTATAAGTTACTGAATTTGATGCTCTATTTGATTGATTGCTGCTAATTGCTTATTTTTTTTGCATATTTTGAAATGGGATCTTTATGACTTTGTAGAATTTTTATTGTGAAATTGAATAAGAAAGTGAAAGAGAAGAAATAATCAAACTTGAAGGTTATTTTCATTGAAGGAATTGTATTCTGCTACAAATAATTTTAATTATGACAACAAGCCTAGTATCGACGAGATAGATGATGGAGATGGTGATGTGGTTGGAGTTGTAAATAGGATGTAAAAAATGGTCATAAAAGTAATGTTAGTGGGCACAGCAGCTGTGAGAAAAATGAGGATGGGAAGAGGACTCATCTTTCCTCCATTGGTAATTTTTTTCAAGCAATTATGTCTCCATGTCCATGAATTTATGTTTTTGTTTCATCTGTTCACAAATTTTAATTTTGATTTTTGTTTAATTTTGTTGTGATTGGATTATCTTTTGATGTGTTATTTGAAGGGTAAGGGTAGATTGGGGATTTAACATTTTAATTATATTAAAGATATTTATTATTGATTTTAAAATAGGTATAAGGACATATGTGTAATTACTTAAGTTTTGCAAGGATATAGATGTAGTTTAGAAGTTTGCAAGGATATAGGTGTAATTACTTAAGTTTGTAAGGATATAGGTGCAATTCTCCCAAACATAAAATACATCGCCTAAAATGATGCCTTCATGCATTTTTCAAGGAAAAATTCTATCAGTTTACCATATTCAATATCGGCTAAAAACTTCTCTTAATACTCAAAAGTGCTAGCCCGTTCAATACTCAATACTGACTCCGTATGATTGATTTGACGATTTCCTTCAATCGTTTGGAATTTCGCGGTAGCCTTAACGTTTGTGTTCTCGAAACTCATTTTACGAAGGAAAGTAAAGGAAAGTAAAAAATAGACGTGTTCTCAAAACTTTTTAGGAAAAAAAGGAAAGGAAACACTACTAAAAAAAGGGTATTATCGACGGCCGAAACAGTCAGAAAACAGTCGAAAATCGGCTTTATCGACCGTTTTCCGACGAAACGATCGTTGTTAAAAACCTGGTCGGTAAAAATACCCGACGGTTTTTCTGACGACTGCTTTCCGACTGTTTCATTTACCGACTGCTTTCCGACAACTTTTACCGACTGTTTACCGACTGCTTTGCGACGGGTTACCGAAGATTTTCCGACGGTTTTCCGACGACTTATTAAAAAAAATAATAATGAAATAATAAAGAACAGTCAGTAAACCATCGAAAAAACTTTCCGACTGTTTTTAGCAGTCGGTAATACCGAATTTTTTAGTAGTGAAAGCGAGAGAAAATATTGCCAAGTTTTCTTCCAAAACTTTCCTCCCAAATGTGGGTGGAAAGGGAAGGAAAAAAAATTAAAACTAATTAAAAACTTACTGAAATTATTAAAATTATAGTACTACCCAACTTTTCATTATAAAAGAGATTTTTTTGAAGGATATATTTGTAAAAATGATATATTTTCTCTTCCTTTCTTTCATATTCAACAACACAAATAAAAACTTTCTTTTCGTTTTCTCCTCTTTCGAGAACACAAATAGAAAAATTATTTCCTCTCCTTTCTTTTCTCTTCTTTTCTTTTATATCCATTTCTATTCTATCCATTTCTTCTCTCTGTTTTGGAGAACACAGCAAGCCATTCGAATGACCGATTAGGTGATTAATCGTGGACTTTTGTATCAGGAAAGAAAGCAGGCCGAGTAAATATAATTGTGTTTGGGTAGATGAACATGCCAATGAATAATGCATAACGGTAAAAATTTGGTCCAAAAAAATCTAAAAATGAACTTACTATCAAGTATTTAAGTAGGATTTGATGACGCCCTGGGCCGTCGCTCTCTTGTCCTAGGCAAGGGCCACCCCTGACATTGAGAAGAAAAGGAGGTGGTTTTTGAAGCCACTTTTGGGTTTTAATAAAAAGAACAATCCATTTTATCTTTAAATTAATTCTTTATGTGGGATTCAATCAAATCTTTTACAGCTTTAAGATGCCTAGGGATCTGTTCAAACGTTTTGAGTATTAAGATATATAACCTTGACGAGTGCCTCGATCGTCCTCCTTTAAGACCACATATACCTTTTCTTTTTAGTATTTGTTCTTTTGTGCTTTTCTAATGGACAACTTTAGTGCTACCTATCTTTTCACTATTAATATCTTTTCCCTATTATTAATATAATTATATATCAAAGATACATTAATCCTAAGATAACATGTTAAAGTTCACAATGCATTTCCTTTTGGAAATTTGATAGAGTAAAGGGTGGTAATATAAGTCGTTTAGTTTATGCCCAAATTAAAGACTAAACATCTAACGTATTATGTGTGTTGGATGGGTAGGATGGTATATATCACTATATACAAAGAGGGTTTGTAAGGCTGGTCGCACCGGTGGTGCGGGTATGGGCGGGTTGTGCCCGCTGGCTTTCATTAAGCCCGCCGGGTTGGGTGTGTTCCAATGGGTGCCGGTGGGTTACACCCTTTGCGGGTTGGAGAAGCCGAACACCAAAGCGTGAGTTGTGAGTGTGTGGTGTGTGTGTTGTGTGTGTGTTGTGTGAGAGGGTTGGGAGGGTCGGGTAAGAGAGTGAAAGGGTTGTAGAGGGTTATGGGAGAGTAAAGAGAGGGTTGCGAAAAAGCTGATGTGACAGCTGATGTGGCATTAAAAAGTGAAATGTTTGGGAGGGTTGGGAAATATGAGTGTGCATAGCCTAAACCCTTGCTAGCTAATGGTAAAGGTTTCTATATACTTTTAGATATAATTAATCCAATTATACAAACAATTACATTATATATAGAACTAGGCATACAATCATGTGAAAAGTGTTATTTGTAGTGAAAAGTGTGAGAATACTTTTAAACCATTGTTCATTTTTTATCAAATACCCTCACATGAATTGCATCTTAAATGGGACATGATGCATCCCGATACATCTTATTTTGGTGCGTCTCATGCTAATGTTCATTTACTACTCTCATCCAATGGTTGATAACCATTTGTAATACTTCTCACCAAAATTAACAATTCTCACTGAAACCCAACCAATTATACTATGTTAGATTAAAAATCACATATAGATGCTATGTAGATTTTTGATGTGACTACCTCGAATTTTTAAGTTGTGTGTCATTTCGCTATGAAAGATCTTAGATATGTACGTCAGTTATTGAGAATATCAGATTCTCGTGATGCCCATGGGTTACGGCTACAGATCTCACCTTATAGGCTTATATCATGGCCTCCCTATTGCACTCAGTGCTTAACTTCTATGCAACCCGATCTATTTTCCACGATTTAACAAATTTGTCTTTTCATGCATGAACCGCAGGAACCTCATTTCCAAGGGTTGCATCAAATCGTACATTACATCAATGGAACACTTCTTTTGGATTTACATTTGTCGCTTTCCAAGTACTGACGTGGATCGGGGTCGCTTTCCAAGTACTTGTTGCTCTACGTTTGGTTATTCTATTTCCTTCGGTGATTCTGTTCACTACATAACATAAGACTTTCATGGACAGGGGAAATGCCGTAAATATCTCCTGTATGAGTTACATCATGGCTAAGTCACAAATGGTTTTCATTAAGCCTAGGGGCAGAGGTACGCAGGTGCCATAAGTGGCATTGGCCCCTCCTCATTTTAAAAGTAATACTCCATCCGTCCCAAAATTATTGTCCAGTTTTGACTTTTGAAAGTCTTTCTTTCTCGACTTTGACCTTAAATATTTTTGTTTGTGTTATATAATACTTGATGCAAAGTATATGAATGGGTTGTGCTTTTAATGTAATTTTATTGGTATAATTTTCATCAAGTATTAAATAACACAAACAAAAATATTTAAGGTCAAAATCGACAAATAAAGACTTTTAAAAGTCAAAACTGGACAATAATTTTGGGACGGATGTAGTAATAATTTTGATATACCAACAAGATTACAAGAAGCCCACATGTTAGTTTTATATTTTTAATGTTTTTCTTTAACTTAGCACCTCCCTAATTAAAAACCAATGGGCTTGAATGTTTATTCACGACCAACTCTTGTTCCAAAAGTCATTTCTGCTGATTCTCGTTCCAATTGGTTGCGAGTGCGACAATTGACAGGAAATTTTCAGCTGTGAAGGTCGTGAAGAATAGGTTGGGCAATAGGATGAGAGATCAATGGATGAACAATTGCTTAGTTTGGCTATGTGTGACAAAGTAGTTGATAAGCCAGCTCATTACTGATAAGGTAGCTAATGACTTATAAGGTAGCTGATGTCCGATAAGCTAGCTGATGAATAAGATGTGTTTGGCAAAAACTAGCTAATAAGTTAGCTCATTACTGATAAAATAATGTCTGATAAGCTAGTTGATGAATAAGACGTGTTTGACAAAAACTAGCTGAAAAAGTAACTTATGACTGTAAAATGACAAAAAAAGTATGTTTAAAAATTGGCACGTAGTGTAAAACTTAGCAGGGATATATTTGGAAAAAATTTATAAGTCACATAAGTCATCAAAACGCTAGTAAGAGTTGTTTTTAAAAAAAAAACTAGCTTATAAGCTAGCTTATAGTTCATCCAAACATGTACCTGACTTATAAGCTAGCTAATGAAGATATCATATATAAGTTCCAAGAAATGAAAACTCGTCGATTTCACTGTTAAATATGTAAAACTCGTATATTATCAATATAAATATATAATATCATTATTTTTCCCTATTTCAGAATGTCAACGTGTATTTTTTTTTTGAAGGCATAGCGGCATCGAAACAATGAACGACTACCTCGAACACACTCAAGCACACATCCCCGCCGGTATTGGGCTTCCACAGGCAGCCCACCAATACGTCGTTGTCCCGGCCCATCTTATGCTGAACCTAGAGCCCAACCACAGTCTTTGACTGGGTTGGGGGCCAGCCTAGTCTATGACTAAACCAACCCAAAGACTGGTTACTCCTCATCCCCTCAAATTAACTCCCCTTGGGATCGAACCCTGATAGACTGGGATCCCATCCATAACCCCAAAGTTGTTACCGCCCTTCAGGGGCGATTCCATAGCTTAGTAAGGGGGTCATAGGACCCCACTAAAAAGGAAAAAAAACAAATTTTTTTAATGTAAAATTGCAATTTTTTGTGTGTTTATATCTCATTTGACCCCACAAAATTTTTATTTCGGACCCCATTAATTAGAAAAATCCATTGAAACCAACTATAAAATCAAATTTTACTTTCAAAATCAATTAAAAAAATCGAAAATGTTTCTTAAATCGACAAAAAAAAAGTGAAAAATCTCTTGAAAACGACCAAAAAACCTCTTAATACTTTGGAAATCATTGATTTAGGCTAAAAATATATCAAACAACTATATCGACATTTATCCTACCTTAAAAGGTGACCCCACTAGAAAAAAAATCTGGATTCGCCACTGCCGCCCTTAAAAATACCAACTGAGCTAGATTACATGATTTGTAAATTTTTTATTTTATTTTATTCGATACTCCCCCTTCTATAAATTCATGCCTCCACCCATGATTGGGTTTATGACTTGTAAGAGTAACTAAATATTCGATTTGTACAAATGTTAACATTAAACTATTTTTTGTACTCAATAGACCATTGAACTCTTTTTTTTGTACACATAATACCATTATGACCGGGAATAGCCGGTTTTGACGTGGATCTGTACACATTATACCATCGAACTATTTTTTTTTGTACACATTATACCATTGAACTATTATTTTTTGTACACATTATCCATTAACCTTTGATATGTTTATAAAAAAGGTGGCAATAACTAGGCATTCTCTTATTCTTCTTCAAGACACAATCACCACCCCCACCACCGCCACCACCTCCTTCCTCCAACCACCACTCTCCATTTCTCATTCGCATACTAAAACCCATTTCTTCACCAGAGTTCCTTAAAGACGAAGACATACTCATGGACTTCTTGCTCGAAAAGGAAAAACCCACCACCAACAATAACAAGGGCTCTTCCACTGGGTTTTACGGGTTCGGGTTGGATCTGAGTTCTCCGGTGGAGTCCGTCATGGTGGTGGTGGTGGTGATTGTGTCTTGAAGAAGAATAAGAGAATGCCTAGTCATTGCCACCTTTTTTGTAAACATATCAAAGGTAAATGGTATAATGTGTACAAAAAATAATAGTTCAATGGTATAATGTATACAAAAAAAATAGTTCAATGGTATAATGTGTACAGATCCACATCAAAACCGGCTATTCCCGGTCATAATGGTATTATGTGTACAAAAGAAAAGAGTTCAATGGTCTATTGAGTACAAAAAATAGTTTTATGGTAACATTTGTACAAATCAAATAGTTAGTTATCTTTACAAGTCATAAACCCCATGATTAGGGCCCCATATGCCAGTAAGATGTTCAAGTTTATAACACGTACGGATTGTGGTTAAAAAATGTACATATCTTATACAACAATTTAAAATATATTATTAAGATGATGTTTAACATTGTAATAAGTTTTTTTTTTTTTTTTTTATGAAATTGAATTCATAGAAGTCTTATTAAATAACGTCATAGTATTATTAATCAAGAAGTAAATCCGTTTAGTTAATGTTTTTGGATCGACATTTTATATGGAACCAAATTTTATTCTAGTTTTATAACGAGTTCCCTACTAAAAAGAGTATTAACGATGAATATTAGATACGGCCTCCTTCTGTCGCTAAATAGACCAAAAAAACTATCCCTCCGAGATCTGTGAGCTCGACCATTCTTTAGCTTCTTACGATCATAATTAGGCATTACGTGAAGTAAACCATTTCGTTATTTTCTTACGATCATATACCCAAAGTAGCCGTACTAGAAGGTACGCGGTTGGGTCCCCAAGCCGTGCTTGCATTTTTAATTTCATTGCACATAAGCTTTCCTTCTTTGTTGACTTCAACTGATACCGACCGATAGCCCAATCTCTTAGTCTTGGAACTAATTGTCTATCTAACCCCATGACTTACCTAATTAAACCTTTCCACATATTGCTAATTAAGGCACAAGATCAATGATCCAAACAAACCTTGCGTTTAGATACTACTTATATTTTTATTGAACTGTCAAATATACTTGAAACGAGTGTCGCTAAAAACCTGGTCGGTAAAACTAGCGATAGTTTTTCCGACAACTTTACCAACTGCTTTCCGACTGTTTCATTTACTGACGGTTTTCTGACGACTTTTACCGACTGTTTTCCAACTGTTCATTTATCGACTGCTTTCCGACAGGTTACCGACGATTTGCTGACTGTTTTTTCGATATTTTTCTGACGACCTTTTAAAAAATAAATAAAACATAAAATAAAAAAGAACAGTCTGTAAACAATCGAAAAGCAGTCGACAATTTCCGATGTCGATCGCTAATATTGAATTTTTTAGTAATGTGTGTTATTCAAACTAAATAACACTGTATTCAGTTTGAATAACATTGAACGCAACGCTATTCAGTTTGAATAACACATGAATATTCAAACTGAATATGTCACGTGGCGTTCTCAGTTGTCCTCACGTTCACAATGAAAAATGAGTTCACATTTGAACTTGACCCTATATATATATATATATATATAGAGGGAGGAATAATCAAATAAAAACCTCTTTTTTGAAAAAAAACTATAGGACTAATCTCAACCATTAAAAATTTTTAATCAAGGGTTGTCATATGTAGAGACCATTGTAATATACACCTAACCACACTAGATTTTAAGCCCAAAAGGGTATTGGCGTCATTTTAACAACCACCTGCATTTACATTCTCTCTGAAAAATCCCCAATCTCATCCAACCCTAAATCTTCAAATTGATCTCTCTCTCTCTCTCTCTCTCTCTCTCTCCTCTCTCTGCCCCGCCACCCCCACCTACGCCCAGCCAGCTCCACCTACGACGCAGCCGTCCCGACCTCCACCACCGGGATAAGGAGCTGCAACCAGCAAAACGATCAGCACCTTCTTCAAACGATCTGCACCACCACCGCCGCCGCTGCCGGTGGCGGTGGTGCTCGAAGACGAATCGGTGACATTTTGCGCTTCCGGTAGCGGTTGTGTGGTGGAGGAAGAAGCTGATCCGTTGCCGAAGAAGGATGACAACTGTGGAGCCTTTTCTTGGTCTTCGTCTCCTTGGTTACGTAGTCCGTGGTCCGATGGCCGGAGTCCTTTGCCGTCCGACGGTCTGAAGGCCAGATCCCAGTCCGACGGTCCAAATTTCCAGATCTGTTTTCCTTGGTCGCCGTCTCCCGGACCAGATCCCATTTCCGGTAGCCACCACCTCCTTTTCAGATTTGGTACACTTCTTTCTTTTGTGTTTAGGTGGTTGTTATGATCTATTTCAAACCAGGTGTTCGATGAAATGCTTCTATGAATTTTGCCCTAATTTTGATTTTCTAGATACTGATTCTATTAATTTTTTGGTTTGTTTATGATTGGGTTTGTTGGATTGGATTATTTTTGGATTTGTAGGAGAAATATGTGTTTGGGATTTAATGGTGGTGGTGGTGAGGTCCCTGGATTTAGCGGCAGCAGCGGTGGTGGTGGTGAGGTCGCCGGATTTAATAGTGGTGGTGGCCGGAAAGGGAGAAATGAGAGCTATGGTTGTATGTATTTAGTTGTTATTTACTTATTTATATAAATGTAATGAACATTGTGTTTTGTATTTATAAGGTGAATACGAATATTCACGTGGTGAATAAATTTATGTAATTTTTATCTGGTGAATATGAATATTCATAAGGTGAATATGAATATTCATATGGTTAATATATGATGAATATTATATGGTGAATATGAATATGAATATGGTGAATATATGATGAATATGAATATTCATATGGTGAATATGATAGTGAATATGAATATTTATCGGGTAAATGACTTTATATGTTTTTTTTTTTGTGAATTTTCAAATTCATAAGATGAATATGAAATATTGATCATCTAATGAATCTGAAAATTCATAAGATGAATATGAAATATGAATATTTATATAATGAATAAACTGCGATTTTTTTTTATTACTAAAATGACGATCATGCCCTTTTCAGATCAAGGGCTTAGATTAGTTCTAAAGTTTTTACAAAAAAGTGGTTTTTCCTTGAAGGAACCTCTCTCTGGGGTTGTATGGCAGATGCTGAATGGTTTGGTGATGGATAATTAAGAGGTTAGAATGATTAAGAGGCTCTTATGATATGGTGCAAAATGAAATTTGTAGGTTTGGTAATTGTTGAGTATTAAATCAGGACTCTGAATGGTTAAGAGACATCCAGGATACTTAATCATTCAGAGGGTTTTGTAACCATTAAGAGGCAGTCAATTTTTTTGCCAAACAGGATTTACCTCTTAACGATTCAGAGGTTGCCTCTTAATGGAACTGCTAAGAGGTAAACAAACACCACGTCATTTTCTTTTTTCATCGTGAACGTGAGGACTGTCGAGAGAGCGCCACATGGCATATTCAGTTTGAATATTTATGTGTTATTCAAATTGAATAACACTGAAACACTTAATGCAGTTTTATTCAGTTTGAATAACACATAATATTTAAACTGAGTATATCACGTGGCGCGATTTTAATTAGTGGTCCTCTCTTCCTCTCACTCTCTCTCTATATATATACATATACATATATACATATATAGAGAGAGAGAGAAAGAGAGGAAAGTTCAAATGTGAACTCAAGTTTAGTTGTGAACATGAGGACGAATCTCGGCCACTCATCCCGTCAATAAAGGCGGCTTTGACCAGGTCCCCTCCTTTAATAATCTCCACTCTCCCATGAATCGCGTCAATCCTCCGTGATTGCGTCCACTGTATCCGAATATGTGTGGCTGAGATTCGTCCTATTTTCGCAACCTAAATTGACTTCACATTTGATATATATATATATATAATATATATGGGTGGGTCCAAATGAGAACCATATCTATTTAAAAGAATACGAGAACTAAGAAAATCATGTATGATTCATGTACAAAATTATATATGGTTCGCAGGACATTACAATTTGTTGTCAGAAGCATCCGCATGGTTTTCGAAATTTAATGCAAAATCATATATGATTTTCTTATATATGCGACACCCAACATACGATCACCTGCGGGTTTTCGGATGTGCATGTTACCCTAACACCTCTGCAACCCAACCTCACAAACTTCATCCACGTTCCACCCGTTGCGTTTTCCTCGGTTATCCTTCTAACTTCCGAGGATATCTCGTTGTCTTGATCTATCGTTTATCCTTCTCTCTCAACATGTTATCTTCGATGAGAATACCTTTCCTTTCAACGATCCATCACCTCTCACCACCTACAAATTTTTCGATGATGACCATCCACCCACTGTTTTCGACGCCCTTACTCCCCAACCATAAATCCCAATGCAATCCAACACAACTACACCCCCTCACCAACCGATCCCAACCAGCCACCACCACCCCCACCCCCAACTTTAAACAGTCATCCGATGACCACCCGTTCCAAACATGGAATCCATAAACCCCACCAGCCTCTAAATCTCCACACCTCTACTTCCTCGTCCACCTCTCCCCTTCCAACATCTCACAAACAAGCCTTGTTGGATCCTAATTGGCTAGGTGCCATGAACAATGAATTTAGTGCGTTGCAAGAAAATGGTAAATGGGAGCTTATCCTACGATCTGATAATCACCCTATCATACGTTGCATGTGGCTTTTTCGACATAAATTTCATGCAGATGGCACCTACAACGCTACAAGGCCCGAGTAGTAGTTAATGGGAAATCTCATACAGTCGGCATTGACTGTGCCGACGCTTTTAGCCCAGCTGTCAAACCAACCACCATTCAGACCGTTCTAAGTCTTGCTATTTCCCGTGCATGGCCAATCCATCAACTTGATGTCAAAAATGTTTTTTTGCATGTTGACTTACATGAAACGGTATACATGCATCAACCACCGGGTTTCATTGATCGTGATTCCCCTTATCATGTTTGTCGTCTCCGTAAATCGTTAGATGGGCTAAAACAGGCCCCTTGGGCTTGGTACACTAGATTTGCCAATTACATCTCGGCTAACGGATTTCGGAGTAGGAAATGCGATTGTTGGGTTTTTCTGTGATCCCCGAACCAACTGATTCGGTGAACACTAAATAAAATTGCGGAAGCGATTGTGGATAAAACCTAAAACCACGATCATTCCGTTTCGATTGTTTAATAGTTTAGATAACGAGAAATTACCTAGAAAGCTTGAGTACTAATCCACCTATGAACGACCCGACGAATGCTCCTCTAGTAGAGCTTGGAAAATCCCGAATGATCTCGAAAACCAAACTGGCTTAAGGGATCTGGTAGGCGGCAATGGCAAGGAGAGGGAGGGAGAGGGTTGAGGGGATTTTCTGGAAACCGGAAACTAATTAATTGATTGCTTTTCTTAATCATTCCTTTAAGCCTATAAGGTTTATTTATAAGGGTTATCATCTAGTTTCCATCCAACTCAATCTCCTCTAATAATTATCTTATTCTTTTCTTTTCCATCAAGAAAAGATTTATACTAGATAATTACCTTAATTAATTAAATTACTTTTAATTAATTAAACTATTCTATTATATATTTATTTAAGCTAATAAATATATAATTTGAACTTACAATCCTCCAACTTTGGGATTTCTAACTGAATTTTCCCAACTGATTTATAAATGACTATTTATAAATCTAATCCCTCCATTTTGAATTATAACTGACTGTTATAAATGCAATCTCTCCATTTCTGGGTTTTTCTTAACTTATTCGATTTATAGGTCCTCATAAGTGTGACCCTCAAGTGTCTTGTAACATTGGACGCGCAATCACTGGTTTGTCAACTTATGCACACAATCACTAACAGACTCCCACTTGTGCAAGTTGGCAATACCGCCTTTGATTACACTGACCTAAGGAGGCCCCTAGACATGCACTTAGGTTAACCAGGTTACAAGAACTCTTATACCCAGATAGGTGATTTAAATTTTAACACTTATGAAACAGCTGTTCATAAATTGGGTATATCTTGGCTTTTCCCTTTGCAACACGATATTTCATTTTTGAGTATGAGCCTGGATAAAGTCAACTCTTAATACTCAAGAATCTGTTTCTTGACTATCCGACTTCTACTGATAGGTAAACGACAAAGAACTAATCAGTTCGTTTGGGCATGGCCATGCACTTCATCAGAATGTTCAGTCAGTCAAGGGGCCTAGAAATATCTCTCTTCTGAGAAGAGGTGCAAATCCCATCTTGCATACCCGCATTTAATACCACGGCTTCCGCTGAATCTAGTTACGCCCTTTATAGCCACCCTGTTACGACGTAGCGGTTGAACGCACTAAATATCCAGCAGTCCTCACGATATCAAACCAGATACCTCAGGTGATAGGGACAACCACTGTGAGATTCTACTTATGACAGAATCCAAGAAGTAGTCTCAACCGCGGATCACGTCCGATATTCGCTACTCTATCGAATATCTGTGCAGTTTTTGGTTTACAACACTTGTAACTGTTATTCAACTCACTGATCATAACTACCCAAAAACTCACAATGACTTTAACTCCCTATTGGGTTCCCACCACAATAAGTCGTCACGGACAATTTTCGAATGATAGACTAGAATCCAGTCTCATTCCTGGATCATAAAACATGCAAAATATAAAAGTGCTTTTAAGAGACTAATTTTGTATAGCCCATATTACACTCTGTAATTGTTGATCCAGCTCTCCTAAGACCTGATGAAATGATAATGATCTTGAATCTTTACTTAGTGAATAGGTTTTTACTTCTGTTATAGCTTGAGGAATTATCACTGAGTCTGTTCAGTGTTATTCCATGTTACTTATGCTGTAACTTATTTTTATAGTAATCAGGATCAGGATCAGGAGACGAACGAGTCTGTTCTGCAGTCTACTGATTCTGTCCACTGAAGTGAAGACCTCTTGAAGACATCAAGATCATACTCAAAGAACCATCAGCGACGTCGAAGAATTAGCTGATGACAGGAACAGCATGCTCGTGATCTGAAGACGGAACTCAGTGATAGCAGGCTGCTCAATTTCGAATGACATCCTGAAGATTCATCAGGATACAAGTGACCCTGAACAACATCAGTTTCAGGACTCTACTCACTGATCAGTATCCTGATCCTGAAGGATTAGTGTAATGTCTTAGTCTAATGCACAAAAGGATTATCCGCCTTTACTGACACAAAAGTACATAAGGACAGTCTCTTTACTGTTCCCTCCGTACTTATCAGACCTCAAGGCAACTGTTTACACACTTCCTCTTTTGCACACCATGCTAAGAGTAATTGTTTATAGTAAATAGTACAAAGGACCACTTACATTGTGACACGTACACAAAAGTGAGTCTGCATGCATTTAATGCATTGGGTATAAATAGGACTTGAAGAGATGTTCTCCATACTTCTTCTTCAACCTAAAAATACCCTAATCCTTTCTTTCTTATTCCCTCTATCTTCTTTCTTTTCTCCATCTTCTCACTTTAGTGCATAGTGAAAGAACTTAGATTGTTTAGTTTAGACTAATTGTCTTTTCTATTTCCGCAACAATCTGTAAATTCATATTGTTAATACAACAAGAATTTAAAAGTGAAATTTTGTGTGATTATATTCAACCCCCCCTTCTATAATCCCAAACACTATCCTTGCTTGAAGGTCACCTTATTGGGACCAACAAGTGGTATCAGAGCAGATACAAGCTCTCATTTTCTTCTCTTAGAAAAATCTTGTGATCCTCTCTCCTAATCCATGGCTCTTCAAGCTAAGGATAACTACTTTGATACCGGCTCTGCTGGAAAGCCTCCTAGGTTTAACAAAGACAACTTCTCTCTTTGGAAAACCAGGATGGAACTTTTCCTTTCTGGTTCTGATCCCCAGATTCCATACTTTTTGGAAAATGGACCACATGTGCCTACACAAACCGTCCACCCCATTCCTGCTGCAGGTGGCCAACCAGCTATACCTGAAAGGGAGCTGGTAAAGCCTGTGACTGACTGGAATGATGAAGACAGACGCCTGGTCAACATTGACACTAAGGCTAGGTCTCTCATTGCCATGTCACTCCCTGACGATGTATTCCATTCTGTCTGCCACCTTCGATCTGCTAAAGAAATATGGGACACTCTCTATGTTCAATATGAAGGTACTGCTGTTCTCATGGAATCAAGAAAGATTTTCTTGGTTCGTCAGTATGAAAGCTTTATTCATCAGAAGGATGAAACTCTCTCCCAGCTACATCAGAGATTCAACTGTCTTCTGATTGATCTGAAGACTATCGGTACTACCTACTCTAACTCTGAGGTGGTTACCAAGTTCATGGAAGCTCTTCCTGAACATTCGGAAATATACACCTCCTACTTAACTATGTCAAAAGACATAAAGACACTCACACTAAGTGAGTTGTACGGTATTCTTCTTAACCGTGAACAACAGAAGAAACTGAAAAAGAATCTCATAAGAGATTCTAAAGATACCAAAAGTAACTCTGTTGCATTGGTTTCTGATTCAGTTCCCACTGTTGCTACTCCTTCTTCAGTAACTATTACTGAATTAGAATCCTCTGACTCTGACATGTCAGAAGATCCTAAATTCAATGAATCTCTTGCTTTATTAACTAGATCCTTTAAGAAGTTTGCCAAAAAGGGAAACTTCCACAAAAAGAAACATCTTACTATTACTGACAAGCCTAAATCAGACCCTGTTGATAAGGCTACTGCTATCTGCTACAACTGTCAGGGCAAAGGACACTTTGCTAATGATTGCAGGTACAGGAAAAGTCAGTTTGCTCCCTCCTCTGCCAAATCTTCTTCTAAGAACCCCAAATACCAGCGCCTGAAAGAAAAGTACAAAAAGATGAAAATTCAGCGCAAGGGTAAAGGTCTTATCGCAGAAGACTGCGATTGGGATGATGTCTCCTCTGATGACTCATCTGATGAGGAAGATACTCAAGTGGCACTGATGGCCATTATTGAGGAACCTACCTTAGCTCTCATGGCTAAGATAGAAGAGGTCCCTGAAGAAATTCCTACTCAGGCTCCTGAAGCTTCTTCCTCCACAACTCCTGAAGCTTCCACCTCTGCGACTGATTCTTCCAGTCAGGTACCTATTCCTTTTGTCCCTCTTGAAAGCTTAACTCAGCTGGACCTGGTTACTCTTGATCTATACAAAGCCCTGAATGGTAAAACCTCTGCCGAGAAAATGAACATTGATCTTCGTGATCAACTCAGAGAATGCCAAGAGAAAATAAAACAACTTACCATTTTGGAAGAAAACTATAGAGACCAGGTCACTGTTAATAAAACTCTTTGTATTGAAAGAGAAACTGCTCTTGCTGCCAAAGAAAGAGCTCTGGCTGAGTCAAATGCTGAAAAAGTCACCATCAAAGGATGGAGTGACGCCTCTGAAAAGGTTGATGAAATATTAGCCTCAGGAAGAAATGTTAAGAACAAAAGGGGTCTTGGATACACTCGTGGAGGAACTAAATCTGACTGTTCCATGCTCAAATTTGGAAAATTTGTTTCTTCTATCCCTGATCCTAATGCTTCTGAAAACATCCCTTCTTCTTCTAACACACACTCTGAAGGTGCTCCTAAGAGCAAAAAGAACACAGTCAAGGAAAAATCCAAAACTGTAACACCTTCAAAGACCAAGAGTCCTAAACCCAAGAACAAAGTTCTAGGTGGTGGTCCTTCAGTCTCAGGATCAAAATCTTTCTCCCAAAATCCTGTTCCCAGACTGAAGATTGACCTGAAGCAAAAGACTCAGGAGAAGAAACCAATTCCTCCTCTGTCCAATGCTAAAGGCATACTTGGTGCTGGTCCTGCTCATTTGAAGTTCAAAGACTTCCTGGACTCCACTAAACGCTTTCAATATCGCAAATGTAATCACTGTGGATTAAATGACCATATTGCGAGTAAGTGTCCTGATGCTACCAAAGCTGAAAAAATCAGCTAAGGTAAAGAAAAATCCTAAGACTGATAATTCAGTCAAAGGAAAGAAGGTTGTCAAGACTGTATCTTCAGTTAAGACTCCAGCCTCAAGAACTGATAACTCAGTTAAGGCTGCCACTGACTCCACCAGTCCTACTGATACTTCTGGATCCATAGTTCTATGGGTACCAAGAAAAACTCAAACTCTAAATTTTACAGGATAAGGGCATCTGGTACCTGGACAGTGGATGCTCTCGACATATGACTGGTTCTAAATCTGTCCTCTCTAACTACCGTGAAGAAAGAGGTCCTGCTGTGACCTTTGGTGGAAACGGTAAAGGCCAAACCCAAGGGTATGGCACACTGACCAACGGAGTAACTACGTTCAAGAGAGTTGCTTATGTTGAAGGTCTGATGCATAATCTTCTGAGCATCAGTCAACTGTGTGATAAGAATCACAAAGTCTCCTTCTCAAAGAAGAAGTGCAAAGTCAAAAACAGAAGAAAGGAAGTTATTCTCACTGGAGTGAGACATGCTGACATCTACATCATCAACATGAATACTTCCACTGACAACTTCTGCTTTGTATCTCGTGCTTCCTCTGATACAAATTGACTTTGGCACAAGCATCTTTCTCATCTCAACTTCAAGACGCTGAATCAACTCTGCATCAACAATCTTGTCATTGGTCTTCCTGACTTTCGCTATACAAAGGTATCCCTTTGTTCAGCATGTGAGAAAGGAAAACAGACCAGGGATACCTTCAAGTCCAAGCAGATTTCCTCCTTCAGCTCTCCTCTACAACTTCTCCACATGGATCTCTTTGGACCTGTCAACGTCCAATCCATCGCTGGAAAGAAATATACACTGGTAATCGTTGATGAATATTCCAGATATACTTGGGTATTCTTTCTTCGATCCAAGAGTGATGCTCCTGAAGAAATCATTATGCTCGTCAGGAAGATGGAAAGACTCAACAACCTTACTGTTCGATCAATCAGGAGTGACCACGGAACTGAATTCAAAAACAGTACCCTGGAAACTTTCTTCGATCAGAAAGGTATCTCACAGAACTTCTCTTCTGTAAGAACTCCTCAGCAAAATGGTGTTGCTGAAAGACGAAACAGAACCCTGATTGAAGCTGCACGATCTATGTTGAGTGAAGCCAATCTTGCCACTCAATTCTGGGCAGAAGCTGTTAACACAGCTTGCTATACTCAGAACAGATCACTGATAGTAAAGCGCTTCAGAAGAACTCCTTACGAACTCTTTCGTAACAGGAAACCCTCTATCGAACATCTCCATATCTTTGGTTGTGTCTGCTACATCCTGAACAACAAAGATAACCTTGGAAAGTTCGATTCCAAGTCTGATGATGGAATCTTCCTTGGATACTCCTCTATCTCTAAAACCTACCGTGTGTTCAACAAACGAAGACAAGCCATAGAGGAAACGATTCATGTCAAGTTTGATGAATCGGGTCCTACTTTCCCTCACCCTCATGAAAACTCTGAAATAAATCAGTGGGCTGACTCTTTCTTTCAAGTCCCTGAACCTCCCATTGTTGATCCAACTCCTCAAAATCTTCCTGATGGTTTTGAAGAAGATCCTCCAATACCACCCACTGATATACACATTCCACCTCTGATAAATGCCACTCCAATTACCCAAATCACACCATCTGAACCTGATCAACCCACCAACAGTGAAGACTTTTCTCAAACCACTGTTAGTGAACCTACACCTACTAATTTTCTCCCTGATCCATCAGTAAATGAAGCTTCCACTTCAGGACAGGTGTATCAGCCACCTGCTCTTCGATGGACCAAGGATCATCCTATTGATCAAGTTCTTGGTAATCCCTCCTCTGGCATTAAAACTCGACGCCAATCTGGTAACATCTGTCTTTACGTTAATTTCATCTCTGAAAATGAACCAAAAGAAATAGATGATGCTTTGCGTGATCCTGCCTGGGTCTCAGCCATGCAGGAAGAGCTAGCAGAGTTCATCAGAAACAATGTCTGGCTTCTCGTCCCTAGGCCTCGAAAACGTACTATCATTGGTTCCAAGTGGATTTTTCGAAATAAACTTGATGAGATTGGTACGATTATTCGAAACAAGGCTCGCCTTGTGGCTCAGGGATACAGGCAGGAAGAGGGCATTGATTACGATGAAACCTTTGCTCCTGTGGCTAGGCTCGAAGCAATTCGACTTTTCCTAGCCTTTGCAGCACATATGAACTTCAAGGTTTACCAGATGGACATCAAAAATGCCTTTCTGAATGGAAAACTTAATGAAGAAGTCTATGTGGCTCAACCTCCTGGCTTTGTAGATCCTAAGTTCCCTAATCACGTCTACAAGTTAAACAAGGCTCTCTATGGGTTAAAACAGGCTCCTCGTGCCTGGTATGATACCCTCTCAACCTTTCTTCTCTCTAAAGGTTTTGTTCGTGGAAAGATGGATAGCACCTTATTTCTAAAGAAATATCCTAAGCATATCCTTCTCGTCCAGATATATGTCGATGACATTATCTTTGGATCCACAAATCCCAAACTCTGCGAAAAGTTTGAGTTGCTCATGAAATCTGAATATAAAATGTCTATGATGGGTGAACTTACATTCTTTTTAGGACTTCAGATCAAGCAATCTGAAAAGGGAATCTTTATCAATCAAGGTAAATATGTACATGAGATGCTGAAGAAATTTGATCTCACATCCTGTACACCGATGAAGACTCCAATGGCTCCTCCTCTGTCACTTGACAAGGATTCCAAAGGGAAACCTGTTGATGTGACCCTTTACAGAGGAATGATCGGCTCTCTGCTGTATCTCACAGCTAGTCGCCCTGATATCATGTACTCTACATGCTTATGTGCTCGTTATCAGGCTGAACCCAAAGAATCCCATCTGACCGCTGTAAAGCGGATCTTCAGATATCTTAAGGGAACTCCTAATCTGCGTCTTTGGTACTCCAAGGACTCAGGGTTCGATCTAACAGCTTATTCTGATAGTGACTTTGCAGGATGTAAGATCGACAGGAAAAGCACCACTGGTGGGTGTCACCTACTAGGTGGCAAGTTGGTGAGTTGGACTAGCAAGAAACAGAACTCTGTGTCCACATCAACTGCTGAAGCTGAATATGTTGCAGCAGGAATCTGTTGTGCTCAAGTCCTGTGGCTGAGAAATCAACTTCAGGACTATGACATACAACTTTCTAAAATTCCTATCTACTGTGACAACACTTCAGCGATAGCCATCGCCAACAATCCTGTCTTACACTCCAAGACAAAGCACATTGAAGTGAGATATCACTTCATCAGGGATCATGTGATGAATGGTGATATTGAACTCCATTTTGTCCCTACTGAATATCAGCTTGCTGACCTCTTTACCAAACCACTGGATGTGACGCGTTTCAATATGCTCATCAGTGAACTTGGGATGTTAAATCCTGATGATTGAAGTTTATCAGGACAAACAGTTGCTAAATCCTATAGAATAACTATTCTCAGGACTCTTTACTTAACAACTCCTGAATAAACTCTCATCAGAGGATGACTCTATTCAGTACTTACAAAATCTTTGTTCAACATCCGAATACTGATGATTCTCAGGTAAGTACCTCTGCTCCTGAAACCTTATCGCATTAAATGTGATAAGAGGATTTTCCCAAAACAGTACTTATCTGATAAGTACTCCAATTCCAAGAAAACAAATCTTTCATCAAAATAGAATTATCCCCTGAAAGGTGGTTTTTATCTTATCAAATAAAACAAACTTTTCATCTGCACTGACACGTAATGGGACGTTTCCTGTTCTCATCCATTTTCTCTCTCCAAGCACGAGGTATAAAAACCTCACTCGTAATCCATTTTTCTCTTTACGCTTATAATTCTCTCTCAAAGAACTCAAGCAAGCAAAAGCAATTGTCTCTAATCTGCATTCTCAAGAACACCAAGAACACACTTACCATCTTCTTAACAAGATCAACGTAAGTATTCATATGTTCTTTGTTCTTTCTACAATTTAAGTTGGCATTTTTCTCTAAAAACAACTTATTTTGATAAACGTTTTTCCAAAAACCCTAAGATCACTTCGTTTGATCTTAGTTTTTCCAAAATCTTCTAAGATTTTTGTTAAAACTGTTTTAGATGATTTTTCTTATTTCTTTTAAGAACAATCATAAACTCCTATTTTGATATCTATTCATCAAATAGAAGTTCTCTATAATACCAAAACACATTCCTTTTGTGTATTTTGGTATCTAATCCATTCCAAGTATAAAGGATTTCACCACTTTTATGAACATATTCTGTGTTCATTGAAAAGTGAAGAAAAATGCATATTTTGGATCATTAATCATCCACATATGTTGTTTTATGTTTAACAGAATGGCTGCTACAACTTCTACATCATTGGACGCCCAGCTCTCCTCTGAGGCCACAACCCTGATGACTGCTACTGGAAATCTTCCAATAGTCATCCCCCAACACGATTTGCAGTTCAAACCCAACAATCAGATTGGGCAATTCGACCTACCAGCAAACAAGGCGTTTCTGAAGCCTGCCAGGGACTTTCTCCTCTCCTGTCCCCTGAAGACGGCTTTCACTCTCAACCCGGCGCCCAACAAACCTCTACTCCTGCAACTGTGGTCCACTGCTACCACTGCCCAAGAAAGGAACTCGAAGGGCAAGATGCACGAAGTAATTAAGTTCCAAATCAAGGACGACATCATTTCGTTCGGCATTGGAACCCTGAGAAACGTCCTCAACTTCCCCAAGAAGGAGAAATTTCCTCCTTCTCCTTCCTCTGACGCCGTCATCGAGCTCCTGGATGCCATTGGCTACAAATGGCCTGTGAAAGAAGGCCATCCTCTGGTGAAGACTGCTGCCACTGTCCACAAGACGGGGCTAAACGCTACGTTCTATTACATATGGAACACGTTTGGTCTCTATCTGACAGGAAAGACGGGGAGCACGGAGCAATTCCCCACGGTCATCCAGAATATGGTCTACTCTGCGATCAAGAATCGCAAGTTTGACTATGTCCGATGCATCTGGGACGACATGATCAAGAAGATCAAGAACAAAACCAGGGTGGTCAACGTCCCCTACACCAGGTTCTTCTCTGCAGTCCTGGCACTGCCCATGGGTACCAACTACCCAACAGAGGGAAACTTCAACAACTACGCCTTAGGCGTGAAGTTTCTGGATCAGTTGTCTTCTAAATCTGACGATGTCCCTCTGTCTGCTATCCTGGTTGTCCCTGAACCACAACCAGACGCAGAAGAGCAACCCATCACTGACTTCCCCAGCTGCAACAACTTCTTCGACGCCTCTGAAGCGCCCTCCTCCCTCTGGCTCCTCTCCTCCACCTCAGCCCAAACGCGCCAAATCCAAGGCGCAAAAGAAAAAGAAGGCACCAGCTGGTAAGAAATATTACATTACCCTGCCTCAACTTTTTAATAAACCATCTCCTTTATCTAAAACTTCTTCACCTGCAAATACTCCTATCACTGCTCCTATCCAACAAGAACCTGAGGTTGTTCATCTCGAACACTCAGAGAACGTGGAGGGTAATCGTTCTGATACCCTCCTAGCCTCAGGTATTACTTTTAAGCAAATTATTGCCGTTTCTTCTTCTATGAAAGCTATTGAGTCTTCTAGTGCTCACTTAGCTACTCTTTTTACAGGTTCTTTAGGAGCAGCCGTTGAAGGGCATTCCCAACTCCATCAGGATGATCCCTTCAACGATTTCATCTTCACGGACGCCGACCGTCAGCTGAACGCAGCTGAGCTTCGTCGTCAGTCCGCTGAACGACAGTTGCAGGATGCTCGCTCAGCACTGCAACTGCAAGAGGAAGCTCACAAGGCCTAGCTTCAGGCCATGGAGCTTAAGCTTGCCTCTACCAAGGCCGCTGCCACTGCCGCCGAAGCTGCCGCAGCCTCTGCTACTGCTGCTGCCGCCGCCGCCGCCCCTGCTCCTACCGGTGTAATCATCACCATACCCTGTCTGGATGCGATCCATGACAAGGTCTCTCAGGTGGCTACCTCTTCTTCCTTCCTTCAGGCGTCTGTTGACGACCTGAAGGCCACGGCGCTGCCCGCTCTCTCCACAGCAGTCAACAACAACTCCACCTCCACCACCAACTTCCAACAACTTGTGGTGCAGAGGTTGGATGCACAGGAGAATGGCCTACGAGCCCTACAGGAGAAAGTGGCTGAGCTCGCCACTGCAGTCAACACACTCACCACTGCTCCTCCTCCACCGCCGTCGTTCAATACGGCTGATAGGGAACTTCTACAGTCCCTGCTCTCATCTTCCTTCATCACCAGGAAGCTCAACGCCAACATGGCCTCTCTCCTCCAACGGTGTGTTTCAACAGCCGCCTTGCAACAGGCACCTGTTGAGGGGGAGAGACAGCCCCAGAGAGACCATTCCGTTTATTCCCCCTCCACCAATTGGAGAACCAATGAACACGGGGGAACAAACGAGGATGATGATGATGAAGATGATGATGATGAAGACGACGATTTCTTCGTCGAGAAGGTTCCAGCGTCAACGCCCACTCCAGGGCCTGCACACTCTCAGGGGGAGAACCCCGGTGCACCTGGTACGGTATTCCTACCATCCTCTCGCTCATCTTCTGATAACCAACCTATCTCCACTCTCCTTAAACCTACCCCGAAACCATCACCCTCGACACCTCCTCTGAAGACTCACCCACAAACAACTTACAATTGGTTATATATCAACCACCCAAACAAACTACCCCTGAACCAACACCTCAACCTACACCTTCACCAACCCCTGAACCTGAAAACCAAGACAACTCTGAATGTTATGATGTGAACTTCGGTTCTGTCACTGGTGAAATTGTTCGCCTTATGGAGAATAGTCCATCAGAACAGACACGAGCCGAACTAAGCAAAATGACTTTCAGAGTCACTCCACTAAACCCGAAATCCATTCCTTCTAAACCAACCCGCTTTAACCCTGAAGCATCTTCTTCTAGAACCCCTGAAATCAGAGCCCCTCCTGAAACCATTTGTCTATCATCAGATGATGAATTCATCTCTGATGATTTCTCTACCCCTGCTTCTTCCCCTAGATCTCCTCCCTCTAATTCTCCTAGATCTGAAGGTGAGAATTACCCTGACAATTCTGCTACTATCAACAGGGATGGGCGTTTAGACGCCGTGATAGAGCGACTCGAGAGTACAAGAGTAAAAATTCCTCTTCGTACCTCTTGGGACTCCGAGTTCGCCTATCTATCACAAGAGGAGTACAACAACGCTGTACAGGCTCAGGAGGAGCACAATAAAAAGCAGAAGGAAGCCTTCCTCTCTGCTCAAGCCGCTCGAAGGCTTGCATCAGATTTTGTTGATGAAGATGCCGAAATAAGTGCTGATCCTGTTCTAGCACAGAAGGCCGCGCTGAAGGTCTTCAACAGAAACGCTGAGGAACAGACTAAAGAAGTGAACTCAGAGCTTGACTGGTGCCGAGATCGTCTACACCTCAAAAAACATGGTGCTGCTATCTCTGGAATCCATCTCGGCCGAACACGCGGCAAAAGAGCAAAAACATGGATCACTGTCAAACGCTCAGGAGTCAAGGATGTGCAACACACTCTTGACAAGTTGGAAAGATACAACTTGTCAGAGTGGAACGAGATCAGAAGCCTACTTCCTAAAGCCAATAGAAATTACAGGGCTGAAGTAGAAGAAGTCATAAATGGACTTATTGCACGCATCAGAAGAACCACCGAAATTCCTGATGACCTTCTCCAACCTTCTTCAGCACTGCCTCAGCCTCCTGTTCGAAGATCAGCGGGTGCTTCAACAAGGAGACCAACTCCTTGCATGCCCAGGATGGTTGTCAAGCCACTGGACCTCTCGATGCTTGATCTTTCACTCCCTCCAAGAGTCTCTCTCTCTGAAGGACAAGTCATCAGAGAACCTGTTCATGGTATTTGTGTGAGCGACAACTCCAAGATCCTACGCTTTCAGCGTTTCAGTGAGCTACACAAAGCACCATATGAACACTTGGTTTCAGTTCTCTTCACTGCTCAGAAAGATAAGAAAAACCAAGATAATAAAGAGATCATTCGCACTGTCAGAGCTATACTCGATCATAGAATCGCCTTCAGTGATACTCCTGTTCCAATACAAGTCAAGACTGAAGAAGTTAGCGAAGACTCTGATAGTTAGAATTTTTTTTAATTTTTCTTTCAGTACTTCATTTATGTACTCTTGTATTTTCTTTACTCTTGTAACTTTATTGAGATTAATGAAAATGCAATTCAGTGCATTGTACTTCACTCCATCATAGTACTGAAAAAGATCCCTCATAACAGTAAATGGGACATGTACCTTTATGAGTTCTATTTTCTACTGTTTTATCTAGACTTAGAAATTTTTTTTCTTTCTAGACCTAGACAATTTCTCCATTGTCTTATCATTATCATTTAGGGGGAGATTGTTGATCCAGCTCTCCTAAGACCTGATGAAATGATAATGATCCTGAATCTTTACTTAGTGGATAGGTTTTTACTTCTGTTATAGCTTGAGGAATTATCACTGAGTCTGTTCAGTGTTATTCCATGTTACTTATGCTGTAACTTATTTTTATAGTAATCAGGATCAGGATCAGGAGACGAACGAGTCTGTTCTGCAGTCTACTGATTCTGTCCACTGAAGTGAAGACCTCTTGAAGACATCAAGATCATACTCAAAGAACCATCAGCGACGTCGAAGAATTAGCAGATGACAGGAACAGCATGCTTGTGATCTGAAGACGGAACTCAGTGATAGCAGGCTGCTCAATTTCGAATGACATCCTGAAGATTCATCAGGATACAAGTGACCCTGAACAACATCAGTTTCAGGACTCTACTCACTGATCAGTATCCTGATCCTGAAGGATTAGTGTAATGTCTTAGTCTAATGCACAAAAGGATTATCCGCCTTTACTGACACAAAAGTACATAAGGACAGTCTCTTTACTGTTCCCTCCGTACTTATCAGACCTCAAGGCAACTGTTTACACACTTCCTCTTTTGCACACCATGCTAAGAGTAATTGTTTATAGTAAATAGTACAAAGGACCACTTACATTGTGACACGTACACAAAAGTGAGTCTGCATGCATTTAATGCATTGGGTATAAATAGGACTTGAAGAGATGTTCTCCATACTTCTTCTTCAACCTAAAAATACCCTAATCCTTTCTTTCTTATTCCCTCTATCTTCTTTCTTTTCTCCATCTTCTCACTTTAGTGCATAGTGAAAGAACTTAGATTGTTTAGTTTAGACTAATTGTCTTTTCTATTTCCGCAACAATCTGTAAATTCATATTGTTAATACAACAAGAATTTAAAAGTGAAATTTTGTGTGATTATATTCAACCCCCCCTTCTATAATCCCAAACACTATCCTTGCTTGAAGGTCACCTTATTGGGACCAACAGTAATAATAACAAAACTAATATCATCTCATTAATTACCTTCTACTGTGTCTATTCTACGTTTGTTAAGTACTGGTCTAAGTGAAGTATCACCCAACTTCAGTTTAAACCCTTTGATCAAAGTTTACCGTTTTGATCAAAGTAGTCAACCAATATTACAAGTTTAATATCTACCTGATATTATATACTTGTTTCGGCTAATTTTGTTTTCAAAAACCTAAAACAAAAGTTAGACTTCACTTTGCCATATTGCCTGAACACGGGGATCTGGACTAACTCCGGGTTTCCCTGAATATGCAAAGCTGAACTGCAACTTTCCTTAGTTGCTGTGTAGATAAATGATTTCCAACTGAAATCTGATTTCTTATTTACCACACTGGTAAATAGTATTGCAACACTTTTATTATTAATTTCTCCAACCAAGTCTATTGCTTATTATATTTCAAAACTTGAAATATATACTATCTCCTTTTAGACTAAAAGGTAGATCTTAGATTTTAAGAATTTATGTCCTATCTGGATCATAACTCTGAAATCTACTTAATCAATAATTTCCTTTTATTCTTTTATCACATATCTGGATATGGAATAAATTTGGGCTCCCACCGACTTTTATGAAAACTAGCTGTTACTTAAGAACTAACTATTGACTTAGTCAAAACTTGACTACTTAGTCAATTCTGTTTTAAGTAATCGGGATTTTAGTATTTCTGTGTAAAACATGACTGGATCTTGTAATTGAATCCTAATTCCGAATCTTGGAATTAATTCTTAGTTTTAACATCCACAAGCTGTGATATACTATTCTTAAATCCTTGCAAAACATATAAGTGGGTAATCTAAGATCATAAAAGGTCTTTTTATAATCTTTTACTCACTCTTTGTTTTAATTAAAGTCACATTCCTACAACTGTAGTTTTGTGTGCCTTTAATAGTTTTCATTAATAAGGCAGTAGTGTTATCATCAATTTCTAGGATCTAATCTTGAATTTGGTCAAAACTTGACTTATATTCATACCAAGCACATCAAATATCTCAAGACATTATTTTAAAACTTAAAATTTATTTATCAAAAAACTATTCCAAATAAACACCATAAAATGTAATTGTAAATATCCAAATGTTTAAAATACTAAAATGTCTTGAAAATCATTCCACGTAAACTGTGCTTGTATCTTTGATCCTTGCATTCTTGGGCACTCACTTCTGACCACCTGCAATAAGCGTTTGCAGTAGGCATCAGTATAAGTGATAAACTAAGCAATCATGAATACCTGAGGTTTTTACATACCTGCTTCATGACGCTTTGGGCAGTTTTGCTTCCAATGACCGATTTCGTTGCAAGTAAAACAACGGTTTTCGGTCCTCGCTTTGTTAGGCTTAACTTTCTTGCCCTTGCCCTTGCCCTTGCCCTTGATGTTTTCACGAACTTTGGGTGCATTCTGGATGGCCTGAGTTGGTCCTTTCCCTTTGCTGGTGCTTCCATGCCCATGTTTCTTCTTTACTCCTCCGTCCCTCACCATCAGTACGTCCTTGGGCTTACTTTTGGCTCCCATATTTAACCCAGCAGTCTTAAGCATGGAGTGCAATTCGGCTATTGACTTCTCCATGTTGTTCATGTTGTAGTTGATTATAAAAGGCTCATAATCTTCTGACAATGAGTTAAGTATAGTATCCGTTGCTAGGTGCAACGGAACTGGGTGCCCAAGCCTTTCCAAGTGATCCATGTATCGTTTCATTTTCATAACATGGTCACTGACTGAGGTCCCTCGCACTATCTTGCACTCGTTAAATGCCTTCGTGGCATCATAACGCTCTGTGCGTGCTTGCGTTTGGAACATGTCCCTCAACTGGCGGATCATGTCATAAGCGTTTGTGTTCATGAGCCCTGTTTGCAATTCTGGGCTCATTGTAGCAAGCATAAGATAGCCTACGTCCAGCCGATCATCTGAGTGCTTCTTGTGAGCATTCCTGATCGCGGCCGGAGCGTTACCTGGAGGGGCCTCTCCTAAAGGCTCTTCAAGGACGTACCACTTTCTCTCATGCCTGAGCACAATCATTAGATTGCGCTCCCAGTCGAGAAAGTTTGGACCAATGAGTTTATCCTTCTCTAGGATGGATCGGAGAGAAAGATTGTTTGTGTTGGTAACAGTGCTAGCCATCTACACATTTCAAAAATTGGTTTTAACACTGTGAATAGACTAACTCCAATAAAATCAATAAACCCTTAAATGATTAATTATTGGACTAGGATCCTAATTACATACGCCCTGATGACCGGTGTGTTCACGTCTCACCAGGCACAGTACTAATTAGGTAGGTAAGGGCTTTTACCAATCATATCTAACTGACATGACTCCTAGATCTTTTCGGGACAACGGTGACCAACCGTACATGTTTTAGTCCCTCTTAGTGCTTTTTGGCCCGGTACCACCCGGTGAATCTCAACAGAACCAAAACAGATCTCACCATTTTGGGACCTGATCACTTTACTCTGGCCGGTACCACCCGGAGATAATTCGCAGAGTTATGTAACCCCTTCAGCTTCGGTTTGAACGTGGATGCTCAAGGTGTGTTCACTTACAACACCCACGTACCTTACGCCGGAGGTGTCCCTAGATGGGTTGCACTACTGATCTATGATTTTTCCGGGGTTTTCTTTTACAGTCCAGTTTTAAAGAAAATTGTAATTTTGGAAAAACTGATTGTTTAATCTGATGTTTTAAACTAACTGTTTCAAACATGCACTTGTTTTAAAACTAACTGTTTCAAAGATTCTTGCTTGATCAAAACTAACTGTTTTTTAAAGCATCTTGTTTGATCAAAACTATCTGTTTTGATTGGACTCTAGTTGATAAAACTAACTGTTTCGTCAACTTGTCTTTAAACAATCTACTTACAATTTTCCCGGTTTTGAATGAATTCTACCGTTCCAAAACTTTTTAAGAAAACTGGTGATTTTCAAAATTTAAAACCATTTCCTTTTGTGATATAATCTAGTTTTAAAACTTACAATTCTAAAACTACTAAACATTACAATATATCACAAATAAACAACCACGCAGTTAAAGAATTATAACTACATCGTAACTAATTATAGGTTTGCCAACTTCTGTTCCTTAGGACCAATAATGACTTATTTCCTAGAAAGATTCTAACATCTTGCGTAGCTCCCACTGGCTCCGACATCCTTGTTAGAACTCCGGGGAAAGGTAGAATCTCCAATCTTTTGCGTAGCTCCCACTGGCCTCGGCACCGTCAATGGGACTCCGGAGAATAAAAGAAAAATAAATATCTATCCTAAGGTCATTATTACAAAGGGGTTGTAAATGGCACGCAGGCCTCCCCATAATTTTCCAAAAAGGGTCTAAGTTGGCAAACACTATAATAGATATATATATATATATATATATACTCAGACAGGCATATATGACATTCAAGCAATCATGCATTTATAAGCAACAAATGTAAATGCAACAAATAATCCTAGATCCGTTAAAATTATCTTATTCACTTTTCGTAGGTCCTGGTTTTAATTTATTCAAAAAACTACCTTTTATATATATCCAAAAATTATTTTATAAAATAAGTTTTATAAACGATTTATTTTATAAAGTGAGAAAACAATTTTATAAAATGCTTACCAAACCGAATAGTCCAAACCAACTGTTTGAATAAAACACTGGCCCATGCACTGTGTTGTGGTTTGACCAACTGGTCAAATCACGACACAAGACCCATTTGACCAATCGGGTCAAATTACTGGTTTGATAACATAAAATTCGTTAGATAATAAAAATAAACTTATTTTAAACGGAAAAATAATTTTGGATAAAAATAGCTTAAAACCAAACAAACCCTTTTTGGGCCATGACTTGGTCCAAAACATACTGGGCTTTGGGCCTAATAACAAAATTTTTGCCCGAACGAAAAACCCTGGACGGACCTGGAGCCTGGCTCGCGCCGCGAAGTCACGGCTTGCGCCGCAAAGGGAGAGACGGGCTCGCGCCGCGAAAAGTCTCAACAGGGACTTGTTCGCGTCGCGAGACTTTCAACGATCATCATCATCACCATCTGGTGACGACGATCACGACGACGGCAATCGGCCGCCGCCGCCTGTCGCTGTTTTCGCCACCACCAGTCAATGCCACTGATCACCCCTGTTGGGGAGGTGATCCGTTGGCGATCGATCAACGCCGCCACCACCATCACGGTGGTTTTGGCCACCGCAGCAACCTCTCGGTGACGACGGCAGCTCCACCATCGTCACCGTTGCGTGATCACAGTCCATCCGCCACCATCGTCGTGTGATTTTGAAACCACCGGCCACCACCAAACTGGTGGTTTGGTTGTTGCTACCGGCGACGACGATAGCATGAACGACGCCACCGCCGCCACCGATGCCGTACTGCGGCTATTGCCACTCGCCACCATCGACCGGCAACGGCAGCAACGCAAAGTCACCACCATCGCCGGCCGCCACGGACAGCAACGACAATCGGTCTTGCTGCCGTGGTTTGGTTGTTCGCACGGCTGCCGTTACGTGGCCGCCGCCGATCGGCGTTTCATCCACGGCCACCATTGTTCGCCGCAACCACTCTGCTGTGGTGCGGCTTGGTGGTCGGAAGTAGCAGCCGCCGCCGCCACCACTCGCTGTGGTGCGGCCTGGTGGTCGGTTACTCGACTGTCGCTACCACCGTTAACACGATTATGGCCGCCACCACAAAACGGTGGTGCGGTCACGAACTTGATTCGATTTCCGGCCACCACCGATCTGGTGGTGTGGCCTTGGTTATTTCGATCGAAGAAACCCGTCACCACCACACTGGTGGTTGCGGTTCGTGGTTGTGCGATTGTTGTGGCCACCACCGCCCTGGTGGTGCAGCCGCGGTGTTCTTTCCGGCAGCGTTTGAGTTCAGCTACCACCACCGATCTTAACCGACGACAAAACTTTTGTCGTCGTTCGATCGAAAAACAAGACAATCCGCCACCACCGTACTGGTGGTTGCGGTTTTGTGTGTGTTTACGCCGCAGCCACCACCCACTGGGTGGTTGCGGTTCGGTGGTTATCATTAACAGCCGGTGCCGCCACCACCAACTGTGGTGCGGCCCGGTTGTTTTGCGTTGACAATGGGTCGGCCACCATCACCTATCTGGTGGTGTGACCGTGGCGATGTCATTGATTAGGGTTTAAACGAAAAGGACAAAAAACAAATCCTTTTAACGGATCTAATGCAAAACAAGATCGAAACGGAAAAACCTGTGGCTCTGATACCACTGTTGGGTTTTTCTGTGATCCCCGAACCAACTGATCCGGTGAACACTAAATAAAATTGCGGAAGCGATTGTGGATAAAACCTAAAACCACGATCATTCCGTTTCGATTGTTTAATAGTTTAGATAACGAGAAATTACCTGGAAAGCTTGAGTACTAATCCACCTATGAACGACCCGACGAATGCTCCTCTAGTAGAGCTTGGAAAATCCCGAATGATCTCGAAAACCAAACTGGCTTAAGGGATCTGGTAGGCGGCGATGGCAAGGAGAGGGAGGGAGAGGGTTGAGGGGATTTTTTGGAAACCGGAAACTAATTAATTGATTGCTTTTCTTAATCATTCCTTTAAGCCTATAAGGTTTATTTATAAGGGTTATCATCTAGTTTCCATCCAACTCAATCTCCTCTAATAATTATCTTATTCTTTTCTTTTCCATCAAGAAAAGATTTATACTAGATAATTACCTTAATTAATTAAATTACTTTTAATTAATTAAACTATTCTATTATATATTTATTTAATCTAATAAATATATAATTTGAACTTACAATCCTCCAACTTTGGGATTTCTAACTGAATTTTCCCAACTGATTTATAAATGACTATTTATAAATCTAATCCCTCCATTTTGAATTATAACTGACTGTTATAAATTCAATCTCTCCATTTCTGGGTTTTTCTTAACTTATTCGATTTATAGGTCCTCATAAGTGTGACCCTCAAGTGTCTTGTAACATTGGACGCGCAATCACTGGTTTGTCAACTTATGCACACAATCACTAACAACGATAACTCCATGTTTGTCTATCGTCAAGGACCAACCACGGCGTACCTTTTGCTATATGTTGACGACATTATTTTAATAGCCTCCGACTCTGGGTTTTTGGTACATATGATTGACATCATTTCCTAGGAATTTGCAATGTCAGATCTTGGCTATTTATAATATTTTGTGGGAATTACTGTTACCCGAGACAACACGGGCTTGTTCTTATCGCAAACCCATTATGCTCGCGAAATACTTGAGCGCGCTTCTATAAATAATTGTAAGCCCTATACTGCACCGATTGATACGTCCACAAAGTTAAGCGCCTATGATGGTGCTCCTTTTTTTGATGGTACACTATATCGTAGCTTGGTGGGTGCTCTCTAGTATCTTACGTTTACACGGCCGAATATTTCTTATGTTGTCCAACAAGTATGCATCTTCGTGCATGCACCACGAGAACCTCATTTTCAATTCATGAAGCGCATACTTAGGTATATCAAGGGAAGTCTTGACTTAGGTCTTCGACTCTCGACATCAACGACTCATAACCTTACAACTTACTCTGTTGCCGACTAGGGTGGGTGCCCCAATTTACGGCGCTCTATTTCCAGCTATTGTGTTTATCTGGGTGATAATCTTGTTTCATGGTCGTGTAAATGACAACATACTATTTCTAAATCGAGCGCCAAAGCTGAGTATCAGTGTAACATCCCGCCTACCTCAACAACAATATTTTCCGCTTTCCCCCACCGGCTCACGGCTTTGTTTCTGCTGTAATGACCACAGTTTAAAAGTTAGTTCTAAAGTAGTCACTCGTTAAAATGACCAAGTTTGAAAAGAATTTCAGAGTTAGGGGTGAAAGTGACATTTATGCTTAATGTTTGGAAGTTGGGCTTATACCAAAAGTGGTATGGGCTTAGCCTTTTAGCCCATACTATTTAAGGCATAAACCTAGGGTTTTTACCATTTTTGGGGGAAAACATAGTTGAGTGATTAGTGTGTGTTGTGGAAATCAAGTTTAGAGCCATTCTTCATCTTCGGGGGCGGGATTTCGTCGTTCGAGGTAAGATTCGTTGCTCATTAAGTGTAGGATTGTTGGTAAAGGGTGTATAATTGCTTTGGGATTAGTTTGGGTGCATTTGGATTGAGTTAGAATCGATTTTTGATCGATTTAGAGCTGTTTCCGGATCTGTTTGCATTTTCCGAATCGGAATTCATATTTTCCGAATCGGAATCTATGTTTTCCGAATCGGAAAATCATATTTTCCGAATCGGAATTTATGTTTTCCGAATCGGAAAATATGTGGTGTTTTTCTGAGGTGTTTTGTTTCGTCATGCCTTTCCCGAATTGGAAACCTACGTTTTCCGAATCGGGAAATTGGGTAGTTAAGACGTCATTTTGACTTCGTTATCTTTAGAGTTCGGAAAATAGGGGTCGGGGCTTTTTCGATACGGAAATTGCCATTTTCCGAATCGGAAAATGCTGGGTTTTCCGAATCGGATTTGTAGCGGAACCCCCATGCTAAGTCTGCCTAGGGGTATCCTAGTTGTGGGTTTTCTAAGTGCGAATCACTAATGCCTTAGGAATTTTTACAGATACCAGGAGATAGAGTAAACAGCGAGTTAAGCTCAGGCGAGTTCCCTTGCTTGAAAATGAATGGACTGCTTTCACTTTTTTTTAAACATATCCATTCGAATTGCAAATGTTTTGATGATGATATTAATGTGATTTTGTGAAATTATAAATGGTTGTGAATGCTATATTGATGATCATCATATGCATGCTGTTTTAATATTGTGGAATTGCATCGTGAGTAATGTGTACCATGGGACCGTACATCCCTGGGAGGTTTACTGGTGTGAGGCACGGACTATGTCCGTCACTCCTTAAATGAGAATCTGGGAGATCCGGCCACGTAAGGTTGATTGTGGGATGGTGCGAGGCACGGACTACGTCCGTCACTCCTTAATTGTGAATCTGAGAGATCCGGCCATCCGGTTGTTGTGTTGTGACTTTATTACTCATGATGCTTTCCTGGTACCTTATGATATCTGTTTTACGGCCAGCGGGGCAGAACTGTATTTTTAAACTGTTTCGAGGGAATTCACTAGACCTTTCGGTCTAACCCTCGTTTTCAAAATCTAAAACCTTTTCAGGGAAAGACCGTGTTGCGAGAGGGAAGGAGAAGGTAGACGTCTAGCGTAGCTCTACCGGTAGAAGTTAGTACTTTTGTCCTTAATTAGAATCTCAGCTGTGGAGGGTTGTTCCGCATGCACTATTTAACCCGTACCTTTGATTTGAGAATTCTTATTATTGCATATTAGATCACTGGGAATTTATGCTTTGCTTTATTATTATTGTGTGGGTTTTGGGGTGTTACAAATTGGTATCAGAGCACTAGTTTAAGTGAATTAGGTGACCAGGATTGGGCCTAGTCTTAAACTGTAGGATTGGGGACACAGCTGAGATATTAGGACATTAGGATTTTGCCTATGAGTCATGGTCGGGTATGGAAGTGCGAGGACTAGCGTGTACCATGGAAACGTGCTTACACCTGGCCAGTGTAGTCATGGGACCATGAATACATGTGAATACTTACACAGCCTGTAAATCCAGTCGTTTAGGGTTATCTGAATTTTATACTACTATCTCAGAATCGATGGCTGGACGTAGCTTACGAAGTAGAGTGATACCGGAACCTGAGGCCCCACCGCCACCGGTTCGGGGGAACGCTAGTGGCCGGGGTAAGGGTCGAGGAAAAGGAAGACCTCGCAAGGCTGCAACAGTGGTAAATGAAGGAGCTCGTCGTCGAACTAGGGGTAACCGCAGGGTGCAGAGTGAAGAACCGCACTTTGAACCGGAGCTATCTCATCAGGAGAGTTCCGCTAGCCAACCAGCGGCTTTTGTTACTCATGAGGCCTTTCAGGCAGAGATGGGCAAGATTCAGGATGCATTGCAGACCTTACTGAACCAGCAAGAGAAGTCAAAATCTGATGGTGGATGGGAGGATTCCGGGATGACTAGCCCGCTGGTTACTGTGGTCGGCGGAGGTTCGCAGTTGACACCACCCGCAGGTGGGGATCCACCCAAGCCTACTCACGGGTGTAGCTACAAGGCGTTCATTGCTTGCAAGCCTCCTACTTATAAGGGAGAGCGTGATCCTGTTTTAGCCTTGAGATGGATTGAGGAGATCGAGATGGTATTTGAGACATGCAGATGTGCAGCTGAAGATAAGGTTGTTTATGCGCGATCGATGCTGAAGGCGGATGCGTTACACTGGTGGAATGTGGAGACCGGGGGGAAGAGGGACTGAAGCCGTGAGGACTATGTCTTGGAAGAGTTTTGTGGCAAAGTTCAGGTCGCAGTTCTGCCCTTTGTCCGCGACTAAGAAGATGGAGGAGGAGTTCCTGCAACTGAAGCAAGGAACGCTGTCAGTACAAGAGTACACTACCTGTTTCATCGAGAAATCGAGATTTGCTGAGGTTTACGTACCGACCGAGGAACGCCGTGTGGAAAGGTATATCTGGGGTATGAAGGGAAGCATTCGGGAATTCGTGATGGGAAAGGATCCGACTACTTTTCAGGCTGCTATCAACGCGGCTGAGCTGATTGAGAGAGAGAAGGATCGTCAGATGTCCGAGCAGTTGGGAGAGAAAAGGAAGTGGTCTGGTCCGGTTAGTGATCTTAGAGGGGGGTAAAGCCCCGAGATTTGAGCATCGTGGAGGACAGAGTTTGGGTCAGAAACCTTGTGGCAAATGCCACCGTGTGCATCGGGGGAACTGTCAGGCGGGACCAGTCACTTGCTTCCAGTGTGGGAAGCCGGGTCATCTGTCAAGGGATTGTCCGGGAAAGAGATCGTGTTTTCAGTGTGGATCTCCAGACCATATCAAGCCCGATTGTCCCCAGCTGAAGAGGAGTGGAGCACCGATGACTGGAGGGCGTGCGACTGAGGCCCGAGATGATCGAAAGGCGCCACCAGCTCTAGCAAGGAGTCGAGCATTTAGGATGACCGCCGAGGAAGCGGAGGAGGCCCCGGAAGTGGTGACAGGTACATTTCTGGTTAACTCTATATGTGCGAAAGTGTTATTTGATACTGGTTC
The DNA here is from genome assembly GCA_030169165.1 of Centaurea solstitialis. Lineage (NCBI taxonomy): Eukaryota > Viridiplantae > Streptophyta > Magnoliopsida > Asterales > Asteraceae > Centaurea > Centaurea solstitialis. The sequence goes on from CM058046.1 coordinate 33,121,594, forward strand.
GGACTATTCGTATGCTACCCCTGAGCTTCTTAAACAGTGTTGTGTAAATCTTGAACCATTAGACCATCCTTATGAGGCGGACATCGCCAATGGGCGAGTGTGGGTTAGAGAGTTTGCGAAAGGTTGTACCGTAGAATTGGAAGGATGCCTAGTGCCCGTAGTGTTAAGACTTATACCTATGGAAAGTTTGGATGTGGTTTTAGGAATGGATTGGATGATTAGAAACAAGGTGAAGATAGATTGTGAGCAAAAGATGGTTTGTATCAAATTACTGGATGGGAGAACGGCCGTAGTTTATGGCGCTAAGAGAAATAGAAGTACTAGCTTGATTTCGGTGATTAAGGCAAATCGATGCATTAAAAAGGGATGTGTTTGGTTTATGGCTTATGTAGTAGATTCAGAAAAGGATAAGTTAGGGGTAAAAGACGTCGAGGTTGTTCGTGATTACCCGGAGGTTTTCCCGGAGGATTTAGTTAGTCTACCGCCTGATCGAGAGATCGAGTTTCGGATCGATCTAGTACCCGGAGCGACGCCTATCGGTAAAGCGCCTTATCGACTTGCACCGTCGGAGTTGAAAGAGATGTTGGCACAACTACAAGAACTACTTGATAAAGGATTTATTCGCCCTAGTACTTCGCCTTGGGGAGCGCCTGTGTTGTTCGTAAAGAAGAAAGACGGCACCATGAGGATGTGTATCGACTACAGAGAACTCAACAAAGTCACCGTCAAGAACAAGTATCCTCTACCGCGGATTGATGATTTGTTCGACCAACTACAAGGGGCTAAGTTCTTTTCAAAGATCGATCTGCGATCGGGTTATCATCAACTCAAGGTCAGAGAGGAAGATATTCCGAAAACGGCTTTTCGGACTCGCTACGGACATTACGAATTTCTGGTGATGTCATTCGGGCTTACAAACGCGCCAGCAGCATTTATGGATTTGATGAATAGAGTGTGTAAACCGTATTTGGACGAGTTCGTCATCGTTTTCATCGACGACATTCTGATCTACTCAAAGACGGCCGAGGAGCACGGCGAGCACCTACGGAAGGTTTTGGAAATGCTAAAGCCGGAACAACTCTACGCAAAGTTTTCAAAGTGTGAGTTTTGGCTAAAGGAAGTCCAGTTTTTGGGGCATATCGTGACGCAAGAAGGAATCAAAGTGGATCCAGCTAAGATTGAGGCCATCAAGGATTGGGAGTCACCAAAATCTCCTTTGGAAGTGCGAAGCTTCCTTGGGTTGGCGGGTTACTACCGAAGGTTCATCGAGCATTTCTCGGCAATCGCCACACCGCTTACGGCACTTACAAAGAAGGACGTCAAGTTCGAATGGACATCGACATGCGAACGCGCATTCAACAACTTGAAAGGGAAATTGACTAGTGCACCCATTCTCACTCAACCAAATGGAACAGATGGATTCGTAGTTTATTGTGACGCATCAAAGTTGGGCTTGGGGTGTGTTCTCATGCAAGATAGAAAGGTGATTGCGTACGCGTCGAGGAAACTGAAGGTGCACGAGCTCAACTATCCAACTCACGACATGGAATTGGCAGCCGTGGTTTTCGCTTTAAAGATTTGGAGGCACTACCTTTATGGCGTGAAGTATCAGATTTATACAGATCACAAGAGTCTTCAGTATCTTCTTAATCAGAAGGAGCTCAACATGAGGCAGCGACGATGGATTGAATTACTCAGTGACTACGATTGTGAGATCCTTTACCACCCGGGTAAGGGAAATGTTGTAGCGGATGCCTTAAGTCGAAAAGGAGGTAAAGTCAAGCCTGGCATTGTGGATTCTCGAATGGGAATTGTAGCTTACCGAATCAGCATTGTACCGGACCTCGTGACGGAGGTCAAGGAATGGCAAGAGAAAGCATCGAAAGAGGAAAACTTGAAGAGCGAGCGAATGGTAGGGATTCTGGATACGTTAGTAACGAACACCGAGGGCTTGAAGTGTTTTGGGAATCGGATCTGGATTCCAAAACTTGGAGATCTACGAAGGAAGATTTTGGTTGAGGCGCATAAATCAAATTACGCAGTTCATCCTAGAACGAACAAGATGTATCATGATTTGAGGCAAGATTATTGGTGGCGAGGGATGAAGAAAGATGTCGCCTATTTCGTGGAAAGATGTGTGACTTGTCTACAAGTAAAGATCGAGCATCAGCGACCGTATGGTAAACTGCAACAGTTACCAATACCGGAATGGACTTGGGAACATGTTACCATGGACTTCGTGACAAAACTACCCCGAACGCCTAAGGGTTATGATACTATCTGGGTGATAGTAGACCGATTATCGAAGTCAGCTCATTTCTTACCGATGAAAGAAACGTATTCTATGGAGAGACTCGCGAGACTTTATATAGCGGAGATTGTACGACTTCACGGGACACCCGTATCTATCGTGTCGGACCGAGATGCCAGATTCACTTCGACTTTTTGGCAAAGCTTCCAGCGAGAGATGGGAACGCGGGTCAATTTGAGCACCGCGTATCATCCGCAGACGGACGGACAAAGCGAGCGGACTATCCAAACTTTGGAAGACATGTTGCGGGCATGTGTCTTGGACTTTGGAGGTTCTTGGGAGGATCATCTACCGTTGATCGAGTTCGCCTACAACAACAGTTATCATTCCAGTATCGAGGCAGCACCGTATGAGATACTTTATGGGCAGAAGTGTAGGACACCATTATGTTGGAATGAAGTCGGAGAAAAGCAACTTGCTGGACCGGAAGTTGTCCAAATCACTTCAGATAAGATCAACCGGGTTCGGGAACGACTAAAGATGGCTAGAGATCGACAGAAGAGTTATGCGGACAAGCGCAGAAAAGATATAGAATTTCAAATCGGGGACCAGGTTATGCTTAAAGTATCCCCTTGGAAGGGAATAATTCGTTTTGGAAAGAAAGGAAAGTTAAGTCCTCGTTATATAGGACCGTTTAGGATCACCGAACGCATTGGAGCCGTGGCATACAAGTTAGAACTACCAGTCGAACTAGGTGGAGTTCACAACACTTTTCATGTATCAAACTTGAGGAAGTGTTTAGCAGACCCAGAGACAGCTATACCGCTTCAAGATATTGAAGTGGATCAGAAGTTGAACTTCGTGGAGGAACCAGTTGCCTGACGGATCGCAAGATTCGTAAGCTTAGGAATAAAGAGATAGTCTTAGTGAAAATTCAGTGGAAATTCCACAACGGCCAAGAGGCAACGTGGGAGGCTGAATCCGAGATGCGAGCGAAATACCCCTTCCTTTTTAGCGATTGAATTCCGGGACGAAATTCCTTTAAGGGGGGAGTGATGTAATGACCACAGTTTAAAAGTTAGTTCTAAAGTAGTCACTCGTTAAAATGACCAAGTTTGAAAAGAATTTCAGAGTTAGGGGTGAAAAGTGACATTTATGCTTAATGTTTGGAAGTTGGGCTTATACCAAAAGTGGTATGGGCTTAGCCTTTTAGCCCATACTATTTAAGGCATAAACCTAGGGTTTTTACCATTTTTGGGGGAAAACATAGTTGAGTGATTAATGTGTGTTGTGGAAATCAAGTTTAGAGCCATTCTTCATCTTCGGGGGCGGGATTTCGTTGTTCGAGGTAAGATTCGTTGCTCATTAAGTGTAAGATTGTTGGTAAAGGGTGTATAATTGCTTTGGGATTAGTTTGGGTGCATTTGGATTGAGTTAGAATCGATTTTTGATCGATTTAGAGCTGTTTCCGGAGCTGTTTGCATTTTCCGAATCGGAATTCATATTTTCCGAATCGGAATCTATGTTTTCCGAATCGGAAAATCATGTTTTCCGAATCGGAATTTATGTTTTCCGAATCGGAAAATATGTGGTGTTTTTCTGAGGTGTTTTGTTTCGTCATGCCTTTCCCGAATTGGAAACCTACGTTTTCCGAATCGGGAAATTGGGTAGTTAAGACGTCATTTTGACTTCGTTATCTTTAGAGTTCGGAAAATAGGGGTCGGGGCTTTTCCGATTCGGAAAATGCTGGGTTTTCCGAATCGGATTTATAGCGGAACCCCCGTGCTAAGTCTGCCTAGGGGTATCCTAGTTGTGGGTTTTCTAAGTGCGAATCACTAATGCCTTAGGAATTTTTACAGATACCAGGAGATAGAGTAAACAGCGAGTTAAGCTTAGGTGAGTTCCCTTGCCTGAAAATGAATGGACTGCTTTCACTTTTTTTTTAAACATATCCATTCGAATTGCAAATGTTTTGATGATGATATTAATGTGATTTTGTGAAATTATAAATGGTTGTGAATGCTATATTGATGATCATCATATGCATGTTGTTTTAATATTGTGGAATTGCATCGTGAGTAATGTATACCATGGGACCGTACATCCCTGGGAGGTTTACTGGTGTGAGGCACGGACTATGTCCGTCACTCCTTAAATGAGAATCTGGGAGATCCGGCCACGTAAGGTTGATTGTGGGATGGTGCGAGGCACGGACTACGTCCGTCACTCCTTAATTGTGGATCTGAGAGATCCGGCCATCTGGTTGTTGTGTTGTGACTTTATTACTCATGATGCTTTCCTGGTACCTTGTGATATCTGATTTTACGGCCAGCGGGCCGGAACTGTATTTTTAAACTGTTTCGAGGGAATTCACTAGACCTTTCGGTCTAACCCTCGTTTTCAAAATCTAAAACCTTTTCAGGGAAAGACGGTGTTGCGAGAGGGAAGGAGAAGGTAGACGTCTAGCGTAGCTCTACCGGTAGAAGTTAGTACTTTTGTCCTTAATTAGAATCTCGGTTGTGGAGGGTTGTTCCGCATGCACTATTTAATAGGGGTGAGCATCGGAACTGGGTACCCGCTTTTGGAACCAGAACCGCTTTGGAACCGTCGGTTCCGGAACCGGAACCGGTGTGATTGGTTCCGGTTCCGGTTCCTAAAATAAGGAACCGATTGGGACCGGTTCCGGTTCCGGTTCCCATTTTTTTGGAACTGCTAACCACCGGGTACCTGCCGGAACCGGTTCCGTGACATTTTAATAAAAAAATTATATGTTTATTATGTTTAATGTTAATATATCTTTAATGGTTGAGTGACAATATATAACTTGAACTGATATAGAATTCATTAACATGCATATGTTTGGAATTTGACTTGTAGCTTACTGATCTTATGTTGAATGAGAATAGTTTTTAAAAAATTATTTAGAATCTAATTATTTTCTACACAAAAGCAATTTTGATATTAATTGTACAGATTAGACTTATATATATGACATACATATACATAAATTTAGTTCTTATACGTCATATTTATCACTTAAAAGTTGCTATTTTATTACATTTATAGTGAACGGAATTTTTAAAGAAAGTAAAAACTTGTCACCGCCGGGTACCCGGTATCGGAACCGGTTTCCGCCGGTTCCGGTTCCGGTTCCAAACTAAGAAGAACCGCTATAAGCGGTTCCGGTTCCGGTTCCATCATTCAAGGAACCGCCGGTTCCGGTTCCGGTTCCGTGAAAAAAGGCCGGGTACCCGGTTATGCTCACCCCTACTATTTAACCCGTACCTTTGATTTGAGAATTCTTATTATTGCATATTAGATCACTGGGAATTTATGCTTTGCTTTATTATTATTGTGTGGGTTTTGGGGTGTTATAAATTGGTATCAGAGCACTAGTTTAAGTGAATTAGGTGACCAGGATTGGGCCTAGTCTTAAACTGTAGGATTGGGGACACAGCTGAGATATTAGGACATTAGGATTTTGCCTATGAGTCATGGTCGGGTATGGAAGTGCGAGGACTAGCGTGTACCATGGAAACGTGCTTACCCCTGGCCAGTGTAGTCATGGGACCATGAATACATGTGAATACTTACACAGCCTGTAAATCCAGTCGTTTAGGGTTATCTGAATTTTATACTACTATCTCAGAATCGATGGCTGGACGTAGCTTACGAAGTAGAGTGATACCGGAACCTGAGGCCCCACCGCCACCGGTTCGGGGGAACGCTAGTGGCCGGGGTAAGGGTCGAGGAAAAGGAAGACCTCGCAAGGCTGCAACAGTGGTAAATGAAGGAGCTCGTCGTCGAACTAGGGGTAACCGCAGGGTGCAGAGTGAAGAACCGCACTTTGAACCGGAGCTATCTCATCAGGAGAGTTCCGCTAGCCAACCAGCGGCTTTTGTTACTCATGAGGCCTTTCAGGCAGAGATGGGCAAGATTCAGGATGCATTGCAGACCTTACTGAACCAGCAAGAGAAGTCAAAATCTGATGGTGGACGGGAGGATTCCGGGATGACTAGCCCGCCGGTTACAGTGGTCGGGGGAGGTTCGCAGTTGACACCACCCGCAGGTGGGGATCCACCCAAGCCTACTCACGGGTGTAGCTACAAGGCGTTCGTTGCTTGCAAGCCTCCTACTTATAAGGGAGAGCGTGATCCTGTTTTAGCCTTGAGATGGATTGAGGAGATCGAGATGGTATTTGAGACATGCAGATGTGCAGCTGAAGATAAGGTTGTTTATGCGCGATCGATGCTGAAGGCGGATGCGTTACACTGGTGGAATGTGGAGACCGGGGGAAGAGGGACTGAAGCCGTGAGGACTATGTCTTGGAAGAGTTTCGTGGCAAAGTTCAGGTCGCAGTTCTGCCCTTTGTCCGCGACTAAGAAGATGGAGGAGGAGTTCCTGCAACTGAAGCAAGGAACGCTGTCAGTACAAGAGTACACTACCTGTTTCATCGAGAAATCGAGATTTGCTGAGGTTTACGTACCGACCGAGGAACGCCGTGTGGAAAGGTATATCTGGGGTCTGAAGGGAAGCATTCGGGAATTCGTGATGGGAAAGGATCCGACTACTTTTCAGGCTGCTATCAACGCGGCTGAGCTGATTGAGAGAGAGAAGGATCGTCAGATGTCCGAGCAGTTGGGAGAGAAAAGGAAGTGGTCTGGTCCGGTTAGTGATCTGAGAGGGGGTAAAGCCCCGAGATTTGAGCATCGTGGAGGACAGAGTTTGGGTCAGAAACCTTGTGGCAAATGCCACCGTGTGCATCGGGGGAACTGTCAGGCGAGACCAGTCACTTGCTTCCAGTGTGGGAAGCCGGGTCATCTGTCAAGGGATTGTCCGGGAAAGAGATCGTGTTTTCAGTGTGGATCTCCAGACCATATCAAGCCCGATTGTCCCCAGCTGAAGAGGAGTGGAGCACCGATGACTGGAGGGCGTGCGACTGAGGCCCGAGATGATCGAAAGGCGCCACCAGCTCTAGCAAGGAGTCGAGCATTTAGGATGACCGCCGAGGAAGCGGAGGAGGCCCCGGAAGTGGTGACAGGTACATTTCTGGTTAACTCTATATGTGCGAAAGTGTTATTTGATACTGGTTCGGACTATTCGTATGCTACCCCTGAGCTTCTTAAACAGTGTTGTGTAAATCTTGAACCATTAGACCATCCTTATGAGGCGGACATCGCCAATGGGAGAGTGTGGGTTAGAGAGTTTGCGAAAGGTTGTACCGTAGAATTGGAAGGATGCCTAGTGCCCGTAGTGTTAAGACTTATACCTATGGAAAGTTTGGATGTGGTTTTAGGAATGGATTGGATGATTAGAAACAAGGTGAAGATAGATTGTGAGCAAAAGATGGTTTGTATCAAATTACTGGATGGGAGAACGGCCGTAGTTTATGGCGCTAAGAGAAATAGAAGTACTAGCTTGATTTCGGTGATTAAGGCAAATCGATGCATTAAAAAGGGATGTGTTTGGTTTATGGCTTATGTAGTAGATTCAGAAAAGGATAAGTTAGGGGTAAAAGACGTCGAGGTTGTTCGTGATTACCCGGAGGTTTTCCCGGAGGATTTAGTTAGTCTACCGCCTGATCGAGAGATCGAGTTTCGGATCGATCTAGTACCCGGAGCGACGCCTATCGCTAAAGCGCCTTATCGACTTGCACCGTCGGAGTTGAAAGAGATGTTGGCACAACTACAAGAACTACTTGATAAAGGATTTATTCGCCCTAGTACTTCGCCTTGGGGAACGCCGGTGTTGTTCGTAAAGAAGAAAGACGGCACCATGAGGATGTGTATCGACTACCGAGAACTCAACAAAGTCACCGTCAAGAACAAGTATCCTCTACCGCGGATTGATGATTTGTTCGACCAACTACAAGGGGCTAAGTTCTTTTCAAAGATCGATCTGCGATCGGGTTATCATCAACTCAAGGTCAGAGAGGAAGATATTCCGAAAACGGCTTTTCGGACTCGCTACGGACATTACAAATTTCTGGTGATGTCATTCGGGCTTACAAACGCGCCAGCAGCATTTATGGATTTGATGAATAGAGTGTGTAAACCGTATTTGGACGAGTTCGTCCTCGTTTTCATCGACGACATTCTGATCTACTCAAAGACGGCCGAGGAGCACGGCGAGCACCTACGGAAGGTTTTGGAAATGCTAAAGCCGGAGCAACTCTACGCAAAGTTTTCAAAGTGTGAGTTTTGGCTAAAGGAAGTCCAGTTTTTGGGGCATATCGTGACGCAAGAAGGAATCAAAGTGGATCCAGCTAAGATTGAGGCCATCAAGGATTGGGAGTCACCAAAATCTCCTTTGGAAGTGCGAAGCTTCCTTGGGTTGGCGGGTTACTACCGAAGGTTCATCGAGCATTTCTCGGCAATCGCCACACCGCTTACGGCACTTACAAAGAATGTAAGACCATATTGCTAACATTTTTCGGATTTATATGATTTTGGAACTCATTAGATTTTTTTTTCTAGGAGTTAGACCTCAATAAAAATATGGGATACATTTATATATCATCCAAAAGTAAGTTTTTATACCAACATTTACATCCAAAATACTAAAAAGGTTCATCGGGAAAACATCAACCCGGATACAAAATGACAACTAAACAAGTTCTACTCAAAAGCATAGATTACTAAATACCAAAAGATGACGATCTTTGCTTCCAACACGAGCAATCAACGGCTAACAACCTTCTCTTTACCCTTATCGACCTTTCCTGAAATGTTTGCCACTAAGAGGATAAGCTATAAAGCTTAGTGAGTTTAAATGGATATCATGTGCATCATGGCTCATATAAGTACATATACAACGAAAGTCTAAGAATATAAGGATCAATCTCATCAAAGGCATGTGCTTTCAAAACATAGGTTCTCAAGGGAACCACAGGGCAATCATCTTACAGTGGGAACTCAATGATGCGAACTTATCACACAAACACATTAGATACTCCAAATCGTGCTATGCATAGCTAGTGCACTATTCAATAATTTATGCACACAATAATAAACAAACATTAGGTTTGACTGACCAATCCGTGTTCCTCCACCCCCGGATGGTGTACAAACCCTTTACTCATCTTCCTGCAATAACCATCCTCCATCCCCGGACAGATGAGTAAGGACAGCCCCTCCGGTTGTCTCACCCGGATCCAAGGTGCCCGACAACCGGCGCCCAACACAAGAATAAAACAATAATAATCCATTTCAAGGTGTGATCATGGAATAACAAGTGGCAAGACAACAAAGGTAGCACATATACGTATATATAGCACATAATAAACACATATCCAAGTAAACTCACAATACAATTCGAGTGTATCAAACCGAGTGCCAAACCGAGCGGTCGAATTCTAATTCCAACTCAAAGGTTGAAATCACCCCCAAGACTCCAAACAAGCTTAAACCATTCCTGGAAGTCATATTCAAAGTCTCATTAGTGATTCACAACAAGAACTCACACAAATTTTATTTCAATAAAGGTACTTTATTTGAATTCCATTTCAAACTCTCAACTTGCAGAGCTGTTTTGATCCTTTAAAACTCAAAATCTCAATTTGACCTCCAAAGATAAGTTGTAGCCCTTGCTCTTACCTTTCCAGAGCCTATTTTTACATAATTTTAGGATTTTTCTACAATTTGCCACGAATTTTACAAAGCAACAGCAGGAAGCTGTCAGAAATCAGCTTTACAGCACTGAACAAACGACCCTTTTTACCCTTCCTAACCTTGGAATTAGCTTTTTAGGTCTAAATACAAAACAAAGTAGACAAACCAAGCTTTCCAATGCCGCTGACCTCATATTTTTCTGAATTTTGTATGATTTACTATGATTTTTGCAAAACAGAGCTGAAATTTAGGTTTTAGAACACTAAAACCTTCAATTTCCAGCTTTTCTTAGCAAACTTTTGCCCAAACTTACCAAACTCAGATTTCTAACATGATATCAACTACATCACATGAAATCATTGAAAATCCAAGTATTTTTCTAATAAACCTTCAAACATTCAACAACTTCTCACCTAACTTTTGCAAACCTTTCAAGATTAGACATGGTTTCTCTTAAATAGCTTCAAATCTAGCTTAGATTTCATGAAATAAATTTGTTTAAGCCACATGCAATTCATAATCTAAACCCCTAATTTCATGAATCTTGGGTTAATCATGAAATACATCAAGAACAACTGTAAAGATGGTTTATACCTTTGATTGATGATCAAATCCTTCAAAAATCTTGAAATTCCACTTTGATTCAAGTTAGATTGAGCCTAAGTGTGTGAAAATCGCACCTTTGGTGTGTGAGGGAGTGCTGGAACTGAAATTGGCTTAAAATGGGTATAAAATTCGTGTTTAATAAGCCAAATTCGAGTTGGGTCGGGTTTGACCCGGTTTGGGCACCCATTTGACCACTAAACACTAAAAATGACATAACTTTTTGCTCGGAACTCCGTTTTCGATGAGGTTTTCGCCTACGCGTTCGTAACGAAATAATCTACAATCTCCAATTAAAATATTCCAGAAAATATCTCCCCAAAAATAAATCGGTTTTACGTCTCCGTAGCTTAGATATTGAAATTTAGACCCGTTTTCTTAAATTTTCTCGTTTTAGCTCCATTTGACGAGAAATTTTCTAGATCCTCTTATATACTCCCAAGAAGTATAACTCTAAATTTCCAAACTCAAACTCCCACTAAATCATAGATTTTCATAATAAACACTTAATGTCCTTTTTAACATAATAATTAAACATACTTAGCGGATAATATAGGCATATTGGAAACAGGATGTTACAAATACCTCCTCCTTTTGAGGATTTCGTCCCCGAAATCAGGGTTGTGGAAACAAGGAAGGGTATTTCGCCTTCATCTCGTCTTTTCGCTCCCACGTCGAATTTGGTCCCCGATGGTGTTTCCATTTGACCAATACTAATTCCACCTCCTTATTACGTAGGTTCACCTTTTTCTCGTTCATAATGGATTCTGGTTCCTCAATATATCTTAATTTTTCATCTACTTTGACTTCTGATAAGGGAACCGTTTCTTCGTGTTTACCCAAACATTTACGTAAGTACCCGACATGAAACACATTGTGAATCCCCGTAAGTTCTTCCGGTAACTCTAATCGGTAAGCTTGTTTCCCGATACGCTCTAATACTTTGAACGGGCCAATAAATCGTGGAGTTAATTTACCTTGTTTCCGGAATCGAAGCACTCCTCGCCAAGGGAAAACTTTCAGCATTACCATATCACCAACCGAGAACTCGATTGGCCTTTTGCGGTGATCCGCATAAGACTTTTGACGATCTTGGGCAGCTTTCATTCTTTCACGAATAATATGAATCTTGTCATGCGTGATCTGAATGAGCTCAGGACCAGCTAAAATCTTTTCTCCCGTCTCTCGCCAACACAAGGGTGTACGACACTTTCGCCCGTATAAAGCCTCATAGGGAGCCATTCCAATTGTCGAATGGTAGCTATTGTTGTAAGAAAACTCAACTAAAGGTAGGTGAGTATCCCAACTCCCACCAAAATCTAAGACACATGCACGTAGCATATCCTCGAGGGTCTGAATAGTACGTTCCGATTGACCATCCGTCTGAGGATGATAGGCCGTACTAAATGCATGATGTGTCTCCAACTCTCGTTGAAATGCACTCCAGAATTTAGAAGTGAATCGGGAGTCGCGATCAGAGATAATCTTTACTGGTACACCGTGTCGTGAGACAACTTCGTTGATGTATAACTGTGCCCATTGATCCATAGAATAAGACTCTCGTACGGGTAAGAACAGTGCAGATTTGGTCAACCGATCAACTATAACCCAAATACTATCGTGTTGACGTTGGGTTTTTGGTAGTTTAGTAACCAGATCCATGGTTAACTCTTCCCATTTCCACATCGGTACCTCTAGAGGTTGCAAACTACCATAAGGTTTTTGGTGTTCAGCCTTCACTTGCAGACATGTAACACATCTCTCAACGTAACGCCCGATATCCACTTTCATACCTGGCCACCAAAACTCAGTACGAAGATCATGATACATCTTTGTACCACCAGGATGAATAGACATTCTAGATTTGTGAGCTTCTGCTAGAACTATCTCTCGTACACCACCAAGTTTCGGCACCCAAATTCGGGACCTAAACATTTTCAAGCCACGACTATCTTCCGAAAGGGAATCTATACATCCAACTATCCGTTCAGGCTTCACATGCTCAGGCTTTAAGGCCTCAACTTGCCATCTTCGTAGATCTTCAATGAGCGTTGATTGTATAGACGTGTGGGTGATAGCGTAACACATACAAGTGGCATACGCTTTCCGACTCAAAGCATCCGCCACTACATTGGCTTTACCAGGATGATAGAGTATCTCACAGTCATAGTCTTTTATTAGCTCCATGGCCCTTTGCTGTCTCATATTCAAAGTTTGTTGATCAAAAATGTACTTCAGGCTCTTGTGATCTGTGAATAATCGACATCTCGTTCCATATAAATAATGACGCCATAATTTTAAGGCAAATACTACTACTGCCAACTCAAGATCATGAGTGGGGTAGTTCTTCTCATATTCCTTCAACTGTCGGGAGGCATATGCAATCACTTTACCTCGTTGCATCAATACACAACCCAACCCCAACTTTGATGCATCACTATAGACTACAAAGTCATCGTTTCCTTCGGGTAAGGCAAGAATAGGAGCATTTGTCAAACAAGCTTTCAAGGTTTGAAAAGATTCCTCTTGTGCTTCAGTCCATACAAACTTCACGTCTTTACGGGTGAGTGAAGTAAGGGGAACAGAAATCTTTGAAAAGTCTTTTATGAATCGACGATAATAACCCGCTAAGCCAAGAAAACTACGGATCTCTGAGGCATTTCTCGGTTGTTCCCAGTTCTGAACCGCCTTAATTTTAGTTGGGTCGACAGAAACACCTTCACCAGAAATCATATGCCCCAAGAATTGCACCTTTCGAAGCCAAAATTCGCATTTCGAGAACTTGGCATATAATTTCTCCTTTCTTAGCAGCTCCAACATCTGGCGAAGATGTGTAGCATGATCAGCTTCTGTCTTAGAGTATGTCGTCAATGAAGACAATGACAGACTTATCGAGCATAGGTTGACAGACTCGATTCATCATATCCATGAATGCGGCCGGAGCATTTGTCAAACCAAACGGCATTACCAAGAACTCATAGTGTCCGTATCTTGTACGAAAAGCAGTTTTTGGTATATCCTCAGCTCGTACCTTGAGCTGATGGTATCCAGATCTTAAATCAATCTTGAAGAAGTAACTCGCTCCTTGCAATTGATCGAACAAATCATCAATGCGAGGTAACGGATATTTATTCTTAACCGTTACCTTGTTTAACTCGCGGTAATCAATACACATGCGAAATGAACCATCCTTCTTTTTTACGAATAGCACTGGAGCACCCCAAGGCGAAGTACTCGGTCGGATAAACCCTTTATCCAACAACTCTTGTAATTGGCTCATCATTTCCTTCATTTCTGTCGGAGCCAGACGATAAGGTGTCCTAGCAATAGGTGCAGCACCTGGGACAAGGTCAATCCGGAACTCTACTTGCCTATCCGGTGGTAGACCCGGCAAGTCATCAGGAAAAACATCCTGGAATTCACAAACCACAGGCACATCTTTTGCCGACTTCTTTTCTTCTTTGGTGGCATCTAGAATATACGCCATGAAAGAAGAACCTCCTTTAGATAACAATCGGCAAGCTTTAAGTACAGAGATTACCTTGATGTCACATACCCTTTTTTCTCCATACACATAAATATAATCTCCTTCGTTAACCGGTATACGGACCATTCGTTCTGCGCAAATAATATCTGCTCGATTCTCTATTAACCAATCCATACCAATAACCACATCAAAACCGTGTATATCTATAGGGATTAAGTCTACAAAGAAGTTGTGATCGTCCAAGACTAACGTACAGTCTATGAATACTCTATCAGCTACTAAAGTGATTCCATTAGCGGTACCCACAGAAAACGGTTTATCAAAAAGTACAGGCATAGATTCAAGGAAGCAAACAAAAGCATGTGACACATAGGAATAGGTAGCACCAGAATCAAATAATATACGTGCAGGGCGAGAATTCACAAAAAAAATACCAGTGACGACATCCGGATCCTCACGAGCTTCCTCTGCTGTGATCTGAAATGCTCTAGCTCTTGCTCTTGGTACCTCCTCCTTTTGAGCTGAGGAACCTCTCACTACCGGTTGTTGTACCGAGGCCTTACTCTCCTCGCGCTTGGCATTTGGGCAATTAGAATGACGATGTCCATAAACTCCACACGTATAACACGTCCGATCCCGCTTTGGACAATTTGTACGAATATGCCCAACTTCACCACAGGAATAGCACGTAATTTTGGAAGGTTCAGAGAAACATCGCCCAATGTGTGTCTTACCACATCGTTGGCAAGGGCGAGGTGCATTTGACTGCATGGAGAAGACTTGAGATGGGGTTCGAGAAACACTTTGAGATTGACTCCTTCTAGGAGTGAAAGATCGATTAGACCGGTTTACAGGTAGAGGTGTTGACCTTTCAATTCTTTGTCTCTTTGGTTCGGATGTGGCTTCACCATAAAGAGAGAGTTCGTGCTCTCGTCGTCGAGCACACTCAACCGCCCTACGAAAACTCGTGATATCACGATTTGATACAAATTCTTTAATCTCTCTCCTCAAACCATCAACAAAATGCTCAATCTTATGTTGTTCAGAAGTAACAAAACGTGAAGCAAAACGTGCCTTCAGATTGAATTGGGTCTCATATTGCACTACAGTCAAATCTCCTTGTTTAATGTCAATAAACTCTTTCTCCAGTCGCTTTTGCAAGTCAGCGGGACAGTACTGATCGTGAAAGATGGTTTTGAAGACTTCCCAAGTCAAAGTATTTCGTTCGACCTCCTTCAAGGACTGGTAGGTTGCGTCCCACCATACCAATGCACTGCTCACGAACATTGCAGTTGCATAGTTAACTTTATCTTCCTCCGAGACTTTAGAGATTCGAAACACTTTTTCTGTGTTTAGTAGCCACTCGATAGCTACAATAGGATCTGAAACTCCATTAAATTCAGTTGCTCCACTAGTTTTGAAGGTTTTGAACGAAGTTTGGGTGGACTTAATCTGAGAAGTGGCACCCGTATCAACTCGCTTCCCTTTCATAATATCCTCCTTTCGTTGCTCACTAAGAGCTTGTCGTACAAAATCGGTAACCCGCTTCATCAATTGTTCACCACGAGGAGTTAAAGGGGCATCTTCCTCAAAAAGTGAATCAGCATGCAAGTGAGGGTGTGAGGTTTCTTCATCTACATTTAAATCCGAGTTATGCTCACCAACATCTGGGTTCGTTGGTGTATGGCTAGCATGAACATCGTGATCAGACATTGT
The DNA here is from genome assembly GCA_030169165.1 of Centaurea solstitialis. Taxonomy (NCBI): domain Eukaryota; kingdom Viridiplantae; phylum Streptophyta; class Magnoliopsida; order Asterales; family Asteraceae; genus Centaurea; species Centaurea solstitialis. The sequence goes on from CM058046.1 coordinate 33,137,261, forward strand.
TCTGAAAGATGCAAGTGCCAATAGTATTAAACAATATCCTAATAAACATCCATTTACCCACCCACCTAGGTCATTCCTATGGTCTGTATCCCGTATAAAAATCAAACTTAATTCCTATACAATCTCAATGCCTAGGTTTAAGTCCAGATACCATTTCCGGTACCTAGTTCGCTTAAACCACTGCTCTGATACCATAATGTAAGACCATATTGCTAACATTTTTCGGATTTATATGATTTTGGAACTCATTAGATTTTTTTTTTTCTAGGAGTTAGACCTCAATAAAAATATGGGATACATTTATATATCATCCAAAAGTAAGTTTTTATACCAACATTTACATCCAAAATACTAAAAAGGTTCATCGGGAAAACATCAACCCGGATACAAAATGACAACTAAACAAGTTCTACTCAAAAGCATAGATTACTAAATACCAAAAGATGACGATCTTTGCTTCCAACACGAGCAATCAACGGCTAACAACCTTCTCTTTACCCTTATCGACCTTTCCTGAAATGTTTGCCACTAAGAGGATAAGCTATAAAGCTTAGTGAGTTTAAATGGATATCATGTGCATCATGGCTCATATAAGTACATATACAACGAAAGTCTAAGAATATAAGGATCAATCTCATCAAAGGCATGTGCTTTCAAAACATAGGTTCTCAAGGGAACCACAGGGCAATCATCTTACAGTGGGAACTCAATGATGCGAACTTATCACACAAACACATTAGATACTCCAAATCGTGCTATGCATAGCTAGTGCACTATTCAATAATTTATGCACACAATAATAAACAAACATTAGGTTTGACTGACCAATCCGTGTTCCTCCACCCCCGGATGGTGTACAAACCCTTTACTCATCTTCCTGCAATAACCATCCTCCATCCCCGGACAGATGAGTAAGGACAGCCCCTCCGGTTGTCTCACCCGGATCCAAGGTGCCCGACAACCGGCGCCCAACACAAGAATAAAACAATAACAATCCATTTCAAGGTGTGATCATGGAATAACAAGTGGCAAGACAACAAAGGTAGCACATATACGTATATATAGCACATAATAAACACATATCCAAGTAAACTCACAATACAATTCGAGTGTATCAAACCGAGTGCCAAACCGAGCGGTCGAATTCTAATTCCAACTCAAAGGTTGAAATCACCCCCAAGACTCCAAACAAGCTTAAACCATTCCTGGAAGTCATATTCAAAGTCTCATTAGTGATTCACAACAAGAACTCACACAAATTTTATTTCAATAAAGGTACTTTATTTGAATTCCATTTCAAACTCTCAACTTGCAGAGCTGTTTTGATCCTTTAAAACTCAAAATCTCAATTTGACCTCCAAAGATAAGTTGTAGCCCTTGCTCTTACCTTTCCAGAGCCTATTTTTACATAATTTTAGGATTTTTCTACAATTTTCCACGAATTTTACAAAGCAACAGCAGGAAGCTGTCAGAAATCAGCTTTACAGCACTGAACAAACGACCCTTTTTACCCTTCCTAACCTTGGAATTAGCTTTTTAGGTCTAAATACAAAACAAAGTAGACAAACCAAGCTTTCCAATGCCGCTGACCTCATATTTTTCTGAATTTTCTATGATTTACTATGATTTTTGCAAAACAGAGCTGAAATTTAGGTTTTAGAACACTAAAACCTTCAATTTCCAGCTTTTCTTAGCAAACTTTTGCCCAAACTTACCAAACTCAGATTTCTAACATGATATCAACTACATCACATGAAATCATTGAAAATCCAAGTATTTTTCTAATAAACCTTCAAACATTCAACAACTTCTCACCTAACTTTTGCAAACCTTTCAAGATTAGACATGGTTTCTCTTAAATAGCTTCAAATCTAGCTTAGATTTCATGAAATAAATTTGTTTAAGCCACATGCAATTCATAATCTAAACCCCTAATTTCATGAATCTTGGGTTAATCATGAAATACATCAAGAACAACTGTAAAGATGGTTTATACCTTTGATTGATGATCAAATCCTTCAAAAATCTTGAAATTCCACTTTGATTCAAGTTAGATTGAGCCTAAGTGTGTGAAAATCGCACCTTTGGTGTGTGAGGGAGTGCTGGAACTGAAATTGGCTTAAAATGGGTATAAAATTCGTGTTTAATAAGCCAAATTCGAGTTGGGTCGGGTTTGACCCGGTTTGGGCACCCATTTGACCACTAAACACTAAAAATGACATAACTTTTTGCTCGGAACTCCGTTTTCGATGAGGTTTTCGCCTACGCGTTCGTAACGAAATAATCTACAATCTCCAATTAAAATATTCCAGAAAATATCTCCCCAAAAATAAATCGGTTTTACGTCTCCGTAGCTTAGATATTGAAATTTAGACCCGTTTTCTTAAATTTTCTCGTTTTAGCTCCATTTGACGAGAAATTTTCTAGATCCTCTTATATACTCCCAAGAAGTATAACTCTAAATTTCCAAACTCAAACTCCCACTAAATCATAGATTTTCATAATAAACACTTAATGTCCTTTTTAACATAATAATTAAACATACTTAGCGGATAATATAGGCATATTGGAAACAGGATGTTACAAAGAAGGACGTCAAGTTCGAATGGACATCGACATGCGAACGCGCATTCAACAACTTGAAAGGGAAATTGACTAGTGCACCCATTCTCACTCTACCAAATGGAACGGATGGATTCGTAGTTTATTGTGACGCATCAAAGTTGGGCTTGGGGTGTGTTCTCATGCAAGATAGAAAGGTGATTGCGTACGCGTCGAGGAAACTGAAGGTGCACGAGCTCAACTATCCAACTCACGACATGGAATTGGCAGCCGTGGTTTTCGCTTTAAAGATTTGGAGGCACTACCTTTATGGCGTGAAGTATCAGATTTATACAGATCACAAGAGTCTTCAGTATCTTCTTAATCAGAAAGAGCTCAACATGAGGCAGCGACGATGGATTGAATTACTCAATGACTACGATTGTGAGATCCTTTACCACCCGGGTAAGGGAAATGTTGTAGAGGATGCCTTAAGTCGAAAAAGGAGGTAAAGTCAAGCCTGGCATTGTGGATTCTCGAATGGGAATTGTAGCTTACCGAATCAGCATTGTACCGGACCTCATGACGGAGGTCAAGGAATGGCAAGAGAAAGCATCGAAAGAGGAAAACTTGAAGAGCGAGCGAATGGTAGGGATTCTGGATACGTTAGTAACGAACACCGAGGGCTTGAAGTGTTTTGGGAATCGGATCTGGATTCCAAAACTTGGAGATCTACGAAGGAAGATTTTGGTTGAGGCGCATAAATCAAATTACGCAGTTCATCCTAGAACGAACAAGATGTATCATGATTTGAGGCAAGATTATTGGTGGCCAGGGATGAAGAAAGATGTCGCCTATTTCGTGGAAAGATGTGTGACTTGTCTACAAGTAAAGATCGAGCATCAGCGACTGTATGGTAAACTGCAACAGTTACCAATACCGGAATGGACTTGGGAACATGTTACCATGGACTTCGTGACAAAACTACCCCGAACGCCTAAGGGTTATGATACTATCTGGGTAATAGTAGACCGATTATCGAAGTCAGCTCATTTCTTACCGATGAAAGAAACGTATTCTATGGAGAGACTCGCGAGACTTTATATAGCGGAGATTGTACGACTTCACGGGACACCCGTATCTATCGTGTCGGACCGAGATGCCAGATTCACTTCGACTTTTTGGCAAAGCTTCCAGCGAGAGACGGGAACGCGGGTCAATTTGAGCACCGCGTATCATCCGCAGACGGACGGACAAAGCGAGCGGACTATCCAAACTTTGGAAGACATGTTGCGGGCATGTGTCTTGGACTTTGGAGGTTCTTGGGAGGATCATCTATCGTTGATCGAGTTCGCCTACAACAACAGTTATCATTCCAGTATCGAGGCAGCACCGTATGAGATACTTTATGGGCGGAAGTGTAGGACACCATTATGTTGGAATGAAGTCGGAGAAAAGCAACTTGCCAGACCGGAAGTTGTCCAAATCACTTCAGATAAGATCAACCGGGTTCGGGAACGACTAAAGACGGCTAGAGATCGACAGAAGAGTTATGCGGACAAGCGCAGAAAAGATATAGAATTTCAAATCGGGGACCAGGTTATGCTTAAAGTATCCCCTTGGAAGGGAATAATTCGTTTTGGAAAGAAAGGAAAGTTAAGTCCTCGTTATATAGGACCGTTTAGGATCACCGAACGCATTGGAGCCGTGGCATACAAGTTAGAACTACCAGTCGAACTAGGTGGAGTTCACAACACTTTTCACGTATCAAACTTGAGGAAGTGTTTAGCAGACCCAGAGACAGCTATACCGCTTCAAGATATTGAAGTGGATCAGAAGTTGAACTTCGTGGAGGAACCAGTTGTCGTGACGGATCGCAAGATCCGTAAGCTTAGGAATAAAGAGATAGTCTTAGTGAAAATTCAGTGGAAATTCCACAAGGGTCAAGAGGCAACGTGGGAGGCTGAATCCGAGATGCGAGCGAAATACCCCTTCCTTTTTAGCGATTGAATTCCGGGACGGAATTCCTTTAAGGGGGGAGTGATGTAATGACCACAGTTTAAAAGTTAGTTCTAAAGTAGTCACTCGTTAAAATGACCAAGTTTGAAAAGAATTTCAGAGTTAGGGGTGAAAAGTGACAATTATGCTTAATGTTTGGAAGTTGGGCTTATACCAAAAGTGGTATGGGCTTAGCCTTTTAGCCCATACTATTTAAGGCATAAACCTAGGGTTTTTACCATTTTTGGGGGAAAACATAGTTGAGTGATTAATGTGTGTTGTGGAAATCAAGTTTAGAGCCATTCTTCATCTTCGGAGGCGGTGTTTCGTCGTTCGAGGTAAGATTCGTTGCTCATTAAGTGTAGGATTGTTGGTAAAGGGTGTATAATTGCTTTGGGATTAGTTTGGGTGCATTTGGATTGAGTTAGAATCGATTTTTGATCGATTTAGAGCTGTTTCCGGATCTGTTTGCATTTTCCGAATCGGAATTCATATTTTCCGAACGGAATCTATGTTTTCCGAATCGGAAAATCATATTTTCCGAATCGGAATTTATGTTTTCCGAATCGGAAAATATGTGGTGTTTTTCTGAGGTGTTTTGTTTCGTCATGCCTTTCCCGAATTGGTTGATTGTGGGATTGTGGGATTGGTTGATCTGGGAGATCCGGCCACGTAAGGTTGATTGTGGGATGGTGCGAGGCACGGACTACGTCCGTCACTCCTTAATTGTGAATCTGAGAGATCCGGCCATCCGGTTGTTGTGTTGTGACTTTATTACTCATGATGCTTTCCTGGTACCTTGTGATATCTGATTTTACGGCCAGCGGGCCGGAACTGTATTTTTAAACTGTTTCGAGGGAATTCACTAGACCTTTCGGTCTAACCCTCGTTTTCAAAATCTAAAACCTTTTCAGGGAAAGACCGTGTTACGAGAGGGAAAGAGAAGGTAGACGTCTAGCGTAGCTCTACCGGTAGAAGTTAGTACTTTTATCCTTAATTAGAATCTCAGCTGTGGAGGGTTGTTCCGCATGCACTATTTAACCCGTACCTTTGATTTGAGAATTCTTATTATTGCATATTAGATCACTGAGAATTTATGCTTTGCTTTATTATTATTGTGTGGGTTTTGGGGTGTTACATCTGCGACCAGGTGAGGACTTCCCATGAGGTCACCCAAGCACGCTTAACTACAGCGTTCCAATAACTTGCAGCCCGTGTGGCCCCAAAACGCGTTGTTGTTAGGAAGGCCAAGATATTACTTATAACACCCAGCATCACTCCTATCCACGGCCGATATGGGATACGTCTAAGGTGTTACAAACACCCCCTCGGGACTCATCGTCCTCGATGAGGTTTGCCCCATATCCGAACGGCACAGGAGTGGCTCTGATACCATCTGTAACATCCCACCTACCTCAACAACAATATTGTCCGCTTTGCCCCACCGGCTCACGGCTTTGTTTCTGGCGACCAGGTGAGGCCTTCCCAGGAGGTCACCCATTCTGGTACTACTCCCACCCAAGCACGCTTAACTACAGCGTTCCAATAACCTACCGCCCGTGTGGCCCCAAAACGCGTTGTTGTTAGGAAGGTCAAGATATTACTTATAACACCCAGCATCACTCCTGTCCACGGCCGATATGGGATACACCAATGATGTTACAATCAGGGGCGTGGTTAACGTTGTTGCCGAAGCTAGCTGGTTACGTAATTTACTCCTTGAGCTTTATGTACCGCTTAATTAGGCCACGATTGTTTATTGTGATGATGTTTTTTCTGTGTATCTCTCCGATCGAGAACCCCGTTCAGCACCAACGGACTAAGTATGTGGAAATTGATATTCATTTCGTCTAAGAAAAAGTTTGCATCGGTCACATTCGGGTGCTTCACATTCCATTTGCCTACCAATATGCTGACATCTTCACTAAGGGTCTCGCTCACTGGCTCTTCGAGACATTTCACTCCCGTTTGAACGTCTGTGTTATTCCGGCTCCAACTTCGGGGGCCTATTAGCCGATACATATTTAGTATATATTGGATTATATCTTTTATATTTTGTAATTATCTCTTGTCCATATTTATGGGTTTTATTATAGTATTTTGTAACGCCTCATTTCCCAAAGTTAGTGATTTAACTGACTTCTTAAATTATAAGTTAAGTGGGGTAGATTTTGTAACTTTCGATTATAGGGGCCCTTGTGTCATTCTTGTTAGTTGGGGGTGGTAAGAAGCTTGTGTATAAGCTTGATGGAAGCCCAAAAACCTTCATTCTTGTGTTGGACGGTTTCTTGAGAGAAGAAATAGAGGGTGGCAACATTGGTGGTGCACTTGGAAGTTCAAGTGGATGATCTTGGTGAAATCAATCGTCAAGGCTTCATTGGTAACGATTTCCGGATGTAAGGTATGAATGAAATCGTTGTTATTAGTTGTTTATGTCGCTTATTTGGATTGATTGAGGGTTAGGGTTCATGAGTCGGGGAATTGATCAATTGCTGATCTTTCAGGATGTTTTTCGATGTTAAATCGTTATTAGGTTAATGTTAGATGGTTGGGGATGCTTGGGTAAGCATCGATTGAGTTTTATGCTTGAAATGGACACCGGGATTGAGATTTTCGGACTTTGGAACGAAATCCCGTCAAAAGTCGATTTGGGGGTCTGATGCTGGTTCGCGCCGCGAGCCTTGAGGCCTCGCGCTGCGAAGCCTGAAGCTTCGTGAACGCGAAACCGCGCTGTTTTGGGTTTTGGACTTTTTCGGTCGAGTCTCGTTTGGGGTTTTCTTGTGTGGACTTTCCCTTGGGACTTTAATACAAGGCCTTTGGTAGAGTTTGGGACTAATTGAGATGGTCTAGCTACGGCTAAGACACGGGTTTCAGTATCTAGTGTTAAAGTGTTATGTTGGATGTTTGTTTATGTGTTCTATGCATCTTATTAGTATAGGTGTTGTTTTGCGAACGTGTGTGGTGTATCGATACTGTGAATTGTGACATGATCAAGGTGAGTACATTAACCCCTTATGCGTGGCTATGTGTTCAGATTGCATGATATACGTGTGTGGTTATATTGAGACTAACTTGCATGTTTGTCATGCTCATTGTAGTGGTGGTGGCCACCGTGAGTATCGATTGTGTGGTAGCCTGATGTCAGTGTCTATGGTCTTTGACGGTAAAGAGCCGTAAGGACATATGTGTGTTGCATGTCTAGCACTCAATATCATATGTGATTTGTGATATATAGTTGATGTGTATTGTGGTTTGTGCTCACTAAGCTTTCCACCTTACCCGTTTATGGATTTCCCTTTTTAGTTGCAGGTTCCCCCTGGAAGGTCAAAGGGGAAGGGACTGGCTTGAAGCTCTGATAGTCTCGATGGCTCAGTTTTGGCGATTTTGTTGAGAAACATTTATTATAAACAATTTGGGAATTCTTCTTCTTATGGTTGGAATGTGTTCAATTAGTGATGGTTGGATCTCGTTTAGAGAGTTTTCTTTTGGAACTAAAATATTGGATTTTTATTATTGAATTACGAGTTTTAAAGTTAAAATTTTTTTTATGACTTCCGTTGCTAAGGTTACTTGAGTTAACTCCCGTTAAATATTTTCGTTAAAACTGTGATTTTGGTTTTGAGCTGTTACATATTTGTTCCCTATATACAGGGGTTTCTCGTCGTATTCGATTCATAGAAGTTTAATACCATAAACACTTTTAGGGTGACCTCCTGAGAAGTTCTTACCAGGTCGTCAAAAACAAAGGCGGAAGCCAGTGAGGTAAAGCGGACAATATTAATTGTGTTGTGGTTGGCGAGGTGTTACAAATTTGCTTCTGTTTTTTCTTTCGGTAAGCTGTTAATTTTTTATATGTAATTTTAGCATCATAATCTTAGTTTACTTTTTAAAATCGATTAAGGTTATTAGTTATCACTTATCATGAGAACTAAACAATTATTTAATGTAATAGCCCTTCAATTCAAACAAGTAATAAATATAATAAAACAAAATGGTGGCGTGAGCTTTGAAAATGAATTTAAACGGAATCTTGAGGAAACATTGATTATATTCCAGAATCATGGTTGTTTGCATAATAATGGTCAAAGGATTTACCTTTTATTGACTCCTTGCATTGGATATTCAAAAACTGAAAAATTAAAAAAATGAGTAGCAAAGTAGCATAAAACAAAGGTCTATGTTTGTGGTGGTTAGGGTTTTCCATGGTTTGGCCAAAACCGGATAAACCGGCTGAATCAAATTAGTTTTGTTGGTTTGACCGGTTTAGCCATCATTATTCAAGCCGGTGGTTTGCGTTTTTTATAAACCGTTAATATGGTTTGGTTTGTGGTTTTAGGGATAAAGTCGGCCGTTTAAACCAAACCGGACCGGTACGGTGTGGTATGTGTAATTATATATATATATATTGTATATGATTAAATATACAAGAGACAAACGAACAATTAGTCAATTAGTTACACTCACATTCTTTCTAATTTAAAAAACCATGGATTACCTTTTTTATCTTTTCAAATTCTTAGAGGATGAGGGAATAACGACTCTTTGTTATTCTGAATTTTGATTAAAATGAGTCAAACCGGCCAAACCAAACCGGTTTATATTGGTTTCGTCGGTTTGTTTGACACAATCATTTGGCCGATTTGATTTGAAAAATTATCAAACCGGGGGTATCGGTTTGGCCGAGATTTTAGGCTTAAACCGGCCAAACCGGACCATGCACACCCCTAGTGGTGGTCGTTGGGGAGGGTGTTGCAACTTGCAAGTTGCAACTATTCAAGTATAGACCTTATCAAGGACAAGATGACACATGTCCAACAAAAGATAAAAATATTTAGTTTTGTGAAGGAGCAATCGTGTTAATTTGAACAGTGTTGTAGTAATATTTTCAAAACTTCAATGGGTACACTAAAAAACCAAAAATTTCTTTCGAAATCAACCGAAAAATTCTCTCAAAACTAATCAAAATACCGAAAAATTCTCTTGAAATTAATAAGAAAACCCTCCAAAATAATTCAACAAATAAAGCAAAAGAAGTCAAAAAAATCCTAGAAATTTGTTGTCAATGATATGTGAAGTGACCTATAAAAAAAATAGTAACACCCCCCTACCATTCCATCAACCCTTACACATCTATTTTAAGTTCTGTTTCAAAGATATATGAGAATATACTTCAAAATAAACTAAGTTCACGGATACAACGATAAATATATTCCATTACGACAGAACGATTGAGTGGGGGGCCATGCACCCCTACATGAGGGTGAAATAGAGTAGTTGGGAAGTGAACCCAAATACGCAATCCAGGATATAATCCAAGTTACTATTAACCGGCCACAAACCTAGATTCCCCATTACGCATCTTGATTATGAAGTCGTAAAGTTGAACCATCAATCTTAATTTAAAGTTTTGTTTTATTTTAGGTCTTTTTCAATTTTATTTTATGAGGTTGTACGGTTTCAAAATAGTTAGTATATAGCTTTTGCTTTCTTATCAGTTAAATTTACACGGTCTTAGTTTATTAGTAGTTCTCAACATTATTACAATCCACTCGTTAGTAATTAGGTCATCAAGTTGCCAGTTTTAGGATGTATCATTGTTCAAGTAGAAAATCCAATTGGTAAAAGTTAATCGAGCCATCAAGATCAAATTATCAATTATATTTATGTATTAACTAACTCGAACAAATTTACTAATTAGTTGAACCAAATGGCCAAAATGGGAAAACTTTAAATATATGCAAATAACACGACTCACCCTAGCTACTTCTATAGACATAGTCAATAGAGTTGAAATAAAATTAAGACTAACGTATTATATAAACTTAAATATCCAATGAATTGTAGGCTGACATTTCTTTTTCCTTCTTTTCACATTTAGTTGACTTGTCTTTATAGAGTTTTTAAATTAAAAAAAATTATTGTTGGATCCTAATGAAAACAACTTTTATTGAGAACAATAAGAATGCATTCATCTATCAAAATCAATGATGTGTTAACATTTGAGTATTCTCAAATCTTAAATTATTTGTATTTGGAGTGAAAAGATGAGAGATTGGAACTTCATGCGGTTGCCTCCTCTCGGTTGGCCTCTAGACTTATGTTGTTGGCAAATTTTAGCCGACCCTCCAATTAAACATGGGACAATGAGTATTTGTCACGTCTCATGTCATGTCAAACATGGAACTATAAGATTTGTCTTGTCTTGTATCGTCTTGTTTCATGCACCAAAAGCATCCTAAAAGAATAAAGAAGGATAATGATGTGCTATTATGGAATTTAAGCATTCTGAAACTACCTAATCATTTTGAGTTTAGTTATCAATCATTTGTGAGAAGATGATTAGATTGGAAGATGGGAAAGAGGTGGGTGTATGAAAAAAGAGTGAGATGCTTTCGTGCCAACTTATGGGGTTGGTTTCTTTTAGTTGATCATCTAAACTGAATACATTGATTATTTTATACTATATTTTACATTTTATTAGTACGTAGTAAATTTATGAATTATGTTTTATTTTAACTTTGTTATATATTTTTTAAACAAATTATGTCACCATACAATTCACAGTGTCACACACTAGTTATAATAAAAGGATGTCCAAAGTCCAATATCCATAGGTACCTTATGTATTTCAACATTATATGAAGTGTACTCACAGATTGTAGATGGATCCATAAAAAAACAAATCAAACATAAAAACCTTTGATGATTATTGACGGACTTATGACGGTTTTATCTATTGTCACAATGTTGTTCTAATTCGTCAGCAATTGGTGAACTATAGGGAATACGCAATTGGTGAACTATAGGGAATAATCATTTCCATGAGAATATGTCACTAATCCATCCATAATTGTTTTAAGTTGTTGGGTTTATGGGTAGTTGTTTTGTAACACCACTGTCCCCTTAGCCAGAGGACAATGTGCCACAATAGAAAACGTAACAACAAAACTAAATAACATGCACAGAAGCAACAGAGCTATTACGATAATCCATCAAAATAAAGATACAAGAGACCCAATTTAAGAAGTATAATTACAATATTTAAAGAACAAGAACTATGCTACCTAAGAGTCGTCTTCAAAATAATTACATTTTGTAGCTCTCATGTACCAAGATAATCCCACCTGTCGAGGACAAAACAAACCTCGGTTGAGCTAATTGCTCTGTGAGCAGATGAAATATATATCAAAGATCGCAAGTATATAACCAAGCTAATAAAATATATTAATTAAAAGAAATCTAAAAACCGAAACATGAAGTGGTAAATCGATAATTGACATAGAATGTCCCAACTTAATGAATTAAAATAATATCAAGTAAAGAATTGAGAATAACTCAGGGCAACATGCTTTAGTTGTCGGTGAACCTTGCCGGGATTAGTCGGGGCAAAGCCTTGAATACCCTTAAAAAAAAGAATTGAGAATAAATAAGTAAATCAATTGGGTTCGAGGGTTGTACGAACCACTCGAACAATGGAAAATGAGTATAGGGCAACACACTCAAATCCCTTCCGATAATCGGTTTTCGAAAATAGATCTCGGATACGTATCCTGACAATGGTTCCTAGGGTCGATCCATTCACCCTTAAATCAATTTGTACCGGTCCAGACCAACTTATAGACACTAAGATACAATAGCGAGGATGGCATGATAAGTCGCCATCGAAGCGTCACAACATCATTGCCCTTGATGTCATGCCCTAAAGTATAAAACATAGGCGTCCCAAATATCTTTCATCATCTGACTCTAATTATCGTCCATTATGAATTCTCCATCATCGATACATACATATAAACCATGCACCAACATATAAAGTCATGGAGGTAGCAAAAGGGGGAGTATACCATGATCTATTCATAATCCCTCGAGCTAGAATCTGTAACCATTTATATGACGATAACTCATTAAGCATTGCTAGTATGGAGGAAAGCAATAGATGACACATCATACATGTTGGCTTGTACCTTAACATTAGATCTCAAATCAAAATTTTAATATTTAAGTTAGCTACCTGATAACAACAAAGAAGATAGAGTAAATTGTGGATTTGGTCCCTGTGGTTTAATAATTTTTTTGACCATGGTCCCTAAAGTATGTTTATCTTGGATATGGTCCTTGTGGTTTTCATTTCGTTTTGGCCATGGTCCCTCTGACTAACTCCTTCGTTAACTCCGTTAGTTTAAGGACTATTTTTGTAATTTTCTATTCTTTTGTTTTTTTCCTGTAAAAAAATAAAAACACTATTTTTAAACACACAAATTTATATATATATATAATGATATTAAAATAAACAAAATTAAATATTATTCTACGATTTGATTTTTTTAAATTAAACAATAAATGATATCATATACAATTCAATTTTTTTTAATTTAAATAAATAAAATCATATCTAATTTCATTCGCTCTAAACAAAATAAGATAAAGTTTTATGATCTCTTTGAACGAAAAAATGAATTATTATAATTTGATTTAACTTAAATTTTTAGCTATATTAAATTATAAAAACATATCATCTTCTACTGTTTGAATTAAATAAAAATATATAGTTTTTTGACAAGTATTGGCTATAAAAAAGAGTTCAACTGAGCCTTGTCAATGATTCAAACTTTGCCCCGACTACAGTTGTCGGTGAGCCTTGCGGTAGGGTCTATAAGTGTATGTGAAATTATGTGGAAACCCGTAAATGGGGTTGCGTGTATTGAGAACAATATATAGACAGAAATATTACAGAGGGGTCCCTAAACTATACAAATATTTAACACACCCCCGTAGTTTGATCGGGAGGTAAACAAATGTTCAAACTATTTCTAAAATCAAGAAATAAACTAGTAGGTAGACCCTTCGTAAAAATATCTGCATACTGATACGCGGATGGAACATGCAAAACACGTACATGACCAATCGTAACACGCTCCCTAACAAAATGTAAATCTATTTCCACATGCTTGGTTCTCTGGTGCTGAACAGGGTTAGATGCTAGATACATGGCACTGACGTTGTCACAGAAAACAACGGTGGCATGAGAAAGGGGACAATACAATTCGAGTAGGAGGTTTCGTAACCAAGCAGTTTCAGCAACTACATTGGCTATCCCCCGGTACTCGGCCTCGGCGCTAGAACGAGAAACGACATGTTGTCGTTTGGAGGACCAAGAAACGAGATTATCACCCAGATAGACACAAAACCCTGAAGTGGACCGACGTGTAGTAGGACACCCGGCCCAGTCGGCATCCGAATAGGCAACCAAGCGATCAACAGCTGATGCCTTAATATGAAGACCATGAGACAGGGTACCCTTTAAATACCGTAAGATGCGTTTAAGCGCATTGAAATGCAGAAGAGCGGGTCATGCATAAAGAGACAGGCCTGTTGAACGGCATAGGCAATATTAGGACGAGTAAAAGTCAAGTATTGCAGGGCACCAGCAAGGCTTCGATATAAGGTGGGATCAGAAACAGGCTCGCCATCAACAGCAAGCTTTGTTTTGGTGTCAGCCGGAGTGCTGCAGGGATTACACGAGACCATATCAGCTCGTGCAAGAATCCCCTGAGCAAAGGCAGTTTGAGAGAGGAAAAGTTCGGACTTGCTACGAGACGCAGCGATACCTAAGAAGAAGGACAACGGACCCAAATCATACATGGGAAACTCAGAGGATAACTGAGAGATAACCCTGGAAATGAGAGAAGGAGAAGAGGCAATAAGAATAATGTCATCAACATAGAGAAGAAGATAGATCGTGTCAGAGCCACGATGATATGTGAATAAGGAAGTGTCAGTCTTACTGCTAATGAAGCCTAAAGATGATAGGTAGACAGCAAATCGCTGATACCACGCACGAGGTGCCTGCTTAAGACCATAGAGAGCCTTGCGAAGGCGACAGACATGATCAGGAAAATTACTGTCAACGTAGCCCGGAGGCTGACTCATGTAGACAGTCTCAGTGAGGTCACCATGAAGGAAAGCATTTTTAACATCAAGCTGATGAATGGGCCAATTTTGACAGATGGAAATGCTGAGAACAGTGCGAATAGTGGCAGGTTTGACGACCGGACTGAAGGTGTCTTCAAAGTCCAGACCGGGTTGTTGAGAGAAACCCTGAGCAACAAGACGTGCCTTATAGCGCTCAAGACGTCCGTTACTGTCAAACTTATGGCGAGAAAGCCAACGACGACCAACTATGTTAGCAGCTGGGGGCTTAGGGACAAGATCCCATGTGTGATTAGAGAGAAGAGCGGTCATTTCAGCATCCATGGCGGCGCGCCAATTAGGATCACACATAGCCTAAGCAGTAGACCGGGGAATTGGAGAGATGTCGCTAGTGACAGAAGGGTTCAAGATCTGTTTAGGCTTGAGAGAGCCTGTGCGAGAACGAGTGGTCATCGGATGACTGGAAGTGGCAGCCGGAGCAGAAGGAATAGATGAGGTGCCAGAGGACTCAGCTGGCAGAGGCTGAGAGGATGGAACAGAGGCAGAGGGCTCAGCCGAGGGAGAATGAGAAGAGGAAGCCGATGCAGATGGACTGGCATCCGGCGAGGGCGAGGCGGAGTCAATGACTGGAGGGAGAGGGGGGAGAGACTCGTCGATATCAAACGAGTCATAATCCTCAGCAGAGGGGCTGGTCTGGAAATCAGTATAGGGAAAATGACTTTCGTCAAAGACAACATGACGAGAGATAATGACCTTTTGGGTGATGAGATCTAAATAGCGGTACCCACGATGGTCAGTGCTCGGGCCGAGATACACACAGGCTGTAGAGCGAGGAGCAAGCTTATGTGGAGAAGTGGGTGAGGTGTTGGGATAGCACAGACAACCAAAGACACGCAAGTGAGAGTAGGAGGGTGAAAACCCAAACAACATCTCAAAGGGTGTTTTGTATTGAATGGTTGTGGACGGGAGCAGATTGAATGTGTAAACAGAAGACAGAAGAGCCTCAACCCAGAACGTGGGTGGTAGGGAGGCTTGGATGAGAGACGTGCGAAGAGTGTTATTTATAGTACGAATAGTGCGCTCAGCCTTCCCATTTTGCGGGGAAGTGTACGGACAAGAAAAACGGATTTTAATGCCATGAGTTTTGAAAAAATTCAAAAGGGGTTGATTGTTAAATTCACGGCCGTTATCACATTGAAAAAGTTGAATGTCCGTTTTAAATTGATTAAGTACATAAGCGCGAAACGATTGAAAAACCGAAAACACCTCAGATTTAGCACGTAAGGGAAAAAACCCATAAGAAATGAGAGAAATCATCCAAAAACAATAAATAATATTTAAACCCACTCAAACTAGTAACAGGAGATATCCACAAATCAGAATGAATAAGCTCAAACACACGAGAGGTTTTAGTAGATGATAAAGAAAAAGGTAAACGACAATGTTTTCCTAACTGACACGCATGACATAAGGAAGAGTTTTTACTAAAGCAAACAATAAACTTGCGAGACAAAAGAAACTGAAAAACAGCAGCACCTGGATGACCTAGCCGACGATGCCATACGTCAAAGGAGACAGCAACGTTGGCCGTAGCAACTGCAGACTGAGGAGAGGGAGGAAGAACGGGATAAAGATCATGATGATCACTGTCGCAACGCTGGAGAAACGATCCTGTTTTAAAATCCTTCACAGTGAAACCAAAAGGGTCAAACTCAACAGATACAGAATTATCAATGGTAAAACGTTTAACAGAGATAAGGTTCTTGATGAGTTTATCGGATACTAAGACATTTTTGAGCATAAGAGGCCAAGGAGAAAAGGGTAGTTTACAGTGTCCAGTGTATCTAGCAGGGACAATAGCACCAGTACCAACCTGAATGAAACTAGAATTACAAGGAGTTAGAGAGTGTATTGTACCATGATTGAAGGTCATATGCATGGATGCACCGGTGTCCATATAGAAGTTTTTGTCATGAGGAGGCTGCACAGACATAGCCTGAAAAACAGAAGATAGATCAGTGTACTGTGGCTGACTGTACTGAGAAGCATGTCCGCCAAAAGATGGCTGAGGAGGCGGATGCCCGCTAAACGGAGACTAAGCAGGCGGTGGCACTGGCTGTGCGTGCTGGGCAAACTGAGTAGGAACCGGCATCGGAGTTGGGGACTGAGGGAGCCCATAGTGGTACTGATGTGAGTTCACCAACGGCTGATGAAAGGGATGAGCTGAGATCTGCGGGGGTGCACTAAGCATCGTAGAAGACGGTTGAGGAGGACCCGTCCCAAAGGATGGCACAGAAGGTGCGCCAAGGAGGCCTGGCTGAACTGACGAAACATGGCCAGGAGAATTCCCGAAGTACGCCTGAGAGTGCCCCTAGTTACCTGCAAAAGAGTGAGAGCTTGCAGAAACATTAGTATGACCCCCCCCTTGGAAGCAGAACGCCCATTATTTCGACCCTTGTTAAATTTATTTTTTGATTTTCCATTTAGGGCAGATTGGGCAGAAGAGTATAAGGCAGCGGAAGAAGTGAGAGGGGTATCGGTGTAGGGTTCAACAGACTCTTCACGAGACTCGTGAAGGAGAAGCATGTTTTTGGCCTCAAGAAAGGAAGGGAAAGGTTTGGTGTTGGTGATGACATCGACAATTCTATGATAGGAGGGTGGTAACTGGCGAAGGATTTGCGTAACCAATT
Source organism: Centaurea solstitialis (assembly GCA_030169165.1). NCBI lineage: Eukaryota > Viridiplantae > Streptophyta > Magnoliopsida > Asterales > Asteraceae > Centaurea > Centaurea solstitialis. The sequence goes on from CM058046.1 coordinate 33,154,420, forward strand.
CAACATCAGTTATTTTGGAGTCACAGTCAGCAAGGGCGTCAGCCAGATTCTTTAGATTATGGCAAAAATCAGTGATGGACAGTGTACCTTTCTTTGTGTTACGAAATTGCTCTTGAAGTTGGAGCATTCGAGACATTTTGTTATTCAGAAAAATTTGCAACTATCACTAGAGATTATTTGCAATAAATTTGTTGGGTTTTAGTGGGTTTCCTCGGGTCAATCTGACTCGAGGATCATCATGGATCTCGAAACCTCGCTGGTTCGATAAATCCCATAGGTTTAATATCAAAACTGATAAAAGCCTATGCGATCAAAAACACACTGATTTGATCTCTTATGCGGAAGCGTTTAAGCTAAAAACCCTAAACTAGCTTACAGATCTTTAATCAATTTAGTTCAATTATTCTTAACAGTTTCGATGGTTTACCTGGATTGCTTGAGAATTGATCCACCGGTGATCGACCTACGAATAGTTCCTCTAGCTGAACTGAATGAAACCCGAAAAAGTGGAAAACCGAACTGGCGTTGCGCGGGGAGTGAGGCCGGCGGTTGGAGAGAAAAGAGGGAGAAAGAAAACTGGAAACTGATTATGAGTTGGTTCAGTATATTTTTCCTTAAACCCATAAGGCTTATTTATATGGAGGAAAAATACAGTTTGTATAGTATTCAGTTTCCTTATTATAATTATCTTATTCTTTTCTTGCTGGAAAAGAATTTGCTTATGATAATTATCTATATATATATTTATCTAATATATATAAAACTATTAATTAACTATTATATATTTATTTTATCAAATAAATATACAATCTTCTTAGTTAATTAATAACCCTCTGACTTTGGGATTTCTGACTGAAATTACCCAATTGATTTATAATTGACTATTATAAATCCTAATTCTCCATTTCTAGGTTTCATATAACTTATTCGATTTATAGGTCCTCACAGGTGTGACCCTCAAGTGTCTTGTAACATTGGATGTGTAATTACTTGGTTTGTCAATTCTGCACATAATTCCTAACAGACTCCCACTTGTGCAAGTTGGCAATACCGCCTTGATTACACGGACCTAAGGAGACCCCTAGACAGGCATTTAGGCTAACCAGGTTACAAGAACTCTTATACCCAGATTGGTGATATAAACATTCCGTAAGGAAATAGCATCTATGAAACTACTGTTCATTGATTGGGTATAACTTGGCTTTTCCCTTTGCATCACGATATTTCATCTGTGAGTATGAGCTTGGAAAATGTCAACTCTAAATACTCAAGATTCTGTTTTCTTGACTATCCGACTTTTACTGATAGGTAAACGACAAAGAACTAATCAGTTCGTTTGGGCATGACCATGCACTTCATCAGTATATTCAGTCAGTCAAGATGGGCCCAGAAATATCTCTCTTCAGAGAAGAGGTGCAAATCCCATCTTGCATATCTACCTTTAACACCACGGCTTCCGCTGAATCTAGTTACGCTCTTTATAGCCACCCTGTTACGGCGTAGCGGTTGAGTGCACCAAGTATTCAGTAGTCCTCATGATATCAAATCAGATACCTCAGGTGATAAGGACAACCACTGTGAGATTTACTTATGACTGTTTCCAAGAAGTAATCTCAACTGCGGATCACGTCCGATATTTGCTACTCTATCAAATATATGTGCAACTTTTAGTCTACAACGCTTGTTGCTGTTATTTAGTAACTACCTAAAAGTTCACAATGACTTTAACACCTTAGCATGTTCCCACAATGGTAAGTTGTCACGGACAAGTTTCGAATGAAAACTGGAAACTAGTTTCATTCCTGGATTATAAAACATGCAAAATATAAAAGTGATAAAGAAATTAATTTTGTATAGTCCATACTACACGCTGTAATAATAACAAAATTAATGACTTTTCTTAATAACTCTTATGATATCTATTTAACGTTTGTTAAATATTGGTCTAAAATGAAGTATCACCTATCTCCAGTTTAAACCCTTTGATCAAAGTTTACCATTTTAATCAAAGTGATGACCAAATAATACAAGTCTGTATTTATTGATATTGTTTACTTGTATCTGCTAATCATTGTTTTGCAAACACTTTTAAAACAATAATTAGACTTCTATAATATTTCATGAACTTGGAGACCCGGAATAACTACCAGTTCTTGAATATGTAAAACTAAACTGCAACTTTCCTTAGTTGCTATGTAGATGAATGATTTCTACCTGAAATCGGATTCCATTTTACCTTCCTGGTAAATTCACTGGAATTCTATATTTAATCCAACACTTTAATTATTGATTTTAGAGTCAATCATGACTTTATTTTGTTTCAGGGATCTTGAAACTTTTATCCTATTGACTATAAGGTAAATTATATCTTATGAATTTTTATCCTATCTGGATCATGAATTCTGAGATACATTGAATCAATAATTATGTCTTTCATTCCTTATCTCAGACTAGATAGAGAATAAACTGGGCTCCCACTAACCTATATGAAAACTGATTATTACTCAAAATTCACTATTGACTGTAGTCAAAGTTTTGATTAGTCAATTCTATTTTTAAGTAATACACTTGAGAATTTTATTTACAAAACTTAACTGGATTTTACTAAATCCTAATTCCAAAACTTGGAATTTTCCTAGTTTTATAAATACTGTTATTAACCTTGTCTAGGTTAATATCCCAGATTCTCTTCTAAACATTTGAATAATTTAGACTTGATCATAAAAATTATTTCATAATCTTACTCATAAATGTTTTACTTAGAAACCATAATCTTGTAGTTCTTTATTTGGTTTCTAACAGTTTTCATATAAATTACTTCAATTCAACCAAAACTATTGAAGTAACATTTTAGTGTAACAGGCAATATCTAGGATCTTATTTTAAATCAAGTCAAAACTTGACTTTGTGAGATTTAAAATTCCACGCATATCAGATATTTATTCAAGACAATAACTTATAAAATTCAAAACCATAAATAAATTATAAGTATTAAAAATGCAACCATAAAACAACTGTTTAAAATAAAATTGTCTTGAAAAATATATATCTAAAATGAGCTTCTATCTTGATCCTTGCAATTCTCGGGCACATCACTTCTGACCACCTGCAATAGTCATTTGCTCTAGGTATCATTACACTTGTAAACTAACAAGTAAGAAGTGACAAACTAAAGCAATCATAAATATCTGAGGTTTACATACCTGCTTCATGACGCTTTGGGCAGTTTTGCCTCCAGTGACCGATCTCATTGCATGTGAAGCAGCGGTTTTCGGTCCTAGCTTTATTTGGCTTAACCTTCTTGCCCTTGCCCTTGCCTTTGCCTTTCTTGGGTGCACTCTGGACAGCCTGAACTGGTCCCTTCCCTTTGCTGGTGCTAGCATGCCCATTTTTCTTTTTCACCCCTGTGTCTCTTACCATCAAGACATCCTTGGTCTTGTTCTTGTTCCCCATATTCAGTTCAGCTGTCTTAAGCATGGAGTGTAATTCTGCTATTAACTTCTCCATGTTATTCATATTGTAATTGACTACAAAGGGCCTGTAGTCTTCTGACAGTGAATTGAGTATGGTATCTGTTGCTAGCTGCAACGGAACCGGGTGACCAAGCCTCTCCAGATGATCCAAGTGCCGTTTCATTTTCATGACATGGTCACTTACTGATGTCCCTTTTATCATCTTGCACTCATTAAATGCTTTTGTGGCATCGTAACGTTCTGTACGAGCCTGGGTCTGGAACATGTCCCTCAGCTGGCGGATCATGTCATAAGCATTTGTATTTATGAGCCCTGCTTGCAGATCTGGGCTCATAGTTGCAAGCATGAGACAGGCAACATCCAACAGGTCATCTGTGTGCTTCTTGTGGGCATTCCTGGCAGTAGCCGGAGCAGTTGCCGGAGGAGCCTCCCCAAGAGGCTCTTCAAGGACATACCATTTCCTCTCATGTCTGAGCACAATCATCAGATTGCGCTCCCAATCAAGGAAATTGGAGCCAGTCAACTTGTCCTTTTCTAGGATAGAGCGGAGGGAAAGATTGTTAGTGCTGGTAACAGTGCTTGCCATCTACACAAATTAAAACTTTTGGTCTTTAGCAACTGTAAATAGATTTAATTCCAATAAATATCAATAAACCCTAAAATAATCATTTTATTGGACTAGGATCCTTATTTCATACGTCCTGATGTGCGGTATGTTCTTGCTCCACCAGGCCCGTATTTATTTCGGTAGGTAAGGACTTTTACCAATCATATCTACCTGATATGATTCCTAGATCTTTTCGGGACCACGCTAACTACCTGTGAATGTTTCAGTCCCTCTAAGTGCATTTTGGCCCGGTACCTCCCGGTGAACTTAATAGTACCAAAATAGATCTCACCATTTTGGGGACCTGATCACTATACGCTGGCCAGTACCACCCGGAGATAATTCGCAGAGTTATGTAACCCCTCCAGCTTCAGTTTGAACACGGACGTTGAATGTGTGATCACTTACAACGCCTGTGTACTTTACGCCGAAGGTGCCCCTAGATGGGTTGCACTACTGATCTATGATTTTCGGGGTTTTGAAAAACTTTATTTCCAGGATTTTTGTCAAAATATAATTTTGAAAAACTGATTGTCATAAAGGCTACTGATGTTTTAGACTAACTGTTTCAAACATACATACTGTTTTAAAACTATCTGTTTTAAAACACTTGCTAATTAAAACTCACTGTTTTACTAGCACACCTAGTTGATTAAAACTAACTGTTTTTGTCAACTTGTCTTTTATATAAAACAATCATTTATAGGTTTTAAAATAAAATCTACCGTTTTGAAAAGTTTTGAAAAACTAGTAATTTTAAATATACAAACCTGTATGCTTTTGTGATATAACCTAGTTTTAAAATAACTTTTCTATTTAAAACTACTAACATGCAGAATATCACAAACAAATACTCAACCATGCAATTAGATAACGATTAATCACATAATAGCCAATTATAGCTTTTGCCAACGTTTGTTTCCTAGGGACCAATAATGACCTATTCTTAAAGATCTTTAGACTTGCGTAGCTCCCACTGGCCTCGCCATGTTTGTCAGTACTCCGGTAGGATGAAGAACTTTAGTAGCTCCCACTGGCCTCGCCATCCCGAAAGAACAAAACTTCTATCCTAAGGTCATTATTACATAAGGGGTTGTAAATGGCACGCAGGCCTCCCCGTAAATATGTCAAGGGTCTAAGTTGGCAAAACTCTATAATAAACACATATATATATATTTCAAACTGAGATGCATATATGAAGTTCAAGTAATCACGCAATCATATATATCAATAAAGCGATAATCCTAGATCGGTTAAAAAACTTATTTCACTTTTCGCAGGTCCTGGTTTTAATTTATAATACAAACTGTTTTATAAAAGACAACTTTAAATCAATTGCTAAGTCTTGAACATGTTTTTCGGAAAAACGATCTTTAACCAATATTTGAAAAATCAAAAATAGTTTTATAAAAGATTTTTCTCCCCCCCCCCCAAAATTGGTTTTATACGAGAATTTTTTTAATCTCGCGAGTTAAAATTGGATAAATGGATTTTCCTAGAAAAAAACTAGGTCTAATAATGGGCCTTTGAGTCATTTACCTGACTGGTAATAACTGGGCCCTAGGCCTATGACTTGCTTTGAAAAAACTATCGTTCATTGAAAATATTCTATCAGAAAACCTAATGACCATTGCTCGTGGTTCAAGCTGAGCACTGCTCGCAGCGACCCTTTTACTGATTGTTGTTCGCGGCGTGAGCCTGTTATCACCATTTAGTCGAAAACCCTAGACCTTTTAGTCACCACCACCACCGTGGTGGCTTCTGGTGGTTGATACCCAATAGGGTGTTGCCACGGTTGTCCGGTCGAACACCGCCACCGCATGGCGCGGCCTAGAGGTAGCCGGCGGTGGTCGGTTGTCTCTCTCGTCACCAACGACACCACGCACCACCACCAAAGTGGTTTCTGGTGGTCGCGTTTATGGGGATTCGCCGATCACCACCACCGCTAGGTGCGGCCATGAGGCAGCCAGCGGTGGTTGATCTGGCGGCAGCGGCTAACGCCACCCCATTGTATCTTGCGATTATTCCTTCGGCGTTGTTTGATCTTGTGGCCGGCGATTAATTGACTACCGCCACCGAGGTGTTGTCGGTTTTGTAGCCGGCGGTGGTCGGTTTGCCATCAGATGCCATCGCACGCCACCACCACCCAAGTGGTTTTCGGCGGTTGCGTTTTGGTCACTACTGCCACCATCGATCACCACCATTCGCCTTTGTATTTTTCGACGATACCCGCCACCACCGTACTGGTGGTTGCGGTCGGATGGCGAACGCCGCGGCCACCACCAATTTGGTGGTGCGGCCTGTGGTGGTTTGTGACGATTTACGACTTCCATTATCTCCATCGATTGCCACCGATTGCCGACGATGATGAAAAACACACCGCCCTCTTATTCGTTGTTGTTCGATTCGAAAACAAAAAAACAGCCCACCACCACCACACTGGTGGTTTGTGATGCCGCGGCCACCACCAATCTGGTGGTTTGGCCTGTGGTTTGCTGCTGTAATGGCCATCGGCCACCATCACCACGCTTGTCGCTGTTGGAATCGAAGAACAACCCGCCACCACCAATCGGGTGGTAGCGGTTGTGTGTGTGTCTGCCGCAGCCACCACCTGGTGCTTGCGGTTCTGAGTCCGTGACCGTTACAGCCACCACCAATCTGGGTGGTTGTGGCTCGGTGGTTTTTCCGTCCGTCGACCGGCGCTGGCACCATCAACTGTGGTGCGGCCCGGTTGTTGTTCGGTGATGATTGGATCGGTCGCCACCACAAACGGTGGCGCGGCCATGGTGATAATCGATTAGGTTTAAAACGATAAAAAAAATTTATTACGAGAAAAGCTTAAAGCTTTTAACGGATCTTAAAACAGTTAAGAACAATAAACTAGAATGAGAAAATTGTGGCTCTGATACCACTGTTGGGTTTTAGTGGGTTTCCTCGGCTCAATCTGACTCGAGGATCATCATGGATCTCGAAACCTCGCTGGTTCGATAAATCCCATAGGTTTAATATCAAAACTGATAAAAGCCTATGCGATCAAAAACACACTGATTTGATCTCTTATACGGAAGCGTTTAAGCTAAAAACCCTAAACTAGGTTACAGATCTTTAATCAATTTAGTTCAATTATTCTTAACAGTTTCGATGGTTTGCCTGGATTGCTTGAGAATTGATCCACCGGTGATCGACCTACGAATAGTTCCTCTAGCTGAACTGAATGAAACCCGAAAAAGTGGAAAACCGAACTGGCTTTGCGCGGGGAGTGAGGCCGGCGGTTGGAGAGAAAAGAGGGAGAAAGAAAACTGGAAACTGATTATGAGTTGGTTCAGTATATTTTTCCTTAAACCCATAAGGCTTATTTATATGGAGGAAAAATACAGTTTGTATAGGATTCAGTTTCCTTATTATAATTATCTTATTCTTTTCTTGCTGGAAAAGAATTTGCTTATGATAATTATCTATATATATATTTATCTAATATATATAAAACTATTAATTAACTATTATATATTTATTTATCAAATAAATATACAATCTTCTTAGTTAATTAATAACCCTCTGACTTTAGGATTTCTGACTGAAATTACCCAATTGATTTATAATTGACTATTATAAATCCTAATTCTCCATTTCTGGAAACTGATGTAATTACTTGGTTTGTCAATTCTGCACATAATTCCTAACAAAATTTGCATCACAAGTGGAGTAAAACCAGGATTTGATGCGGGAGTCAATAGCCTCCCAGTCCTCATCATCATCACCACTAGGTTTAGATTTACCAGTGATGTGACCATAGACTTTTGCACCCTTACACATATCCAAAAAATGCGACGCCAAAGCTTGTATTTGGATCCATCAGTGGAAAGTTTAAAACTAAACCGAGAGTATACGTTGGTTAGGGCAAACACAAGTTGGCTAGCAGTGGGGGCAGTGAGGGTGGTGGAGGAGGCTGAGGTAGTCATGGCAAATAAATGCAAAGCACAAAAAAATAAACTAACAAACGTACGAAAATAACAAGCAAAACGCTTAACCACGGGTAGAGGGATAGTAATGTACCACAAACTTTATACGCAATGGTGGACGAAGACGGTAACCGACTGTAAAACAGCTACGGTGTTAGGGCTTCTCGCACGTAATCTGAAAGAGAAAAAAAAGCAGCTTTTATATATATATATATATATATATATATATGCTGGCTTTTCTTTCACACCAGACAGCAAAGAGTCGTTTGTCAGGCGAGAGGATTGCAGCGGCAATATTCAGGCGAGGGGCACGTTTCGCCGGTAGGGTTCAGGCGAGAAGCACGGCAGAGGCAGATCTGGCGAGATACAGATCAGGCACCGGCGCGGTTACTCCACAAGTCGTGGAGGAGATGGCGGCGGCGTGACAGTCACGGAACGACGCGGCCGGAGATGGAGGAGACGCGGCAGCGGTTACGCGACGGAGATGGAGGAGACGTGGCGGCGGTTACGCGACAGAGATGGAGGTTGCGGCGCTAGGACGTGGCGGCGGCCGGAGGACGTGCTAGGGTTTCGTCCAGGCGGCGAAGGGAGGACGCGCTAGGGTTGCGTCCAGGCGACGGATTCCGGCGAAGAAAGCAGTACGACGGCGATTTGAAGAGAGGACGACGGCCAGGAGTAGGAACCGCGAAGGCAGAGAGTTTTCCGGCAGTTAGCGAACGGTTAACAGCGGTTTTCGGCGACCGGAGGGTTTCCGGCGACGGCGACTGTCCGGCGACGGCGGCTGTCCGGCGACGGCGGCTGTCCGGCGACGGCGGCTGTCCGACGACGGCGGCTGGAAAAGAAAAAGAAAAAAAATAGGGTTTCTTGTGTGGCTCTATACCATGTGAAATTATGTGGAAACCCGTAAATGGGGTTGCGTGTATTGAGAACAATATATAGACAGAAATATTACAGAGGGCTCCCTAAACTATACAAATATTTAACAGTGTAAACTTGTGTTGAATGACTAAGATAATATTAAAAGTTGCATTATATATTCCAATTATGCAGTGACACGGATTTTAATTTCAAGTCAATAAATTCATGGTTAATATTAAAATAAACTGCACGCAAACTTGAATAATTAATAACTTAATAGGTCGACAATGTATCTTCAAAGGCCAACTCATAAGTCAAAACTCATGGGTTTTGAGATGCATCACATCTACAAAAATTAGATAACCCTTAGGAGTTATCATATGTTAATTAGTTAAACATGTTAGCAATCGAAAGTTTAGGTGATCCTGTCTAATGCACTTCGAATTATAGCCCCACTCTAACTCGGATGGAAATAGAACGCCCCACTCTAAATTGGTACAATAAAAAATTAGAACTATGAAAGAACAATAAAAATCGACCAAAAAATTTATGGGTTTGAGTGTTCACTAATATTGTAATTCGAACTAAAACTTGAAAACTCGATCGATAAATCCAAATTAATAATAATAAATAAAAACTCGATACCATTTAAGCTTGATGTCTTGTACGATCACATATGCTTATACGTGTCCACGGTCGAGCCTGATCGAAAATGATTCCTAGATCAATAGTATTTCTTTTGGAGTTGATTGAATATGACTAAGTAGTAACAATTGTGATTTAACAATATTGTGTGCAAGAAAAAAAAATTCACCGTGAATCTATATTTCTTTAATTCTTTTGCAAATTTTATTTGGATAAGTATGAAGGGTTCAATTATGGTTTTTGGTAGAAATCAACAAACAGATGGTTATCCACCGGCCAATCTCCTTACAATAGTATGAAGGGCATATTGGTCATTTGGTCATCTATTATATACATTGTTGGGTATTAACAATGTGAATATATTAAGATTTTCTTTTTGTAATAAATATTATTGGACGCCTCATAACTTATTTATAATAATATTATACAAGTCATTTGTAAATAATTAGAAAGACTATCTATAAATAGAAATTGTTATTTATACCCCTGTGAATGTTAAAATCAATTCATTTCGTATATTAAGAACGTAAAAATCAGAGTGTGATGTTGATCTGTGTGAGGAAAGTAGGGATACAATTAACAATTATGAATTGTAATTAACCTTTCCTATATAAATATCTAAGTCTCTAGATACTTGAAAATTGTGATGTCGACCATCATCAACATCACATGAGCTATGAGTTGCTGTATAATCCAAAAGGGATATGTTCGGATATATTATAAAAATAGTTAGAAAACGTATAATTAAAAATCGTTGTTTGTATAACGGTTTTTTTTCTTCACTTGCTTTTGGGATGAAAAAATGTCAACAAAAATGAAGCGGATCAATTTGATCTTTCTTCCAAACAAGTTAAACCTAAATTGAAATTGAAATTTGATTTTTTTTGTTTATAGAAAATTTAAAATAATGTCATCTTTTATCTATGTCTAGATACTTAGACTTATGTTAGATTATGAGGGTGCTCGGAAGTGCTTTCTGAATTTGAAATGTGTTTTTCCACAAAAGTGATTTTATACAAAAGTGCTTATTAATTTATGTTAGTGGCAAAATAAGTTTTTAGAAATTATGTCTACCTCAGTTGGTCTTTTTAAGAACGGTAACATTCTTGGGGGTGTGGATGAGATCCCAGTATATCAAGGTTCGATCCAAAGGGGACTCAATTTATGGGCAGGGGTACCTACTACTTGGATTGGTCCAGTCATAGACGGGGCTGCCCCTCCAGCCCAGTCAAAAATTGTGGTTGGGCTCTAGGTCCAACGTAAGTTGGGTCGGGACAGCGGCGGATTAGTGGGCTGCATGTGGATGCCCGATACCGCCGAGGAGGTATGCGTGTGTATGTTTGTGGTGATCGTTCGTCGGTTCGATGTCGCTATGTCTTCCTAAAAAATTAATCTTTTAGAAAATTGTTTGGATTAATTTTTGTGTCGGTAAAAGCCAATAAGCTATTTTTTTATTTGGATTAGAAAGTAGGGTATCAAATGATATCAAAAGGCCAAAAGTCATATATCTCCTACTTTTGAAAATCTTTGCTTTCAATATATAGGATTAGAAAGTCATTTTCAAGAGTGTTTTTCAATTTGCCAAACATTGTTTTTATCTTATTTACTTTATGAGAAGCCAATAACTCAATAATATTTTTAATAACACTCCTAAACAACCTCTATATATGTATTATTGGTGTTTATATTTTTGTTCACTCCATTTTTCTATATATTGAGTTTTAACATTCTATAATATTGACTTGTTGAGTATTCAAAAGTCAGCTTCATTTATTTTTAGTTTATTCTTACTTTTCAATTTAGTTGATACAATACTAAAGGAGTGTTAGCCTAGTGGTAAGGCTTGGGCACTACATAGTGGTGAACCCAAGTTCGAGCCCTGGGGGACGCATTCTGGAGGTACGGGGGCTTCGATCCCGGGCTGCATGCTTTAGCAGTCGGGCTTCGGCCCAAAAATTGCCGAGGATTAGTCTGGACCCAATGTGGTCTGGGTCACGAGCCGGTTGATACAAAAAATATATAAAAAACATATAAAAGACATATATCTAAGTTGATACAAAAAGGAACAAACTACTAATTTAGTTGATACAAAAAATATATAAAAAACAAAAATCTAAGTTCACAGGCATACAATTTATTGCGCAAAGTCACGAGCCGGTTCATGGGTTGAGTTGGAGTCAAACAGGAACAAACTACTAATGAATTAATCGATATCATCGTTTTGAGTTTTATCTTTTCTCATCTTCCTAATTTCATTTTTAATTTGGATCATGCACTGATTGTATTTGGAAAATTGGGTTTTCGAGGCCGAGTTGGATTTTAAATTAAATTCTTTTTAAGTTGTAACACCTAAAAAATAAGATCTAAATTATTTTTAACAAAATCAAAATATGTCAATTGATTATTAGCTTGTATTTTAAATAGATTGTTTTTGCATACATGACTTTGGTCCAATATAAGCAAAAGTTATAAGAAAGAAACATAATTAAAAACTCAAAACAAGCATGTTAAGGCTAACTAGAATTCAAACTCCGCTCTCTGCTGGAAAAAAAAAAGGAAGTTTAATTATGCTTTATAAGCAAACTCAACTAGCAATCATGCCCTATGAAGCGTTCGTCCGTGCAACCGTATTGCGTAAGTAAATATGCCCCAGTGTTGAGTGTTCTTTAATTGTTTGGTTTAGTTATAATGTACCTTATGGTTTGGAGTTATTCAAGTTTCTTGTTGGATCAACTTGACATAACTAATTCTCTTATTTTTACTAAAAACATAATAAAAGTATGGATGTAAAGTTATGCTAATCATTACGTAAGTTAAAATTAAAAGAATGATGGTTTACCAAATTTTCGAAAATCAAAATCTTTGTAAAAGTTATGTCAAGTATTATTAGCTCGTTCTTTCAATAAGAAGATAATCGTACATAACAAAATTTGAGATACATCAAAAAGAAAAACAAAATCTGAAAACGAAAATGTAAAATTTAAAATGTAAAAATTATATTTTTTACGAAGGATTTAGGTTTTCGGTCCTAATTATTAGTAGAGTATTATGTATTTTGTCTGGTATGTTCTTGGGTTTTAAGTTCCAACAATTTAAATGCATTCGCCAATTCACCTCAATTTGGCATTTTTATCTTTCATTATTTTATAAAATAGTTTTTATTGTACCAATTGTAAAAAACATATCTACAAGCAACAAGAGCTGTGACTTATTAAAAAAATTAACGTTAAACCCAACAAATAATCAAATAATCTTTTGCAACATCCTCCATGTTTCATCATCCAGTTTAATCTATGAACCCTTGAGTTCCATGTATGAATAGGTCCATAGTGTGAACAATGAAGAATGGGGTAGTAAACTCTGGCTTTTGTTTAATGAATGCATGCATCACGGATTTCAGGTGCCTACGTCCTTTAGAGAAAACGAGGAGCAATGATGGTCGAATGCAATCGACGGAGATGTAAGGGATGTATGTAATTCAAACTTGTAGAATAAAAAAACAAAAAGGGGAATGTCTTTATGTACACAAGTCAATGGATGAGTTAAGAGAGACATTTTGATATTAGACTTAAAAATATATTTTAAACCAAAATGCAAACCCAACAAAGAACATTGTTAGGATGGGCATAGCAAGGGGTCGTTTTAAAAATATATTTTAAAATATATTTTTGTTGGGTTTGCATTTCTGATAAGGGGTCGTTTCAAAAATATATTTTAAACCAAAATGCAAACCACACAAAATTTACAAATATAGGGGTTGTTTATCATATGCTTATTGAGTAGGTGCTTACTCAAACAATCGAAAACAAGGTATGTCTAGAGTATTTTAACGCCATGTGCAAAAATGTTAATAGATGCCCTTGTGCCTATTTTTTTAAGCAAATGAAACAACAAAATATAGGATTTTAAAAGGTTTAGACCTACTCAATATATGTGGCTTATCCCATGCTCAATTTTTATTGTTGATATGAGCCTTAAACCTAATAAGTGCTTATCGGGTAAAAAATTTGCTCTTGCTTATCGGAAAAGACTCATAATCCTTGTTATGCCTGTTATTGGTAAAAACCTTAAATATATAGTTTCCATCCTCAATAAGTAAAACTCTTAAATGAAATAGCATTAATAAACACTATTCGGTAAACACTCATTAGTCCATTGGATAATTAATAAACACTATTCGGTAAACACTCATTAGACCATTGGAATTTTTGGTTTGCGAAATTTTTTATTTTTTTTTGGAAACAACAGCTTTTATTGATACCAAACCAAACCAAAACAAAACCAAATACAACACAAGGAACCAAAACAGATCCCAGGAAGTAGCTAAAGCCGAAAGCAACCTACCACTAAAACAGCAAAAGAAACAAGGCCCAAGCAAAACATAGTACCTCCTGTTTATGAGGGAGAAACCAAGAGGTACCACGACTGCCAGAGCCAACGACTTCCGACCAAAGCAAAACTTTTACCTGGAATTATTAACCAAATTCCTATAGTGATTTATGGTTTGTGGATTGAACTTTGGAATCCTTTAAATTGCCATTGAATTTCATTATTTAATGAATTCATTATTTACTACTTACTGGTTTAATTTAAGTATACGAATTAAATTTCTACTAATTAAATGTATATTCAAATTCCATCAAACTTTATTTCAGTTCTATTAAAATCAAATTATTACAATAGATTTCATCAGATTATATATTTTTACAAAAAAATGTTCTTTAAAGTATCTTTTTTTTTTTGAAGAGGTAACTCATATCACATTGGACCCAGATTAATCCTCGGCAATTTTAGGCCGAAGCCCGACTGCTAAAGTATGCAGCCCGGGGTCGAAACCCCCGTACCTCCAGAATGTGTCCTCCATGACTCGAACTCGAATTCACTGCTACGTAGTGTCTAAGCATTATCATTAGGCTAACACTCTTTTGGTTTCTTTAAAGAATTTTGTAATTGACTAATTGCCCCGTGATAATTTTCCTCGTTTAAATTTTATATTTAGGATGGGCATAGCAAGTGAAGGAGAAGCCGACACGTGTACTCGAGAACGACGTCGGATAGGATAAATAAAGCGCTAATGTCACGAGTAGAGGGATGACACACGGCTTGTCTGTGATTGGTGGGTTCCTTGACTATTAAAAACGCCACATGGGACCCTACCTTGTTGCTCGTGGATTAAAATCCTACACGGCTTTTATAGGAAATAGGAAATAAAAAGGGAATTAAAAAATAAAAATAAAAGTCTAAAAGTTATCGTTTGGGAAGAGCTGATTGATTGATAGGTGTGGGTCCCATTTAGAGCAGGCGAATCTTCATCCGTCTTGCGAAAAGCGTGGGCCCTCTGTAGTTGACGCGTGCACAAGATGTGTGGGTCATGTAGGGACCACAACCTACTCCCAACTCTCATTGCATTTCTTGTATCTTAAAATATAACTAGGTATTAACAACTCGAGTCTCGTATCGAGTTATAAACTCTAATACATTTTATCATAAGTAGTAAGATAGAATAAATAAAAATACTAATTATAAGAGATATTAACTTAAAATTTTGAAAAAGTTTTACTTATAAATTTATTATTTCAATTATCTGCATGGTGAGTGATGTTATTAGTTATCTATTTGGTCATCAGTATTTAATTATTTATTAAATTTATTTGATAAAAATCGTCATAAATAAGAATTTAATGTGGTGAATGAATGAAGGTGAACTGAGGAGCATGATTATTTTTTTTTGAATAAAGTTACAAGAGTTTATAATTAATCAGTAAAACAAAATGCATTGATAAAATAAATAAAGTAACAAGTAAAAATATGAATTATTTAATTTGAGAATACAAAATATAAAGAATTTTATACTATAATAACTAAATATGTAATTTAATCAAACATTTTTCGGATAAGTTAACCACTTAATTTAACAAAGTTGAATGAATGGATGAAAATTGAACGAAAATAAAAACCATGGGGATGAAAAAAACAATTGTAAAGAACAGGGACAAAAAATCGTTATAAATATCATGCGACATTGACTAAAATCGTAATCTTAAAATTTAACCACAATCGCAATCTTGTAATTTAACAACGATAACAGTATTGTAATGTAAGCGATTGCCAGGGTCACGTTTATTTTTTTCTTGTATTTAACAACGATGGGAATCTTATAATTTAAGCGATTTTTAGGGTCAGGTTTATTTTTTTTCCTGCAAATTGTATGGTCTATTAATATTCTTTCCTAGTAATTGTAGGGTTATATAATTATTTGATTGTTTTTGTTGATTAAAGTTATAATAGTTTATAATTAATCAACAAAAAATGTATTGATAAAATAAATAAATAAAGTAAAACTAAAAAAATGTGACTTATTAATTTGAGAATAAAAAATATAAAGAATTGTCTACTATAATGACCAAATATATAATTTAATTAAATATTTCTTCGGATGAGTTAACCACTTACTTTAACAAAGTTGGATGGAAGGATGAAAATGGAGTGAAAATAAAAACCATAGGGATGAAAAAAGCAATTGTAAAGGATCATGGACGAAAATCGTTAAAAGTATTAAACTATAGGGACGGAAAGTTTACTTTATTATTTTATTAAAACAAAGGAAAACTTGTAATTTTAGCAATGTTCAAGGTCAATTGCTTTTTTTTTCCTCATAAATGTACGAGTATATAATGTTATATAGTCAAGTATTCAAAGAAGTCATCTTTCCTTGTGAACATGAGCACCATTTTTGTGGACATGAGCACCATCTATTTATTTTTTGGAGGGCAGCAGAAATTTTATTAAAACAAGCTAGTGAGATGCTAGGCAAAATAAAACAAGATTACAAAGGAAAATGGTCAAAGGGAGAACAACACCACTTACTCAAATAGCAATTCCTCTTCAAAGTTCCTTTAGCAAACATCCAAAAATAAGAAAAGCCTTGAATTTGAGAAAATAAATGAGGGATTGACTCCTTTGAACCTTGGTGAATGACTTCATTCCTCGCCTTCCTAGCCGCCCAAATAAAAGTGTAGATCACTGAATTGAAGGCATCGAGTCTGGACCCCTTTAACATTTGAAGAACTCCCCCAATTAAGGAGAGATTCCAATTGACCTTGGGGGGGGGGGGATCCGCCACCAATTACAGATACAGATCTCCATAATGATACTTTGAGCGATAAAACAATCGAAGAAAAGGTGATCTTCGGATTCTATGGCGGAATCACAACGGGTAGTTTTTTGATTCCAGAATAACACCTCTACTTGCTAAGTTCTCGAAAGTAGGAAGGCTATGATGTTGAGCTCGCCAAACTATCATTTTTACTTTACTGAGCACAAGATTCAACCACTTTGTCGTCAAAGATCTGTTATTCGCGAGCAACATCGAGACCATCTTCCTCCTAAGGAAGGCCACCGTGAATTCTTTTGAATTTTCCAAACTCTAAACTCATTTAGGATGATCTGGAACAATTTCCAGACTGAATAAAGAAGAAAGATCAATATTTATGTCCCCCAGATCTTTCTTAATGCTTATAATATCGCCCCAAGTACCACTCTTTTTTTTTATAAGAATACGTCAGCATGAGCCATCCTGTAGTAACCGTGATGTTAGGACATAAAATGTCCTTATTATGTGAAAGTTTTATAAAGAATCATTCTATTGTAAATAATAGAAAGGGAGGGCTTAAAATGTAAATTGTTGTATAGATAGAGGGGCTATAGTGTAGAGGTATATATAGAGATGGAGTGGCAATTGAGAGAGTTATGAGAGTCGTCTAAAGTGTTTGTGTGTGTAATTCAAGGTGTTTTGTACTTTCCACCATTGATGAATAACATGATGACTTCATGATCTCTCTCTCCTCTAATTGTTCTTGATTTCTTGTTCTAACAAGTGGTATCAGAGCAGGAATGGATTGGATTATCCATTTCGATCCTTAGAAATCAAGCAATTGGAGGTTTCATTTTGGATTTTTGAAGATTGGAGCAAAAATGGTGAAAATTGGATTGGAGCTTGAAGATTTGAAGTTTTTGATCTGGATTGATGATAGAGCGATTGTAGATTTGAGTTTTTAGTGCTTAATTGTATAGATTTGATGTATTTTTGAGCAAATATTGATGAATTTTCGAGGTTTTGTTCGAAGTTCATCAATGGAGGTCCTTTAATGGAGTTTTTGGATGGAGATTCATATGTCTCGAGTCTAATCTTCATATGTCTCGAGCCTAAAATGGAAAATTTCGTTCAGATCTGAAGTCTCAAGACCAGATCTGATGTTTCGAGTCCATTTATGGAAAATTTCGGTCAGAAAAAGTACGTCTCGAGCTCAATTTTCAAGAATTTCGGTCAAAAAAAAAATATATGGCTCAAGACATTCTCTTTCTTAAGGATGTCTCGAGTGTACTATATTTGTCTAGAGTGTACTATTTGGTCAGAAAAAGCATGTCTCGAGCATATTTTTCCAATTATTGAGCCATTTTAGTCATGTTTCGAGCATAAATAGTGGGTCAGGACTCGAATTGGATGAATCAGAGGTTCGGTCAGCAATTTGGTGCTCGGTCAGCACTCGAATAAGGGGTCAGAGCTCGAGCAGAGCTCGGTCAGCGCTCGAATCAGCGGTCAGAGCTCGAGCAGAGCTCGGTCAGCATCAGTTTCCTCGGTCAGCGCTTACAATCTTGGTCAGAGGCTCAAGCAGACGCTCGGTCAGCGCCTCAAGCTTCTGCTGACCGAGAATCTGACGTGGAGGAGCGCTGAGGTGGCGAATTTTAAGTGGTCCACGTGGTGTTTGGTGCAGACGTGTCAATTTTTTATTGGTCCACGTGTTTATTCGCGAAGCTGACGTGAATTTAGGGCTTATTTGGCAACTTTTAATTGGTTCAAGTGGCTTTTTATGACATCAATGGTCCCTGCTCTTTATGGTTGTTAACATGTTCCAGTTCAACCCCTGAAGTATTGGCTAAAATTTTTTTTTTCCGGTCATCAGGTGGTTCGAGATTAAAAGAGCTTCCTTATCAGAATTTTTTTAATGGGACGATTATTTGAAGAGCTGCAATGTCATATCTAGTTCAGATTTTATTTTTCTGATGCACGTTCAAGATCAAAGGATCAATCGAGCTTTCGAGTTTTATTCATTTGGGTCTAAATTTCTTGTTGGGCCGTAAAGTTCAGATTGGCCCAAGATTAATCACCAATATATTTGTAGTAATCCAAATCCAATACAATCCAGTTCCAGTTAGCTTCAGAAATCCCTGTGCTTAACCGGCCAATTTTTCCATCTCTATTTTTTTTCTAAACCCCAATAAAAGCCCAAAATTCAATTTTTCATTTCTTGAAAATTGAATTTCTTTCATTCCCTCATTTGTTCCAAACCCTTTGAAGCCAAGTCAGATTTGTAACGATCTCAGGACGACAATGATTGAGTTTTGTATTTGGTCGGATTATTCGGAAGGTTGATTTCCTGCTTTCTTTTCTTCAGAATCTAGTTCTTTAGCAGTTCTCTTCCCCTCACCAGCTTCAATGAGTGTACGGTTTCTTGTGGGCGGATTGTTCTAACCACTCATTGTTGTCGTGGCTTTTGCGCTTATCAGCACTGAAGTTTTGACGGTGGTGTTTATCTTCTGACTGTTTACGAAGATTGAGTCAATTCTTGATTTCTTTCTGTCTCTGAAGTTGTTTCGGGAATCGGCTACAAATTGCAAGTTGAATTTCTCTCATTTCCCCACTGATCAGATTCTTTGAAGATAAGCCGGATTTGTTATCGATATTCAGACTGTGGATGATTAGATTTTGTTTTCTGTTGGATTGGTTAGACGCCTGAGCTTCTGCAATCGTTCTTCTGGAGTTTTCCTTGTGGGAGCTAGACCGTTGACTGGTTTTTATCAGCGTTCTGAACTGATCACTTAGAGCGTTGAGAGCTATCCGTCATTGTTCTGGTTCTTGTGGATGCTAGCTCTTTGAGTGCTTTCTATCATTGTTCTGGCCTGATCAACTAGAACTTTGAAAGTTTGCAATCATTGATCTGGAGTTATGGTTGTGATCTAGACGTTCGAGTGCCGATGATCATCTGTCTGATTGAGAAGGTTGAATCAGAGTTTGATTGTGTTTCAGTTCTGAAGGTCTTCAGGAAATCGGCTAATTTCTTGATCAGTTGAGAGATTAAAGAAGATATGCGTCTCTTTTTAGTATCATCTCCCAACACTTTCATGATCATGGTGCTTCAATGATCCAAGCTTCTTGTAGGTATGCTTTTGTCAGAATCAGAGTTCTTGAGCTGAATGTTTTCTGATGTCGAACAGACTCTTTGTTCTTTGATGTTATACGGATGAACATCAAAGTGACTCGCACTTGTCTCTATCCCACCGGGGGTTGCACCAATTTGCTTACGGAACAGCAATTGAGTTCAGAGGCTTTCGGTTGTGCTTGAGTAAATTGACTCTGATGATCGTTTGATACAGAAGTTTGAGAGCTCGTTTTAAGGGGGAGCTTGGAATATGCAACGTAGCTGAACACTGCTAAAGTTTTCTTAAAGAAGCAGGGGGAGAAGATCAGAGATGCTTCTTTATAAAACTTTAGGGGGAGATTGTTAGGACATAAAATGTCCTTATTATGTGAAAGTTTTATAAAGAATCATTCTATTGTAAATAATAGAAAGGGAGGGCTTAAAATGTAAATTGTTGTATAGATAGAGGGGCTATAGTGTAGAGGTATATATAGAGATGGAGTGGCAATTGAGAGAGTTATGAGAGTCGTCTAAAGTGTTTGTGTGTGTAATTCAAGGTGTTTTGTACTTTCCACCATTGATGAATAACATGATGACTTCATGATCTCTCTCTCCTCTAAATGTTGTTGATTTCTTGTTCTAATACGTGAAGAAAAAAATTACGCCAGCCCATAAAGATTATGAGTTTGTTTTGAAACGCCACCACCATTTTGTTAAAAGGGCTATATTTATGGCCCTAAGACTTCCTATTTCAAGGCCTCCTAGCTCTTTTGAAGCAAGAATGTCTTTCCAAGCAATCCATGACATCTTGTTTTTATTTAGACATCCTCCACAAAAGAATTTACGCCTTAAGCCTTCAAGGGTAGAAATAACAACCTTAGGAGCTTTATATATCGAAAAATAAAACGTACCCAAAGAGCAATGCACAGATTTGCACAACGTGACTCCACCGGCAGTTGATAAAGTGTATGCTTTCCAATTTGCAAGCCTTGATTGGAATTTCTCAATAATAGGCGTCCAAGAGGAAACTTTTCTCATCGAAGACCCCACCATCGTTCCCAAGAATTTGAAGGGAATTTGAAGGGAATTTGACCCGCCGAACAGTTAAGACATTGAGCCATGTTGTTAATCTCAGAGGAGCTCACTCTAACTCCCGTCAAACTCGTTTTTGAAAGATTCACCTTTAGGCCAGAAGATAAATAAAAACACCTCAAAATTCTCAAAAGGTTTGTTGCGTTAACATTGGACCATCTGCCGACGAAGAGAGCGTCGCCCGCATATAAAAAGTGAGACAAAGAAGGACCATTTATATCACGTGACAATATTCAGTCTAAATATTCATGCTTTATTCAGACTCAACCTAAAATACAAACTTTATTTAGACTAAATAAAGATTAGGCGTTGATTCATATTGCCACGTGTTGCGATTTTGTTGGTACTCACGTTCACAATGAAATATAACTTCACATTTGAACTTTTCTCTAATGTTATATATATATATATATATATATATATATAGAAAGATGTTCAAACGAAAACGATAACTTTTTAAGAAATTTTTTTGTACGAAAAACTTTTTCATGTATATGATTTTGTACTGACAAGAAAAAAGGATGCGAATGAGTTCCATGCGAGTTAAAGTCACCGGCAAGTTGCGTACGTTATTAATCATATACTAATGGTTTTGTTCACGAATCATATGTGATTTTGTACGTAAATCATATATGAATTTGTACGTGAATTTTTCTATGTGAATAATATAATTTTGTACATCAAAAAAGTTTTTCAAAGACATGGAAGAAATTGGTCATTCTTCTTTGAATAAGATTTTATTCAATAGACATGGTAATTCCTCAAGATTTGATAGAAAATAATATAAGAAGAGATAAATAGGTTTTCTAGAAATTAAAAAAAAACAAACAAACAAGCGGGGATAGTGGGGACAAATTCAACCCTTTATCTTATAGTTATTTCATCTAGATGTTTTATACTAATTATTTAATTGGTAAAATTTGTTAAAGGAATCATATCAAATAAATTAGAAAAACGTCAAAAGTATATTTACTTATTTACAGAGGGAGGTTCAAACGAGAATGACATCAATTTAAGAGAATACGAGAATGACTTTTGTGTACAAAATCATATATGATTAACAAAGGAAAAATTCAGGTACAAAACATGTACAAAATCATATATGATTCATATAGTAAAACACATATGATTCATGTTGTTAATCATACATGATTAACAACTGCGCGGGTCACATGCGACTCATGACCAGCATGTGACCCGCCCGCTTCCCTTTTTTTTCAGTTCAGTACTTAATCATATATGATTTTGTACACAAAAATCCATTCTCTTATTCTTTTAAAAAGATATCATTTTCATTCAAACCTTAATATTTATCGATAGTGAATCATATTTTACTAAAAACTTTTTAAATAATGTAATATATTACTTAAAAAATAACCAAAAAGTATTAACTAGTCAACTCATAGGAGCTCATATTGGCTCAATGGTCGGAAGTAGGAACGCAATAAGGATACTGGGGGGCCATTACCCTCTTTTGATACATAAATAGTGTGTATTAACTTTGACGTTTGTGTGTGCACTTGTTGGGGTTAGTTTGTGGGACCATACGTGTGGTTGTATACATATTATAGTTATGTATAAAATTGTCTTCAAATTAATATAAATTACCTATTATATAAACCGAATATAAAGTAACTTAAGTGTAAACGACTAAAGGTTCTAGGTTTTAGGCTTATATCACCCAAACAATTTTCTATTTCTATTTTTATATAATTTATTAGGACAACATAGTCTAAATAGAATTGAAACCGAAGGTTTTGTTCAATATTTTTTGGGATCTAAATATTTTATTCTATTATTTTTCTCCCTCTTAGCTATGATGTCCACATTCTATCCTTGATGACCTAGATTTAAGCTATTACCTATTGAAACTTTTTACCAATCATGTCGATTCATCAATACGCGATAAGAAAATGGAAAAAAAGGCCACCAATATGAGATAAATGCCAATAACATAATTTTATCTTTTGCAATGGTTGTAGTTGCACAAGTTAAAGAAAGAAGTGAAAGGATTTAGCCTTGTTGCATGCAAGAAAGATAAAATGAAATATAACAATAAGATATAAAAATAATTAATTCTAAAACTGTAAACCATAATTAAGAACGTTTTATTTTCATGAACTATGAACGAGCATGGCATTTTTATTGTTTTATGATCCAGTTAAGTATGTGATTGGTAGAGAAAAATTCAAATGAAAACTCATAGTTCATTGTGAACATGAGGACCATCAAGATCGTGTTACGTGACACTTTTCATTTTGACTATCATGCATTATTCAGAGTGAATAAAACTTAAACACCTATATTCACTCTAACTAATACATGATATTAAGAGTAAATATTGACACATACCACAATTTTAATGGTCCTTGCATTTACAACAAAATTGAATAAGAATTAACATTTAAATCACCTGTGATCACTAAAGGTAATTCTCAATTCTTCTTTCGGTCAAAAGAATGTTATTTTGTGGCGAGAATTAAATGCCACGTGCGGTGAAGATTAAAAAGTTTGGATAACAAAAGTTGGAAAGGGATCATTAAAATCATTAGAGAATGCAACTTTAGTAACTTTAAAGTTTTTCAAAATATATTTATATTTCAAATATTAATCCTTTAAATAATTAACTTTTTTAGTTTAGGAAACTCGAATATATAATCTTTAAACTCATTAAAATGGAATAAAATATATTTTGAAATATTGAAACGTAAAATACCTTACCTGTATTATATTTTGAGCATTTAAGTTTTTAATATTTTTTAATAAATGAATTATTATATGTATAAAAATTAAAAAGAACAAAAATATGTCATTTTATCTTGATGTATCAACAGATTAATACAACAAACCAATAATAAGAAAGAAAATTTTCAATTCTACTAACCATTCGTTTATTTTCAGACTCAAATTATATCATCTCGTGATTTTCATTTGCATGAGTACATTACAATAATTTGTAAATTCTCCTATATATGATTGTTATTTGAATATCAAAATAAATAATAATTGATAGAAATGGAATTTTGTTACTAATATGTTGATACATCAACAAAGAAAATGTATATTTCTCTTGTCTTGTATAAGGAGATATTCTTTCAAAAATGATCATGGATTTAACTGTCTAAAAAATGTGAATGAATTGAGTTTTTATTATATTTTAGTAGTTTCAAAATTTTATTTGTTTCTATGTAGCAAATCTATGGCTTTTTTAGGAAACAAGAATGTGAATGAGAATGAAATTGAGAATAGAAATAAGCATTTTATTAATGCTGCTTGTTTAATCCAATATAATCAATGAAAAGTTGTTTCATATTAATAAAAATATTTTCCTCAAACTTGAAAATACAATAACCATAAGACTTGTGGCGTAAGGGTAAGACCTATGGGGGATGTGGATGGTATCTCGGCCATCTACCCCAGGTTCAAATCCCTTCGTGAGCATCTTGTGGCCAGCTTAGTCTTAGACGGCCGAATTTTCAGTTTCAAATTGCCAAGGATGTAGTCTAGGCAAAGCCTAGATGAACATTATCCAAAAAAAAACTTGAAAATACAATAGATGTTCCATTTAACATCAAGAAAAGGAACAATACATGGAAAAAAAACTAAGTAAACATAAAATTTTCATTTCCCCTAATTTGATCAAACCAATGAAAATTAATGGATCTATAGGAATGATTGCATTATATAATATCAAACCAAACAACCTTTTTCATTATCATTTTTATTCCTTATCCCCAATCAAACACCCCCTTAGTGTTTTTAACATACCTTAAGCCTTAACTTTAGTTGTCATAACGTAACAAAATTTTTATTTAATAAGAGCATCTTTAATAGACTTTTGAGAAAATTATAAAATAGAGAATAAAAGGTTAGGGTGCATTTGGTTGTGGAGAGTTTTTCACTTTTCTAGGAAAAAAATTCAAGGAAAAGAAATTTTTTTAAACACATTTGGATCATTTAGTTTTCTAGAAAAAAAATTCTCGTAAACCCTAAACCCCAAATTAAAAAAAAATGATTTTATTAGTTTTTCAAAACTTTCTAAATACGTTTTTTTAATATTCTAAAATGGAAAAATGAAAACACCACCATTTCAACCAAGCCCGTTTTATAAATTTTTTATAGAAAACTGAAAATACAAACTCAACTCCATTTTCTGAAAACGTTTCCTAGAATAAAAACAGTTTTCCAAGAAAAGAAAAATTTTAGAAAACATGTATTGGTCATTCAATTTTCAAAAGTTTTGGAGAAAAATAAAAGTTCTTTGTTTTCTAACTGCTATGTAAATTAGGAAAACTGATTTTAGTAGTTTTAAAAAAAGATTAAACGCATTTTTAATTTTTTAAAATGAAAAATAAAAATTTTAGTGTGCGTTTGGTTGTGAAAAATTGTTTTCATTTTCCTAGATAATGTTTTCAAAAAATAGAGTTGAGTTTTCATTTTCAGTTTTCTATGAAAATTTTAGAAAACGTATTTTGTTGAAAATGTGGAGTTTTTATTTTTCATTTTAGAAAATTATAAAATGCCTTTAATTTTTTTTTTTGAAAAACTACTAAAATTAATTAGTTTTCTAGTTTACATAAAGTTAGGAAAAAAAATTTTCATTTTATTAAAAAAACTTTTGAAAACTAAATGATACAAGGGTATTTTCTAATTTTCCTTTTAATTGGAAACTTTTCCTAGAAAACTTAAAATTTTTTTGTAACCAAACGCATCAACCAAATGAGACTTCCAATTTTTTCATAGAAAATTGAAAACAAAAACTCAACTCCATTTTTTAAAAATGTTTTCTAAAAAGATGAACACACTTTTCTACAATCAAATGCATCTTTAAAATTTCTAAAAAATTTACATCAACTCCAAAATTCCTATATTTTCAAAATATTTTATACATGTTTTTAAGATCAAGCTTTTTTATGTCTCATTCGTTCACATAGCTTTCAAATCTTAGTGTTTAGTGTGATACTTTCACTATATTTTATAAGCTTTGAATAGTTGATTTTGGATCTATGATGCATCAATCCTAGGAAAATGACTAAATCACAATTGGAAAAGAAATTATGAAGAATGACTTGGACAAAAGAATTATGATGTTAACTGAAAATTTAAAATCATAAAAGGGATGAAGGCATGTTTAGAATTATGATGACTAAATATTGTTTATATTAAGTATCTTTATTGTTTTGTTATTATTGTTTGATACAGGGAAGTTTCGAGTGTTCACGAGGATTTTTGGAGATGCTTGGAAACGTAGGAAACGATCCCAAAAGAAGATCAAAATCTTTCCTCACAAGATGAGAAACTTTTGCTTACGCGACTTATCTTGCGCACGTATTATCAACTATCCTACACAGATTGCGTTTATCTCTTTATTTCGTTATTGGAAATCGATTTCCCTTCAGCCGAGTTACATGCAACTTGCAACTGCTTTAAACACGCCAAGTAGAGTGTCGTTGCATTTGCATTTGCAAAGCCAAAATCCATATCCAAAGCAACAACCTCCATAGTTGACCAGATTGTTGACCACAATTAGAGTTTGGCCATAATCATTATTCTACCAACGATTTCCATTCCATCTTTGTTTATTTCTTATTTATTTATTTCCCTAAGTTTAGTTGAAATAATTATCTTTTCCTAGTTTAAGATTAATATTTAGTTTCCTAGTTTCTTTAGAATTAGAATTAATTCCATAGTTATCTTTTTCCTAGTTTTAGTTTATAAATAGGTTTATTACCTTCATTGTAATTCAAGCTTTTGATCAATAAAATTATTCTCTTTTAGAGTTTTTAAGAGTTTTCTCTTATTTTCCGAGTTCTACGTTGTTAGACTCTTTACCTTTTTGGATTCAGACGTTTGTCGATCCTTTCCGCGTTTCCCACTGCGTCATTGTTGCTTGTGGTACAGTGTTGGATTTTGTTTATCATTCTGAAATTCAAATAAGTTTTCAAGGACTTAAGGTTCTTGGTTCACCATCATATGCAAAAGATACACTTAACATGATGAAGTCTGTAGTTACGGTATACTTTTTTTAAGCATAATGAAATATTTGATGATTAAGCTATTACACGAAGTAAATATTAAAATTGTTGCGTCTAATTATGAATGGTGGTTTGTTTTGTAACATCCCAAAGCCCAAAGCTATAGGTTGACCCAATAACTTCGAGTCCAACTAAAAACCATGCATGGTGGAAGTTATTAGTAGCCTATGGCTTGAGGCTTATAAGGAGCTTCCAAATTCTACCATCTATCCATGTGGGATGGGTTGTCACAAACTCCCTCACTTGAAATCCTGACGTGCTCGTCAGGCTTATCCAGAATTTTTCTCTCCTTATCCTCGGCGATGTGGGATTCGCCTAAGATGTTACCAACATCCCCCCTCGAGGACTCACCACTCCCAATGAGGTTTGCCCCACCATCCTGATGGTACAAGGATCGGCTCTGATACCATCTGTAACAGGCCAGGAGACTGTGGTTCGATATTTTCCGCTTTGGAGACACAGGGCCCTAACCGATCACCCCTACTCCCTCACGGTTTGCTTTGGAGTTGCCCAGTCCAAGTCACAACCCAAAACGCGTCTCATCAGGTGAGGTATCAACACACCTTATAAGGAGTGCTTCGTCCCACATCGGTTGGTGAGGGGAACGAAAGACTCCTTATAAGGTGTGTTGATACCTCACCTGGTGAGATGCTTTTTTGGGTTGTGACCTGGACTGGGTAACTCCAAAGCAAAACCGTGAGGGAGTAGGGGTGACCGGTTAGGGCCCTGTGTCTCCAAATCGGACAATATCGAACCACGATCGCCTGATCTGTTACATGTTTCAACCTCGATGGGTACACGATTCACCCTATCCAATCAGAGTTCCTCGTATAGCTGGGTCTTGGGTTTAGGGATTGGGATACTTCGGGGCTGTTTGTTTTTTAAGAGGACTGAAATCTGAACTCTTATTTCACTTCTGAATTATAAAAGCTGATATGAAAGTCTGAAATCCTAATCTACAAGAGTGTTTGTTTTTCAAATATCTGAAATCTGAAGTCTAAAATCTAGATTTAAAACACAATTAAAGAAAATAGAAAAAATATCCACGCCTCCTTCCATTTGATAATATCTTCTATTTAAAATATAAAAAAAACCACAAAAATAGGATTTGGTATATCAGTCAAAGTAGAGAGAGAAAGAGAAATAAAAATGAAAAACCTTTTAGAGAGAGAGAGAGAGTAGAGAGAAACAATGGTTATCCATCAGATCCGCCGTCCGTCTCCATCCTCCTTCCGCCGTCGCCGCCCCCGCCCCCTCCTCCTCCCTCCGGCGTCGCCGCCCCCTCCTCCTTCCGCCATCGCCGCCATCCATCCTCCTCCACTTCCCATCTTCCACCGTTGCCACCCCCTTCTCCACCATCTGAGATCTGAGGAGGTAAACCCAGAACAGCCGTCAACGGCGGCGGACTGCTATCACCGGCGGAGACAGTCGCCGGCGGCGATTACTGATAAAAGACAACTTGAGAAGATGGAGGAAGAAGACGATAGGATATTTAGAGGTTTTCAGAGGGTCGACTGTCACTTATTTCTTCAGACGAGTTTTCAGATATTAGAGGACTGAAAGCTTAAAAAAAACAAACACTCTGAAACTTGGAAGCTCTGACCGAATGAGATTTCAGAGGTTTTCAGTGAGGAAATTTTAAAATCAAACAGCCCCTTCGTCTCCACCCACCTAGATGGTATTCTCCACATTCCACCTCACCCAACTCCACTTCAGTTATTACTTTTTTATATTAAGTTATACTACTTTCATACTAGTTGTTTTATCATTACTTATGAATAAGAATTTTTTATTATTTTGCATTGTTTATCAAACATGCACCTCAAAATGTGCACTCGTTCATCTTCAATTGGTCTATAACATTAGCATGCACTTCGAAAGAACATACATCCTTCGGAACATTGGGACAATAACAACAAAATTGGCTCATTTTTCAAGTATTTTCATTTATGTAAGATTTAAGGATTTTCCTTATTCAACTCGTTCTAGTTTTAGATTTTAGTTACTAGCATCATTAACCAACCAACATATGATTAAAGGTTGTGTTGATCTCCCATTAATTCTATCGCATTCTTTAAACAAATTGTGAATAACACACACATATATATATATATATATATATATTTTGTAGTTTCAAAGTCTACAAATGTGATTAGACAAACGAGAATACATACCCAATTTATCATCATATTTTTAGTTTTAGGAGACTTTTTTTCAGAACCTATGAAATTATGATAACATTGAAAACTAGTGCATCATGTGCTATTTCATATGATTTTTTTTGTATCAAAGACAAGGGTTTAAAATATTGATTAACATATATTTATTTCACAGTAAGTTTGCTTCACATGTGCTCGGTCCACAATATGCACATATTTTACGTGTTTGTGAAACATAAAATACACATAAAAAGGTTTTACATTGTGAACCAAATACATGTGAAAGAATCACATTATTAAACAAATATATGTTAATCAACCCATTAAATACTATCCTATACGAGAAAAAAAATCATATGGAACTAAGGTGTAAGGTAGAAGTTTTGAGTGATCTCACAAATTTTAGAATTCTTAAATGACTAAACCCCTATATTTATGTATATATAGGCCACGGTTATTTTGCATCCCATTAAAAGGTAATAACCCCATGCAACTCTCATCTAAACCATTCATTTAGCACATTTACTAATTCCTATCGACTTTCTAAACTTTTTTTACCCGATTTCATCGAATTTTTGCAACAAATGTTGATGCACATAATAGTTTATGTGATGTATGACATGAAATTGATACTTTTAAGAAACAATATGCATTCTATGTTACCACATACATTTAATGAAAATATTATGCATTGCAAGTAAGATTATTGCATGAAATCAACAGTTATTGATGAATCGAGTAATCAATAATAATTAATGAGCTAAATGTATGGTTTGAATAAGGGTTGCAAAATAACCTACCCATTATTATTTATGTGAGATAAAATTAGGTGGCGTTTGGTTTCTAAAATGTTTTTATATGAAATGAAATGTATAAAAGTAATTTGACTTTAAAGGAATTGGAATGAAATGTTGTCAAATTTGAATACTCGTATCATTGACAAAAATGGAATGAAATGTATTAAAGAAATTGAAAATCTGTTTGTTTGATTTACAAAATATAATTTTGAAATTGAAATGAAACTTTAGTAATGACCAAAATATCCTTTTTTAAAAACTTTAATTTTTTACATAAAAATACTCTAATAAAATAGCCATTAAACATCCTTTCAATAAAAAAAATATACATTAAGCACTTTACTTTTAAATTAAAAATACTCTAAAAAAACAACTATTAGACAGTTTAATAAATTAAGTATTAAATACTTATGTAAAATATTAAATGATTTAATAAAATAATTCTTAAGTAATTTAATAAAATAATTAAAAACAATAGTTAAATACTTTAATAGAATTTTTTTGTTCATTATGTTGTATTTGATCAAAGTTCTTTCAGGTATAATAATTTTTTTTTTCATTTTATCAAAATATGTAGTACTATTGCTGAGTAAAGTCAGATTTATTTATTTATGAAATTTGACAGAATTTAGAGATTCATCTAGTGAAAAAAAGTGAACCAAACGAGGGAAGAAATTTGGAGAATTATTCATCTCTTTTGGGAATGAATAAGATATGCAATTTTGCCAAATTAATTTGAAGACATGTATAGCTACCTATATACTTGATTATAATGTTAGTTGTTCATCCATAATGTATTAATTATGATACCAATACATTGACAATATGTTATTAACTAGTTTCTTCATATAACAAAGTCTATAAGAGACATTTTTAAATAGAGCTTGTATAATATGATAAATTAAACTTGTTTTTGTCAAAGATGGAATGAAGATGAACCCACCTTTTAAAGGGGAGAGGATTCACTTACTTGTACCCAAAGAAGCATAGATGGGGATGGGGATTGCGAAACGCACTCATATCCGCTGCTTCTTGTCCCTACAACAAACATATTTGAAGACGACAAATAAAAGAAACATGGTAATAAAGTAGTGATTATTACAACAAATAAACAATTAACTAATTTTAATTTGCTTTAACAGTTGCGTTTGTTGGATAGATGATGCAATTATAAATTCATTGATAGAAGACGGAATTATAAATATGGAAGTTTGTAAAAAAGGTGCTATCTTATCTTGTTAGGCAAAAGAAAATAGTATGGAATTGTATAGTGTTAGGACCAAATTGTCCTAATTAGTGAAAGTTGTATAAAGCAAGCTTTGTGCTTAATTGTATTATTTAGCTTATAGAGCAAGCTTTGGCATATAGCTTATAGTGCAAGCTTTATCATTTAGCTTATAGTGCAAGCTACACCTATATATAAAGGTGTCTTGAGGTTAGTTGTTAAACATAGAGAGAAGTCGAGAAAGAGAAGCATAATCCATGAGAGTCGATTAGAGTTTAGTGTGTGTTTGTGTGTGTTTTCTTGTAACCGTGGGAGCTCTCGAATAAATCAAGAACACCTTCTTTTGCTATCGATTCTTGTTGCTTTCTTCTTCTCTACCCCTGAATCCTGCTGAAACGGACCAACAAGTGGTATCAGAGCCAAACAAATCATCCGATTTGAACGATTTTTCAGCAGATTCAGCTATTTTTGTTGTGCGATATTGTTCTGGGTAAGTTGGCTGTTTGGGTTTCCCGAATCGGAACTCGGACTCCCGAATCGGAATCTTGTTTCCCGAATTGGATATTAGTATCCCGATTCGGAAGACTTGACTCCCGAATCAGAACTTTCATTAACTCCCGTTTCGGATTATTTGTTTCTCGAATTGGAAACTTTGTTTCCCGATTCGGAAAACTTATTCCCCGAATCGGACCTTTTGGAAACCCTGCATCAGCCTAAGATCTTCAACTCATTCACCGAATTGGGATTTATATAATCCCGAATCAGTGAATTGAACAACTTCCGAATCGGGACTCATATTTTCCCGAATCGGGACTTGAACATTCCCGAGTCGGACGTCGGATTTCGAGTTGGACTTCGTGAATCTTACCTACTTTCTGGAAACCTTTTAACCTACATCAATGACTTATATCTGGAAAGCATGTGTGGTATAATTTCGCCATTTGTTACAACACATGGAATAAACAACAATTTTACGCTTCCAACCTAAGATTTCCTCTCGCTATTCATGGATTTCTTCCCATGCCGGATTTGTAACGATTTCAGAATGACGGCGATCGGATTTTGTATTTGGTTAGATTACTCAGAAGCCTGACGCTCTGCAACCATTATTCTGGAGTTTTTCCTTGATGGAATTACTCCTCTTAGGAGTGAGAGTTGAGTTTTTCCTTTGGATGCCACCTTCGGTGAATGGTACTATTGTTATGTGCTTAATTCCTAACCATTTTACCGTTGTGGAGGCTCGGTTGCGATCTAGAATTTTGAGTGACGGTCGTCATCCATCTGACTAAGAAGACTAGATCTGGATATCGTTACTTGATATTTTTGAAAGAATTCAGGAAATCGGCTAATCCTCTGAACAGTTGAGGGTCAAAGAAATAAAGCTTATCGTGAAGCAACTTCTCCCAGTTTTTCATTCCATATGATGTTTCTGTGAACCAAGTTCAGCTCTTATGCTGAATTCCTACTCAACACGCGCTGAAACTGAAGATAAAGAGCTACAATCGAGGGGGAGCTTGAAGATCAAAGTGTTGTTGAACATCGCCAAAGACCGGAGATGCTTCCTTTATAAAACTTTAGGGGGAGATTGTTAGGACCAAATTGTCCTAATTAGTGAAAGTTGTATAAAGCAAGCTTTGTGCTTAATTGTATTATTTAGCTTATAGAGCAAGCTTTGGCATATAGCTTATAGTGCAAGCTTTATCATTTAGCTTATAGTGCAAGCTACACCTATATATAAAGGTGTCTTGAGGTTAGTTGTTAAACATAGAGAGAAGTCGAGAAAGAGAAGCATAATCCATGAGAGTCGATTAGAGTTTAGTGTGTGTTTGTGTGTGTTTTCTTGTAACCGTGGGAGCTCTCGAATAAATCAAGAACACCTTCTTTTGCTATCGATTCTTGTTGCTTTCTTCTTCTCTACCCCTGAATCCTGCTGAAACGGACCAACATATAGCTATTCATTAAATTATCATGTCGGACAAGTTTTGTGTAACAATGCATTTATGTTTCTTTTTTGTTTATAATGTGTAACACATTTTGGAGATGCACCCTTTCTTACAACCTTCCAAGCTTCATAATTGTTTTTTGTTTCATTTATATACAACTTACTTTATATAATAAAGGACATATAACCTAAAGAAGAAATAAATATGCATTACACGTTCAATTAAAAGTCAAAGATATTTCCATATGCATGCATATTGATAGGTATAGAGATGTAACGCATTTTCAAAGTTATTGAAAGTAGCATTATCGTAAAACGAGTTCCTGTTTGCTTGTATAAGAAGAATAAAACTGAAAAAGGACCAACATTGATTAACAAGCAATAATTAGGCACATGGATTACGGCAATAGGTGACCGTGTAATGTTATGTTGCTAATTGCGGTTAAATGACAGCTATTTGTTACTTTCTCGGTTTTTAGTTTGATTATTGATATTATTAGTTGTGCTCAATCTAAAAGAGTTATTGAGTAGAAAATAGAGGTTTCAACATATATAGATATTGAGAGTTAGTCCAAGTCTAGTTGATGTATGCCTCTAACAATTCCTTTCCGACAAAGGTTAGACAGGCGTAGATTGTCTTAGTGTGTAGAGATGGAAATTAAAGGAATTGAAGTGTTAGAGACATACATTAACTAGACTTGGACAAAGGTTTTCTTGTTAAATGTAAGAATATTTAAAACCCATATTACTCTCTAAAAGAACCGTTAATAATATAATAAAAGTTCAAATATCTATAAACGAGAAATAGGCATGGGAATGGGTCGGGTTTGAGGCGGGGACCCCGATCCCCATCGCCGTCCCCGAGCCTTCATCGTCATCCCCGTCCCCTTCCCCATCCCCACCGGGGAATTTTATCATATCCCCATCCCTGCACCCAACGGAGAACGGGGATCCCCAACGGGGAAACAGGGATTTTATATCCGTTTATATAATCTGTTTTAAATTAAATGTTTTGAGATACGATACGTGTTTAAATCTCACATATGTCCAATAAAAACTAAGAATGTAGAGTGTAATAATTTATAGACGTAATCGTATAATAATTTATAAACGTAA
Organism: Centaurea solstitialis; assembly: GCA_030169165.1. NCBI lineage: Eukaryota > Viridiplantae > Streptophyta > Magnoliopsida > Asterales > Asteraceae > Centaurea > Centaurea solstitialis. Next base: position 33,188,527 of record CM058046.1, read on the forward strand.
TACCAAAACAAATCAAACTTAATCCTAAAATTATTTTTAATGACACACGTTCCAAAACGTATCAATTAATAGTCAAAACCACATCAATTAATATTCATAATTTATCGCAATATGAACAACCATATAAGGATATAATAGAAAAACAATATATAACTTAAATAAATACTTAATATATATACGGGTACGGGTATGAGGCGGGGCGGGGAGTGCTAAACCCGTCCCCATCCCCAATACCCGGTTTACCGGGGAATCCCCGTCCCCGACCGGGTCGGGTGGACCGGGTTCCCCGATGGGTCGAGGACAATTCCCATGTCTAACGAGAAATGTCCAGATTCAGCCAAAGTGAAAAATTAAAAACTAAAATTAACTGGAATTGGTACAACTAATATGCCTATAAATTATTAAACTTTAAATATATAAATATATCTTTAATTTAAGTATACCCGCATACACAAAAAAAGTCTAAACCTGATAATTTTTTAAATTCCATCTAGATTTTCACAACTTTATATTGTCTACCACAATCAATTCTATGTAATTCTTGTATAAATATGAAAAAATATTTTAATTAAAGTGTTTTCTTGTCAAATGCAACTTTGATTAATGTTACTAAACCATAATTATAAAAATCTAAGTAAATAATCTACGACTATAGTTTGAATAAAAAACCCAAGTGTAGAATATGAACATCAAGTTTTAGCCAACTAGTCTCTCTCAAAAAAATTTAGTCAACTACTTTGTGTTAATGTTATGCATATTACATATCAAAATTTTGTGGTGGTCCGTAAGGATTCTATAAGTTAATAACAGTTTGTAGGGGGGGGGGGGGGGGGGGAGGGGGGTTAAATACAAACACAACAATATGATATACTTTTTAAATTCTAATGTTTATTGGTTAATGAATCAATATAGAATTTACAATATTGTTGCTAGGTAAAGGATAAACCCAATGTAAACAATCTTAAGAAGACACATAACCTTTATTTTGCACAAGTAATTAAGAAACATTAGAAGAAGAAACATGCACTTAGAGAAAAAGTTATGGACGAGAGGGTAGAAAGAGGTAATCAGATTAGAGATGTCTTCTTTGATATTTATACCTCTTGCATTAAATGCAAGTCGAACCCATCTTCCACGTGTCATCTTGTTAGGTCTAAAGTAAAACCAGGCTTAGGGGCTGTTTGGCAGTTGCTAAATGGTTTGGTGTTAGATGATTAAATGGTAAGAATGATTAAGAGGCTCTTATGATATGGTGCAAAATGAAATATGGTGGTTTGGTAATCATTGAGCATGAAATCAGGACTCTAAATGGTTAAGAGACATCCAGGATACTAAATCGTTCAGAGGGTTTTGGAACCATTAAGAGCCAATCCATTTTTTGCCAAACATGATTCACCTCTTAACGATTCAAAGATTGCCTCTTAATGGAATTGTTAAGAGGTAAACAAGCACCACCTTAGTTTACAAGGTATTATAGAAAGGGGGTTGAATAAAATACTTAATTCTTGAACACAAAGAGATACTTTTTAAATTCTTTTATTGAAATACTTCAAAAAAATTACACTTAGTACACTTAGAAATAGATTTCTTGCAGAAAACAAACAACTAACAGCTATTTAAAACAATCTAAACACTTAGAGAAAATAAAGAACACAACTTCAAAATACTTAGTAAAAGTATGAACTTTGGGATTTGGAGAACTCTGATGATTTCAACTTTTGTAGGAGAGAAAGCTTGAAGGTGTAGTAGTGCATGTTGCAAGGCCTCTTCCATTTATAGTCTCACATGCATTGATTGCATGAGACACTTGTTATCTTGTCACTTAAGGAAGCACTGTTGATAGTGCAAACAAATGAATCCTTTTTGACTCCTTTGCCAAAGTGACAATCATTTGTGAATAATTTGCATTGAACCTAATGCTTAGACAAATCTTCAGAGACAACTATTTTTGCAACATAGATATCCTGACAAACTAAGGAATGACTTTATCAAAAGGGATATGGGGTATCAAAGGACAACCCATTTTTTTATCTGATGAGTAAAGACATTCATTGTAAAAAAAAGGATAAGTCATGACATTAGCAAGGAGTTTGCTGATTTTGGACATCTCCAAGTCGGCAACACTGATTTTGGTGGAACCAGAATGGCAGGAATAGTACTGATTTGCAACTTCATAATCGGTGAAGAAGTCTTGACATAGTTAGTTGATAACTTGGCTTGTGAGCTCACTTCATCTTTGATCCACTTCATTGTGTAGCTGAGATTGTGTCGATTGATCTTTGATTCACTAATGCTTTGATGTACCTGAGTTATCATGAAGAATCCATAAGTATTTCTAAGTATAAAGATAGAGTTTGATCGAAAGACATCTTCAAATTCATGTCTCCACAATCTCCCCCAATTTGAGGATGTCATAAATCCTTAAAAACATACTAACTTCGTAAAACATATTTGACCCATTTTACTTTTTTTGGGGTTCTATTCACATAAATGATGTTTTTATTTTTCTTTTGTCCTGTTATTTTAAGTATATCTATTTACAAGTATCTAAACTATCATACACAAATTGAAGAAAAGTAATATCCACATGAAATAACTAAAATCACTTTGTATTAATCGATTCAGTAGAGTACGTCGGTGATATTACAGAACAAGTACTTTTGGACACATAGATAAGAAAGGAAATAAATTACTCAACATCTTCAGGGAACAAAAAACGATAGTCAGGTTCAATCTTGTGAATTTCATCTAGCATAGCCTTGTGGAGATCAGACTCGAAGGGAACAAACTCGACAAGACCTTTAAGAAGGATGACATCAACGACGAGGGTTTGATCAACTTTGAAGAAGCATCTTTCTCCAGATCCATTATCAAAGAACATTCCCAACTCAGGTTGGGTGTTGACTTTGCTGACGGCTAGATTAGTAAGGGTTGGAGTTGAGAGATCGAAGTTATCAAATCTTGGAATCATTCCTTTTAACGATAAAGGTGTGGGTGTAATCCATATGTATGAGCTCCAGGGTTCAAGCCTTGGGCACCACACTTTTGCCAATGGGATGCATGCAAAGAGTGAGGGACAGATGTGGCAGGGGCGCCCAAAGGGAGGCGTATACCCCTTGCAGCCATAAGCTTGAAGAGATTGGCAGGGTTGATCTTTTGAAAGGCTTCTTTGAAGTATTTAGCTCCATGGTGACAATGACTCTCTTTTCTTTCTCTGTGTGCTTGATTTTGAAAGTGTCTAATTTTCTTGACATTTTTCATAAGTTCTTCAAAGAACTTCATGACTATTTACTAGAACAATACACGACAATTACTCGATGGTAACTGATAGATCTCAAAACTTTTTCCAGCACTAATAGGAAAAATAAGCAACTTTAAGATAACTTAAATTTGAGTTGTGAGTGAAAAAAGTCAATGACCTTATGACGGTTAGAAGATTAATACTCGATAACAACTTCATGACGAACATGATGGATCGCTCACTTGATATGAACTCGATGGCCTATTTGATATATCTTGCAAACTTAGGTTGAAAATGATGTTTGGTGACAACTAATTAAAGCTCATTGCTAACTAATAAAGCTTGATGGTCCCTAATAGAAGCTAACTAATAAACTTGATGACAAACATGATGGATCGCTCACTTGATATGAATTCGATGGCCTATTCGATATATCTTGTAAACTTAGGTTGTAAATGATGTTTGGTGACAACTAATAAAAGCTCATTGCTAACTAATAAAGCTTGATGGTCCCTTATAGAATCTCAAAGGTTACTCAAGAATGAAATATAAGATCTATGAGCAAAGTTATAATTATGGAAAGATTTAAGAAAGTGGGTAATTAATTACAAAACTTGAAATGCCATATTGTTTTACTAAGACCTCGTACCAAGATATATTTTTAAGTTTCATGTTATTTCGAGATCGTCGCTATGACAAATAATTGAAGGCCACTCGACCAAAGGTTGTTTATCCCATTAATCCTCCTTAGTGAGTTATAGATGATCTTCTATACTTGATGCATTTGTAAGTTCTAACTAATATCATAGTCAACAACGGAGTATTTTCAGTGCATGCTAAATATTTATCTTAAAAATAGAACTTAAATTGACCTCAAAGCCTCAAATCAAAGAAAACCTTAAAGCCATGTCGAAAATATAGTTGAAGATAAAGACATGAAGACCTAAAGCAGTTTCACTAGTTGTAGAAGTTAGAACTGATTAAGCAAGACCTCAACAATGTCCCATCTCTTTAGTTGAACCAAAATCTTGAGTATCAAGTATATGTCTTGTCCACTATTGTAAAAGTCAAATCCATGCAACATAGTAACAAAAGGTACAATATAACTATTTCTTTATTGTTCTCTTTAGTGCATGACCACTATCATACATTGTTCATATGCGGTCAATGTTCGTCCCATTGAAGGACAAGGAGTGCCTGCAAACCTCTCCCCAATGACACATGGACTATACATGCAATATGCGTTAAATGCACCTAGTATAAATAGTTGAGAAAACCCTATTTCTCACTATTTTTGTTGTCTTCGTCTTCTTTGCTCGTTTTATTCTCTCTAAGTGTTTTATGTGATAGAGTGTATGTGCATTATCTACCCATTGGTTTTGGAGACTCTTAGTGTTCTTTGTTAACAAAGCGTGATTCTTCTATAGATTACGTTTTCACATTATCTTCTTTTGCCAACAAACTGTAAAATTCTCAGGACCAACAAAGGTTTTTTATTGCCAAAAAAGGCCTCTTTCACCTTGAATTTTTGCCTTTTTCATCAAATTTGACTTTCTAGTTTCTTAAAATCTTTGATTAATCATTACTATTACCACAAATTATACTTCCATCTTTGAACTTGAAAGTCGAGATACGCAAAATCAAAGTTCCGAGTCACATGACTTCAACATTCCAATGTGTGTTCCCATAATCTCGTACTTAAATTATTCAATATTTTGACATACCATTTCAAAGTTTTCTAACTAAAAGAGACATTTTTCATCGAGCATCAACTTCAGCCTATGTTACTTGTGTTCTTTGCCATTTTTGTCTTGGCTTCGTTTTCAAGTAGCTAATCAAGTGGAAGAGGGAAAGAGTAAGATAAAGGAAGAGGAAAGGACAAAGAATCATACTTTTCTAACAACTAAATATTAAAGGGGTATTTCTAAAATAAAGAAAAAGATAAGAATGAATGTAATTTCAATAATGGAACATTAGAGCATTTTGATATTGGAGGCCTCGTTAGGTATAGAAACTCAGAACCCTTTTGAACCTTTTTTTATTGGCCTGCTCCACGCCCAATTAAGCGAAGTTTCATCTGATACAGATCGGTTTCGAGTTGTATAGAAGATTTTTAACTATTTTTGGAAACCGGGAAAAAGGACTCAAAAAAAGAAGAAATTCAAGTGCCGAGACATAGCCAACCTCGCGGCGCGAGACCGTCGCTGATTGCTTTCCGCGACGGAACATTCCGGAAGATGTTGCGTTTATTTGCTTATTCAAATATTTTATTACTTAATTTAGTTTGGAATTATTACCTTTAATTAGTCTTCTTTTCTATTAAGTTTAGGATTTATCTTTGATAATTATTTTAATTGTTTTCCAAGTTAGAATTAATTAGGTTTATTTAGTTTCCATAATTATTTCCTAGCTAGATTATAAATAGGTTATTAGGCTTCTTTGTAATTCAGATTTCAATTAATATATTTTCTTCTCTTTGAGAGTTTTTGAGATTTATTCTCTTGTTTTATTTCTTTCGTTTGAAAGACCTATTATCGGGATTAGACGCTAGTCGATCCTACCACGCATCTCATATTCCGCACTGCGTCAGTTAGTATCAGAGCCAGACTCCCTGTCTCTTTTCCTTCAGATGGCATCACCACAACCATACATCAATCACGCAAGTTTTGAGGCAATTGCCATGGCTTTTTCCACGGCCCTCAACACTGCCCGCGCTAACCTTGCCAATCAAATCGACACTCCCATCATCGAGCGTCGAAGAAGAGATAGGCATCCCGATTATCGTAACCGGGTTAGTTTTCCTAGCCCCAAATTCGAAAAAAAAAGGAAGAAAAACCCGTTAAGCAAAAAAGAAACGCACACGCCCTTCATACAAAAGCGAAAATTCCGTTTTTCTATGGAACCTTGGAAGTGGAACAATTTTTAAATTGGCAAAACGAAGTCGACCGGTTCTTTGAGGTTATCGAGATTCCTAGAGAAAAACAAGTAAAGTTGGTTGCTTTTCACCTAAAGGGCAACACATCCGTTTGGTGGGACAAAGTGGTCAAGAAACGCCAACGCCAACGAAAAAGACCGATTCAATCATGGAAGCGAATGAAACAACTCATGGAGGAGCGATTCTTGCCGGAAAAGAAAGGAGAATCACCGGAGATCGCCGATGAGGAAATCGTCCCCGTCGTGACCAAACTGCCATCTGTCACGATTGAGCCGCCACAAGAAATCGTCTCAGTCATAATCGACCCACCACCCGTCGCGACCGAACCACCACTCGTCGCAATTAAACCGCTTCAAGAATCCATCCACGTCGCAATTGAACCGCCACAAGATGGTATCGCCACCGCGACCGAGCCGCAACAAGTCCTTACCAAGACTGACGAGCCAGTCGTTGGAAAAAATAAAGATCTGAAAGTTGAGGAGATTCCCGAGTTGAATCCTTTAGCGCAAGAAGTTGTCCTCGACGTTCCCGACCCCCAAAATCGTTGCCTAAAAAAACCCCTAAAGATAGTTCCTCTGTCATGCCAACGACCAAGATTTCGGCTTACACGAAGTCGATTCCGTATGATATGCCATTGGTTCATTATCCTTACGAGATGGATGAAGTCACGCTTACATGGAGTCGCACACAACCTGCGGAAGTCGATCCCGTTTTGAGTTTCAAAGACCAACCGAAAAATATGCTCTACGATCTAATGTTACATTACGACCCCGAGAAGTTAAAAGATCTACATGAGAACTCGAGGTCGAGTTCTTTTCAAGTGGGGGTGTCTGATACAGATCGGTTTCGAGTTGTATCGAAGATTTTTAACTATTTCTGGAAACCGGGAAAAGGGACTCAAAAAAAAGAAGAAATTCAAGTGCCGATACATAGCCGACCTCGCGGTGCGAAGCTATGGCTCGCGGCGCGAGACCGTCGCTGATTGCTTTCCGCGACGGAACATTCCGGAAGATGTTGCGTTTATTTGCTTATTCAAATAGTTTATTACTTAATTTAATTTAGAATTATTACCTTTAATTAGTTTTCTTTTCTATTAAGTTTAGGATTTATCTTTGGTAATTATTTTAATTGTTTTCCAAGTTAGAATTAATTAGGTTTATTTAGTTTCCATAATTATTTCCTAGCTAGATTATAAATAGGTTATTTGGCTTCTTTGTAATTCAGATTTCAATTAATATATTTTCTTCTCTTTGAGAGCGTTTTAGATTTATTCTCTTGTTTTATTTCTTTCGTTTGAAAGACCTGTTATCGGGATTAGACGCTTGTCGATCCTACCACGCATCTCATATTCCGCACTGTGTCATCATCCTAACCAAACTATTATAAATTTGCTCTTTTTTCATATATATAAACTGAAGATTTCAACTACAACCGTTGTTGTGGTGCAGTATTGAGGTACGAGAGATGTGATCAAATATTCTAGCTATTGAGTTTATTATGGTTAACTTTTTACGATCACCATAAATTAGGATTGGTTTGAGTATAGCCTTTCATTTCATACATACATACATACTTATATAGAGAAAGGTTCAAACAAGAACAAAGTCAATTTGCAAGAACAAAGGTACAATTCTGGATCACATGTGATGTAGATCCCACATAATAAAAAATCATATACGATTCAGGTGGGTCCCACTATTAAATCATATATGATTTATTTAATGATGGGTCCCACATAACATGTGGCTCAAAATGCATTCTTTTGTTCATACCAATGAGGTTGTTCTTGTATGAACCTCCCTCTACTTATATATATATATATAGGGGTGGGTTTAAATGTGAACCGCTTTTTAGTTGTGAACGTGAGTACAGCCGAGAGCGCTACACGTGACGGATGACTAGGTGCCACGTCAGGTCCACGGCGGATGACTAGGCGCGATTCATGGGAGGGCATTGAATTAAAGGGGGGGGGGGACCACACTCAAAGTCGCCTTTATTGACTAGTCTCCGCCACATGTCGCACTCTCGGCTGTCTTCACGTTCACAACCAAAAAGTGGTTCACATTTGAACTTTCCTCTCTCTCTCTCTCTCTCTCTCTTTATATATATATATATAGATAGAGAGAGAGAGAGAAAGAGAGAGAGAAAGAAAAAATAGTTCAAATGAGAATTGCTAAAAAAATACGAATCAGAGAAGTGATCTCAACGTTGACTAGTCAAAGATTGCTGCTTTGACCGATCAAAGCCGTCATCTATGATCTCTACCATTGATGGACACGATTCACAGAGGATGATTGGTCAAAGCCGGCTTTATGATTTCTACTTCGTATTTTTTAGCGCTTCTCATTTGAACCTAATAATATATATGCAATTAGCTTCAAATATGAACTCAATTTTGGTTGTGAACGTGATAACCACAAAAATCACGTCACGTGGCAATATTCACCCTGAATAATGCATGTTCAGAGTGAATATTGTCACGTGGTGATTTTAGTGGTCTTCACGTTCACAATGAGTTTTCATTTGAGTTATCCTCTCTCTCTATATGTATATATATATATATCTATATATAATAAAAGAGTAACTGATTTGACACGTGTCGTGCTCTGGTGAGCTGAATTGCCACGTGTCGCGTTCTGGTGAGCCGGTTTCGGTTATCAAAACAATAAATAAAATAATGTAAAAGATAAATACCACTTTCAAAAATCCTCTACATAATTAAATCAAACGGTTTAAAAAATCCTCTACATAATTAAATCAAACCTTTTAATCCAAACTATAGATAAATATGAAAACAATAAATAAAATAATGTAAAAGATAAATACCACTTTCAAAAATACATAATTAAATCAAACAGTTTAAAAAATCCTCTATATATATTTGTGTAATATTTAATATAATCAATACACGTATTATTATTTTTGATCTTCTATATATAATAAAAGAGTAACTGGTCTGCCACGTGTCGTGCTCTGGTGAGCATGTTTCTGATTTTTCCCGCCAAAACACGTACATGGACACTTTTATGGTCTACATTCGTTCTCGCCTACGTGTCAGTTCTTGACACATGTCATACATGTCATGCATACCTGTCTTATCTCTATTAATTTAAATATTAAACTAATCTACCTATTTTATCTTTATCTCTCTCAAATATTTTATCTCTATTAGTTTAAATATTAAACTAATCTACCTATTTTATCTCTATCTCTCTCAAATATTTTATCTCTATTAATTTAAATATTAAACTAATCTAACTATTTTATCTTTATATATATCAGATTAAAAGTTCGAAAAAAAATTAAAACTCCAGTTATAAATTAAATTATAGTAAATAATTTAAATTAAATAAATCATACTTGTTATATTGTTTTTCTCATATGATTTTTTTTAAATTACCCGTGTATCACACAGGATAAAACCTAGTATATATATATATATATAAAGGAAGGTTCATATAGCCATCCACAACCGTACAGGTCATACCACCTGTACAGGCTGCCACCTCAGCGCCACATCAGCTTTACCATCACCTTACCACTACCTTACCATTTCATCCACAGCCGTACAGGTCATACCACCTGTATTATTTAAATAATAAAATATATATATATATATATATTGTGTATGTATATATATATGTGTGTGTTGTTGTTGAATGGTGAGCTCTCACCGTTGAGCTCTCATACAGCTCCCTTGCAGGTCTACCTCGGTGGTGTTACCGCCTACAAAGGGAAGGGTGCAGGAAGGGTGCAGGAAGGGCTGCGGATGGCCTAAGAACCATCCCAATTTGTAGAAACAAAATAACTAAATGTGAGCCACATATGATGCGTGCTCATGTGAGATCCACCCATTAAATAAATCATATATGATTTAGTGGTGGGATCCACCCGAATCATATATGATTTATTTAATGGGTGATTCCCACATGGGTCCACATCATATGTGATTCAAATTTGTTCATTTGTTCCTACAAAATGTATTAGTTCTTGTTTGAATCTAATTATATATATATATATATATAGAGAGAGAGAGAGAGAGTGTGTGTGTGTTAGGTTCAAATGTGAACTCAATTTTGGTTGTAAACGTGAGGACCACTAAAATCGTGCCATGTGGCAATTTGAATCGGCGCCTAAGCTTTATTCAGACTGAATAAAGCTTTATTCATTCAGTCTGAATATTCAAGTGTTATTCAGACTGAAATCAAACGTTATTCTGTCTAAATAAAGTATAATATTCAGACTGAATATGGGCACGTGTCGCGATACTACTGGTCGTTACGTTCACAATGAAAGACGAGTTCACACTTGAACCTTACCCTATATATATATATATATATATGGTCAGTTTAAAAGGACAACCTCAAATAAACGAAAATGAATACCCTTATAGCCCTCGATCTGGACCGTATGCACTTATGCATACGGTTAATTTAAGTTCCTTCTGTGTTTTATGCACATGTGCATTATGCACCTATCCATATGCATGGGTGCATATTACAAAATTATCCGTATGCACAAGTGAATACGATCTAGATGGAGGGCTACGAGTGTGTTTCTCGGTTTTCCGTTTATTTGAGGTTTTCCTTTGAACCTCTCTCTCATTAATATATATATATATATATATGGACGGTTAGAATATGGTTTACAATCAATCACTTGTTGGGCTAATGGTAAGATTGTTCCTTGGCTTCCTGAGGTCAAGGGTTCGATCCTTGCACTTCTCAATATTTGATCAGTACCCCCACCTCGCAAATGCTTATGGGGCTCGCAGTTTGGGTACTTATTTGGAATATACGGTCCTGGGTTTAATTCCAACCGGTTGAGGGAGACCGGGACAAAGGGTTGTCAGGGACCCGCTCAGGAGGTAGAGTGGCGACGGTCCAATGGGACTGAGGTTAAAGTGTCCCCGCCAGAACACACTTTTTGGAAGAATATGGTTCACAAGTTCACAGAAAAATAATGGTTTACAAACGAAACTACCTCTCTAACGATTTACAAATTTTTCGCGAGAGAGAGAGAGAGAGAGAGAGAGAGAGAGAGAGAGGAAGGGAAGCTTCATTTCTCTCTCTCTCTCTCTCTCTCTCTCTATATATATATATATATATATATATGCGAAAAATGGGTTCATATTGAAAGGATTATGTGCAAGACAGTAATTAGGATCACTATGTCCAATGTTATAAGACACTAGTGGGTCACACTGCTACACACCCAACCCGAGACCTATTGGATTTATTGTGTGGAATAAATAATAAATTGTTTATTTATTATTTATCGGTAATTACTTAATTGATAAGTATAATTAATTAAGGTAATTATTGAGAGAGATATTTCTTGATTAACAAGAATAGTTAATTAAGGAAATTATTGAGAGACATATTTCTTGATTAACAAGAATAGTTAATTAAGGAAAGTATTTGGTTTGTGATTCTGTATCATTACCATGTATGCCTATATAAATATAGGGCTAGGGTAATGGCAATAATCATCTGATTTCATTCTAACTTATTCACCAAGAATCACAAATCTCTCTCTCTCGCTTTCTCTCTCTCTTGTCGGCGTTGACACACACACACACACCGGGAGGTTTTTCCGATCAAATCCTAGGCGGTCTAGCAGCCAGTCTCACGGTGGTGCAGTAGCGGTGTATCCCTCACTAGCATCCGGAGGATCGTTTGTATCGTCTAAAGGTAAACGCGAGAAAACCCTCTTGATATAATTGTGTTTAATAAACTACGGATGGATCATTGTTCGGGTTAGGTTTTTATCCGCTGCGTAATTGTTTATCTGTTTATCCGACCCGATAAAACCCAACAGTGGTATCAGAGCCACTTCCGTATGTTTATCAAACCTGTTTTTGATGTTTAGGTTTTGATAAAATTGGTTTTAGTTTTATAAAATCTGAATTTTTCGCGTAAATTTGATTTTATCGTTTATCCGGTAACTCGTGGCATTCGGCGGCGGAACGGCGGTGATAACCGGCCGGACCACCGGGCCGATCGCCAGACGAGTCGTAACCACCGAAGCCGTAAACGGCAACGGTGGTGGTGTTCGGTTTTGGACCACCGTAAGCCACCACACCACCGAAGCCGCGATGGCGACGGTGGTGGTGGCCGTTTCTTGCATAAACCGCAAACCACCACACCACCAAAGCCACACCGGCGATGGTGGTGGTGGTCGTCCCATAACAGCAGCCGCGCCACCGATCGGCTAAGGCAGCCACGGTGGCGGCGGCGGTCTATTGCTTTGAACGCCGAAACGGCGACGGCGGTGGTGTTTTTTTGCGCCGCTGCTGTCGGCCGTAGCCGCTGGTGGCGGTGACGGTTCCTTGGCGCCGTTCATCGTCGCCGGTGGTGGGGGCGGTGGCGGTTTGTTTCGGTCCAGCAGGAAGGCGGCGGCGGTTGCGCTTCGGCGTTGCCGTCGTGCGCCGGTTTTTCGATTGAACGCCGATCGGCCACGCCACGGTGGTGGCGGCCGATCGCTGCTGCTGCTGTGGTGGTGGCGGTTGTCGATGGCGATGTTCGATCAAGGCGGCGATAGGTGGTTCACGATCACAACCGCGGCCGAAGCCGCGGTGGTGGCTGTTTTGGTTTTAATCGCCGGCGAGGGGGTGGTGGCGGTATCCACGTCGCTACCATCATCCGAGATAACCAAAACCAATAATTGATAATGTTTATTTTTACCATTATCAAACCGACGGATAAACGTGTTTTGGTAATTATCAATTAGGATAGTTATCAGATCGTAATAATTTTAGAATTGGATAAAGGTTTTAATCGTTTAAATATTATCAATTTAATTTTATGATTTTTATTAAAATCTTATTCTAATCCAGTTTAGATTATTACGGAAAACCAGTTTTATCAAAATCAGTTTAGTTAGTTTATTTTTATTAAACTAGTTTTGTTGTCATAGCCAAGCCCAAAGACCTATGGTTGTGTTTTATGCTCTATTATCGTTTTATTATTCTATTTTTGGTAAGGGAGGCCTGCGAGCCATTTACAACCCTTTTGTACTTTATTTAAATAGTCTAGTTGGGAGGCCTGCGTGCCATTTGCAACCCAATTTTGTATTTAGTTAAATTAGAATAGTTCCAAAGGAGTAAAACTTGAAGACGGAGCTTCGCGGAAACACGACCGGAGATGTTGGAGCCAGTGGGAGCACCAAGATTTCATGCCTTGTGGTTGTTTAGTCACATAGGATTTTGGACCGTCAGTTCTCGCGTTGGCTCACGAGACTGACAATAGATCTGGGCAAAAGCTATGACACTGTCTTGTTTTTATCTGCGTGGTTGATTATAATTGCTTAGTCTTAGATAAAAACAAAATTTTATGAAATCAGATTAAAAAGGTTCGATTACAGTTTGTTTTTCGAACCAGTGTTTTTCAAAACTAAAAAAAAAAAAAAAAAAAAACTGGCTAAATCCTTAGGAAAATCTTAGATCAGTTAGTGTGATCCATTTGTGGACACCTTTGGCGTAAGGTACGTTGGGCTCGAAGGAGTCGAACCTTTAGCCCCACGTTCAAACCCCAAGCTGAAGGGGGTGAAAAGACTCTGCGATATCGGGGGGTACCGACCAGAGTACATCCAGTTCAAAATGGTGCGATCTATTTTGGTAGTTGTTACAACTCACCGGGTGGTACCGGGCCAAAACACACTAGAGGGACTAAATATGCACGGATTCAAGTATCCGATGTCCCGACGATCTAGAAGTCGTATCTTCGTTTAAAGATGCGATTGGTATAAGTCGTTACCTACCAGAAATAGCATGGATTGGCTTGCGTGAGCAAACCGCCTGTCAATTCATGTGAAATATGGATTCTAGTCTAATATAATTATTGTTCTAAGGTAATAATTTATTAGAAGTACAATCAGATAACTAAATCGGAATTTTATATTTGTCTGTAGATGTCTGCTATTATCTTTTATTCACCTGAGGAATCTTCCGCCTGATAATGGGGAAATGGAAGCTTACAGGCCAAAATTTTCCAGTATGGAAAATGCACCTTGACAATGTCTTGGATGCACAGGGTAAGCGGTACGTGATAGAGAAACCCGTTTCACGACCCGGTTGCAATGCTCCTGAAAAGGACTTTGCTGAATACTTTAAATTCATGGCTGACGAATCTGATGTGATGTCGATTCTGTCCTTTTCTACCTCACCCGAGTTTACTGCTGATTTGAGGGTTAGATATTGCCATGAGGTCGTGAAGAATATAGAGAACCAGGTGGGTTTCTATAAGAAGAGTGGGAAGTATCTGATCATGAAAGAGATCTATTCTCTGAAACTGGAAAAGGGTCAATCTGTTAAAGAGCATCTCCTAGAGATGAGGAAGCTCTTTAAAAGTTTGTCACGCATGGGATACAAAGTTGTCCAGGAGGAACTTGTGCATCTCATGTGGTTCTCCCTCACTGATGAGATACGTAACACAGTTAGTGCGTACATTGGAGAACCAAAGAGAGACGTGGCAAAGCTTCATGAGGATATTTTGGCCAGTTTGGAGCCGAAAACTGCAGCACCTGCTGACCTCATGGACACGGATTGGATTGACGAGCTGGGAGATCTGAGTTGCCCAGAATGCGGTAGCAAGGATATTTGTGCTCACTCGATGGACATCGACCAGCTAGACATCGGTTTACCCGATGCACCAGGTATCTTTATGATAGACTGTTTGATCACTTCTTATGAATCATGGGTACTTGATACAGGCAGTGGTAATCACATTTGTAATCATGTACAGGGATTCAAAAGAAGGGAGATGCTGGGGAAGGACCGTTCGAACCTAAGAGTCGGCGAAGGCCAGATGCTTGTAGCTGAGTCTATAGGGTCTTACAGTCTTAGTTTACCCTCGGGTCTAGTTTTGGAACTTGAAAATTGTTACTATGTTCCTAGAATGATCAAAAATGTTATTTCTTTCGATTTACTTGTAGACCAAGGGTTTTTCTATAAATATGATTATAAACTTATCTCTTGCTTTAAAAATGATATCTTTTATTTCAAAGCAACTCCCTCTAATGGTCTATATGTGTTAAATCTACAAGAAAATAGAGAAGTCTATCATATAAGTAAACGATCCAAGAATATTGAGGATCAGACTTACCTCTGGCATTGTCGTCTAGGTCACATAAACAAGAAACGCATAGAGAAACTCCAGAAAGGAGGACTCCTTGGGTCTTTCGATTTTAAACCGTTTGACAATTGCGAATCTTGTTTATCCGGCAAGATGACAAAGCAACCCTTCAACAAAGATAATGAAAGGGCAAATGATTTGCTGGGAATTATACACACAGATGTGTGTGGTCCCTTCAGTCATGAAGCTAGAGGAGGATACCGGTACTTCATCACTTTTACTGACGATTTCAGTAGATATGGTTATGTCTACTTGATGAGACATAAATCTGAAGCCTTTGAAAGATTTAAGGAATTTCAGAGTGAAGTACAGAATCAACTTGACAAGAAAATCAAGTTCCTAAGGTCAGATCGAGGTGGGGAATATCTGAGTCAGGAATTTAACAATCATTTGATAGAATGTGGGATTGTTTCACAACTCACACCTCCGTACACACCCCAGATGAATGGTGTGTCAGAAAGGAGAAACCGTACCTTGCTTGATATGGTAAGATCAATGATGTGTCGTTCCTCGCTACCAGTGTCATTTTGGGGACATGCGCTCGAAACAGCGGCCCACATACTGAACAAAGTGCCAACTAAATCGGTAGAAAAGACACCATATGAAATTTGGACAGGCAAGAAACCAAAATTGTCTTTTCTAAAGATTTGGGGTTGTGAAGTATATGTCAAGAGACCAACTTCTGAAAAACTCAAACCCAAATCAGATAAGTGCTTCTTCGTAGGATATCCCAAGACTACTGTGGGATACTACTTCTACAATCCTACCGAGAACAAAGTCTTTGTAGCTCGGGGAGGTGATTTTCTGGAGGATAAGTTCCTCAACCAAGAGGATACCAGGAATGATGTAGATCTACAGGAGGTAGAGGAAGATGACACTTCACCGATAGTTGAGCCAGTTGCTCAACAAGAATATGTTGAGACTCAACCGGAAACGGTCGAGGAAGTGCAAACACAGGACCTTCGCAGATCCACTAGGATAAGGCAAGAGCCAGATAGGTATCTTGGGTTCTTAGTCTCTCAGGATGATGGAGACTTGAATGAACCGACCTCCTATGGAGAAGCTGTATCAGGCAGTGAGTCTGAACAATGGCAGGAGGCCATGAAGGCTGAGATGCAGTCCATGTACGACAACCAAGTATGGGAGTTGACAGATTTACCCCAACACTGTAGGGCTGTTGGACGTAAATGGGTTTTCAAGAAGAAAACTGACATGGACGGTAATGTGCACACCTTTAAAGCTAGACTGGTAGCAAAAGGTTTCACGCAAACTCATGGTATTGACTATGATGAAACCTTTTCACCAGTAGCAATGTTAAAGTCTATTAGGATCTTGATGGCCATTTCAGCGTACTTCAATTACGAGATTTGGCAGATGGATGTTAAGACGGCCTTCCTGAATGGGAAGTTAACAGAAGACGTCTATATGGAACAGCCGGAAGGTTTCATAGACCCAAAGAATCCTAATAAAGTGTGCAAGTTGTTGAAATCCATATATGGATTAAAACAGGCATCTAGAAGTTGGAACTTACACTTTGATGAGCGAATCAAAGAATTTGGTTTTGCCAAGAGTGAGTTTGAACCATGTGTTTACACAAAGTTCAGTGGGAGCATAGTAACCTTCTTGGTCTTATATGTAGATGATATTCTACTCATTGGAAATGACGTACCAACTTTACAGAGTGTAAAGACTTGGTTAAGCAAGTGTTTCCAAATGAAAGACCATGGAGAAGCCGCCTATATACTTGGTATAAAGATCTACAGGAACAGATCTAGACGGCTTATCGGGCTTAGTCAGAGTACATACATTGACAAAATCCTGAAACGATTCAGGATGGAGGAATCCAAGAAAGGATTTATCCCAATGCAGCATGGCATAGTGCTAAGCAAAGCACAGTGTCCTGTTTCTAGTGAAGATCAGGACAAGATGAAATTGATCCCATATGCTTCAGCGATAGGATCAATTATGTATGCCATGTTATGTACAAGGCCCGATGTTGCTTACTCGATAAGTGTTACGAGCAGATACCAGCAGAACCCAGGTGAAGCCCATTGGGTGGCTGTCAAGAACATTCTCAAGTACATGAGACGCACAAAAGAAATGTTCTTGGTCTTTGGAGGATCTGAAGACGAGATTAGCGTCACAGGCTACACTGACGCTAGTTTTCAGACCGACAAAGATGATTTTAGATCACAGTCAGGATATGTGTTTACCCTAAATGGAGGCGCGATCTCGTGGAAGAGCTCGAAGCAAGATACCATAGCGGATTCCACTACAGAGGCAGAGTACATTGCAGCATCAGATGCGGCAAAGGAAGCTGTCTGGCTCAGGAGTTTTATCACGGATCTAAGAGTTGTAGCCAGTATCTCTAGACCCATTGATATTTACTGTGATAACTCTGGGGCAGTAGCGCAAGCGAAGGAGCCCAGAGAACATCACAAGTCGAGACATGTACTCAGGAAATATCACCTCATCCGAGAGATTATTGGAAGAGGAGATGTGAGAATATGCAAGATTCCGACGGATGAGAACGTTGCAGATCCGCTAACAAAGCCTTTAGCTAGAGCGAAGCATGAGGGCCATACTAGTTCCATAGGAATGCAGTACCTGGATACTAGTAGTTAGTTTATGTTATCGATTATCAATGTAATTTTTGAAACATTATGAAAGTTTATTTCACTGTGTGTTGGAAATAAAGAGATACTATTTTAAAATGTTTCAAGAAAAATTACTTTTCGCATATTTAAGGTTATCCATGATTTTTCACGAGTTCGAAAAATCTAAAGTTCCGTAGCTACTTGTTAAGGTGGGAACCTTAGCAGGATTGTAACGCTATTATGGGTGTTTGGTGGTTTATTCAACGTAATGAGTAAAAGCACAAGTGATGTGGCCAAACATTCATAGATACTCATCAGAGTGTTTGAGTATTGGAAGTGACCAGTTTCAAGTCTGCTTCATGGAGCCTTTGTCATAAGCATTGACTTGATGATAGGTTGTCCTTTGACCTGAGATATCTGGTCTATGATCATGAGGACTACTGTACTCTTAGCATGCTCTAACACCGCACCGTAACTGGGTGGTCATAAGGGGTATGACTAGATGCAGCGGAAGCCGTGGTTGTAGATGCAGATAGTCAAGATGGGATTTACACCTCCCACATGGGAGAGATATTTCTGGGCCCCCTGACGGTTAAGATTGGCAGAAATGCGTGGCCACGCTCGGATAGAATAACAGTGGGTTATTTGGAAGATCCGTTACTGCAGGCAATCGAGATCAGAGTCAGGAAATACTTGAGTTTATGATTGAACTATCTCAGCTCCATGTCAAAACTCACTTTAAAATATCGTGTGTAAAAGGAATGAACCTGTGTACAATTCAAATATGAATCGTATCTCTGGCTATAAGAGATCTTATAACCTGGTCAACCTAAGTGTCTGGCTAGGGACCTCCTTAGGCTAATAGTGACAGTTAAGTTACTTGTCTGGCACAAGTGGGAGTCTGAAAGGATTATGTGCAAGACAGTAATTAGGATCACTATGTCCAATGTTATAAGACACTAGTGGGTCACACTGCTACACACCCAACCCGAGACCTATTGGATTTATTGTGTGGAATAAATAATAAATTGTTTATTTATTATTTATCAGTAATTACTTAATTGATAAGTATAATTAATTAAGGTAATTATTGAGAGAGATATTTCTTGATTAACAAGAATAGTTAATTAAGGAAATTATTGAGAGACATATTTCTTGATTAACAAGAATAGTTAATTAAGGAAAGTATTTGGTTTGTGATTCTGTATCATTACCATGTATGCCTATATAAATATAGGGCTAGGGTAATGGCAATAATCATCTGATTTCATTCTAACTTATTCACCAAGAATCACAAATCTCTCTCTCTCGCTTTCTCTCTCTCTTGTCGGCGTTGACACACACACACACACACCGGGAGGTTTTTCCGATCAAATCCTAGGCGGTCTAGCAGCCAGTCTCACGGTGGTGCAGTAGCGGTGTATCCCTCACTAGCATCCGGAGGATCGTTTGTATCGTCTAAAGGTAAACGCGAGAAAACCCTCTTGATATAATTGTGTTTAATAAACTACGGATGGATCATTGTTCGGGTTAGGTTTTTATCCGCTGCGTAATTGTTTATCTGTTTATCCGACCCGATAAAACCCAACACATATATAAACCCATGTGATTCACATATGAACTATATGTAAACCAATGTAACTTATTAACAATTTTAATTGATTCATATATATGAACTAAATGAACATGTGCAATTCAAGTATTATTTATATTTAAGTGATTCATATATGAACTATATGTTCATACATGAACCTCTGTAATTCGCATATTAACTATTTTTAAATGATTCATATATGACTTATATGTTCATATGTGAACTTGTGTAATTCACATATTAACTATTATTGCTAAAGCCTCGAATACTCTTAAAAAACTATTATTAAATGATTTTGATATGAATTTTTGTGATTCATCATAGTGAAAAACCGTATGTGTCCTCAAAGTGGTCGTACTGTTACCACGATGCTGATGTAAATATACACCAATACTATAATCGTTATAAGTAATAAATTGGTAGTGAACTGATGATTGTTTCCATATAGGCTAATTACCGAGAATTTGGGATTTTATGAATTTTTAGAGCTTGTTTTGGTTTTGAGAAAAATATATTAGTTGGTAAGAGTGCTAAAATTAAAATGATAAACTTTGAAATATTAAATGTATGATATGGATGCAAATTTTTTATTTCAATAACAACCTCGGCGGTGGTGGCGGTGGCCTCGGCGGTGGTGGCGGTGGCCTCGATGGCGACGGCGGTGGTGGCGGTGGCCTTGGCGGCGATGGCGGTGGCCTCGACGGCGATGGCGGTGGCCTAGGTGGCCTCGATGGCCTTGGCGGGGACGGCGGTGGGGCCAGTGGCCTCGGCGGCGACGACGGTGGTGGCAGTGGCCTCGGTGGCGACGATGGTGGCGGCGGTAGCCTCGGCGGTGACGGCGGTGGCGACGATGGTGGCAGCGGTGGCCGCGGCGGCGACGATGGTGGCGGCGGTGGCCTCGGCGGCGACGAAGGTGGCGACGATGGTGGCGGCGGTGGCCACGGCGGTGACAATAGTTGCGACAGTGGCCTTGACGGAGACGGCGGTGGCTACGGCGATGACGACGGTGGTGGTGGCGGCGGCGACGGTGGTGGGAGGGTAGTCGTGGCGTTGGCGGTGTGGCGGCGACGGCAGCGATAGTAGTTGCGGCAACGAGAAGGGGACGGCGGTAGCGCGAGGACGTTGGTGGTGACGGTAGCGGCGGTGGCGGGCAATGGTGGCAGTGGCGGTGGCGGCGAACGCGGCGGTGGCCAGCGACGAGAAGAGTACGACAATTGAAAATGAAAATGGAAAATGAAAATGAAAATTTGAAAACTATAAAAAGTAGTTTTTTAATTCAAGTGTAAATTTTGAAAATGAAAATTTTGTTTTTTTGGAAAACTTTTTCTAAATTGAATCAAGTAAATAAGTTTTCTAAATTTTTATTTTTCGTGAAATTTTTTTTCTAAAAAACAGAAAATTTTTCCAGAAGAAAATACACCCTAATAAACTCCAAATCTCTCAAAAGGGAATTATTATAAATAGTTTACAAAGGTTTTTTTCAATTATAACCAATCACTAGTACAAATATGTTTTTTTGCCACGGTTTTGAAATTCATGTTAGTCACATTCAGGTCTAGAACCGTGACTAAAAGTCATAAATAAAATTGGAGAATTGTTTTAGCCACGATATAACTCAATAACCATGACCATTAGAAAACATGTTTAAACATAATGTCATGGTTTAAACAAAACCGTGACTAAATTGTTTCTATGGCCACAATTTTTTTGTCGTGGCAAGTAACATATAAAAATCGTGGCCATAGACATATATATAGTCACGGTTTTTTTTGTGACAATTATTATTTGTGGCCTTAGACCGCATATGGCCTCATGAAGTCATTTTTCCGTGACCAAAAGAATATACATATTTAGCCACGAAAATTTGTAAAACGTAGCCATAAGTCACATGTATTTGTAGTCATGGTTTTATTATTTTGTGTGACAAGAAGATAACCAGTAGCCACAGTTTATTGTATGAAGCGTGGCAATATGTGATGATTTCGTCACAGTTAATATGAAATGTGTGTAGCTATTAATATAGTTAAAACCAAGACTAAAATAATTATATTGTCACTGAAAGTTGACCAATAGCTACGATTCAACATAATCAATTGTATGACTAATAAATAGTTAAACGTCATGATTTTTCATATTTAGCATGACCAAAAGGCATTTAATACACACACTTCTAAAATATAAGTGTAACTATATGTCTTGAATTAGCCATTGTTTATTATGTGTGTGACCAAAAAGATACATATAGCCACGTTTCTAAATTTTAAGTGTAACTATATGTCATGAATTTACCCATGGTTTTTAATATTTAATGAGATAATTTTAACAAAATCAATATTGTCTTAGTGGTTGGTCCATTCCTTATCAAAGATGAGGTCTCAAGTTCGAGCCTTGGCCACGTCAAAAAAATATACATGATTATAGAGTGATCATCGGCTACATTAAAAAAAATTATGTGGCTATAGATAGTTTATTGTCATGCTTTTTTTTTATATTGTGTGACCAAAAGATAACTAAATGCTACGTCTAATGTGAGTTTGTGTGGCAAAAGGTACTTTATGGCCACGGTTTTAGGTAAAATGCTCCAATACCATAAAAATTGGATATGTCTATAGCTACGGTTTTCAAACTATGGCTATGGTTTTTCATTTCATTTGGTGAGACATTTTAAGCGTGACCAAAAGGGTATCAATGGTCACGGGAGAATAGGCTACGCTTTGATAAAAATGAAAAACCGTGACTAAAGGCCTATGGCCACGGTTTTTAACCGTGGCAAATGTGAATTTTTGTACTAGTGAATCATGTTAAGAAAAAAAAAAATTGAACTTTTAACAAAACAATTATTATCATAAAAGTTTGTCTCTAAAAACATTAGGAATGCAAAATGGTACATGTGAATAATATTGGCTAAGAAAAGCAACTTTGGAAACAAATCTAATGAATACCACAGAATTCAGTATACTGAAATGTTATGCATTATTCATGGTAAATAATACAATATTCATATTAAATAATATAGCATATAATATTATTTAGTGTGGATGCTATATTATTCACCTTAAATGCATAATATTCGGTATAAATAATCTTGTATTATTCAGACTAAATATGCCTCATGACGTGATTTCGAGTGTGCTTACGTTCACAATTAGATTTGAGATTTCATTTGAACTTTCATTTGAACTTTCATGTATATATATGTATAGGAGCCGTATCCTCTACAAACCATGTGATTCTTACAAACTGTACAAACCAATCTCAACCATACATGTAGATGATCAACTATATTAATTCGGTTCCTAAATGTTCTCTCAACCACATTCCATAACCACCTAAAAATTAGAAGATAAACAAATCTAATGGTTAAGATTAGATTTGTTGGGTTTGTAAAAATTTCATGATTTGTATTTGATACATCCCCTATATATATATATATATAGAGAGAGAGAGAGAGAGAGGGAGAGAAAAGTTCAAATGTGAAACTCAATTTTAGTTGTGAACATGAGCACAAATCTCAGTTAATCATTCCGTCTATAAAGGTGACTTTCACCGAGTCCCCTCCTTTAATAATCTCCACCCTCCCATGAATCGCGTCAATCCTCCGTGATTGCGTCCACCGTAACCGAAGATGTGTGACTGAGATTCGTCCTCACGTTCACAATCAAAATTGAGTTCACATTTGAATCTGACCCTATATAGGGGTGGGTTCAAATGTGAACCACTTTTTGGTTGTGAACGTGAGGACAACCGAGAGCGCGACACGTGGCGGCTTTGAGTATGAGATTTCTCATCTTTTGTTATGATCGTGAGGTGGGATTTCTCTAAGATGTTAAACCCCCCAACCCCCTCGTTACGGATTGCCCTACCATCCTAATTGTGAACGTTGAGTGTTGTTTCATAATTTAAAACATAAAAATAATAAATAAAGGTTCTTAAAAGTAATGACATTGTGAATGAAACAACAATGTATTAAGATATGATTTTAATTAAACCATCACATAGAAACAGGTTTTCATGATCATGACCCATTGTTATGGGTTACCAGTTGATTTATCAAGATATGATTTTAGTTACTTGAATATGGATTTCTAAATGTATTCTAGAAAGCGTCTTTTCTTTTGTTAAAATAAAAGCCGACATACTTTAGTAACTCCAATTAAATATTTATTAAGTTGCTGCTTTTGACCCAAACATATGTAGATCTTTAGTTAGTTCAGTCATGAAAGCATTACGTTTTGCTTCCCTTCTTAAAACACATTCATGAATCCACAAAACAACTATTTATAGGGTTAATAATTCATTTTAACTATTATCATGTCCTTTAATAAAAAGAACATTGATATTGTATATACAGAGGTGAGTTCATACGAGAACAAATGTCTATTTAAGAAAATGTTAGGATGATTCTCAGCCACAAATTTTCGGTTACAGTGGACACGATCATGGAGGATTGACGCGATTCATGGAGGGTGGAGATGATTAGAGGAGGGTCAAAACCGCTTTTATTGACCGGATAAGTGGTTGAAAATTGTCCTTGCGTTTTCTTAAAAAGTTATCGTTCTCATTTATCGTTCTGGTGAGACCAAGCTGTTTCCGTGAGACCGGTGAGACCAACATATTTTATATGAAACTTCACATAAAGACATTTGTGAAGATAAAAAAATTGAACATTCACCGTAAAAACATATTAAAAAACATTATCGAAGAAAAAAATTCCAAAAACGTAAAAAAAAAAAAAAAAATGAAACCTTCATAGCATTTTCGTTGTGAAGGTTCGCCTTATTTATTTGTAACTTCACAACATTTGAGCTATGAAGGTTTCGTTTTTTTACCTTGTTTTGGATATTTTTTTGCATCAAAAGTGCTTTTTAGGTCGGGTTTAGTTCCCCAAAATGTATCCAACTTGTCACCTTTTGCTATTGTATGTATCCAACTTTAAAAAGTACCATTTAATACACTAAAGTTTCAAAAACTACCATTTAGTACATTGGGAAACTTGTTGAATAGGTAACAGGTCATTCCGGCCATCCGGTCATCTTCTCCGGCGAGACTTTCTCCGGCGAGACTTTTTCCGGCAAGAACCCATCTTCTCCGGCGACCTTTGGCAAGAACCCATTTTCCGACGAGACTTTCCGGTTACTCCACCATTTTTTCCGACGAACCTTTGGCAACCACCCACAGTCACTGGTTACTCCACCATTTTTTCCGGCGAGACTTTTTCCGGCAAGAACCCATCTTCTCCGGCGACCTTTGGCAAGAACCCATTTTCCGACGAGACTTTCCGGTTACTCCACCATTTTTTCCGACGAACCTTTGGCAACCACACACAGTCACCGGTTACTCCACCATTTTTCCGGCGAGACTTTTTCCGGCAAGAACCCATCTTCTCCGCCACCCACGGGCTGTACATGGTGGTTGCCTGGTTGGAAAAGTTGCCGGAAACGGGTTGTACATGGTGGTTGGAAAAGGCACCGGAAAAGTTGTCGGAAAAGATGGTGGTTGCCGGAAAAGTCGTTGGAGAAAATGGCAGTGGCCGGAAAAGTCGTCGGAGATAATGGTGGTCGCCGGAAAAGTCGCCGGAGAAGATGGTGACCTGCTGTTGACCTTTGATAGCAGGTCACAATGTACTAAATGGTAGTTTTTGAAACTTTAGTGTATTAAATGGTAATTTTTAAAGTTGGATACATACAATAGCAAAAGGTGACAAGTTGGATACATTTTGGGGAACTAAACCCTTTTAGGTCTGCGTATTCGAGTTTTATTTTCCTTCACGATGTGTTTTTGTGAAGTTTCATACATTAGGTATTGGTCTCACGCGGTCTCACCGAAACAGTTTGGTCTCACCTGATCCTAAGTCTCTCTCTATCTGAGAGAGACACGGAGAATGAAATAACGAAAACAATATATATTTAAAAGAACATGAAAATTGAAAGAACATTAAAATTAACAAAATCATATATGATTTATGTGACTTTGTAAGCAACAGCAAAGTTGTTCACATGGGTTTTTTTGTCCGTTAATGTAAAATCATATGTGATTTTGGTGGTTATTAAATAAAGGGGATAGTTCTCCGAAATGTATTAAACTATCCCCAAAAATCTATTGTGTGTATCAACCTACGAAAATTGCTATTGTGTGTATCAAAGTTTATTTTTTGTTCTATTGTGTTACACATGACCGGAACAACCGGTTATCAACCGGTTACCTCCGGCGACCACGTTCCGATCACTGTTTCGGCGCTCTTCCGACCATTCTTTGTCACGGGTGATCATCTTCGGCATTGGTGGAGGTCGGCATTGGAGGTTCTGGTTGCGATAACGATGGGTGGTGGGTTTTGGTTGCGATGGCGATGAGTGCGGGTTCTGGTTTAGGTGGCGATGGGTGGTGGGTTCTGGTTGCGGTGGCGATAGGTGGTGGGTGGCGTTTGAGGTCGGCATTGGAGGTCGGCATTGGAGGTCGTCGTTGGAGGGCGGTGATGGTTTGCAACAACATCGATGATGGTTTGCACGGTGGTTCGCAGTTTCCGGCGACGATCTCCGGCGATGGTTTACCGGCTAAACAACGGCGGTGATGGTTTGCAACGATGGAAATGGGTCTCCGGAGATGGTTTGTGGTGGTTGCAGCGGCGGTATTGGGTCTCCGGTGAGTGTTCTAGATCTCCGGCGACATCTCCGGCGATGGTTTACCGGCTAAACAACGGCGGTGATGGTTTACAATGGTGGCAATGGATCTCCGGTGATGGTTTGTGGTGGTTGCAGCGGCGGTATTGGGTCTCCGGCGAGTGTTCTGTATCTCCGGCGACATCTCCGGCAAAGGTTTACCGGTTCAACCGGTAACAAGTCATCTGATACGCACAATAGAACAAAAAACAAACTTTGATACACACAATAGCAATTTTCGTAGGTTGATACACACAATAGATTTTTGGGGATAGTTTAATACATTTTGGAGAACTATCCCCTTAAATAAATATTGCTCACGTATGAACTGTCTCTTATATATATATATATATATATATATATATATAGAGAGAGAGAGAGAGAGAGAGAGAGAGAGAGAAAGAGGGGAGGGGGAGTTCAAATGGAAACTCAATTTTCTTGCGGAGGTGAGGACAACGGAGAGTGCGCCACATGGCATATTCAGTCTTTAAATACAAGATCATTCAGATGAAATATTATGCATTATTCAAGGGTGGATAATATAGTATTCAAGCCGAATAATACAACATTTAGTATTATTCAGTCTGGATACTATATTATTCACCTTTAATGCATAATATTCAATCTGTATAATCATGTATTATCAGACTGAATATGAGCCAAATATAACACGACACGTTGTTGGTTGTCCTCACGTTCGCAATCAAATTTGAGTTTCCAATTGAACAAGACCTCAGAGAGATTAAAGTTCAAACGCAAACTCATTTTTCATTGTGAAGGTGAGGACAACCGAGAACGCGTCACGTGACATATTCAATCTAAATAATATGAGATTATTCAAACTAAATATTATGCACCTTCAATCAAATTTGAGTTTCCAATTGAACAAGACCTCAGAGAGATTAAAGTTCAAACGCAAACTCATTTTTCATTGTGAAGGTGTGGACAACCGAGAACGCGTCACGTGACATATTCAATCTAAATAATATGAGATTATTCAAACTAAATATTATGCATTATTTAGTCTGAATAATCTTGTATTATTCAGACTGAATATGACCCGAATAGGACATGTGACACGCTCTCGGTTGTCCTTACGTTTGCAATCATATTTGAGTTTTCATTTGAATCTAACCCTATATATATATATATATATATATATATATAGAAAGGTTCAAATGAGAAGTACTAAAAAAATACGAAGTAGAGAAGTGATCTCTACCACCCATCCGGGCAATAAATGTAGCTTTGACCGGTTACGGTGGACGCAATCACGGGGGATTGGTGCGATTCATGGGAGGGTAGAGATTATTAAAGCAGGGGACCCGGTCAAAGCCGCCTTTATTGACCGGATGAGTGGTGGAAATCACTTCTCTACTTCTCATTTTTTTAGCACTTCTCATTTGAAACTAATATTATATATATATATATATATATAGGGGCAGGTTCAAATGTGAACCACTTTTTGGTTGTGAACGTGAGAACAACCGAGAACGCGACACGTGGCGGATGACTAGGCGCCACTTCAGGTCCAAGGCGGATGACTAGGCGCGATTCATGGGAGGGCATTGAATTAAAGGGGGGGGGGGACCACACTCAAAGCCGCCTTTATTGATTAGTATTCGTCACGTGTCGCGCTCTCGATTCTGCTCATGTTCACAACCAAAAAGTGGTTCACATTTGAACTTCTCTCTCTATGTATATATATGACACACATGATCAATTCTAGTCAATAGAAAACATTAAATTAACACTAATAAGATACACATCATCAATTCATTACAATCTAAAGCACAATTAACAGTTAGAAATGAGATTAAAAATGAGCAAGAATCCAAATTCCTTTATACTTTTCAAATAATTAATTCTTCTATTCTGAGATGATCTTTGGTCCATATATTGTAATTTTTTGTGAGAACCACAAAAATATTACAACCCTTAAGAACCAATCATTATGCATTATTTTTGTGGTTTTTTTAATTTAAAGCTAAAATTTAAGATAGTGTTTCACATAGTATTATTTTATAAAATAGACATAATTATTTAGTTTGTGAAAATGCAACCTTGTTTCTTATATTTCACATGTGAAACAAAGCATGTCTATTGGTTTCATATATCACATACATGGACACACCAAAGCATGTCTATCGATTTCATATATCAAATACATACACAGTACACATAAAACAATAATCGCACTTTGAATGTTAGAGTAGCGTGAAACTCATTCGATGGTTAAAAGTTAGAAGTATTTCACAATTCTCAACGTCATTAACGTGTAGCTCGATTGGTAATGAGTGCGTGGTAGGTTTGCACAATATCTAATGGTTTTGGGTTCAAGTTTAAGGCGCCTCCGTAGCCACAACCGCTAAGTGAGTAAAAAATGCCCTTTACGTTACAAAATTGACAGTCGATTATGGACTAATTGAGGTTGTCAGTATCAAGCTTTTGCATAATTTCACAATTCTCTAACATTTTTATGGCTTTTGTTCAACCTTTTCAATATATACTCTAAAACTAACTAGATAATATTATACCAAGATATTGGTATGTGTTGGATTTTTTGGTTAAAAAAATGGGTTTTTTACCAAGTTAAAAAATGGGTTTTTTACCAAACTTTGGACACATTTAATTATATATAAATACGTTATATGTAGTTAACTCTTTGTGGGTTTGTGTTCTACTATATGAGAGCTTCGAATCGGTATGTCAAGTGTCCAAAACGGATAATAAGTGATTGAGATATCGACTCTCAAAGATGAGTTCTTGGGTTGTTTTTTGAAGGAAAAAATCAAGTTAAATAACTTGTCCCACATAGGAAGGGAAGTTATTATTGGAGTGGTTTATAACTAAACCATGAAGAGAAGCTTGCAAGCTTCTACTATGGTTTTACTCCAACACCTACCCGGTTTCTCGTTTCCCTTTTGTTTACTATAACTTTCGTTCTGCTGCTGCTTCATTTCGGTTTTTATTCAAAACTTTTCCTAACAGTATGTTATAAGAAGACCACCGCCAACGACCTCTGACGACCGTCGAAGACCTCCTCCGACGACCACCGGCGTCGCCAACGACCCCCGACGACCTATGCATCTCCGACAATGAGATTAGCCGTCGAGAGTTGCCGCCCGATGTTGCCGTCCGGCGACATGCGCCATCATTTCTTTGATGATACCAAACAAGAGATAAATTCCGGTTCTCCACCCCATTTCTATTTCTCCCTATTTTTATTTCCAATTCTCTCCAATTCTTTTCTCTATACCAAACACAAGCTTAGAATGTTATTTAAAGAATTCATATTTATATTTATGTCAAACTAAAAAAATTCTGGTTATTTAAAAAGTAATAGATGAAAAATTATCAAATATATATAAAGGTTCAAACGAGAATGCTAGCTATTTACGAGAACGTGAGGGACTTAGCCTATGTAAATCACATGTGATTCTACACTAAGTCAGTAATGGAAAAAATGGGAGGTGGACGACTTTGAAAGCAACTTAAAGTCACGTGAACCATATGTGATTTTGTACGTGAATCATATATGATTTTATACGTGAATTATATATATTTTTGTACGTAAATCATATGTGATTTTGTACATCGAAAAAGTTCCACAGATTCTCGTATGAACCCGTCTTTCTCTCTACATATATAGTGTTATTCTACTGTTTTTTTTGAACGACAGATAAACTCACACACGTTTATGCGGTATCCGTTCGGGCACCCGACTAATCCGTATTGGTCTCAAACCGGCCCGAAGGCCGGCCCAGTACTTGGGTAACGGCGTAACGCCACTTGCTGCCGCAGGATTTTGAACCCAGATAACCAAGGATACTATCTACTACTACCATTGGACTACACAAGCTTTGCTAACTTTTTGAAGTTGATAACAAGTAGATTACGTAAACATTACAACTTCAAAACATAGTAATCATTAATTATTTCCACAACATACATACTTTATTCTTTTCATTCAAGGATTGAAAAAAGAATTGTTTAGTTCATTATAAAAACAATTCTTTTAAGTAAAATAAATTGTTTTAAAACCGTAAGTAAAAGAATTCTAAGTAAAATGTTCTTTTAAGTAAAAAATTCTCTTAGTGTTCTTTTATATAGTAGATATAACGTCTTGTTTTAGAAGTCGCTTTCTCATGAGATATAATAAGTAGAAAGTCATGGAAGAAGGGTGAATAAACAGGACTCCATGATGACAAATTGACAATGGTTGAATCAAATTAATTAGAAGAATGAATTAGTTTTTTCATTTGTGTTTCCTTTTTTCGTTATTGTGTTAGAGATTTAAAAATAGTCGAACATTTAACTTTACGAAAAATAATATCTGGTTAAGCAGCTTCCAATTATAATTGGTTTTTAACTGAAAATTTTATAATGTAATTATCCGGTTAACTATATAAATACATTAAACTGTAAATTACAAGATCACATAAACTAATTTATAATTATATATAGTACACAAATTGCATAAGATTTCATTTATTTGGTTATAGAGACATTAAAACCGTACAAGGAAAAGAAAGACTTCATTTACGTGTAAAACCAATTTGGATTTCAGTTTGGGTTATTTGTTGGGCCTAATTGGTTACATATCCGACGTGATTGGTACATTCGACCACTTTATAGAACATGCATGATTAAGTTTTCGGTTGATCTATCGCTTAGAAACGGTTATGCTTGCCCATCTTTAATAATGTTTAATGGTAGACCCAAAATTACTTTTAAAAAATATACGGTATCTAAACACAAAATATATCCAACTTCAAAAGCTATTTAAAAATTCAACATTGATTATATTTGTTAAAATATTATATATATATATATATATATATATCTATATAGGGGTGGGTTCAAATGTGAACCACTTTTTGGTTGTGAACGTGAGGACAACCGAGAGCGCGACACGTGGCGGATGACTAGGCGCCACGTCAAATCCACGGCGGATGACTAGGCGCGATTCATGGGGAGGGCATTGAATTAAAAGGGGGAACCACACTCAAAGCCGACGTGGCGCCTAGTCATCCGCCACGTGTCACGTTCTCGGTTGTCCTCACGTTCACAACCAAAAGCTGGTTCACAATTGAACTTTCCTCTATATATATATATATATATTATTCAAATACATTTTTGAAAGAACTTTATAAAAGTTATAGCGCAACATCACATAGTTATTGAGAACAAAGCGTCGACATAAAAAGTATGATGATTTATAACAATATTTAAGAGGTAAGGACAAATATAAGATAGTATAAATTTAATGATAAATACTCATTTATTCTTGTATATTTAATTTTAATTAATTAAAGGACTTCTTATATATATATATATATATATACATATGGTTTGGTTCATGTGATACCCACCTTATTATTGTTGAGAGGCCTATGATACCATAATTTTATACTTGAAATTTCACAAAAAAATACGATGATGGTATAAAAAAATTCCAAACCAACGGAACAAAAACATGGTGCCCTTCATAGTATTTTATTGTAAAGATTCAAGTGTAAAAATGTAGTCTCACGAAAACAACTTGGTCTCACATGATTCCAAGTTTACATATATGTGATTATATTCAAATGTGAACTCATCTTTCATTGTGAACGTGTAGACCACTAGTATCGAGCCATAAGACAATATTCATTCTGAATATTCATGTATTATTTGGATTGAAAAAAGATTTATTTAGTCTCGATACAGTTTAGGCGCGTGATTCAGAGGGATTGTGCCTAAGTTTTATTCACTCTGCATGCGCATATGCCGGAGTGCATGATATTCATACTGAATAAAGCTTAGACATCAATTCAGAACGTGGCGCGATTTTGGTGATCTTCAGGTTAATAATGAAAGATGAGTTTATATATGAACTTTCTTATATATATATATATATTGGGGTGGGTTCAAATGTGAACCACTTTTTGGTTGTGAACGTGAGGACAACCGAAAGCGCGACATGTGGCGGATGATTAGGCGCCACGTCAAGTCCACGACGGATGACTAGGCGCGATTCATAGGAGGGCATTGAATTAAAAAGGGGGACCACACTCAAAGCCGCCACGTGTCGCGCTCTCGGTTGTCCTCACGTTCACAACCAAAAAGTGGTTCACATTTGAACTTTCCTCTATCTCTCTCTCTCTCTCTCTCTCTCTATATATATATATATATATATATATATATATATGAGAGGGGGAGTTCAAATGTAGACTCAATTTTCATTATGAACGTGAAAACCACTAAAATCGCGCCGCGTGACAATCTGAATCGGCGTCTAAGCTTTATTCAGTTTATTCAAACCAAATAAAGCTCTATTCAGTCAGTCTGAATATTCAAGCTTTATGCAGACTGAATACAAGCTTTATTCAGTAATAAAACGTGAATATTTCGACTGAATATTGTCACGTGGCATGATACTAATGGTCCTCACGTTCACAATAAAAGATGGGTTTACATTTGAACTCGACCATATATATATAGGGATTTTCTTTTGTGAACCTGTTTAAAATTGTGAACTTTGTGAACCAAAACTGACCAATCAGAGATTTTAAATGTTCTTTTTTTAAACAAAAAAAGTTAGTTATCGTAACCGCAACAACTTTGATCATAGCTATCGATCTTGAATATGGACGGTTGTGATGTAGTTTAGAAGTTTACACCATTATTGACCGATTCACGGAGGATGCCATTCACGAAAGATTGACGCGATTCAAGGAGGGTGACTGGTCAAAGCCGCATTTATTGATCGGATGAGTGGTGGAGATCACTTCTCTACTCCGTATTTTTTTAGCACTTCTCATTTGAACCTAGTACTATATATATTCAAGGTGAATGTTCATTCATTTAAAAATGAAAACTAAATTTTCATTGCGAACGTTAGGACAGTCGAGAATGCAACACTTGTCACATTCAATCTGAATAATAAACATTATTCAACTCAACTCTTAGTTATATCCGTTAGTATTTAATGAGGGAGTGTCTACACTAAAATCATATCGAAAACGTACGTTTGGTCAAGAGTTAGTAGAGATAAATGGAGGTCTTAAGTTTCTAATGATTAGCTATGCGTCATGACGACTAATAAGTATCTTTAGTTTCTAATCGTATCTCTAGATTATCTTACGGCCATCGTCATTAGTGACGATCGTTGGTCCTATAGTCATTGGTAGTTTAGTCTAAGCTAGAACATATAGTGAATCGCAAATTTCTTTCGTTTGTCATAACTTTGGTATATTTTTACCAAAACAATAACCACATATAGACCCTACCTCAGATTTGGAGGTCAATTCTTGAGGTTCAAAGATTTCAAAAGTTGCTCCATACCTTGAGATTCAATAGAAATCAGAATCCACCAACGATTCAACATTTTTCTGCTTTCCATGGCGCATCTACAGTTGATAAACAGGTGGAGTGACGGGTCCTTATGGAAGTTGCAAAAAATACACTCGTAAGACTCTAACACGTCCCCTCTAAGGTCACCAATTTCAGGTATACCCCAAACTTTTCAAGTGAAAAGATTAGTTTTTTATCTTTTAATTTCAAACTCCAAATTAGACTCAAACCCTACAATGTCAGTTTTGAAAATATTAACAATATAAAATTAAACTCACCACCTCAAGTATAATTATAGACATTACTACTATTGTGCTTTAATTTTTCCCTCATTTTGATTTTATGACTCTTATGATGTATTTTCCTTCTCAATGTCAACTCATCGTAAAAATCTTTGGTTTTTTACCTTATTTTCAAGACCTATATTTATTTTAAAGATCTAGATCGATTCTATTTAAAAAAAATGTATTTTATTTCTGAAATCGTCATAATCGACTCTTCCATGGTCAAACTACATTGATTTTACCCTAGGCCAAATCGCATTTTTGTGTGCCCATCTTAGAGATGCATTAGCTTAGAGGCATTTTTAAGTTAGCCACCGGATAGAAGCTATTAGACTATCAATCGCTTTGGGCATTCGGATGTCTCAAATGATATTAGACCCGATGCTTGTACAACCAAGATGGTTGGAAAAACCTCATCGAGCATGATGAGTCTTGGCCCTTTGTTTGTAAGTAACATCTTAGACAAATCTTATATCACCAATAAGCAAGGAAAATGTTGGATAGGTCGAATGAGGATGTCAATAATTTTGATCGTTGAGCCTTTCAAAAAAAAATGATCGTTGAGTTTGTAACAATTCGTCCTAGATTGACGTAGAATGAAACTTGTAAGCATGCAAACTCAGTTAAGTGAGATGAGATTGTGAGAACTTGTCTTGCATTATAACATCAATCCCCCTCTACCGTATTTTTGATGTATTTTTGGCATATACATTGGGGTGGGAGCATCTGCATGTAAAAGTTACTGGGAAGAATGTAGAGTTAGATGAAGCATAAATATGAAACATGAGGGTACAAAACCTATTTGCATTTATGAATTCCATATTCATCAAAACCACATACTTGAAAGGTTCAAAAGTGAAATTGATAATTACATGATAAAGATTTTTCTGTAAATGCAATGAATTTGGCTACAGAAAAGGTAAAATAATAGCACCCAAACTACCCATTGGTAGAAAAGGAAAAAACACACACACAAATATATATATATATATAGGTGAAAGTTCAATTGCAAACCACCTTTTCATTGTGAACGTGAGGACAAACGAGAGCGCGACACGTGGCAATTTGAAAAAATTTCGACTTAGTTATTCAGACTGAATAAAGCGTTATTCAGACTGAATAACACTAACATGCACTCTGATGCAATTGGACGCGGGCGGGTCAGCCGCGGGTCATCCGCGGGTCAAGCGTTATTCAGTATGAATAACACTAACATGCAGTTTTATTCAGACTGAATATGACTTGACCCGCCGTTTCAAATTGCCACGTGTCGCGCTCTGGGTTGTCCTCACGTTCACAACGAAAGGGTGGTTTGTATTTGAACCCACCCCTATATATATATATATATATAGAGGAAAGTTCAAATGTGAACCATTTTGTGGTTGTGAACGTAAGGACAGCCGAGAGCACGACACGTGGCGGAGACTAGTCAATAAAGGTGTGGTCCCCCCCCCCCCCCCCCCCAATTCAATGCCCTCCCATGAATCGCGCCTAGTCATCCGCCGTGGACCTGATGTAGCACTTAGTCATCCGCCACATATCGCGCTCTCGGCTGTCCTCACGTTCACAACCAAAAAGTGGTTCACATTTGAACTCACCCCTATATATATATATATATATATATATATATATATCGGATTTATGTAAAAACAAGAATTATGATGAGAAAGTGAGAACAAAATATTTTAATTGCCAACAAATTATTCAAAAAATTTCTAAAACTAAAATTACAAAATATTGGACACTTCAACATTAATTATTAAATTAAAATATATATATATATATATATATATCGGATTTATGTAAAAACAAAAATTATGATGGTAAAGTGAGAACAAAATATTTTAATTGCCAACAAATTATTCAAAAAATTTCTAAAACTAAAATTACAAAATATTGGATACTTCATAATTAATTATATAATTAAAATATTTCATTCATCTATTAGAAAATTATATTTCTCTACATTTTTATGTTCAAAGTTTCCTATTGATCATTAAATAGGTAATCTATTTTGGGTTATCTCCATATTTGGAGAAAAACCATACACACTTCTACTTCCTCCATTTCAAGGATAGTTTGTGAAGACTATTGGAGAAAATTATTAGCTTAAAATCCTCACATTTTTATTTTTTAGATGTTGTTGGAGATGCTCCAAGAAAATAGCTAAAATTAGATAGAAAAATCAATTCATCTAAAGGTTTTAAAATGTTCTTACTATGATTAGATATATATATATATATATAGAGAGAGAGAGAGAGGGTTAGGTTCAAATGTGAACTCAATTTTGGTTGTGAACATGAGGATGAATCCCAGGGCGACTACTCGCTTTGCAAATAGCCCGGAGTTATCACAGGTGAACCTCCGTGGCCACAAGGGAGAAGTTTGTTGCTCCTAGGATTCGAACTTGTGACCTCCAGGTATTTTCACCCTTGGAGACCAAGCCTTTACCACTAGGCCACCATCCTTGTAGTTGATGGACCTGATTCATGGAGGGTGATTGGTTAAAGCCGTCTTTATTGACCGGATGATTGGTGGAGAACACTTCTCTACTTTGTATGACGCTCCATTCAGTGTTATTCAAACTGAATATACCACGTTGCGAATATTAATGCTACTAATGTTCACAACCAAAATTAAACTTTCCTATATGTGTGTGTAGGTACGTGTGTGAACATGAATTATTGCGGGTAAGTGAAAAGAATAGGATGATATTTGATACATAAAAATGAAAAAAATAGAGAAATTTTTTTGATATGATTAAAGCAAGGCGTAGGTGTTGTGGTAGTTGGCCCAGTGTTCCTTCCGAATTTAATTGCTTTATCATCAAACTCTAGCATCCAACCACACGAAATTTGACAATATATATCTAATTTTATACAAAATAAATGAAAGGAAAAAAAAAGGGACCCCCCAATTCAACTCAACTCTTGTTGTGTTGTGATTCATCATTATCATCTATCTTCTTCCTTCTCCTTCTCTTCTCTCTCTTTATATCGCTATTATTATTAAGGCCACATATCCATAAATTCAAATATCTTGTTAAAAAATTCCATTATTTAATTTTTATTTATGGTGACTGGGTGATTGGCTACTACTGCTGAGATAGATAGATAGATTATTATTATTATTACTACTACTATTCATTAAATAATAAATAATTAAAATTAGAAAGCAAGTAGAAGAAGACGTTTCCTCGTTTTTCAGATGTTTCTATCTTCTGACACATAAACTTTGATATAAGAAGGAAGGAAGATAGGGAAGATTTGTTGTTTGTTTAATCACACATCTACATCTTTCTCTTTCTCTTTCTCTTTCTCTCACTAAAAAAGTTATCTTTGTTGTGTGTGTGTGTGTGTGTGAAAGAGAAAGAGAAAACAAGCAGCTTAATATATAGCTTATCATCATCATCGTCACCAAAGCTGCTGCATCAAATGATTTGAAAAGGAAGGTCAAATCAACAACACATACTTACCTTCCTTTCTTCCCTTCTTTCATCTATTCCCAGGTACTACAATACATATCATATATACACACATATATATATATATATATATATATTTCATATAGATAATATATAGAGAGAAGAAAGAAAAGAGATGTATCACTGTAAAGAGAGTAAAGAATCAACAAGTTGGATAATTTTGTATATGGTATTCAAGAATGGATTTCAAGATTTCTTGAAGTTGTGAGCATGGAGAAAATGAGTGAATTAATTGTATAATAGTAATAAAAGATATGAGAAGGAAGGAAAGGGGGTATCTTTTTTTATCAGTCTTTTTTAATTCAAGTAATAAAACCCCATCTCTTTCACACATCCTCTGTTCAAATGGGTATTATAGAGAAAGAGACTTGAATAACTTTCTCAACTCC
This sequence comes from Centaurea solstitialis, assembly GCA_030169165.1. Taxonomy (NCBI): domain Eukaryota; kingdom Viridiplantae; phylum Streptophyta; class Magnoliopsida; order Asterales; family Asteraceae; genus Centaurea; species Centaurea solstitialis. The sequence continues at coordinate 33,226,179 of CM058046.1, forward strand.
CTCCTTTCTCTCTCAAAAAACACAAAAACATGGAGGTTCCTATAAGATGTTGCTGACGTCACTCTTAGAATAAAATCATAGCTACTACTACTTATTAGAAATTTCTACATCTTCTTTTGGTTTGCTTTCAGATGATGATGATGATGATGGAGTTGCAGCACGTGCATACTCTCATCACACTTCCATCCCAAATCCCCCCCTTCTTCAGGTATATATATATATATATATGTATATATAATCAAATTTTGTTTATTTGAGTTATTGGAGCTAAGTTTTGATAAATCTAACAAATCCCAGTAACTAGTTTGTTGGGAATTGGGTGTTGATGATTGTTTCTTTGTGTTCATTTTGTTTTATTTGATCAAAGATTGTAGGCAGTTGTGAACATGTACCAGAAAGTGTGGAAGCAGTGAATTGAGATAAGGTTTTGAAGAAATTATAGATATAAAGAAGATATACAAGTAAAGAAGGATAGATGGCAACTTACTACAATGGAAATTCAGAAATTCAAGGTGGGGATGGGCTGCAGACACTGATTCTAATGAACCCCGGTTACGTTAATTACTCCGACAACCAACAACAGCCGCCACAGCAGCCGTCGCAGCCGTCGCAGGCCGGGAATAATTTCATGTTCCTAAACAATCATCAGCACACATCGTTGTCCCACGTGCCACCACCGGCCCCCGCCCAGACTCAACAATTCGTCGGCATCCCCCTCTCGGGGCAACCGTCGGTCTCGATGCATCCGCAACACGACATCTCCGCTCTCCACACGTTCATCCCGAGAGTCCAGTACAACATGTACAGCCCAGTGGAGCTGGCGGCACAACCTCCACCGCATGAGGTCACCAGGTTCCAGCAAGGTCTGTCGTTGAGCCTCTCGTCTCAGCAATCGGGGTTCGGGTCTCAGGCTGCTGGAGTACCCGCCATTTCTCCCACCGCGGGTGATGAAGGGAGAGCCCCTGGTGGCGGTGGATCGGCATCGGGGGTTTCGAATGGTGTGAGCAGTGTGCAGAGTGTGCTGTTGAACTCCAAGTACTTGAAGGCAACCCAAGACCTTCTTGAAGAGGTGGTGAATGTGGGCAAAGGTGTTTTCAAGAATTCTGATCAGTCTAGCAAGAATCTCAAGACTGTCGGCAGCGGTGGATCACCGCCACCACCGACTAGAGAAGGGTTGAGCGGTGAAGAAACCAGCGGCAAACATGGTGATGGTGCTGAGCTTACTACTGCAGAGAGGCAGGAAGTGCAAATGAAGAAAGCAAAGCTTGTAAACATGCTTGATGAGGTAATTGATCAAAGATTTTTCAACTCCTCCACCATCACATTTTGCTTCCTTTTTCAGTCAAAATTCATACTAAAGATTCAAACTTTCCGTGTTTAACTTTGTGGGTTTTTGAAGGTTGAGCAGAGGTACCGACAATACCATAACCAGATGCAAATTGTAATCTCTTGGTTCGAACAAGCCGCTGGAATCGGGTCTGCAAAAACCTACACAGCACTGGCCCTTCAGACAATCTCGAAGCAATTCAGGTGCCTAAAAGACGCGATCATGGGACAGATTAAGACCGCTAGCAGGAGCTTGGGTGAAGAAGACGCTTTCGGTGGTGGTGGAAAAACCGATGGTGGGTCAAGGCTGAAATTTGTAGATAATCAGATTCGGCAACAGAGGGCTTTACAGCAACTGGGAATGATCCAACACAATGCTTGGAGACCACAGAGAGGATTGCCTGAACGTTCTGTTTCCGTTCTTCGTGCTTGGCTCTTTGAACATTTCCTCCACCCGTAAGAATCAAAGTTAAAAAAGAATTTTCTAAGACTTGGTTTGTGCACTTCCAGTGATTTCTGATAAGCATTTTGCAAATTCTCTTCAGATATCCTAAGGATTCAGACAAACATATGCTCGCAAAACAAACGGGTCTTACTAGGAGTCAGGTATATTTCACATTATTTCATGATCTCTGTTCCCCAATATTGTTGATTGAAGGAAGATTTCATGATGGTATTTAATATCTAGGTGTCTAATTGGTTCATAAATGCTCGAGTGAGGCTGTGGAAGCCGATGGTGGAGGAGATGTACTTGGAGGAAATCAAGGAGCAAGAACAGAACAGATCAGATGAAAACAAAATGAGCAAGAGCGAACAAAGCGAGGAGAATTCATCATCCAAGCACGAGAAAAGTCTGTCACCGGAGAACTCAAGACGAGGATTCAAATCCAACAATCTAGAGAACTCTTTCATCCACGGCGACCAAAACAACCACCCTCCACCACAAATGTCCGTTTCCACCAGCGTCTCAACATCTCCTGCCGCCACCGGAATCAACTTCCAAAACCCTTCTGGTTTCACCCTCATTGGCTCCTCCTCACAGATGGAAGGAATCACACAATTCAGCCCCAAGAAACCAAGAAACAACGATAGGCAGCAGACTTCCGATGTTGGTTTTACGCTAATGGGCAACCCAACTGATTTCATGGGCAGTCTAGGTGGCTACCCGATCGGGGAAATAGGGAGGTTTAGCGCGGACCAATTCCAAGCACCATATTCCGGAAACGGAGTCTCGTTGACTCTAGGCCTCCCACATTGCGATAATCTATCAATGTCCGGTGCCCACCAAAGTTTCCTCCCTAATCAAAACATTCAACTCGGAAGAGGAGTGGAACTGGATGAATCCAACGAGTTCGAACCTATGAATCAACAATCTTCTTCGCACTCCGCATCAATGTACGAGACCATGAACAACATTCAGAACCAGAAAAGGTTTGCAGCACAGCCTTTGCCGGACTTTGTTGCTTAAGAAGTAAGAAAGATTGACCTTAGAACAGGTCTATATACTTTGAAGAACGAGCTGCGCCATTGGAGTTCTTTATAGATATAGATTAGGTTTTCTAGATTATATGGATGTATATTAATTTTGTACCAGCAGATGGATAGAATGGATTGGTATATTGTATGTATCATGTATGTATGTAAAACTAGCTATATATATATCTTTGGATGGGGGGTATACGAAAGAAATATTTATAATTTATCATCATCATCTTCCTTCAGTTACTAGATAAGTGTTCTAACTTAGATCACCATTGTTGGATGGTAATATGCAATTTTTCATGGTAGATGGTAAAGGAACAGGACATTAACAATAATGCGAAACCAAATTTCAAAATAATTGAAGCAGTATTGATGAAGGAGACCCTGCAAAGTTTACCTCAATTTTGGTCTATCAGATGGCCATTTAATATCTAGGACCACTGACTCATTCAGACAACATTCTTTTGGGTTACTCAACCCATTTCCCATCTGCCTCATCGCTCTTCAGTACAAATGTCTTTGATGCATTCAATTTCTTTTATTTCACTCTCCACCTGCACACCCACAAAACAAGATATATTTAAACGTTGAAGATTATACAATATATTCAAGGAACGGATAACAATTTAATGAAGCTTTGGATCGACTATTTCGGCAATTATAAGAATGTATGAATGATAGTGATTCACTGAAAAGAAGAAATTAGTACAAAGTATATTCTGTAATAAAAAGGGTGTGACTAGGAATTACACTTGAATGTTGATAAATGGATTTATGACTGTTAGGTGTTGCATATTCTCCATATGGTGTATACAGGTCATTTTTTCAGAAGGATCCAACAAGAAGCAGGACCATATACAATTATTATAAAACCTGACAAAAGGGTGTGGCCTAACATTCATATCCTGAACAGACTTTACACTAGAAATATCAGCAAAAAGATATGTTATTGCTGAATCCAATAGAAATGACAAAAGAAGCTATGGGTATGGTGGTCAGACTATATCCACAAAGTAACATATAATTGTGCAATGCTGTCTGCTCCAATTATACATTTTTAAAGCCAAATGATTCTTCCTATTAGAATCAACCAAGAGCTATAATATTTGTATTTGTATCGTAAACTATGCTTGTTACCTAAACATATAATCGAAATCTCAAGATGTTCTCAAGACGGCTGTGAAAGAAGTATTGAAACAAATGTTGATTTCCAACATTTTCCAGATTTCATCGATCATTTTAATTACTGAACCGTCATCGTCATTGCATCAGCTATGGGAGAATTGATGCAACGATCCATAAACCTCACCACTGGAAAGCCAAGCTTCAGCCATCTGAAGCGGCTTTATAGTAGCTAAGACCGATATACCTAATTGCCTAGAAGACCATAGTAGTTTTTTCACTTTTTGAAATGGTTAAAACCTCTTAAGACCATAACAATCTTAGAAATGGCTAACTAGCTGATAAGCGAGCTTATGACTGATAAGCTAGCTGATAAATAAGTTGCGTTTGTCAAAAACTCGCGGATAAGGTAGCTTATTACTGTAAAATGACAAAAAAAGAACATGTTTAAAAATTGGTAGTTTAAAACTTAGCAGGGGTATATTTGGAATAAAAATACAAAAAGTCCCATAAGTCACCAAAACGCTAGTGAGAGTAGCTTTACAAAAACCTAGCTTATAAGTTAGCTTATGCGTTCAAGCTTATGGTCTATCCAAACATGTACCTGACTTATAAGTTGACTTATTAGATACCTTATAAGCTAGCTTATTATTACCAAACGATCCTAAGGCAATTACTGATAACATTTTAGCTTTGTCTCTAGAATTTTTATTGGTTTTTCGAACTCACTGGCTGATCCATCAATGACTCGGAAATATTACTACTTCGGGGCACCATGCTACCTAATCAAGGGGGGGAAATTGTATCACATGACTACAAGTGTATCCTTAGCTACATAGACTGAAAAACTCAGTTTGTATATTTAGAATTCATTTCCATTCAATATTTGAAAAATCATGCTCCTATTGATGATGTAGTCTTAATTCTTACTCATTCGTCTCATCTCCACCAATTATTCATATATAAGTTAGGTATCTAGCGAAGATAACGACAATCTCTCCTTAGCACAATAACATAAAAATCGACAGGTGAAGAGCACGCATGGTTTTCACATTGGAAATGTGTTCTTTATAAGCAAGATACTAGCAACACCACAAGTCAATATCCTAAAATAATTCAGTTGTGCTTCCCCATTATCTCCTATGGACAAACTGCAAACCTTTTCTCAAAGATAATTGGGTGGGGGGAAGAAGACTTTTATCCCAAAATGTTGATCATTAATTTGCAAAAAAGCAAAGAGCATATGCTAACCATAAAAGTGATAGTTGCAGCAAAATGATAAACATAGCCACATGATGGTCCAGCATTCAACCAACTTAGATAGATCATCACTAATTTGGTCCAGCATCTTTATATTGAAACTAAAACACATAAAAGTTAGTAAAGCAAAACAAGGAATGGACCCCCCACTTTGACATTAAGAGGGTGTTCGAATAAGCTTTTTAAAAATGCTTATTGATTTATTGGCTTTTCAAAAGGCCAATTAATTAACAATCATGTTTGGATAACTCAAAAGCACTTTTGAAAAGTGCTTTTTGAAAAGGCATGAAAGGCAATTTTTGAAAAGTCAGATTTTGTGACTTTTTTACAAAGGTTTTGGCTTTTTGAAGAACATTGACACAAAAGCTTCTCAAAAAGCTAATAAGCTAAGCCAAACACTTTCTTAAAAAACAACTTATTGACTTATTGGCTTTTACCACCGTAAAAGCTAATCCAAACAAATTTTTAAAAACTCATTTTCTCACCAACATAAGTCAATAAGTATTTTTTATCAAAAGCACTTTTAGAGCTCAAAAAACTTATAAGTTAACAAACACCTCAACAATAATGGCTCCATTAACCACAACCCCATGTTAAATTTAGGAGTCTCTTTCAGGACATTTGACAAACACCTTGTGTGCATTAAAGTCTACACCCAGAAATCATCTGCATCATCGAGGGTATTCAATTACTAAACGATCCCAATTCCCAACCACATAATTTGATTAGTTTCTTTGATCATAACCATAAGCAAACACTTCCTCTATATATAAATAAAATCCATATAGACATTAAAGGTAATATTTTATTTGCAAAGATTGTTCATATGAACAATACTAGTAATTTGAAGACAACCCTTGTCAAGATTCTAAACGTAGATTTAGGGTAAAATTGGCGTAATTTAGCAAGATTTGAAAAGGGGAAGAGGAAAATAATAACATCATTGACCTCAGGGAAAAAGGGTTTTAATTAAGTTTTAAATGAATTTTGAATGAAGAACATGTGGGCTGCATGGTTGGCGGCTTGGCGATAACCGACAAAACCAAGTCCAAAGAAACGGATGAATTGTTCATCAGCGCTTACGTATCGTACGTGGTCCTTATCACCCGTCTCCATTGCTTATTTAATATTTCTTTTGTAGAAAACAAATATTCTTTTTTTTTGGTTAACAAAATACAATATATGATGTAGTTCTTTTATAAGCTTCCCATTTTCCTTGTGGTTATGAGTTCGAGTCCTGTTGGTTATGGATTCGAGTCCTATTATGGACAGTAGTGTAGATTTAAAAGTAGGTTTTAACTTTTATAGTGCGTATAATTTGCTCGAGTACATCATTCACATATTTGATCCTTCACGCACTTCAACCTTTTGATTCAATGAACTATCATCGATTGAACCTTAAATTTCATTTACTACATGATAAGTTTTCATATTTAAGGGTGTTTGGGAGTGCTTATTCAGTTATTTGAAGGTGCTTGTGACCTATTAGCTTCTTGGGTAAGCAATAAGTGCAAAATATTCGCTTATCTTTCTATCTTTTAATATATTTTCTCCGCCTAACTCAAATTCGTAACTTGGATTTTGTCGGACCCCCTCCCCGTCTTTTGTCTCATCTCACACACTTAGTCGGAATAACTTTGATTCGACCCACTAGCTAGGTTTTCATAGATTATGGCATTATATCGTTTGTTGATTTGGAGGGCAAACCCCCCCCCCCCCCCCCTCCCCTCCCCTCTCCAACTAATTTGTCCTGCTAAAAAGACTTTATAGACTATGGCATTGCACCACTTCTCGAATTGGAGGACAACCATTAGTACAAAGGAGTTTTGAAGTGGGTATTTATCGATTTGGAGGGCATCATCATTTACTAAGGATTTGGTAATAGGGATGCTTAAAAAACCGACCAACCGAACCCAAACGAAATAGCCAAACCTGAAGTAACGTGATGTGTAATCGAGTTGCAATGTCTTCAAACCTTACATAAAGAGTTACTGTCATTTGAACTCAACCCAACCCGGTGAATGCAATGACCTTTTTATTTCTAGGATTTAATATGATTATTAAGTCCCTAATAATATAGACATTAGACAATTAAACCATAACATACCCTCTATGTATACATATTCTTTTAATCTTTTTTTTCATCTCTATAGCTCTTTTGTATATATGTTTAGTAAATGTGAATATACATATTCAAATTGAGAAAAATAATTGAATGTGATACACTTAAGATTTAAAGAGTATGAATATGTTGTACCAAAATGACCGATGGTGAAAAATGAATTAACAATAGAAAAAACAACGTATTCAAGGTTAGAAGAATATTTCAACTTACCAAAGTATCAACCCCATCAACCTGACAACCCATACGACTTGGATTGTTTTGAGTTGGCTTGAGATTTTTCAAACCCTAAACACTGGGTTAAGTTTTTTAAAAGCCTTCAATCCGAACAACCTATTCGGTAATGTAGTTTTTTGGTTTCTCGATGTTGTTCACTGATCAAATTAATCAACAAAGTTTTGAAGCCACTAGTAAATCGGAGTTTTTAAGTTCTTATATTTTTGTTTGAGAGCTTTTCATACTTTTTTTAAAGGAAGTAGAAACCTTTTAATAGAGCAAACACAAGAAAAATAAAAAGAGTTACAAGACAAAGGGAAAAGTTTTCTACAAGATACAGAAAGTAACACAAAACACCCGAAGAGAAAGCCAACACAAGCGATAAGAAAAGAAGCCCGAAACTAAAGGAACCCGACAAGTCTCAAGACTAAAACAAACTAACTAGTAAAAATCTTGGCCACTACACTAATCCGACCAAGAAAAGTGGAACAGATCAATTTGGTTGTTCAGGTTGTCTAAAAAGACCAAACTTTTTTGATGCTGTCAAATTAGATAGAGAGTGATTCAAACTACTACCTCCCAAAGGTGACATTTATATGCCAAGAAAGTTTGATTAACTCAACAAAGAATATAAAGAGAATTAGGGCATCAAGTTCCCACCCCACCACTTGAAGACTCCCTTCCACGAAGAAAAGCTAGAAGGGCGGGGTGAAAAACCAATGCTCGGTAGTTTCCTTTACGTTTTCGCAACATGGTCAAAGTATGGAGTTGAGGTCTACGCCTTTGTCAAGAAAGACCTTCATGCTGGAATCCTTCCCCACCCGATAAGCTAAAACAAGATGCAAACCTTGCGATACACGTAACTACTCCAACAAGTTAGGACAAGATTCTTAAGAACTTGCAGATAACTATTTTCAATTAGACATCAAGGTCGTGAGACCGAGAAGCCCCCCTTTTCCCTAACCACCGAAGTCAATGTCTCTATTTTTAGGCCTAAAAGCAAAGTTACTGATGCATAAGTTCAAATCCTCCAAATTACAAATTACCTTCTGAAAAGTGTTCTAAATCATTTATAGAGCATACAACGGAAATTACACATACTTCTGAAAAGTGTTGCGCAATTTAATAACCCCCTTTATTTTAAAATGTTTTACAAAACATTTTTCCAAAAGTGGGTGAAGGAGCCTAGGAGGAAGGTAATTTGTAATTTGGAGGATTTTCAGAAGTCAATGCATAAGTAGGACATTTGTTTTAGAACATTTCCGTTGTATGCTCTATAATTGATTTTTTTAAACTAATATTTAAAATCTTCAAAAAAAATTGTACTGGGGTATTATTATATAACTATAAAATTAAATAAACAAAAGGAAAAATCTCAAAAAATCATATTTTTGACCCAAACCCAAAGAAAATTCAACCAAACCAAATTTTTTCTAACCGGTTTTTTATCTTAACCGGTAACCCAAGTTGCATGTAGTATTGTATTCAAGATCCATAACCTATTATATTTGCTAGGTTTTTTTCCCTAACCGGTTTTAAAATAACCAGTTAGGTTATTTAACCGGTCGTGTGCATGTCTAAATACAACCTAGCTTATTTTTTAAATACATCTTTTGAATGAACATAAGTTAACTTATTGATCAACTAGTTAGAGTCTTTTATCACTTGTTCTAGTTATAACACTCATTAATATTAATTATTTACTATTGATATTATTATCAAATATTTATTAATAGTAATTAATATTATTCGAATATTGTTAGTAATTTTTAATTATAAATTAATGTTAATGATTAAACATTTCAATTATTTTTAATCATGTTATTATTTTATATTATTATTTTCAATATTTTTTTGAACGGCAGATAACTTACACACACGTTTCAATTGTATCCAGATTCAATCGGGCACCGACTAATTCATAGCGTCCATGAACCGGCCCATGAACTCACCCCTAAACCACCTAGGCATAGGAACTGTCCCCGACCCATCGGGGAACCCGGTCCACCAGCCCCGGTCGGGGACGGGGATTCCCCGGTAAACCGGGTATTGGGGACGGGGACGGGGATCCCCGTTTTCTCAAACTGGGGATGGGGACGGGGACGGGTTTAGCACTCCCCGCCCCGCCTCATACCCGTACCCGTATATATAATAAATAATTATTTAAATTATATATTATTTTTCTATTATATCGGTATATGGTTGTTCCAATTTCGATAAATTATGAATATTAGTTGATGTGGTTTTGACTATTAATTTATACGTTTTGGTACGTTTAAAAATTATTATACGATTATGTCTATAGATTATTACACGATACATTCTTAGTTTTTATTGAAATATGTGAAATTAAACACGTATTGTATCGCAAAACATTTAGTTTAAAATAGATTATACAAACGGACATAAAATCCCCGTTTCCCCATTGGGGATCCCCGTTCCCCGTTGGGGACGGGGACGGGGATACGATCAAATTCCCCTGTGGGGAAGGGGACGGGGATGACGATGAGGGCTCGGGGACGGGGATGGAGATTGGGGTCCCCGCCCCAAACCCGCCTCATTCCCATGCCTAACCACCCCTATAGATTGAACCAAGAGCTAAGTACCGCAACAAGTTGTCCCCTGCAGGGTTCGAACCTTGACCAACCGAGGATACCATCCTCTGAAGGTACAAGGGTGTTACTTCCACCCGCTATGCTAGACCATCTTTGGTATTATTATTTTCAATAAATTGAGTTAAAACTAAATATGAAAGTTATACATATATTTATGCTAGTATTAAAGTTAAAAGTTATATATTTTATTTATTTCTTAGATATTAAAGTATTAATTTTAATAAGGTATTTAATTTAATTATTCATTATATATTTCTAAGAAATATTATTTAATTAGAATATGTGAAGGTGAAATTTTATTTATATACATTTTATGTAATGGTCATTAAAATTATAAATTAATGTTATTTTTTTAATTTTCTTTAACAAAATCAAAATTTATACTATTTATATAATCACAGATTTTTAACATTTTTATTAACATGTTATATTATTTATTATTTTACTATTATATTATTAAAATTTTATTTTAGTTATATTATATGATATTATAATTGATTATTTTTTGAGTAAATTTCATTTTTCGTCTCTGACGTTTGACCATTTCAACGGTTTTCGTCCCTCACCTTTGTTTTAACAGATTCGTCCCTCACGTTTGACACCTTGCAACGATTTTCGTCCCTCCACTTAACGGCCGTTAACTTTTTTAGTTAAGTCCACTTTAATGAGGGATAATTTAGTCATTTTACTAATTTTTTTTAGTTTCTTGTTTCAACAAAAATATCAAACTTTAGAGGACCTATTATGTAATTTACATGTATATATATACATACATACACAATTGCATTAATGATAAACCAAATCTCGCCGGAGAGCAAATCGACGAGGACAAAACCGGCGACTCATTTTTGTTACCGGCGAAACTCCCAAATCCGGCCGCCTACTCTTCCATACCTGTTATTCCCTCCCAAACCCACCATTCTTTCACACCAGCGACTCATTTTTGTCACTAACGAAAACCCTAAATCAGATGTTTATACACATTCGCATAAGAACCCTAAATGATATCGAGACCTAATCGCCGGCAACTGGATGAACTCCGGCAACTGTTTTCTCGTTGATTTAACCCTGACATGCATCAAAACTTGACGAACTCCAAATCGGGTTAACCCCTAAATGATATCTTCTCTCTGTGGTGTTTCATATGTAAAATGGTGTTTTCCTCAAAATCCCAAACCAAAATCGGGTTGTGAGAAGCTTGCAAACGCCATGGATCTGGTTAAGGATTGAAGATTTTAACTTCTATTGTGTGATCGATCAGGAATGGAGGTTCTAGATTCAAGATTTGGATGAGAAAATGAAGGATTATTAGGGGGTATCTATGGTGTGATTTTTAGAAAGTGATGAATTTTTCCATTTTAAAAAGACACATCCTTTTTGTTAAAGTTGTTTTATGGTACCGAGTCCTGGAGATATTGCTCCATAACCATAAGATTTAGAAAATCGGGTTATCGTCGAAAAAGGGTTCACCGAAAGGAGGGGAGTTAAATGGTCAAAGTTGGGAGGTAGAGATGAAGTTGAATATGTTTATCTTTGGCCCTCCAAGTTTCAATATATAACCTTTACCCTAATTTACAAAAAGGTTAATTAAAAAATAATGTTAAAGTAGTTAAAAGGAGTAAATGGCTAAAATAACCTTCATTCAAGTGGATTTAACTGAAAAAGTTAACGACCGTTAAGTGGAGGGACGAAAATCGTTGCAAGGTGTCAAACGTGAGGGACGAATCTGTTAATATAAAGGTGAGGGACGAAAACCGTTGAAATGGTCAAACGTCAGCGACGAAAAATGAAATTTACTCTTATTTTTTCTTAAGATAACTTTGACTAATTCTTAAAAAAAGAATGAGTCTGACCTTAGGCAACATACACACAAGAAAAAAGATGTTGCTTTTGAAAACTCTAATGCAACAAATGAAATAGATTGTATGTTGTCTAAGATAAAAACTAAGGCAACGCAAGAAAGGTTGTTGCTTAAGAGATTGTAAGGCAACATATAATAATTTATACGTTGCCTAAGGTATCACTTAGGCAACATATAATAGCTTTTGTTGCCTAAGCGTTTCTTAAGCAACATAGTCAATTAACATAAGACGACATTTGGTGTAGTGTGAACACATTTTTTAAAATATAGAAAAAGCATTTATTGAAATATGTAACTAAAAAACATATATCACTTTATTTATGTGTTATGTAATAACCAAAATAATATATTGCTTAATAAAGCAACAATCCCCAATTTCATCCAACCACATAACATGGTCTTAAATTCTTGTGAGATTGATGTCAACTATGAAAGTTAAATTAGTCGGTTTATGTCTCTATTAACTCTCATTCACATCATTATTTTCCACGGTTGACCCATACAAAAACATGTCGCTATTTGCTATTGAATCTTCAAATAAGTTAGGCTGTGTTTGGCAAGCATAAGCTAGCTTATAAGCTCGTTCATCCAAACATGTACCAGGAAGCTAGCTTATCAGCTAGCTTATAAGCTAGCTTTTTGAAACGCTACTTTGAGTAGCTTATGAGGAGCTTATTGTAGCTTTTTCCAATTATACCCTTATTAATATTAATTATTAAATTCAAATATACCCTTTTTGGTCATTTTACATACTCATAAGCTAGTTTTTGCCAAACATAATTTGTTCAGCAGCTAGCTTATCAGCTACTAGCAAGCTTATCAATCAACAGCTAGCTTATCAGCTATCCGATAGCTTATCAGCCACCAGCTAGCTTATAAGCTACGCTTGCCAAACGTAGCCTTAGTATTCGAAGTCCAAACGTGAATAATTACGTTTAATAAAAATACAAAAATACTTTTTTGTGACATCAAATTATTAACACATACTAAAAATTAGAGTAAGTAAAATAAAATCATTAAGAGGACTAATGTAATTACGTATTTATCGACAAGTTTCTGTTATCTTAATAATTAGATATGTACCCGCGAGCGTTGCAACAAGAAATATGTATCAATTATTGGACCATATTAATTATACGATTAAATCAAAACATATTCAATATTAGACTCATTTTAAAGTTATTGTTGAGACAATTATAATGATATAGCTTGTTGAAAAGAAAACGCATATTTTAATATATTTTAGTTCATACACATTATTTATGTTATTATGATAAAAGTGTGAAATGAAAAATAAAACTGTATGGGATTAAAAGTAATTTAATTAACTTATTAATTAATTAAAAATAATGATGGGGCATTTAAGTATTAATGATATCAACCAAAATTTTTTAATAGATAGTATAGATTTGTTGTTATATCTTAAATATTGCTAGTATCGTCTGAGACTTACTATGATAGTGCCTTGGCTGTTAATAGTGATGGGATAATTGTGTAATTTTGATATGATAATACTTTGATAAAACAAAAACTTAATCGTATATATTGTTTGTATATGTATCATTAATTATTTTAGGATATTATTAACTTGGTTCTTGATTGGTACTTTGGTTTGTTAGGAATCACCATACTGTAAATATTGTATTCAATATATTTTATTTATAAGGAAAACTGATTCCTCTTATGGTGAACGTTAGGGCTCATCATCATCATTGGTTGCCATAGATACCAATAGCAACATAACAATAACACCAATGAAAACCATGATCGATCTAAAAAGCTCACCATGTGTACACAATATCGAATATCCAATACAAGCTTCGTGAAGGAGACCTACCCGTCATGAGTTAAACTTTTTTTCATGCATGCTTGCAGCTACAAAGTACTTCATCACATAGATGAAACGACTCCTCCATCTTAAATCAAACCAACCTATGAGTCATGGGTTGAAATTGATGCTCATGTGCTTCGATGGATCTACAAAACATTGAGTCATGAACTTCTTCAACACATGTTGGAAAATAAATCCACCACCTACGAGGCATGGATAGGGTGAAAAACATCTTCCACAACAATAAAGGTACTCGTGTCACGACTCTCAAATAGGATTTTAATAATCTTAAACTAGAATGTTGATCCAGCTCTCCTAAGACCTGATGAAATGATAATGATCCTGAATCTTTACTTAGTGAATAGGTTTTTACTTCTGTTATAGCTTGAGGAATTATCATTGAGATTGTTCAGTGTTATTCCATGTTAATTATGCTGTAACTTATTTTTATAATGATCAGGATCAGGATCAGGAGACGAACGAGTCTGTTCTGCAGTCTACTGATCCTGTCCACCGAAGTGAAGACCTCTTGAAGACATTCAAGTCATACTCAAAGAACCATCAGCGAAGTCGAAGAATTAGCTGATGACAGGACCAGCATGCTCGTGATCTGAAGACGGAACTCAGTGATAGCAGGCTGCTCAAATTCGTATGACATCCTGAAGACGCATCAGGATACAGTGACCTCTGATCATCCTCAGTATCAGAGCTTTCCTCACTGATCAATATCCTGATCCTGAAGGATTAGCATAATGTCTTAGTCTAATGCACAAAAGGATTATCCACCTTTACTGACACAAAAGTACATAAGGACAGTCTCTTTTCTGTTCCCTCCGTACTTATCAGACCTCAAGGCAACTGTTTACTCACATCCTCTTTTGCACACCATGCAAAGGGTATTTGTTTATAGTAAATAGTACATAGGACCACTAAGATTGTGACACGTACACAAAAGGGAGTCTGCATGCATTTAATGCATTGGGTATAAATAGGACTTGAAGAGATGTTCTCCATACTTCTTCTTCATCCTAAAAATACCCTAATCCTTTCTTTCTTATTCCCTCTAGTTTCTTTCTTTTCTTATCTTCTCACTCTAGTGCATAGTGAAAGAACTTAGATTGTTTAGTTTAGACTTGTAGTCTTTTCTATTTCTGCAACAATCTGTAAATTCATATTGTTAATACAACAAAGAATTTAAAAGTGAAATTTGTGGGATTATATTCAACCCCCCCTTCTATAATCCCAAACACTATCCTTACTTGAAGGTCACCTCATTGGGACCAACAAGTGGTATCAGAGCAGATACAAGCTCTCATTTTCTTCTCTTAGAAAAATCTTGTGATCCTCTCTATCAATCCATGGCTCTTCAAGCTAAGGATAACTACTTTGATACCGGCTCTGCTGGAAAACCTCCAAGGTTTAACAAAGACAACTTCTCTCTTTGGAAAACCAGGATGGAACTTTTCCTATCTGGTTCTGATCCCCAGATTCCATAGTTTTTAGAAAATGGACCACATGTGCCTACACAACCTGTCCATGCTGTGCCTCTGCTGGTGACCAACCTGGAATACCCGCAAGGGAACTGGTTAAGCCAGTGACAGATTGGAATGATGAGGACAGACGCCTTGTCAACATTGACACTAAGGCTAGGTCTCTCATTGCCATGTCACTCCCTGATGACGTCTTCCACTCTGTCTGTCACCTTCGCTCTGCTAAAGAGATTTGGGACACCCTCTGTGTTCAATACGAAGGTACTGCTCTTCTCATGGAATCAAGAAAGATTTTCTTGGTTCGCCAGTATGAAAGCTTTATTCATCAGAAGGATGAAACTTTCTCCCAGCTACATCAGAGATTTAACTGTCTCCTGATCGACCTGAAGACTATTGGTACTATCTATCCTAACTCTGAGGTGGTCACCAAGTTCATGGAAGCTCTTCCTGAGCATTGGGAAATTTAAACCTCCTGCTTAACTATGTCCAAAGATATAAAGACACTTACTTTAACTGAACTGTACGGTATTCTTCTAAACCGTGAGCAACAGAAGAAACTGAAAAAGAATCTCATAAGAGATACTAAAGATTCCAAAAGCACCTCTGTTGCACTGGTCTCTGATTCAGTTCCTCCTGTCGCCACTCCTTCTACTGTAACTATTACTGAATTAGAATCCTCTGACTCTGACATGTCAGAAGATCCTGATTTCAATGAATCTCTAGCTTTACTGACTAGATCTTTTAAAAAGTTGGCCAAAAAGGGAAACTTCCATAAAAAGAAACCTTTCACTATAACTGACAAGCCGAAAACAGAACCTGTTGATAAGGCTACTGCTATCTGCTACAACTGTCAGGGCAAAGGACACTTTGCCAATGATTGCAGGTACAGGAAAAGTCAGTTTGCTCCCTCTTCTGCAAAATCTTCCTCGAAAAACCCCAAATACCAGCACTTGAAGGAAAAATACAAAAAGATGAAATTCCAGTGCAAAGGTAAAGGTCTTATCGCAGAGGACTGCGACTGGGATGATGTCTCCTCTGATGACTCATCTGATGAGGAAGATACTCAAGTGGCACTTATGGCCATTATTGAGGAACCTACCTTAGCTCTCATGGCTAAGATAGAAGAGGTCCCTGAAGAGGTTCCTACTCAAGCTCCTGAAGCTTCTTTCTCTACAACTCCTGAAGCTTCTACTTCTGCGACTGAATCTGCCAGTCAGGTACCTACTCCTGTTGTTCCTCTTGAAAGTCTAACTCAACTAGACCTTGTAACCCTTGATCTCTATAAATCCCTGAATGGTAAAACCTATGCTGAGAAAATGAACATTGATCTTCGTGATCAACTCAGAGAGTGTCAAGAAAAGATTAAACAGCTTACCATTCTGGAAGAAAGTTATAAGGATCAGGTCACTGTTAATCAAACTCTCTGTATTGAAAGAGAAAAGGCTCTTGCTGCTAAAGAAAGAGCCTTGGCCGAACTTAATGCTGAAAAAGTCACCATCAAAGGATGGAGTGACGCCTCTGAAAAGGTTGATGAAATATTAGCCTCAGGGAGAAACGTTAAAAACAGAAAAGGGTCTTGGATTCACTAGTGGATGTACTAGGCCTGATCGTTCCATGCTTAAATTTGGAATGTTTGTTTCTTCTATCCCTGATCCTAATGCCCCTGAAAACATCCCTTCTTCTTCCAACACACACACTGAAGGTGCTCATAAGAGCAAAAAGAAAACAGCTAAGGAAAAATCCAAAACTGTAACACCTTCAAAGACCAAGAATCCTAAACCTAAGAACAAAGTTCTAGGTGGTGGTCCTTCAGTCTCAGGAACAAAATCCTTTTCTCAAAGTCCTGCTCCTAGACTGAAAATTGACCTAAAGCAAAAGAGTAAGGAGAAGAAACCTATTCCTCCTCTGTCCAATGCTAAAGGCATACTTGGTACTGGTCCTGCTCATTTGAAGTTCAAAAACTTCCTGGACCCCACTAAACGCTTTCAATATCGCAAATGTTATCACTGTGGATTTAACGACCATATTGCGAGTAAGTGTCCTGATGCTACCAAAACTGAAAAATCAGCTAAGGTAAAGAAAACTCCTAAGACTGATAATTCAGTCAAAGGAAAGAAGGTTGTCAAGACTGTTCCTTCAGTCAAGACTCCAGCCTCAAGAACTGATAACTCAGTTAAGGCTGTCACTAACTCCACCAGTCCTACTGATAATTCTGGATCCATAGTTCTATGGGTACCAAGAAAAACTTAAACTCTAAATTTTACAGGACAAGGGCATCTGGTACCTGGACAGTGGATGCTCTCGACATATGACTGGTTCTAAATCTGTCCTCTCTAACTACCGTGAAGAAAGAGGTCCTGCTGTGACTTTTGGTGGAAACGGTAAAGGCCAAACCCGAGGGTATGGCACTCTGACCAACGGAGTAACTACGTTCAAAAGAGTTGCTTATGTTGAAGGCCTGATGCATAATCTTCTGAGCATCAGTCAACTGTGTGATAAGAATCACAAAGTCTCCTTCTCGAAGAAAAAGTGCAAAGTCAAGAACAGACGCAAGGAAGTTATTCTCACTGGTGTTAGACATGCTGATATCTACATCATCAACATGAATACTTCCACTGACAACTTCTGTTTTGTATCTCGTGCTTCCTCTGATACAAATTGGCTATGGCACAAGCGTCTCTCTCATCTCAACTTCAAGACGCTGAATCAACTCTGCATCAACAATCTTGTTGTTGGTCTTTCTGACTTTCGCTATACAAAGGTATCTCTTTGTTCAGCATGTGAGAAAGGAAAACATACCAGGGCTAGCTTTAAGTCCAAGCAGATTTCCTCCATCAGCTCTCCTCTACAACTTCTCCACATGGATCTCTTTGGACCTGTCAATGTCCAATCCATTGCTGGAAAGAAATATACTCTGGTAATCGTTGATGAATATTCCAGATATACTTGGGTATTCTTTCTTCGATCCAAGAGTGATGCTCCTGAAGAAATCATTCTGTTCGTCAGGAAGATGGAAAGACTCAACAACCTTACTGTTCGATCAATCAGGAGTGACCACGGAACTGAGTTCAAAAACAGTACCCTGGAAACCTTCTTCGATCAGAAAGGTATCTCTCAGAACTTCTCATCTGTAAGAACTCCTCAGCAAAACGGTGTTGCTGAAAGACGAAACACAACCTTGATTGAAGCTGCTCGATCTATGTTGAGTGAAGCCAACCTTGCCACTCAATTCTGGGCTGAAGCCGTTAACACTGCTTGCTATACTCAGAACAGATCCCTGATAGTAAAGCGCTTCAGGAGAACCCCTTACGAACTCTTTCGTAACAGGAAACCTTCAATCGAACATCTCCATATCTTTGGTTGTGTCTACTACATCCTGAACAACAAAGATAACCTTGGAAAGTTCGATTCCAAGTCTGATGATGGAATCTTCCTTGGATACTCCTCTATTTCTAAAACCTACCGTGTGTTCAACAAACGAAGACAAACCATAGAGGAAACGATTCATGTCAAGTTTGATGAATCAGGTCCTACCTTTCCTCACCCTCATGAAAATTCTGAAATAAATCAGTGGGCTGACTCTTTCTTTCAAGTCCCTGATATTCCTATTGCTGATCCATCTCCTCAAGACCTTCCTGATGGTTTTGAAGAAGATCCTCCTACTCCACCCACACAAATATCCATACCTCCTATAATAAATGCCACCCCTATCACCCAAGTCACACCACCTGAACCTGATCAGCCCACTAACAGTGAAGGCTTTTCCCAAGTCACACCACCTGAACCTGCTCCTACTAATCTTCTTCCTGATCCGTCAGTGAATGAAGCCTCTACTTCAGGACAAGTGTATCAACCACCTGCTCTTCGCTGGACTAAAAATCATCCAATTGATCAAGTCCTCGGTAATCCTTCCTCTAGTGTTAAAACTCGACGCCAATCTGGTAACGTCTGTCTTTATGTTAATTTCATCTCTGAAAATGAACCTAAAGAAATAGATGATGCCTTGCGTGATCCTGCCTGGGTCTCAGCCATGCAGGAAGAGCTAGCAGAGTTCATCAGAAACAATGTCTGGCTTCTCGTCCCTAGGCCTCGAAAACGTACAATCATAGGATCCAAGTGGATCTTCAGGAATAAGCTTGATGAGATTGGTACAATTATTCGAAACAAGGCTCGCCTTGTGGCTCAGGGATACAGGTAGGAAGAAGGAATTGATTACGATGAAACTTTTGCTCCTGTTGCTAGGCTCGAAGCAATTCGACTTTTCCTGGCCTTTGCAGCACATATGAACTTCAAGGTTTTTCAGATGGACATCAAAAATGCCTTTCTGAATGGAAAACTTAATAAAGAAGTCTATGTGGCTCAGCCTCCTGGCTTTGTAGATCCTAAGTTTCATGATCACGTCTACAAGTTAAACAAGGCTCCCTATGGGTTAAAACAGGCTCCTCGTGCCTGGTATGATACCCTCTCAACCTTTCTTCTCTCTAAAGGTTTTGTTCGTGGTAAGATCGATAGCACTTTATTTCTTAAGAAATATCCTAAGCATATCCTTCTTGTCCAGATATATGTCGATGACATTATCTTTGGATCAACCAATCCCAAACTCTGCGAAAAGTTTGAGTTACTCATGAAATCTGAATATAAAATGTCTATGATGGTGGATTACTGGAAGGTTCCCGAGACATTGTTCTTCTAGCATTTTCATTCGAACATCTACGATGTCAGTGATAGGTGGATTACTGGAGGTTCCCGAGACGTTCGATAAGTTTGGAATATGAGTTATGGGGGTAGTTGCAGTGGGAACGTGCGATATAGGTTCTGGAATAGGTACAAAGGGACGAGGCCCTGTTTGAGGTTGGTTGTAAGTGAACGTAGTTGCTCCTGGGTAAGGACCTGATGGTAATGGAGGGAAGATAGGACGCGGGTTGTTGACTGGAGGTGGCGGTGGTAAGCTAACTTGTGACACTTGCGGTTGGGTAAAAGGTTGTGATATTTGTGGCTGGACAAATGGTTGTTGGGGAACATAGGGTTGATTTTGAGGGAAGAATGGCCTCGGTTGATGAGTGGAAACTGGAATGTTAGAAGTTTGTGGATTCGATGCTCTCAATCTAGACAGTTCACCATTCATTTGTAAATTCTGATT
Organism: Centaurea solstitialis; assembly: GCA_030169165.1. Classification (NCBI taxonomy): domain Eukaryota; kingdom Viridiplantae; phylum Streptophyta; class Magnoliopsida; order Asterales; family Asteraceae; genus Centaurea; species Centaurea solstitialis. Next base: position 33,246,644 of record CM058046.1, read on the forward strand.
GTTCAACCATTGGATTTGTTCTTGTGTTGCTGCCAATTGTTGTTGCAAGGTTGGTTGAGAATTGCTTGCCATGTTCTTGCACTTAGTTCACAAAGAAGCTCGAAGAAATAGGTTAGTAAGCTGACGCCTTATCGAACAAGATTTTCTCAAAACGGGCCCCACGGTGGGCGCCAAACTGTTTGTGTAAAAATTTACTCAAGTTATTATCGTAAGATGTCGTGAGGCAAAATCGTCAAAAGAAAGAACTCTTGTTCGATAAAACGTGCGATAAATGAAAGTAAATGGACAAAAGATTGATGACGCAGGAAAAACCTCGGAATCGAGGAAAAAACCTGCGGCCGACTAAATAGGATAGTCGACGTTGCACTATAATCACCAATAAGGGGTGATATCCTCGATGTTACAGTTGTATCGTACGATTACAATAAAGAAAAGAATGCTATCGAATATGAATACAGAGAATAATGTTGATATTGCTATTTTTTTCTCTTAGAATTAGTTGTCTTTGGTGTAGGATCTCGAATCTCTTTTATAGCTGCTTGGATCGTAACCGTTATCTCATAATTGAGCTATAAATGCAACGGTCATAACTGAAGCTGAATTCTCGATCATAACGTCCGAGTCTTTAATGAGGGCATATCTCTGTTCAAACGGTCACATAACGGTTGATGCTTGATCGATGAGACCAATCGTACGATTATATATATATATATATATATATATCGTACGATATACTTCAATGCTCATTGTAATGATGAACTCCTCATAGCATAGTACTCAATTTCAGATTTCCTCAAAGGTGGACAATTGTCGGATATGATGATCGATCTTATCCTGCAATAAAGATGAACTTTACAGGTATATCGCTCGTTAGTACCATCGTATAATTTGTCATATAACATTTCGAATATCGTTCGATAATAACTTATTTACGTTCGAGGGCATTCATATCTTTATTCCAGGACCTTATCTTAATACAGGAATATCATCCTGGAAGATATCTTACGATTTCAATCGTTCGATCGTTCGATGATAAAATTTCACCTTAACAGTTTGCCCCCAAGATTTAGAAAATATGTTATAGATTTTCTGAATCTTATACCTGTAAAATCAAATCGTTAGTACATCAATTTTATCGTGATTAATTTGTCGAATATGAACCGGTTTTCACGTTAACGGCGTTATAACTTGGTTATTTTGCTAGCTGTCAATGCAACGGTTATATGGGACAGGTGTCGATGCTCGATTCGACCTCAATTACTTGGGGAAGAGTTTAATTTCATATAAAGATAAGATTTTATCCATAATTATCACAAAAATCTTTTCCAATTTCGAATTCAAATTCCACTCCAACCGAATCCTTCTAATCTTTAAGAAGATTTAGATCCAATTCGCCTATAAGGTATCTTTCTTTTCCTTATTTCAATTCAGTTCATGCGTTTGAAAGTTAGGGCTGAGAAGAATCCTAGGAATTTCGATTTATTACGTTTCGACAGATTACATAGGAGTTTAGATCGTCTAAGTTTTAGAGAAATCATGGAGGTTAAGAGTACAATCCAGGGAGAAATCGACCTAATCCACCTTAGGAAACTTGCTAGGATGCCTAAGGATGCCGTAATCAAATCACCTGGTGAGGTTAGACCCGCCGATGCTCCGGCAGGCTTCTTTGCCTTGTTCGAATACCCCTTTAAGATTGGGTTCATCTGGCCCTATAGTCCTCTGTCTCAGGCGTTCATGACACGATTTAGTCTATCTCCTGGACAGCTCATGCCCCAATTCTGGAGGGTCGTGAGCGTTATCGAATGAGTGACTGAAAACTGGGGTAGAGCTTCTTTCACCGTCGATGATCTTCTCACGGCGTACACCGTGAAGGTTTCTGATTACGATAGGTATGGGATTTATCCCAAGGGTAGGGGTGATGCCATGTTAGTACATGGTACCCAAGCGTTCGATCGAGGGTGGAAGGCTCGATACGCGTTCGTGCGATCCTCGTCCGTTTTGGAGGAAGGTGGATGGGTGGCCCCAGAATGGAACCCACTAGGTATAGGTTGTTTTTCGTATTCTGCTTTGTTCGATTTTATCGTATAATTCCTTATCGTATGTTATTTTTTGCAGAGATCGAGTTTTCTTTCGAGGAATCCACCGAGGCTGTTAATCGTTTCTTAGAGTACGGTGTTCAAGAAAGATCGTACGCCAAATCGAAGGGAAAAAGTCCGAGAGAGGATAGTGACGAAGAGCTTGAAGTTCAGGTGTTGAGCGAAGAAGAAGTAGAAGAAGAAGAAGAGATGGAAGGTAAATCCTTTTTTAATCTTACGTTTTCTTTTTAGTTTATCGCGCGATATTAACGTACGTTTTCTACTTGTTTCAGGCCAAAAGAAACCTTCGAAGAAGTTGGCAAACATGGCGGCGGCCAAGAGGGCTTTGGAGAAGAAGAAGGGAGTAAGTGGCATGGAGCCACAACTCAAGAAGACGAGGTCTTCTTCGGGTGCTTCGATCTCATCGAAGGATGCCACACGACAGGCGGACGATGTGGTTGATGCAACCCCGATTCATTGCGTCCCTCCTCCTACGATGTCTCCCACGATGCCAAAGGAGAAGAGAGCTCCAGTCAAATCTTCGAAGGGAAAGGAGGGTGAGACATCGATCAACATATCCTTGCCCTCGAACTTCCTCGATGGTGATGTCATCAACCAAGATGATCTTTTTCCTGCCATCGAACAGTACTTGCTTCCATCGCAGAAGGCTCACATGGATACACGCCGGATCAACGAGCTCGATGCTGGTGCAGTTGGATATTCCTTCATGGTAAGCTTCTCTTTATCTTACGATGTTTTTATAATCGTGTGTTCTAATCATCTTATGTCCATGTAGGCCTTCCAGGCGTGTCTCGGTCTTCATCAAAGATTGGAGACCGTTCAGAGGGACATGAAGATGAAGATGTCCAGTGAAAGGGCTGCGGTGAACGAGGCTAAGAAGGCTAAGGAGAAAGCATCAAAGATGGCTGCTGATCTGGAGGCCAAACGGGTTGAGGCGGATGATCTGATGGCTAAGTTGGATGAGGCTGAGCACGTTCGATCGGACCAACGTGCAAGGCTCACAGCGGCCAACAATCGTATCGCTAAGCTGGAGGAGGATCTTGCTGCATTGCGTGTGGAGATGGCAGATCGCGAGAAGGCCTCATCATCTGAGATCCAGGATCTCAAAGATGAGATGGTGTTGTCTAGGATGGTGGCCCGTGCAGCCTTAATAGGCCAATTTATTGGTGGCACGTACACCATCGAGGCTGCTAAGGGTGAGCTGGGGGCCTTCCGTGATGCGATGGGATTTGACGAGCTCCTGGATGCTGATGATGCCAAGGATGCCGATGAAGAGGAGGAGGGTGCTGAAAAGAGCAAGGAGGCTGAAGTCACGATGATCGAGGAGGAGGATAGAAACGAAGATGCCTCTGGATCCAGCATCGTGGACAAGGCTGCTGAAGACATTCTTCCTATCGTAGAAGTTAGTGTAGGAGAGGGTGTTGGTGTAGAGGCCACCCCTGAAGTTTAAATTATCACTCGATGTAATCGCAGTACTTTTAAGTACTTTTTTAATGAAATTATCTACTTTTGCAATCGTGCGATGTCTCAGTACTTTTTATTTTTGTCTTAAGTACTTTTAATAAATAGATAATCGTGCGTTTTAGCTGATTCTGTGTTTAAGGCCTTAATTAATCGTGCGTTTTGACTTGCGATTTTTATCATGAGTCTAAGGCACTTAATTTTTTTTTTTTAGAAACGTTTCTGTTAATCGTGCGTCTGGCGTTTTGACTTGCGCTCTTGCGATTGAAAATTGATGCATCTTTTTTCTATGCGTTTTGAGCATGTTGTTTTATCGGGCGATGTTTGCCATAGATCGTGCGATGTCTTGCGAGAATCATGCGTTACCTGCGAATAAAATTGGCTAAGGGGTGGCCGTTGGATTGACCAACGGCGCTCCGATGCCTAAGTCAGTAATCGTTCGATAGAATAATAGTTAAGAAAATGAAAAGGGTTTTAGAAGTAATACCTCTTTAGATGAGTTGCATTCCAACTACGTGGGATTTCATTACCTTCGATGGTTGAAATCTTATAAGCACTTTTCCCAACGATCTTAGTAATGATGTAAGGTCCTTCCCATTTGATGGAAAATTTTCCAGCGTTCGATTCCTGTGTATTTGGAAAGACACGTCGTAGGACATGATCTCCAACTTGAAATACCTTGATCTTCACCTTTTTATTGAAGTAACGTTCGACCATGGCTTTCTGCGATGCCATTTTTGAAAGGCTTTCTCTCTTAGTTCTTCCAAAGCATCGATATCGTAACACAAGTCTATCGAGTTTTGTTCAATCGTACAATGTCGAGCAACAGGAACTTGTGATTCGATTGGAAGGACTGCTTCTCATCCATATACTAGGGAAAAGGGAGTTTGTCCAGTTGAGGTTCTAGGTGTCGTGCGATTTGCCCACAAAACAGATGGTAACTCTTCGACCCATCGACCCTTTGCAGCTTTCAACCTCTTTCGAATGGAATTAATAATGGTCTTATTGCTAGATTCAGCCAAGCCGTTGGATTGTGGATATCTTGGGGTCGATGTAATGAGTTTTATCCCACGTTCATCGCAGAATCTTCGAGTTCTCTCACTTAAAAATTGGGACCCATTATCGCACGTTATTTCTGATGGCACTCCAAACCTGTAAATAATGTTAGTTTGGATAAAGGAGATAACTTCTTTATCCCTAACCTGTGAGAAAGCTGCGGCTTCGATCCATTTAGAGAAATAATCAGTAAGAACAAGTAAAAACACTTTTTGACCTGGAGCAGGTGGCAATTTTCCTACGATGTCCATCCCCCATCGCATGAATGGCCATGGGATTAAGACAGAGTATAGGGGTTCAGAAGGTAGATGTGACGTACCTGAGTGTCTTTGACAAGCATCGCATTTTTGAACATACCTTATCGAGTCCTCTCGAAGAGTAGGCCAATAGTACCCTTGTCTCGAGATTCTGTTAGCAAGACTTCTGCCCCCAGAATGGTTTCCACATTCTCCATCGTGCATCTCTTGAAGGATTTGATCGATTTGTTGTTTGTTTACCACGCATCGTAAGATTAGACCCGTCGTGGATCTTCGATACAGCTGATCATCGAAGATCGTGTATCGAGAGCTTTTAAGTCTGACTTTCCGGGCCTCTAACTTGTCTTCAGGGAGTTGGTCATTCTTGAGGTAGTTCCATATATCATTCGACCAATCGTGGTTTTCTTCGATCATTTGAACTTCTTCGATTGTTGGTGACATAAGATGTATTATCGGAACACTTTCTAGAGTTGGTTCGTTGAATGCGGATCCCAAGTTAGCCAAGGCATCGGCTTGCATGTTCAGATCTCTTGGGATTTGTTCTATCGAGAACTTATCAAATCGTGCGATCTTATCTTTTGCTATCTTAAGATACAATATCATCTTTGAATCTTTTGCTTGGAATTCACCATTGATTTGGTTCACAACTAATAGCGAATCACTTCGTACGTGTAGCCATCGTGCTCCCAAGTTATATGCCATATCCAATCCAGCGATCAAGGCTTCATATTCTGCTTCGTTATTGGTAGTTTTGAACTCGCATCGTATCGAATACACCATATTGCCCCCATGTGATGATTTCAGGACAACTCCCAATCCTGATCCTCGTGCGTTAGAAGCTCCGTCAACGTGCATGGTCCATGGTTCGTTGTCGTGAATCATCACATTACTGATTTCATGGTACGATGGCTCTTCGATCCCAGGACTGAATTCAGCTACGAAATCTGCTAACGCTTGAGATTTTATTGCTGTTCTTGGTTGGTACGTTAAATCGAAGCTGCTAAGATAAATACTCCACTTTGCTAATCGTCCCGTAAGTTCAGGCTTACGAAGTACGATCTTAAGAGGATAGTTAGTAACAACGATTATATGATGCGATTCGAAATAATGCCTTAACTTTTTAGCTGCAGTCACGAGGCCAAGCAAGAGTTTTTCCATAGACGTGTACCTTGTTTCGGCATCGAGGAAAGACTTACTTACATAATAGATAGGTTGCTGTTGTTGGTCACCTTCTCGTACGAGCACTGCGCTAACAGCGTTGTTGCTCACAGCGAGATATAATTGCAAGCTCTCTCCTTCGATTGGTTTCGTCAACAGTGGAGGATTGGACATGTACTTCTTTAAGCTTTGTAGTGCTTCCTCGTGTGCCTCTGTCCAATCGAAGCCTTTGTTCTTTCGAAGCACGTTGTAGAACAAGTGACATTTATCGGACGATCGTGAGATGAACCTGTTCAGGGCTGCTACTCGTCCAGTCAGCTTTTGTACCTCTTTTACATTCCTTGGTGACTGGATTTCCAAGATTGCTTTGATCTGCTCTGGGCTCGCTTCGATCCCTCGTCGTGTAACCATGTATCCAAGGAACTTGCCCGCACGTACTCCGAAAGAGCACTTGGTTGGGTTGAGTTTCATCTTATATTCTCGTAATATATCGAACGATTGCTTTAGATGCTGGATGTGATCTTGTGATCGTTCCGATTTTACGAGCATGTCGTCGATATATACTTCCATAGTACGTCCGAGGTGATCTTTGAACATCTTGTTTACGAGCCTTTGGTACGTTGATCCAGCATTCTTGAGACCAAATGGCATTACTTTGTAACAGTATATGCCCTTATCGGTCATAAACGCAGTCTTCTCTTGATCGTCTTTATGCATTAGAATCTGGTTATATCCGGAATAAGCGTCCATGAACGTTAGTAACTCGTGCCCCGCTGTTGCATCGACCATCGCATCGATGTGTGGCAAAGGAAAGGGATCCTTCGGACAAGCTTTGTTCAGGTCTGTGAAGTCGATGCATACTCGCCACTTTCCATTCTTCTTTTGTACTACCACCACGTTGGCGAGCCAATCTGGATACTTTACTTCTCGAATTTTTCCCGTTTTGAGTAGATTTTCCACTTCCTCGTTGATCACCTTGTTGCGTTCTGGTGCAAACTTGCGTCTTTTTTGCTTAACGGGTTTAAACGTAGGATCCACGTTCAACTTTTGCGATATGATGTTAGGATCTATCCCCACCATATCCTCGTGTGACCACGCAAAACAATCCGAGTGTTCCTGCAAAAAAGAAATTATACTATTCTTTATATCGGGGGTTAGAGTTGCACCTACGAAGACCTTACGATCAGGATGTTTGTGATCCAACACGACTTCTTCCAATTGAAGATCATCGTACGATCGTACTCCATCCTGGTTCTGTAATTGCTAGATATCGTGCGGTTTGGCCTTCATCGTGATCTTGTAACACTCCCGTGCGATTTTCTTTTCGCTGACTATCTCTTGCACGCCCCACGGAGATGGGAATTTGATCTTCTGATGATACGTTGATGGTACGGCCTTCATATCATGGATCCAAGGTCTTCCGAGTATAGCGTTGTAAGCAGAAGGGCAATCAATGACGTTGAATTTGGTTTGCTTGTTTATGCCTTTAGCGAAGACTGGTAGTATGATCTCTCCAAGAGTACTAGTTGCATCTCCGTTGAATCCAATTAGTGTTGTTGTTCGTCGTACGATGTTGGATCGGTCGATACCCATAATCTTCAACGTTTCTGCGAATACCACGTTTGCTGAACTACCTCCGTCGATTAGTACTCTCTTGGTTAGACAGTTACCGATTGTCAACTGAATAACCAATGCATCATGGTGTTTTTGATAAGTGTCAGTCATGTCTTCTATATCGAACGTTATCTTTGTTGCATCGAGCTCTTTTTCTTCCGTGGATCTGGATTCATTTGGGATGGGATGTCCTTCAGGCCCTTCTCGTGCGTGCCTTTTTGCCGCAGAATAAGTGAGGCCACACACTTCTGACCCACCTGTAATACAGTTTACAACCTTCGTTGGAACGGGTGACGTTGGTCTTTTCGAATCATCGCCTAGAAGGTTCTTGAGATGTCCATTTGATTTGAGGTACGCGATTTCCTTCTTCAAGCTAATACAATCATCTGTATTGTGTCCGTGGTCGCTGTGGAAGTCGCACCATTTTGTTTGATCTTTGTCCTTGCTAGGATTCTCTGGTTTTTTGGGCCATCGTACGTTAACTTCCAAGTTCCGCAGAGAATCCACCAAGTCTTTCGTTGTACCTGCAAAATGGTAAGTTGACAAATCTGGATATCTTACTTTACCTGTACCTTGGTTCGAACGTTTATTCTGATCGCGCTGGGAATTATCAATCTTGTTTACTCGTTTAGGTTTGAAATCATGTTTCTGTGCTCCAAGATTCTTCTTATCGTTCGAGTGTTTACGCCGGAAAATGGCGTCATCTTCGATCCTCATGTGGGCCAACATACGAGCTCGTACATCATCGAAGTTTTCTGGTGGATACTTCGTTAGATCTGTATATAACTCCGAGGATGTATCTAACCCACGTTTGTATGCTTCGATCGCCGTCCGCACATCGCAGTTCTTAACTTCGATCATCTCTGCATTGAACCTGTTAAAATATTCACGAATGGTTTCACCTGTTTTTTGCACGACATAGTAGAGATCGCTTGTTTGTTTCTCCATCTTGCGACTGCTTGCAAACTGTCGAGTAAACTGGTTTACTAATTCAGACCACGATGCGATGCTGTTAGGTTTCAAATTGATTAACCATTGCAACGCAGCTCCGGTAAGCGTTGATCCAAAGCCTTTGCACATACAAATTTCTTGAAACTGGGTTGGAATAGGAACTGTCCACACTAGTTGCTTGTATTGTGCGATGTGTTCCACAGGATCAGAGATTCCAGAGTATTTTGGTGTGAAGGCTGGGATATTGTATTTTTTGGGAATATCAACAAGAGCAATCTCATCGATATAGGGTGAGGCTTGGAATCCAGTTTTAGGTTCAACTTCGATGGGTACAGCAGCTCCAGGAAGTTTGGTTAACAATGCGAGCATTGCTTTATTTTGTTCTTCTAGCATTTTCATTCGAACATCTACGATGTCAGTGATAGGTGGATTACTGGAGGTTCCCGAGACGTTCGATAAGTTTGGAATATGAGTTATGGGGGTAGTTGCAGTGGGGACGTGCGATATAGGTTCTGGAATAGGTACAAAGGGACGAGGCCCTGTTTGAGGTTGGTTGTAAGTGAACGTAGTTGCTCCTGGGTAAGGACCTGATGGTAATGGAGGGAAGATAGGACGCGGGTTGTTGACTGGAGGTGGCGGTGGTAAGCTAACTTGTGACACTTGCGGTTGGGTAAAAGGTTGTGATATTTGTGGCTGGACAAATGGTTGTTGGGGAACATAGGGTTGATTTTGAGGGAAGAATGGCCTCGGTTGATGAGTGGAAACTGGAATGTTAGAAGTTTGTGGATTCGATGCTCTCAATCTAGACAGTTCACCATTCATTTGTAAATTCTGATTGTTCAACCATTGGATTTGTTCTTGTGTTGCTGCCAATTGTTGTTGCAAGGTTGGTTGAGAATTGCTTGCCATGTTCTTGCACTTAGTTCACAAAGAAGCTCGAAGAAATAGGTTAGTAAGCTGACGCCTTATCGAACAAGATTTTCTCAAAACGGGCCCCACGGTGGGCGCCAAACTGTTTGTGTAAAAATTTACTCAAGTTATTATCGTAAGATGTCGTGAGGCAAAATCGTCAAAAGAAAGAACTCTTGTTCGATAAAACGTGCGATAAATGAAAGTAAATGGACAAAAGATTGATGACGCAGGAAAAACCTCGGAATCGAGGAAAAAACCTGCGGCCGACTAAATAGGATAGTCGACGTTGCACTATAATCACCAATAAGGGGTGATATCCTCGATGTTACAGTTGTATCGTACGATTACAATAAAGAAAAGAATGCTATCGAATATGAATACAGAGAATAATGTTGATATTGCTATTTTTTTCTCTTAGAATTAGTTGTCTTTGGTGTAGGATCTCGAATCTCTTTTATAGCTGCTTGGATCGTAACCGTTATCTCATAATTGAGCTATAAATGCAACGGTCATAACTGAAGCTGAATTCTCGATCATAACGTCCGAGTCTTTAATGAGGGCATATCTCTGTTCAAACGGTCACATAACGGTTGATGCTTGATCGATGAGACCAATCGTACGATTATATATATATATATATATATATCGTACGATATACTTCAATGCTCATTGTAATGATGAACTCCTCATAGCATAGTACTCAATTTCAGATTTCCTCAAAGGTGGACAATTGTCGGATATGATGATCGATCTTATCCTGCAATAAAGATGAACTTTACAGGTATATCGCTCGTTAGTACCATCGTATAATTTGTCATATAACATTTCGAATATCGTTCGATAATAACTTATTTACGTTCGAGGGCATTCATATCTTTATTCCAGGACCTTATCTTAATACAGGAATATCATCCTGGAAGATATCTTACGATTTCAATCGTTCGATCGTTCGATGATAAAATTTCACCTAAACAGCTACCACTGGCCAGAGAAGGAAGGTGTCCCTGTGAAGTCCAATGCCACTGTCCACAAGTCAGGACTGAACGCCACGTTCTACTACATCTGGAACACGTTCGGCCTCTGCTTGACGGGAAAGACGGGGAGCACAGAACAATTCCCCACTGTCATTCAAAACATGGTCTACTCTGCGATCAAAAATCGCAAGTTTGACTATGTTAGACACATCTGGGACGACATGGTGCTGAAGATCAAGAAGAAAAACCGGGTGGTCAACGTTCCCTACACCAGGTTCTTCTCAGCAGTCCTGGAACTACACATGGGTGCTGGCTACCCTACTGAAGGCAACTTCAACAACTACGCTTTGGGCGTAAAGTTCCTGGAACAGGTTTCTCCAAAACCTGAGGACGTTCCTCTCTCTGCCGTTCTGGTTGTCCCTGAACCAGATCCAGAAGCAGAAGAGCAACCCACCTCTCCACCCACCTCTCCTCCTGCTCAAGGTATGTTTTCTTCCTTCTCATCCAAACTATCTTCTTCTCTTCCTATGCATGCTATGTCAGTAGCTAACCCCTTACTTACTTCCCCAGCTGCAACAACATCTTCGACGCTCCTGAAGCGCCCACCTCCTTCTGGCTCTACTCCTCCTCCCCAACCCAAACGCGCTAAATCCAAGGCGAAGAACAAAAAGAAGGCTCCTGTTACCGGTAAGAAATACTATCTTACCCTGCCTCAACTTTTTAATAGACCTTCCCCTTAATCTAAAACTTCTTTACCTGCAGATACTCCTGCTCCCCAACTCCAAGTACCTGAGGTTGTTCTACTCGAACACTCAGAGAATGTGGAGGGCAATCGCTCTGATGCCCTCCTGACCTCAGGTAATATTACTAAGCATATTATTGTCATTTCTTCTTCTGAGAAAGCTATTGAGTCTTCTAGTGCTCATTTAGCTACTTCATTTACAGGTTCTTTTGGAGCAGCAACATCACTTGGACATTCTCAACCTCAACAGAATGATCCATTTGATGAGTTCGTCTTCACGGACTCCGAGCGACAACTAAGTGCCGCTGAACTACGTCGTCAGTCCGCTGAACGACAACTTCAGGAGGCCCGCGCAGCACTCCAACAGCAGGAGGATGAGCACAAGGCCCGTCTCCAGGCCTTGGAACTGGAACTAGCCTCTTCCAAGGCCGTTGCTACTGCTGCTGAAGCCGCCGCCGCCACTGCCACTGCTGCTCCGCCACCCACTGGCGTAATTCTGACGATACCTTGTCTGGATAATATCCATGACAAGGTCTCCCAAGTGGCCTCTTCCTCCAACTCCCTTCAGGCATCTATTGAGGACCTGAAGGCCACCGCCCTGCCTGCTCTCTCCACTTCTATCAACAACAGCTCCAACTCTCTCACCACTTTTCAAAGTGCAGTGGTGCAGAGATTGGATGCTCAGGAGGCAGGGCACCGAGCTCTACAGGAGAAGGTGTCTGATCTCTCCAACGCTGTCACCGCCATCACTACTGCTCCTCCACCACCGCCAGCGTTCACGAGCGCTGACAGGGACATTCTACAGTCCCTGATCACATCTTCCTTCATCACGCGCAAGCTTCAAACAAACATGGCCTCTCTCCTTCAGAGGTGTGTTTCAACAGCCGCCCTAGCTCAGGCACCTGTTGAGGGGGAGAGACAGCCTCCTCAGAAGGACCATTCCGTTTATTCCCCCTCCACCAACTGGAGAACAACTGAAGAGGGGGGAACAAACGAGGATGATGATGATGAAGATGATGATGATGAAGACGACGACTTCATCGTCGAGAAAGTTCTTGCTTCAACGCCCACTCCAGGGCCTGCACAGTCTCAGGGGGAGAACCCCGGTGCACCTGGTATGTTAACTCAACCATCCTCTCCTTAAATCTAAACCTACCCCTGAAACCATTACACTTACTGACACCTCCTCTGAAGACTCAACCATAAACAACCTACAACTAGTTGTCTATCAACCACCCAAACAACCTACCCCTGAACCAACACCTCAACCTACTCCTCAACCAACCTCTGAACCTGAAAACCAAGCCGACTCTGAATTTCAGGATGTAAACTTTGGTTCAGTCACTGGTGAGATTATTCACCTCATGGAGAATAGTCGATCAGAAGCTGTCAGGACTGAACTAAGCAAAATGACATTCAGAGTAACCCCTTTAAGCCCTGAGACCACTCCTTTAAACCCAACCCGTTTCAATTCTGAAGCTTCCTCATCCAGAACCCCTGAAATCCAAGCCCCTCCTAAAACTGTCTACCTATCGTCAGATGATGAATTCATCTCTGATGACTTCTCAACCCCTGCTTCTTCTCCTAGATCTCCTCCTTCTAATTCTCCACGCTCTGAAGGAGAAAACTACCCTGACACTTCTACTGCTGTGAACAGGGATGGGCATTTAGACGCCGTGATAGAGCGACTCGAGAGTACAAGAGTAAAAATTCCTCTTCGTACCTCTTGGGACTCCGAGTTCGCCTATCTATCACAGGAGGAGTACAACCTCGCAATAAAGGCTCGGGAGGAGCACAACAGGAAGCATTCCTCTCTGCTCAAGCTGCAAAGAAGCTAGCTTTTGACTTCGTTGAAGAAGACGAAGAAATAAGTGCAGATCCAATTCTTGCACAGAAGGTTGCCCTGAAGGTCTTCAACAAGAGGACAGAGGAAGAGACAGAGGAAGCAGACAAAGAGCTTGACTGGTGTAGAGACCGACTTCATCTCAGGAAGCACGGTGCCAGAATAATAGGAATCCATCTTCGTCGAAACCGCGGCAAGAAAGGAGTTCCTGGCAAAACCTGGCTCACCGTCAAACGCTCAGGAGTGAAGGACGTAGAGCACACTCTGGACAAGTTAGATCGTTACAACTTGTCAGAGTGGAACGAAATCAGAAGCCTACTTCCGAAAGCCAACAAAAACTACAGGGCTGAAGTAGAAGAAGTCATTGATGGACTTATTGCTCGAATCAGAAGAACAACTGAAATACCTGATGTCCTGCTCCAGCCTCCCTCTGCTCTGCCAAAGCCTCCAGTTCAAAGATCTGCAGGCACTTCAACAAGGAGACCCACTCCTTGCATGCCCAGGACTATTATCAAGCCACTGGATCTCTCGATGCTTGATCTTTCTTTTCCCTCAGGAGTATCTCTCTCTGAAGGTCAAGTCATCAGAGAACCTGTTCATGGTATTTGTGTAAGCGACAACTCTAAAATCCTTCGCTTTCAGCGCTTCAGCGAACTACACAAAGCACCCTATGAACACTTGGTATCAGTTCTCTTCATCCCACAAAAGGAAAAGACAAACAAAGACAATAAAGAAATTATTCGTACTGTCAGAGCTATCCTCGATCAAAGAATTGCCTTCGGTGAAACTCCTGTTCCCATTCAAGTCAAGACTGAGGTAGTTAGTGAAGACTCTGATTGTTAGGAATTTTTGTAATTTTCTTTCAGTACTTCATTTATGTACTATGTATTTCCTTTTCTCTTGTAAAATCATATATGAGATTAATAGAAATGCAATTCAGTGCATCGTACTTTATTCCATCACAGTACTGAAAAAGATCCCTCAAAACAGTAAATGGGACATGTACCTTTATGAGTTCTATTTCCTACTGTTTCATCTAGACTTAGAATTTTTTTTTAATTATCTAGATTAAGACAATTCCTCTGTTGTCTTATCATTATCATTTAGGGGAAGATTGTTGATCCAGCTCTCCTAAGACCTGATGAAATGATAATGATCCTGAATCTTTACTTAGTGAATAGGTTTTTACTTCTGTTATAGCTTGGGGAATTATCACTGAGATTGTTCAGTGTTATTCCATGTTACTTATGCTGTAACTTATTTTTATAATGATCAGGATCAGGATCAGGAGACGAACGAGTCTGTTCTGCAGTCTACTGATCCTGTCCACCGAAGTGAAGACCTCCTGAAGACATTCAAGTCATACTCAAAGAACCATCAGCGAAGTCGAAGAATTAGCTTATGACAGGACCAGCATGCTCGTGATCTGAAGACGGAACTCAGTGATAGCAGGCTGCTCAAATTCGTATGACATCCTGAAGACGCATCAGGATACAGTGACCTCTGATCATCCTCAGTATCAGAGCTTTCCTCACTGATCAGTATCCTGATCCTGAAGGATTAGCATAATGTCTTAGTCTAATGCACAAAAGGATTATCCACCTTTACTGACACAAAAGTACATAAGGACAGTCTCTTTTCTGTTCCCTTCGTACTTATCAGACCTCAAGGCAACTGTTTACTCACATCCTCTTTTGCACACCATGCAAAGGGCATTTGTTTATAGTAAATAGTACATGGGACCACTTAGATTGTGACACGTACACAAAAGTGAGTCTGCATGCATTTAATGCATTGGGTATAAATAGGACTTGAAGAGATGTTCTCCATACTTCTTCTTCATCCTAAAAATACCCTAATCCTTTCTTTCTTATTCCCTCTAGTTTCTTTCTTTTCTTATCTTCTCACTCTAGTGCATAGTGAAAGAACTTAGATTGTTTAGTTTAGACTTGTAGTCTTTTCTATTTCCGCAACAATCTGTAAATTCATATTGTTAATACAACAAAGAATTTAAAAGTGAAATTTGTGTGATTATATTCAACCCCCCCTTCTATAATCCCAAACACTATCCTTACTTGAAGGTCACCTCATTGGGACCAACATAGAATCATCCTCATCCCTACAAGATTATTGCCAACGACTTTGCAAACTTGCAATCCAACTCAAAGATGTTTCTACCATGCCCTTATCCTACTTATCCAGGATAGAACAACCCTTGGGAATTCTAGTGTCTTACCACAACCTCCTACTTATCGGGTCAAGCATTATTAGTTGAATGTAATTTTCTTCAACCACAGACCTTGATCAAGAATTTCTTGCCATGAGAATTGAGCAACTGGTGGATTCCAACTGTTATTTGGACACTCGTGCATCATCTCATTTGACATCCAATCCAAGTAGCATTTCTGATTTTTCTAATCTTAGTCCTGTAAATTCTATATTCATTAATAATGGATTTACTATTCCCATTTGTGGCTCTGGCACATCTAAAATAACCTTTCCTACTCGTACACTTCACATCCCTAATATCCTTTTGTTAGATATTTTGTTAAAGTTGTGTCAATTTGTAATTCCTTTAAAGTTAGTTCTTTTTATGTAAATTGTGGTTTAGGCCCATGTGTTTAGGGCCCATCCATTTCTAAAAAGCCTAGTCCATTTAGAGTAGTATAAATAGTTCCCTTTCACTTCATTTGTAACTTCCAACTTTTCAATCAATCCTTTGAAGAGAACTATTACGTGTGCATTATTTGGTGTTGATTTGGAACCTACAATTGGTATCAGAGCCTACCACTGCTCTTGATCCGTAGTCTTCCTGCAACATAAGTTTGGACTTCTTGCGAAAGAAGATCAGACTTCTTTCGAAAGAAGATCAATCTTCCTGCATCATAAGAAAAATCTTCCTAAAGCATTAAAGTGCCTGAAAACTGATTCTCTTGAAGCAGAATATAGTGTTATCCTTGAACACTTTTGGATCATACTTAGTGGTTCAAGATCCACAATCAACATCATCATGAACACACGTGACGGTCTTGCGATAGGGTCCGATACCCGACCATCGGTTCTCCATGTACATGAAGAGGAATATGATGAAGAGATGAATGCCATAAAGAAGGCCCTGGCGTTGATCACCAAGTCTATGTCCAAGAGAAATACAAGAAAGCTCATGTCTTCTAACAACCATCGGTACTCAAGTGGAAGGAAGCATGAAAGACAACCTGAGTTGAAAATTGTTGAACAGGGTGGTAGAGTTGACTACCAAATGCCCGAGGATAACACCAAACCTTATGACAAGAGCAAAGAACCAAAGAAAACATGCTTCAAGATGCAAGATGAGGGAACAACACTTCTTACTGATGATGAAGCTTGGCTCAGAATGTCAAGTGATGATGAGGAGGGAGATACCATGTGTATGCTTACTAAGGATCTAACAAGTGATGAAGGAAGAGAAGATCAACTGTGCCTGATGGCAAATCATGGTGAGGAGGAAATGTACTCAGAAGACGGAGATCGTGATTACAACGACCTCGACTCAAACCATTCAGGGTCATCTTCTTCTGAGATACTTCCTGACCCGTACACTGAACTTGAAAATCAAGTAAAAGGTCTAGCTTTTAAAGTTTCCGAGTATGACAAGAAAATTAAACAAGCAAACAACTTAACCACAATTGCTGAATCCAAATTAGCTAGTGAACATGCCTTAGTCGTGAAATTCAACATTGAATTAGCCTACTCAAAAGACAAAGTTAACATGCTCACCCTTGCTAACAAAACTCTTGAAGAGAAAGTCACAAGCTTAAATGCCAACATCACTGATTTACAAAAGAGACTACATGAGGCTGAAAGAGTGAGCAGTGAGAATGTAAAGAAGTATGAATTCATTTTTGCTCAAAGAACTAACTTGTTTGCGAAAATCAAAGACATGGAGGATAAGTTTCTGAAAAGAGGTCAAACCGATCAAACCATCCACATGAACCAGCCAAAGGAATTCAATTATTACAACCCCAAAGAAGGCATAGGATATAAAAGTCCATGTTATCTTAAGTGTGCCATATCCAAGACCCCTACCATGTATGACATGAGGTACATGGGTCGTGGATATAAGATTGTTTTTATGAAAGAGTCTGATGATCCTGAGCAATTGAAGGAAATTGAGAAGAAAGAAAAAGATAGAAAAAACAAACACTCAATTCCCTTTAACTATACTCCTCTCAACAACAGTTATGCAACGCGTCAGATCCCTATGTCTAAGGATTACACGCCTAGCTACACTGAGGCTGAGATGAACCAGGAAGTTCCAATTCTCGAAAAGATTTACAAAGACAACAACACGTTTTATGAGAAAAGGATTGCCAAACTTGAGGCTGAACTCGAGGATGAGAGGCGCATGAGCCTTACGGAAAAGGACTTGTTCTTGAGTAAAATCAATGAACTTGAAGATGCCCTCAAATCCAAGAGTCCACTAAGAGACAATCACCCTACTTCTGGAACTTGTGGTAATACACATCATCACCGTCATGCGTGGAATGTTGATGCACTCGATTTCAGACCTTCAAGTACAAATTTTTAAAACTCAAAATCAATCCTTTGAAGAGAACTATTACGTGTGCATTATTTGGTGTTGATTTGGAACCTACACCTTTACATTCCAAACATTACTAAAATTTGATTTTGGTAAGTCAATTCACCAAGGATAACCATATTTCTATTGAGCCTGACACTTTTGGTTTTTTTTGTAGAGAACTTGAAGAAGGGGTCGACATTACTGAGGAACAATAGCTTAAGGACCTTTATCCTCTCCCCTCCGTCACGTCTCCACCTCAGGCATCTTCATGATTTGCTACTATGACTCCGGTTGTTTGGCACAACTGTTTGGGTCATCTTGGTTGCCTCGTCATTCATCATCTTCAGTTCAAGTGTTTCATTAATTGTAATACGGACCTATTTGTGCCATTCTTGTCAAATTAGTAAAAAAACGCTTACCTTTTCTTGATTGTATGTCCAAAACGTTTCACCGTTTGATATAATTCATAGCAATTGTATGTTTTGAGTAAAAGCAAATACAAATATTATCTGGTGCTTATGGACAATTTCACACAATTCGTTTGGGGTTACCCACTGAAAACCAAATTTGAAACCTTACGCAATTTTACACCCTTATTCAAACGAAATTTGGTGTGCCTATAAAATTTTCAATGTGACATTGGTTGAGAATTTGACAATCATGATTTTAATCAATTTGCTACTCACCATGGTCATATTTTCCGTTTTTGTTGCTCACAAACCTCTCCTCAAAATGGAAAGCGAAGCACATGATTCGACGCTTAAATGAGATTGTTCTTGCTTTACTCTACCATGTTATGTGCATATTACTTCCTAGACTCGTCCTTTTCCGTTCTTGCCATTCATTTTCAAGAGACCAACAAAGTAATAGCTAAGTCCATGAACTATTTTTTTTTATTTAAAAAACCATTGAATTTTTTTATTTTAAATGACTAATTCTCTAGACAATCTTTATTGAATAAATAAACTATTGAAATTTTAAGAATTGGTTATTTACATTCTTTAAAAAAAACTACTTGTAACCAATTAGGAATTGTATTATGTAAAATGAAACTAAATCAGTTTGGAACTTTGGATTAAAAGGATATAAGTACAAGTTTTTTGTAAAAGTTTCAAGTTTTATTCTACTAAAAAAACCCATAAATGTAATCATTTAAAATGAAAATTTAATGATTTTTGAATTTTTTTAAACTCAATCATCTCAAATAAGATATATATATATATAGGTGAAAGTTCAAATACAAACCACTTTTTCATTGTGAACGTGAGGACAACCCAGAGCGCGACACGTGGCAACAAATTTTATGAGACGCGCGACTTTTCCCGCGACCTAGTGTTATTCAGTCTGAATAACACTGAATAATAGTGTTATTCAGACTGAATAACACTAAGTCGCGGGCTTTTTGGTTACAAGTCGCGCGTGTCACTCTGAATTTCGGCGACTTAGTGTTATTCAGTATGAATAACACTAAGTCGCCGAAATTCAGAGTGACACGTGGCGCGCTCTCCTTTGTCCTCACGTTCACAATGAAAAAGTGGTTTGCAATTGAACCCACCCCTATATATATATATATATGAGTATTACTGATATGAGTCTTCCTATAAAATTCTATAAGTTCTATGAAACATTTTATTTAATTATATGAAATATTTTCTATAATTATTTTCTATATTTTCATATATTTTATATTAAATATGAAAATGTTTTATAAAATTTTATAGGATTTCATAGAATGATTATCACTATTATGAATATTTTTATAAAAACCATTGACTTAAATGAAGTGATGAATGCTTTAACATGTTTTTCGTAAATACCATGGACTTAGAGTAAATTACATATTTGGTCCATGTGGTTAAGTGGTCATAACATTCTGTGTCCATTTTAGAAATATCTATGGATATGGTACATGTGATTTACATTTTATAATGCTTTGGGTCCATGATTGTAACTCTATTAAACATTTCTATTAAATGAATTAAGTACAAGGGTATTTTTGTTATTTTCTATTTTCTATTAAAAGTTAAACGGACAAAACATGTAATTACTTTGAAACCACTAGAAATTACCAAACCACTAAAAAGATACCAAAACCATCATCATTAAAAACCAATAAAAATCTCCAGACCCCCAAGTCGTCGTCATCATCACCATTTCTCCTTCATCAAATATCTCCAAAACCGTACCCCATAAGCCACCGCCCACCTCCACCATCGTCTTCACCACCAGAAGGGTTTTAATCTTGGATATACTAGCTTCCAGTTTTTAATTTGTCACTATAGAACCATGGATTGAAAGTTAGGAGCTTATTTGGGTTTGGTTTTCTACAATTGTTAATGTCATTAGAATCATTTTTTAGTGCTTAATCTTAATCTATAATCGATTTTCGCTTCCAATCCATGGTTTGGTTCGATTTGTGAAGAACATTTTGCTTGATTTGTGAAGATTTTTTTGCAGATCTAGTGGTGAATATGGATTTATGAACTTTTTTGTGTGGTAATGACTGGTAGGTGGTGGTGGTGGTGGTGGCGGTGGCTAAGGTGGGTGGTGGTGGTGGCGGTGGCTGGGGTTAGATGTTGGTGTTGGGTTTAGGAAGATGAAGTGTTTTGGATCTGTATCAAATTCATTTAACAGAAATAAGATGGAAATTAAGGTAGCGTTTGGTACACAGACAAGATTGGACAAGACTGGACCAGTATGGACATAACAGAACTAGACAAGACAAGTGAATAGGACAGGACTGGACAGAACTAGACAAGTTCCCCAAAAAATATTTGATGATTTTATATATCACGTAATAGTTATAATTAACACAAATAAAGTAACTATATAATTTTTAAATAAAATTACACAATTTTCATAAACATAAAACACACACACACACACACACACACATATATATGATTTTTATTTCACTGATGTTGATGGTTTTTTTGGAAAGGGGGCGGTACTCCTGGCAATATATATAAAAAAACCAGAAATTACAAAGAAAATGCGAGGGACTCCTTCCCTAAAAACACAGAATAACTAAACATAATGAACCAAAGAACTAACATCCAAAAGGTGCAAAGAGAAATCAAAACAAACAAGAGACACCAGTAATACAAGAAGACACCCAAAACGGTCTTCCACACCATCCAATCACAAGCGACATCCATCAGGCCTAAGAATTGGTTCCTGACGCTTCTCCATAATGCATGCACATCTCCTAAACCATTCTTCCGAATATCAAGAAACATCCTCAAATCCCGCACTAGATGAGTAGGTTCTCGTTTCCGTCCATCAAAGAGCCTTCTATTTCTCTCTTGCCAAATGTAATAAATAGCCCCAACAAAAAGACATTTTTTTTTAGTTCTTCTCCCGGTTTCCAATGTCTACGGATCAAATCCTGCATAATGAGACTCCAATCGCCATCTCTTGAACTACCAATATCATCACGAATGATCCTCCAGACTGTTCGGGAAAATTGGGATTGAAAGAAAAGATCATCCCTCGAGTCCATAGCCTCCTTACAAAGGGAACAAACAAGCGAATCCATGTTAGAGGTCCAAGATACCATTCGATCTTGTGTTGGTAACCTGTCAAGGAAGGCTAGCCTAGCACAGAAAGAATGTTTTGGAACGTGATGCTTAAACCAACAGATATCGTGCCAAGGTACTGGAAGCCACGGTCCTAGCAACGAATTCCAAACCTCATTAATGGAAAATCTCCGGTTTTGATTTTGTAAGTTCAGCCACATAATCTGATCATGTGCTCCTATCTGCAGCAAAGGGACAGCAGTACCTGAGAGTAAAGGCATACGATTAGTCCAAGATGATGGCCAAACCGAACCCAACACTTGAACAACCTCAGCTACTGTCGAGTGTTTGGAGAAACCTAATGCATGGAAGCCCCGGAAAGGGATCTTCAATGAAAGAGTACCGGCAGCAACCCATTTATCCTCCCAAGCATTAATCAAAGACCCATCACCTACAACATACAAAAAAAACGGCCGTATCTGCTCCCGTAATTCCAACAGTTTACGCCAGATCCACGAAGAGTTATTGGTAGCAAACACATTCCAGAAGTGGGAGTTATTAAGCCGAAAAGTATAAATCCATCTCACCCATAGAGAATTTTTTCCGGCGTAGAACATCCCATATATGCGAGACAAGAAGAGATCGATTCCAAAGAGCCAACCGTTTAATGCCGAGACCGCCCACTCGTTTCAGCTTACATACATCTGACCAAGCTACTCGACATTTCCCTTTGGCAGAACTTGATTGATCCCAAAGAAAATCACGAAACATCTTTTCAATCGTATGCATGACCGATGAAGGAAGCGAAAACACAACCATCCAATAAAGCTGTAGAGATTCTAAGACCGATCGTATAAGTAGAAGACGGCCTCCAAACGAGAGACATTTAGATTTCCAATTCAGAATCCGCAATCTTACTTTCACTATTAACGGCTCAAAATCAGCCACCACTAGGCGTTTGGAGGAAAGTGGCACCCCCAAATATCGAAAAGGTAGATTATCGGTTTGAAAAGGAAGGATATTAAGGATGCCATGCACAGTATCCGGATCCACATTAGAGAAATACACCGAGCTTTTAGAAATATTCGGTTTTAACCCCGGCATCGTAGCAAAAGCATCGAGTACTTCTTTGAGGACCGCAACCGATCCAATATCACCCTTGGAGAAAACCATCAGATCATCTGCAAAATAAAGATGTGAGATAGACAGCTCCGCACAACCTTTATGATAGGAGAACCGATGATCTCGAGCGATATGTCTACGAATGGTGGTGGTGGAGGTGACCAACATAGTGGTGGTGGTCGATGGTTGTGGATAACGTGAAGATGGTGGATAATGGTAGTAGAGGTGACCAACGGTGTGGTGGTGGTTGCGATGGTGATGGACAATTGTAGAGATGGTAGACGATGGTGGTAGGTAATCAATGGTAGTTTGTAGAGGTGGTGGAGGAGGTTGTTGTAGTGGAAGAGGAAGCGAACTAGGTTGTTGTAGTTTAAAAAAAAGGTGGAGGTGGTCGATAGATAGTGGCTACCGGCGACGGCGACGGCCACGACTAGTGTTGGTATATACTAAAACAAATATCATATTGAAGTTATATATCAAACAAGGGTTACTTAGTAATATATTAGTTTCTGTTTCATTTGTCCCATGTTGTTCCACCTATTTTGGTGGAACAAAAAAACCCTTTTTGTCCCATGTTGTCCCATGTTGTTCCATTTTATCCCAGTTCATGTCCCTATCCCATGTCGCACCAAACGTGGGACAGTGAATCCTTGTTATGTCTCATGTTGTGCCAAACGTGGGACAGTGGGTTTTGTCCCGTCCTGGGCTGGCCTGTCCCACGTACCAAAAATAGCCTAAATTAACAAAATACCCTATTGTTTCTAATGAAAAAATAAAAAACAAATTAAAAGACAAAATACCTCTGTATTAAATCCATTTAACAGAGAAATCTAACGAAGATAGAACTTAGGGACCCAGGGCGTTATTAAGTGTAAACTACATGTACCAAGTCTATAGATATTTTTAAAATGGACCCAAAATATTAAAATCACCAAACCAGATGGACCAAATATGTAATTTACTCATGTACTTATAAATAATCAATTAATGTGGTGGAGGATGCACAAGATCTCCATAATCAATGCTTTAAATTAGACGTTTTAATTTCAAAAAAGACAAAGAGTTTCAAAGTTGACCTCATGTATAATGCTTCTAACATGTTGTGGAGAATGCATACCCAAGAATATGAAGATGAATGCAAACTCCTTTTTTCTTTATTTTTACTTGTAAATTAATGACAACCATGCAAAAAGAAATACAAACCATGAAACTATTATAAAAGATCAAATGCTCTCCTATCCATACATTTATCTATGCCCTTCAATAATTATATATCGTAGTAAATAATTAGAAATTAATCAATGTGAAATTTTTATACGATATTGGATTATCCACGTATTGCATATATACGTTTTTCTCTAAATAAAACTCAAAGGGTATAAAGTCGGACCATTTTCAATGTTTCATATCTTGATATAAATCGTGTTTCTGTAAATGATAAATCATAAAATATTTTGTATATAATATTCTTTATTTTTTGATATATTTTGATATATTTTGTAATAAGTTTTTTCTTTTGAACGGTCAAACACACACTCCATTAAACCTAGCTACTCCTAAACCTACTACAATATCTACAACAGAACTCAAACCTACAATTACATGAAAGGAGAATACTACATAATAACATCAAATATCACTGGACTACAAGCCTTTTGACATGCAATAAGTGGTCTTTGTTTTAAAGAATATCGCTTAAGTGGTTTGTTGGAAATTTGTTGCTTACGTGGCACATTTAAGAGAGTGTATTGATATAGTTATTATGATTTACTACAAAAGTACAAGTATACATATAATGTTTGAAGTTACAACTCATACAAATATATTAGAAATTACTTTGCCTCATATCAACTTCGCTTAACTTTTACCTCATATGACAAAATTCACTGTGCTCAACATCATTTTTTAGTAAATGTGTTGGTATTTTATAGCCAAACACGCCAAGTATACAAATCTTAGTTTAAATTGACAAGTCGATTGGATTACGAACTGGTGAAGCTCGAACTCGGTAGGGAGGTGCTTTGGGTGCCGGTAGTCGAAAATCTCGTTGAATAAGTACAACTGATTACAGAATTAGAGAAGTGTTCACGAGATGGCTTCACAAGCAATTCAGATTGTTTGTCGTCCTCCTTGTCGGAGGTGGCTTCAGACGTTTGGGAATCACAATCAGAGAGGGAGGATTTCCCCCTGGCAGGCGAAGTCGACCAGAATCAGATCTTGTTGGAGAAGGTTGAGTTATAATCCCAAGCCTATTACAAATTAAGTAACAAACCTATGGCCTCAGCATTTATAGAGGTTAGATTGTCCAAATTGTTTCCCCAAATGTAGTTTGACCTCTTAAACATCAATGACCTAAAAAACAATTTATCTAGTCACATCAGCCACATGCAATCTATGCATGCCTTATAGGTCAAGTCGCATGTTTTGTACTATTCCTCATGTGATATTAAAGGTTGCATCCGAAGTCATCAAGCGGCATACAAATACAAATTAATTTGCACGTATATTATTCCATAAATTTATCAAACTATGCATTATAGGATTATTCTAAAGTGATGCTTTATGATATCACAAACGAGATTTCTTATGTTTTGCTGAAGTTACTAAAATATTAATTTTCATAAATAGGGAATAAAATAAATAATCAAATCAGCACAATTAGTTTGAAATGATATGTATAGGTTAATTTGAGTTTTCAAAATAAGATAATGTTTATGTTCTAATAAACATTATAGAATAAAAAAGGTCAAGTAAGACGATGGTAACTTTTTTCAAAGATTCATAGATGGTGATGGGAGTATTTATATTTAAAAAACTCAAATAATCAAGGTTTTCTGAATTTCTTGCACCACATATAAATGCTTATATGATTTTCATTTTATAATATAATCAATAAGCGGAAAATGAATTTTAATTGCATTACACAACGACCTCCGACCTTTGTCGGTCGCTAAGTTTATTGACAGAAAATTGAATACGAGTATAAATCGGGTTAGAGAACGAAGTTTGACTTTTACTAAATTAAAAGTCAAAATAATTTATTTATTTATAATTTTTTAATTTAACCATTTGATTAAAAACTGGTGGCGGATCACCGGCCAATTTTTGCAAAACTTGATTTTTTGATTCATCACTAATTCTTCCGTAATTTTCAGCGGGATATTGTAATTTTTAATAAAAAATTAAATAAAAAATTCCGACCCAGAATCAGTATGTTTACATCTTCTTGCAACTACTAAGGCCCATCCTTTATGGTATCTACGGTACCCCTCGTACCTGTTGCCACATCAGCTTTCCACTATCTTTACCACTACCTACCAATCTCATACCTTTCATCCACTATCATACCCCTCATACCCCTCATTAATTAATTGATTTAAAAAAATAATAAATAAAAGATAGAGAGAAAAAGAAGAGGGAGATAGAGAGAGATAGAGAGAGATAGAGAGAGAGAAAAAAAAAGGATTAAAATGCAACGGTGTGGGGGTGCCGGTGGAGAGGGTACCGGTCACCCTACCCCTCATCCACAACGGTGTGTACCGACCAGTATGAGGGGTACCGGCCCTCTCTACCGGTCCTTAGCGGATGGCCTAATAAGGTTAAACACTTGTTAAGAGAAAAAGTACGAAAACAATACTCCAATAGATTTAAGGGTGCTTAATCATGCCACAAAATTATTGCCTATTAATTTTAAGTCGACTCAGAACTCATGAAGTATTCAACTCATGATAAAATTGGAGATCATAGGAGAAGAGAAAAAATTAGTAAATTACTTAAAAAATAATTGCATTTGAAATTACAAACTATGAAAATTAAGTTAAGAAAATAAAGAATAACTACAAGAGTAAAATGCATGAAGAAATGTTGGAACTTTTACATTATTGTTTCCTCCCTCTCCCAATGCTTCTCCTAAGTCTTCATTTATAGAAGCCAAGTAATGAAAAAATCCATTGGTTAAAATGTGAGTTTTAGGTTGCGTTTGATTCGCATAATGTTTTTGATGGAGTGAAATTTATCAAAGAAAATTATCTTTAATTGAATTAGAATGAACTGTTTTCATCATCCGTTTGGTTGACAAAATAAGTATGAAATTTGTCTGTTTGATTCATAGAATATAGCTCTTTAAAATTGAAATTAAATTTTAATAAATGACAATACCGTTTTAATAATTTTAATTTTTTTAAACAAAAAATGATTCAAAAAATAGTCATTTTAATAAGTTTTGTTTTAACATGTTAAAATAGTTATTAAATAATTTAATAAAATAGTTATTAAGTAAGTTACTAAAATAATTTAACACAATAATTACTAAATAAAGAAATAAAATAAAGTAATTTACTTTGTTATAATT
The DNA here is from genome assembly GCA_030169165.1 of Centaurea solstitialis. Taxonomy (NCBI): domain Eukaryota; kingdom Viridiplantae; phylum Streptophyta; class Magnoliopsida; order Asterales; family Asteraceae; genus Centaurea; species Centaurea solstitialis. Next base: position 33,273,260 of record CM058046.1, read on the forward strand.
TAATAAAATAATAATAAAATACTTTAATATAATTCTATTAAATACTTTAATATAATTTAATAAAATACTTTTTGTTATTAAGTTATATTGAATCAAAAGTACATATGACATTATGAAAAAATTGAATTACATATTGTTTTGGATAGGGAGTTTTCTAACCATTGTCCTATCTCAATTTCATGCACTCCTAAGGACTATGGCCCAATTCCATTTCATTTCTATAACTTGTGGTTTTACCACAAGGTCTATCCAATATTGTTTCTACGACATGGAATTCTGTTAGGTATAGGGGCAAAGCTGATGTTGTGTTTTGATAAGCACTATTATTTAGTGTTTTTTACACATCTTAGTGTCGTGTTTAGATATGATTTATGTTAAAAGTATCCCAAATTGCGTCAAAATATCTATCTTTGTGCATCTTTGTGTCAAATGGAGTTTTGGAATTGTGATGAGCTTGCTTTATATAAAAATGGTACTAATTATAGTCTTTTTGATAATAGATTGTTTGCAAAAAAGAGAATGCTGCAGCAATGAAAAAAGACTACAGAAAAAGGAGAATGCTGCAACAATAAAAGGGGACTGCAGTAAAAGACAAAATGAAACTTGGAGAGCAAGTCTTGCTATTTGGAAGGGGAATCTCGTCCATTGAATACTAAAGACATTTTTTTACTCCTGAATTGTTGACTTTTGAGTACCTTATCTTCTTGGATTGTCATCCTTGGCAAGCAACTAATAGTTAATTAGTTTATTATTTAATTATATAATTTAAGTTAGTTATTTTATACTTTTGGTCCTCCCTCCTCTCCTATAAATAGAGAGTTTGGGTAAGGCATTTTGGCAGCCCACAACTAACCAATAGTTGTGTTCTCTCTTCAAATCACTTCTTCTTACAATTTATCTAAGTGATATTTTTCGGAAACTCAAAGCTTTTCTGTTGAATTGCTACAGCAATTCAAAGGGTGTTCTTCATTTTAAAGTTTCTTTTACTTGCATCTTTACTTATAGTCATTTAAATTCCGTCTTTAATTTCTGTTACATTTGCATTAAGTTCTTCATAAAGGTCTTTACTTCAAGTATCGACCATCATTCTTTACTTTCCTTGCAATTTATCGCTTTCGGTTAATTTAGATTTACTTTTATCGCACTTTATATTATCGTCTTTTATTTCTCGCAATTTATTTTATCGTCTTACATTCCTTGCAATTTATTATGCTTTCTTATAACTATTTGCATCTTAATTCCGTTATGAGTAGCTAATTCCATTAGCTTGGGTGTGGGACAAAAGATGGGATTTTTGATTAAAAGGAAGTAGGTAACTTTTGGTAACAATGGTTTTTATTATTTCATATTAAGTATTTATCTTTTTAAAACTTCATACCAAATGGATTATCGTATGAGATATTAAAGTGCCATGGTCTTGGATACGAGCCATGATAAGCACGTCAATTTCGAATGACATAAGAAGTAGATTTGAGAAAATTACTTTTTGACTAATATCATTGTTGTTGTCATTCCTTAAAATTGATTGAGTCTCATATGGTAAAACATTAGTTGAGATTAAAATGAGGTGCACTTAGAGATAAGGCACTAGTCATACTTTTACTTAGTGATATGGGATTTGGTGCAAAAGACCAAATTATAATAAAGAAATTTATTAGTCCATATGTTTTGAAAATCACATCGAATTATTTTACTAGGTTGAATATCACACAGACATGTGGGTTGAAAACTAGTTTATAAAGACATGATGAAAGTCCGAGAGGAATACTTTCATGACAAATAATAAAACTTGTTGTTACCAGAAGCATGCTACAGCATTCCTGCAGTATGAACCTATAGAAATTTGTATTAAGATCCCATCCCAAGTCTTACACCCATGCTTCTTTTAAATCTAGTTCAAAGTTCAGAGCAATCAACCAATCCAAAGATATTTTCTCCAAATTCGCCATCTGAAATTATTTTTTCATATCAAGATCTTGCAACTAAAGATACCTATCCCTGTGGATTACGATACTTGGTTCTTACCACTTTATTACTTGAAAAGATGACATGGTTCCAATTTGTATACTTGCTTTTTGGTTCCATCTTGTCTAAAGGTTTCTTGCAAAAGAAATCACCCTTCATGTTTGTTTCAAAGTTAAAAGCAGTTAAGAATACAATCAAGATTTGAAAACTGGAGGCTATTTATAAGGAAAAAAAGGAACATCGTTGAATTGGAAAAGAAAGTTAATGAGTTGGAATTGGTAGCGAAACATAGACAACTTACTAGATAAGAGAAAAAAAAAATGATAAAGGATATAAAAGACCTGGAACGTGCATGTACCTTGGATTTGAAACAAAAAGCACGGATTAAATGGTTAATTGATGGTGACGAGAATTTACTTCCACATGTTTGCTAACTCAAATGAGAACAGACATTGTATCAATGGGCTTATCATATAAATGGTTAATGGGAAACGAATCCAAAAGTTGTTAAGGAAAAGGTGTTTAAATTCTTCTCAATGAAGTTTTAAGAGACGTTTCTAATCGTCCTAAATTTTTTAGTCCCTTGCTTAAATAACTTACGGTTGATGAATCTATTAATCTTGAAGCCCCATTTTTGTTGGAAGATATCAAAGTGGTGGTATGGTCATGTGAGGGAGACAAAGCTCCTAGTCCCGATGGATTCACTTTTAAGTTTATTAAACAATTTTGGGATATATTGAAGGATATTCTGAAAATAATACGAAAACTTGAAAGGAATGGGGTTATATCTCCGGGCTATAATTCATTATTCATCTCTGTTTTCCCTAAGGTTGATGATCTTCTGTCTTTTCAGGATTTCGACCGATTAGTCTTATAGGTTGCTCCTATAAGATTACTGCTAAACTTCTGGCGATTAGATTGAAACTGGTGGTCAACAAGGTTGTTAGCATTGAACAATCAACATATGTAGAGGGTAGATAGATTCTTGACGGCCCTCTTTATAGTAGATTGAAAAAGGCTTTTTATTGCCTTGGTTGGAGTTATCTCGATTGCACGTGGAATTTGATGGAATTCATAGATTCCTTCTATGAAAAAGAATGAACCGAATGAAATCTGGTAAATGAAATTTAACATTCCAATTCCATTAGGTTCCTTCAAAATCTGCAAACCAAGCCGCCACCCTAGTTTAAACTAGATCATGAAATCTAACATGCAAATTCAACACACCACAATGGCGGATAGCGTATCCTTATAGAAAGAGAAAAATGGTGGCTAGCAAAATTACAATGACTTACAAAGTTTACAAAATATCAAACCAACTAAAGTATTTATATCCAACGATATTTGTAAGAATAACCTACAACTCGAATACAACTAGAATTATAACCTAACATAATTATTTTACACCTTGAATAAAAACTTCATCTATCTAGAAAATGATTAAGAAGTCGTTAGAGATTTTCAGAATCTTCCAAATTCTTGTTATTTAAGAGTGCCAATTAGTGCTAATAGTGGGTACAAGTCGTAGTTCATCATTTACCCAAATAATGATGCATATAATCAAAAAATATTCTCTAACAATTAAATAAAAATAAATTACTAAAAGTAAGAAAAACAAACACAAAAAGAGGGAATACAAATAAAATGGAAGAAAAACTCGCAAAAATAATGTGTATTTGACACTCAAAATGAGAGTTACCACTTATTCTCTGTAGAAGCGCTTTCGCTCATATATCTTGACTAAATCACTAAATCGAGAAACACCAGTAAATCGAGAAACCTAGGAACCAACAATGATGGTCTAGGTGTTTGACTCCTCAGGAATTCTACGTCATAATACCAAAGGTACCCGGACCCGACCACACGCGAGTTCATGATTTTCGCAATACCACCGACCTTAGTGCCAATTTAATTAAACACCATAGAGATAGACCTACAAACCAATGATCCTGGGGTTCGACTTCAAACGAGTTCATCCTTAAAATACTCGTATATATGTATAAATTATTTATGTCATTTGCTTTGTATATAAACTACACTAAGATGTATATCTATCACATATATTGTCTTTTCATGAACAATTAATTCCGCTACGCTCGTGCCTTCTCTCAAGGATCATGCTATAGAACATGAATACTCCATTTTTCATCAATCCAATAGCTTTAGCAGCATTCATAGAACATAAAACAAAAGCCAAACACGCTCGATTGCTAATTCATTAATTAATAAAACGAAGTTTACATGAGGGGGAATTGGGCCGAATTAAAACAATAAAGCTAAACATGCTAGGTTGCTAATTTATTTTTTTCATCAATTCAATAGTTTTGGCACTACTCGCTAGATTTATTCTCTTTTAACGTGATATTTATAATAGAGCATAAAATTAAAAATATCAACAATTCAAATTAATTTCTTAGTTTTGTAAGTTTAATTTAATTTCTCACATAATTCACACTTATATGTATCTTAAAATAATAATTATATCAAATAAGTTATATAATAACTAAAAGCCCTATTTCATTCAACATATGGCAATTAGAAGTGTATTTGTTTTATATGCATGACACATAGAACAAGCTTATCCATTCACACATTTCCAACACACATTGCCCACTCACTTCCAGTTGGGACTATGTAGACCCATAAGGTGTCTTTCTGGAGCCTCCCAAGTTCCATTGAAAAGTCAAACCTCCTCTCTCCCTCTGACCAAAACTATTGTTTACTTTTTTGGTGTTTTGACTTTTGCTCCCCTTCATTCATTCATCCACCCTATTTATAACTCAAAATCTTCAAACCATCATTCAAACTTCACCAAAAAGCTCCTTACTTTCATTCATTGATTCAATCAAGATTCACAAAAAGAACCCAACTTTTCCTTCTTCTTTGATATTGCTTTCAGGGTTTTATTTCTAAATCAGTATTCCATAATGGGTGATTCCCAAAAAGAGATAGAAGTTCCTTCCTTTTTCATATGCCCAATTTCTTTAGAAATCATGAAGGACCCTGTAACACTCTCTACAGGGATTACATATGATCGTGAAGCCATTGAGAAATGGCTATACACTTTAAAGAATGGAACTTGTCCCTTAACCAAACAAGTCCTTACCGATATCGAGCTCACCCCGAACCACACCCTTCGCCGATTGATCCAGTCTTGGTGCACCATCAATGCGCCATTCGGCATCGAAAGATTCCCCACTCCACGCCTTCCGATCTCCCGATCGCAAATCTTGAAGCTTCTGCAAGACTCAAAGTCTCCAAGTCTGCAGATGAAGTCTTTGAAGAGATTAAAAACGATCGCTTTGGAGAGTGATATGAATAAACGATCAATGGAAGCAGTTGGAGCAGCTGATTACCTAGCTTCCATCATAAGAAACCCTAGTAGCAACGTGACGTCATCATCACCGGCCGGAGAAGTACTTTCGGGTGTCGATGGATTTGTTAATTTGCTTACGCCGGTCGACGAAGCCATCAGCATCCTTTACCACCTCAAATTATCGCAATCCGGCCTTAAGTCCCTGTTCGGAAACACGGGTGAGTTCGTTGAAGCCTTGGTTCGCGTGATGCAACGCTCCGCGAACTACGAGTCGCGCACCTACGCCGTGTTATTGCTGAAATCGATGTTCGAAGTCGCGGAGCCGATTCAAGTGATGTCCTTAAAGACCCACTTCTTCAAGGAGCTTACACAAATCCTGGCCCATAAAGTCTCCGAAAAGGCCACGAAAGCCGCACTGAAGATACTCATTGGGGTCTGTCCATGGGGGAGGAATAGGGTGAAGGCCGTAGAAGCGGGTGCGGTTTTCGTACTAATCGACACCCTTCTCGATTCAACCGAAAAGAGGGTTTCTGAGATGGTGTTAATGGTGTTGGACCAGCTTTGCAAGTCCGCCGACGGCCGTGCCGAGCTGTTGAAACATGGTGCGGGATTAACGGTGGTTTCAAAGAAGATCTTTCGTGTTTCGGAGGCGGCCACCGGGAGGGCGGTGAGGATACTGCATTCGGTGGCGAGGTTTTCGGGAAACTCGAGTGTGGTACAAGAGATGCTGCAGTTAGGGGTGGTGAGGAAACTGCTGTTGGTTTTAGAAGCAGATCGTGAGAGCAAGAGCAGCGAGAAAGCTTTGGAGATTCTTAAGATGCATGCAAAGGCTTGGAAGAATTCTTCATGTATAACTTATAACATGAGTTCTTCATATCTATCTTAATTAATTAATAGCATAAATAGTGTACAGTTCAATTGTATAATAGTTTAAAAAAGAAGCGTACAAAAATACCATTTTGAAATCATGTGGTAAACAAAAAAGTTAATTTGTTGTTCATATTGTTCTTCTAATGGAAGATATTTGATCATGTTTATGAAGATTTGGCACCTAACCAGGTGCAATTTAGCTTAATTAACAGTTAAGGGTGTAGAAAATTTTACAAGGAAGATGATGATTAGAAAAAGCCTTTGGTTTGTTTAGTTTTTAAAAGTTCTTTTGAAAGAAAATAAAAAGTTCTATTTTCTAAACTTCTATCTAAACTAGTAAACTAATTTTAATGATTTTTCAAAAAAAAATTTAGAATGGAAAATGAACTTTTTACCATTTCTACCAAAGACGTTTTCTAAATTTTTTTATAGAAAACTGAAAATAAAAACTTTACTTCATTTTCTAAAAACATTTTATAAGGAAAATTAAAGAGTTTGCTATAACAAAACGCAACCTATAAGTTTATGATTTTATATATGGTCCGTCATCAAATTAGGATGGGAGTACTAATTTGTAATTTTATTCGTCAAGTTATTTAAAATTGTTGAATGAGATATATTACCAGATGTACGAAAATTCGTTTTCATAGATGACCTTTTTTTGTCTATACATTGGAAATGATGTTATATGTACTTTGAACGAGAAGAAAAATATTAAGACAATTCATTCCCATGATTTTTTGGTTTCATTCATTGATTTTGGTTTATTTTTAGTTAAGAATAAACCAAGAAACCGAAATAAAATCAAACTATTAGTTGCTGGCCTAAGGTGATATCCATGGTCGATTCATGGGGTGAACATGTGGTAATATCCTGAATCCTGATCATGAGTCAAGTTTTGGGTTGATCTACGGTTGCCAAGGATTAATCGGGTTCCTATATAAATCCCGAATACCTCGTCGGCTACTCGGCTACGTATTGGGATGTGTATTAAAAAAAGAAGGTTACATGTAATTGGGTATCCAACTGAACATTTAAAATTCTACACATTTCTTAAGGTATCCGTATCCAACCAACTATATTGGGTAATTAAAACAAATTGTTGTTTCTGACACAATTTTGATTGTTTATTTAAAAATAGTTGACGCGATATGAATAGATGGGATAAATAAGGATGAAAAAAGTTAGTATTATATTTTTGTTAGCTTAACTCCAGACGATGATGTTTGACTGACGATATGTGGAAGAGAAAAAAAAGAAATAAAATATAAAGTAAACTATGATTTTCGTCCATGTGGTTTGATGAATATAACTATTTTCCTCCCTGTGGTTTCAAAATTGTCTTTTCGTCCATGTGGTTTGATGAATATAACTATTTTCGTCCCTGTGGTTTCATTTTGCTTTTATTTTCATCCCTCCCTCTAATTCCGTTAACTAAGGGTGTTAAAATGTCAAAAAAAAAAAAAAAAAAAACATATTTGAAATGTTACATGTTTAGTCCTTGTGGTTTGTAGAATAATAAATATTTATCCTTAAATTTCAAAAAAATTAAAACTTATATATTGGTTTTTTCTTTATTAGTTTTTTATCATTTATTTATTATATTTCTATATTTTATGTATATACATTTTTTTGAAACTATATATATACATATATACATAGAGGGAGGTTCATCTGAGAAAGAAACCAATTTGTGAGAATGCGAGAAGGAATATTATCCATATTAAATCATATAAAAAGTGTTATGAATTTAATTAAAATTAAAAATAAATAAATTTAAAAGATATTATGAGATTTTTAAGGATTTATTTAATTTCAAATGATTGTTATCCTAACTTCTAAAATGATTTTCTTTTTCTATTTTTTTTATTTAATGATTTAATATGGTTAATATTCCTTCTTGCATTCTCGCAAATTGGTTTCTTTCTCAAATGAACCTCCCTCTATGTATATATGTATATATAGTTTCAAAAAAATGTATATACATGAAATATAGAAATATAATAAATAAATGATAAAAAACTAATAAAAAAATTAATATATAAGTTTTATTTTTTTAAATTTAAGTATAAATATTTATTATTCTACAAACCACAAGGACTAAACATGTAACATTTCAATTTTTTTTTGACATTTTAACACCCTTAGTTAATAGAGCTAGAGGGAGGGATGAAAATAGAAGCAAAATAAAACCACAAGGACGAAAAAAGTAATTTTAAAACCACAGGGACGAAAATAGTTATATTCATCAAACCACAGGGACGAAAATCGTAGTTTACTCTAAAATATATGTGAGATTCTCAAGTGGTATATCAATATTAATTACATCAACGGTGTTCTTTTAGGAAGAAGAAATCAAAGATCCCCAACCATAATTAGATATAAAAGAATGCATGAGTCCACTTGCTCTACTTACCCATTATTCATATTATTATTCTATTTTCTAACTATATAAAACCTGCATTGTTAGAGGAACGTTTAATTTGTAAAAAAGATTAAAGATGTAAGTGATATGATGTAGTGACCGTAAAACAATTATTTGTGGAGGGCGGTAGGTTGGTGATGGAAGATGGACATACGAAACATTAATAGTTTAATACAGTGAACGATTTACTGGATTTGATAACGGGTGTCGGAAATCCGCAGCTGTGGAAAGAGGTAGTTTGGGCCTTCTTGTACCTCATTTGGTCGCATCATAACCGACTAGTGTTAGAAGATTATGAAAGGAAGCTGGAGGATTTATTTTTCAAGTTCCAACGTAAATGCTTTGAGTGGGTCATTCATAGAATAGGCGGGATAAAAATCAACTGGAACAAGTGGCTCTCAGAACTAAATCTGATCTAAGGAGGTGAAGTCTGTGAGAGTTCAACTTTTGGGGTTGCTGCAGGTTGGGTAGTCGTTGGTAGCAGCAAGGTATAGCTTCAAGTTTGCTCCTCGCAAACTGGGTCTATAGTTGTTGGTCCTCTTTCGATGGCCAACTATGTAAATTGTATTGTAGAAGGGGGGTTGAATACAATCAACACAGTTTCTTCTACTTAATTTAATTCACAACCCCTATGGAGTTTTTGTGTGAACTAAAGTAGATTGTTTGTTGAAGCGTATCTAGACTATGTCATGATCCAAACAATCCATAAGTATTTCACGAAGCCTTTGCTTATGCACAAAGCAAGAATAGAGATAGATAGAAGTGAACCTTGATAGAGAGAGAAAGGATTGGGGTATAGAAGCATGAACCAAGGTTGGTTTGAAGAACAAACCTAATACTCGTGTTTATACCCCATGCATTAAATGCATGGCAGAACCACTTTTGCACGTGGCAAACTGGGAGTGGTTCTATTGTACTATATACTATAAACGACGGCCCATACTTGGTAGGGTTATGGTCTAGAGTGTACAATTGTCTTATGGTTGACAAGCAAAGAGGGAATAGTGAAGAGACATCCCCTTTTTGTACTCTTGTCAGAAAGGCAAATCAAATCCTTTGTGTGCATATAGGAGGGAAAGACAAATCTTGAATTCGTAAAGAGCAAGTCACTGATCGGGCCTTAGAGTCGCTGATCTCTGGGAAAGATTAAGGAGGTGCTGTGACTTGTCTTCAGCAGAACATCATGCAGAGTAGTCAGCTCGCTATTACTGAGTTCAACTTCAGATCACAAGCTCGCTGACTCTTTCATTCAGCTTACATCAATAAATGGTGCTGATGGTTTTCTTATGGCATGACTATTTGTCTTTCAGGGGATACTTAGCTGATGTCAGCTCTTGCTGATACTGAACGGAGTCAGTGATCAGCAATCGCTGATTGCCCAAACTGTCAGCGATGAAGAATCGCTGAAGTAGTGAACTTCATCTTTCAGCAGTGCTAAGTATTTTACAGAAGATAGATAAAGGATCATTGGTATTTCACAAAGTCTTGGGAAGACTGGATCAACAATAGTTCCTGCTTCTCTATGTTTTTTTAGGTCATAGTCTGTGTTTTGGGTCGGAGTCATGGTGGATTAGTCCGCTTTCTTTCTTTCTTTTTGGTTTTGTTGTATCTTGTGGTTTTTGGCTCCCGTGGCTTTTGTTTGGTTTTCATTTGTTGGTTTTGTGACTGTTTTGTTTTGGTGCCTTTTTGGCTTTGGTAATAAATGTGGCTTTAAAAAAAGGGTTTTCATTGGCATCGAACAATTAACAGGATTTTCGTTGACCATTGAAATAAAAGAAACTATGCTCGAAAGATGTTTGAAATTTGACATAGAAAATGAAGATAAAGGTCAATGCTAGTTTCACTAAAACTAAAGAACTCACGGATTTCAGAGACTATCGAGAGTTTAACCGAGAGTTAAGTCTTGGGAAAGTCTCGGCGAAACTCTTATGAACGCAGATTGATGTTTTCTTTAGTTAGTCGATTTTCTTTAATATTTTAATTATTTGGTGTTTCTTTGTATAAAGATTATCTTCCGGCCAATAGATAGTTTTGATTTATAATTGTGTTTCTTTCTTTACTTTATTTTTAGGCTATATTATAAATAGATCTTTTCTCTTCATCATTTATCAGATTATCAATTTAGGATTCGTATCAGGTTGTTAAAAGTTTTCATTGGGACTGCTCCTCTAAAATAAGAAAATATTGAAAATGAGAGGTTGAGAATTATTTCACAAACTCGGCTCCACTTTCCCGCTAAAGGATCTTGGCCCTCTAAATTATTTTATGGGTATTGAAATCGTCCCTCAAGGATCAAACATCATCCTTTCTAAAAACAGTATGTTTTGGAGCTCTTACGACGAGCTTATGCTAAGCCCATGCCTTCCCCATGTCCTCATCATCCTGTTCGCTTTCTTTAGCCAACGGTCATGCCTTCTCTTAACCCAGTAAAATATAGATAAGGTCATTAGAGCTCTTCAATATGTTAATCTTTCTTGACCGGATATCGCTTTTGTTGTTAGTAAGGTATGTAATTTCATGCATGCTCCTACTCAATTTTACGCTACTTTCGGGGGACAATCGATTGTGGTTTACTCATTCATCTACTTTATCTCTCAAAACTGTCTCTGATGCTTCTTCATCTCTTGATTTCTACGATGCTAATTGGGTTGGGTGTCGAGATATTCATCGCAACTAAAAATCCAAATCTCGCAACTCGAAAAAGCTACTGTCAAGGTTATTTTGACTTTTCTCCTTTTTGACCTTTTTTCGGCGTTTTTCATCCTAAGTGACTTCCAAACTTACAAAATGAAGAATTATAACAATTAAGTTTGAAAATACAGCGATCTGGATCAAAACGAATGCAAAAACCATGATATCGACACTTATACATATGTATAATTTTTACGATATCAGGGGTTTAACAAAATACAACCAAATCCTAAATTACAAATGTGCAAAAGCAACCAAATTCAAAGTTCAACATATAAAAAATAATTAAATATAAAAAAAATATAATTATATAAAAATATTAGAAAATAGTTAATTAAATAAAAGTAAGCTACAAATTTGGTCCCTGAGGTTTACCCAAAACATCGCTTTAGTCCTTGAACTTTAATATCTACAAAAAAACGTCCCTAAGGTTCCATTTTTGCAACGCGTTTCGTCCCTACTCACTAACGTCCTTAGAAACTCAGTTAAGCAAGGGGTAATTTTGCCAAAGTGAAATAAGAAGGACCAAATTGTAACTCTTTCTCTTTATTCATTTTCATCACCTTCATCTTTAACCCCTTACCCCCTACCACCACCACCACAGCCACACCCACCACAGCCACCACCACCCACCCCACCAACACCACAAACCACCACCACCCACACCACAACCACCAACACCCACACCACCAACACCCACACCACCAACACCACAACCACCAACACCCACACCACCAACACCACAACCGCCACCAAACCACCATAGCTGCCACCAAAACCACCACAGCCGCCACGAAAACCATCACCTTCAAACCGCCAGCACTACACCCACCATCCACCAAACCACCAAAACCACCACACCACTACTAAAACCACCATCTCCATAGATTTAGACCCCACCAAACCACCACCACCACCAATCAAAATCGAGAACTGCAAATCGGCAAATCGAAACCTAGATCTGCAAATCGGACACCACCAAACCACCATCTACAGCGACGATGGCGATGGCAGGGTGTGCAGGCACCGACAGCGACGGGGTGTGCAAGGCGATGGCGGCTAGGTGTGCAGGCGACGGTGGCGGTGGCAGGGTGCAGGAGGCGACGACGGCGGGGTATGCAGGAGGCGACGACGGCGGGGTATGAAGGAGGCGATGGTGGCGGGGTGTGCAGGCGACGGTGGCGATGGCGCGATGTGCAGGCGATGGTGGTGGTGACGGGGTGTGCAGGAGGTGATGGCAGTGGTGTCTTCCGGTGATGGTAGTGGTGGTATATGGTGGTTTTAGGGTTTGGGTGAAGAGGGGGTGATGATGGTATAACAACTGAGAGAGAGGGGAAGAGGGAGAGAGATAACATTTTTTTACCCTTCTTCTTTCATTTTTGACAAGTATACCCCTCACTTAACTGAGTTTAAACATAATTAGTGAGTAGGGAACCTCGTTGCAAAAATGCAACCTCAAGGACGTTTTTTGTAGAAATTGAAGTTTAATGACTAAACGCGTTGTTTTGGTAAACCTTAGGGACCAAATTTGTAGTTTACTCATTAAATAATAAATGGGTTCGCAGGTCAAGCCGTCATCCTGACGGGTCGACCCGAACACGATCCGTGAAATTGGTGGGTTTGCGGGTCAAAAACCTCAACCCAAACTTGTTTATCTTCGTATCATGTCGTGTCGGTTTGGGGAGTCATGTTGAAAATTGTCACCCCTAATCGTTTATCATACCAGCTGACCTCTTACTGCAACCAAGGCCGACCGTAATATTTTGGAGGCCCCGTGAAAAGAAATAAATGTGGCCCTATAAAATATTTGTTGTATTGTGTATAAAATATTTTAGTACTAAATTTTAAAAATAAATTCTTAAAGTGTTGAAGTATAAAGTGTTTGTAAACAATATTCAAATAAAAATAAAAATAAAATAACTTTACTAATGTTAGTTTGATATTAAATTGATCGATGACTCATCTTTCACTTTGAACAAATTGTTCATCTTTTCTCTTTTTTTGACGTTTAAAATAACCCGATTCAAATTTCTAGTCAATCATTATTTGGATATATAAACACATATCAACAAATCTCACCCACTCATCTTCGCTTACGGTGGACGTGATCACGGAGGATTGACGCGATTCATGGGAAGGTAGAGATTATTAATGGGGGGGGGGGGACCGGTCAAAGTTGCCTTTATTGACCAGATGAGTGGTTGAGATTGCTTCTCACGTTTTCTTAAAAAAATATTTTTTCTCATTTGAACCTTTATATATATATATATACAGAGAGAGAGAGAGAAATAAATAAATATATATATATATATAGAGGAAAGTTCAAATGTGAACCACTTTTTGGTTGTAAACGTGAGGACAGCCGAGAGCGCGACACGTGACATTGAGTGTGGTCCCTCTCTTTAATCCAATGCCCTCCCATGAATCGCGCCTAGTCATCCGCCGTGGATCTGATGTGGCGCCTAGTCATCCACCACGTGTCGCGCTCTCGGTTGTCCTCACGTTCACAACCAAAAAGTGGTTCACATTTCCATGTTGTCTATAAATCCATTTCCTCCTTTAATTTTTTTGATCAACGGCTATGATTGGTTTACATGGTTTACACATTTTTTTGGTTTACAAATGAACCTCCCTCTATATATAGAGAGATGTTCATTTGTAAACCACAAAAAATATGTAAACCGTGTAAACCAATCCACACCCTTGATTTTCAAAACCATTTATATATTTCACATTTTCATCTTTAAATAATCAATGACTTACCATATATTTCACATTTCCATGTTTTCTATAAACCCATATCCTCCTTTGATTTTTTTGATCAACGGCTATGATTGGTTTACATGGTTTACACATTTTTTGTGGTTTACAAATGAACCTCCCACTCTCTCTCTCTCTCTCTCTCTCTCTTATATATATATATATATATATATATAGACAGAGAGAGAGAGAGAGAGAAAGGTTCATGCGAGAAACATAACTTTTTAAGAAAAAACGTGAGAAGCACTCTCAACTACCCATCCAGTCAATAAAAGCGGCTTTGACCGGTCCCTCCATTAATAATCTCTACCCCTCCCATGAAACACGTCAATTCACCGTGATCACATTAACCGTAACCGAATATGAGTGACTATGATTGCTCCTCACGTTTTCTTAAATTGATATGTTTCTCACATGAAACTTCCTATATATATATATGTTAAAATAATAATTATGTCAAATAAGTTATATAGTAATTAAAATCCGTATTTTATTAAACATATGGCAATTGAAGATGTATTTTATTACATGCATAATTCATCGACAGGAGTAAGCTTATCCATTCACACCTTTCGAACACACATTGTCCGCTCACTTCCAGTTGTGTCCAAAATCCCTTTGAAAAGTCAAACCTCCTCTCCCCTTCTAACCAAAATTATACATTGTTTACTCTTTTGGTGTTTTGACTTTTGCACCCCCTTCATTCATCCACCCTATTTATAACTCAAAATCTTCAAACCATCATTCAAACTTTACCAAAAAGCTCCTTACTTTTATTCATTGATTCAATCAACATTCACAAAAAGAACCCAACTTTTCCTTCTTCTTTGATATTGCTTTCAGGGTTTTATTCTTAAATCAGTTTTCCATAATGGATGATTCCCAAAAAGAGATAGAAGTTCCTTCCTTTTTTATATGCCCAATTTCTTTAGAAATCATGAAGGACCCTGTAACACTCTCTACAGGGATTACATATGATCGTGAAGCCATTGAAAAATGGCTCTACACTTTAAAGAATGGAACTTGTCCCTTAACCAAACAAGTCCTTACCGATATCGAGCTCACCCCGAACCACACCCTTCGCCGATTGATCCAATCTTGGTGCACCATCAATGCGCCATTCGGCATCGAAAGATTCCCCACTCCACGCCTTCCGATCTCCAAATCGCAAATCTTGAAGCTTCTACAAGACTCAAAGTCTCCAAGTATGCTGATGAAGTCTTTGAAGAGATTAAAAACGATCGCTTCGGAGAGCGATATGAATAAACGATCAATGGAAGCAGTTGGAGCAGCTGATTACCTAGCTTCCATCATAACAAACCCTAGTAGCAACGTGACGTCATCATCACCGGCCGGAGAAGTACTTTTGGGTGTCGATGGATTTGTTAATTTGCTATCGCCAGTCGAGGAAGCTGTCAGCATCCTTTACCACCTCAATTTATCGCAATCCGGCCTTAAGTCGTTGTTCGGAAACACGGGTGAGTTCGTTGAGGCCTTGGTTCGCGTGATGCAACGCTCTGCGAACTACGAGTCGCGCACCTACGCCGTGTTATTGCTGAAATCGATGTTTGAAGTCGCGGAGCCGATTCAAGTGATGTCCTTAAAGACCTACTTCTTCAAGGAGCTTACACAAATCCTGGCCCATAAAGTTTCCGGAAAAGCCACGAAAGCCGCGCTGAAGATACTCATTGGGGTCTGTCCGTGGGGGAGGAATAGGGTAAAGGCCGTAGAAGCCGGTGCGGTTTTCGTACTAATCGACACCCTCCTTGATTCAACCGAAAAGAGGGTTTCCGAGATGGTGTTAATGGTGTTGGATCAGCTTTGCAAGTCTGCCGATGGCCGAGCCGAGCTGTTGAAACACGGTGCGGGATTAGCGGTGGTTTCGAAGAAGATCTTTCGTGTTTCGGAGGCGGCCACCGGGAGGGCGGTGAGGATACTGCATTCGGTGGCGAGGTTTTCGGGAAACTCGAGTGTGGTACAAGAGATGCTGCAGTTAGGGGTGGTGAGGAAACTGCTGTTGGTTTTAGAAGCAGATCGTGAGAGCAAGAGCAGCGAGAAAGCTTTGGAGATTCTTAAGATGCATGCAAAGGCTTGGAAGAATTCTTCATGTATAACTTATAACATGAGTTCTTCATATCCATCTTAATTAGTTATTAGCAATAGTATTGTTCAAATTTCAATTGTACAAAAATACCATTTTGAAATCATGCGGTAAACAAAAAGATTAAATTTTGTTCATATTGTTCTTCTAATGGAAGATAGTTGATCATATTTTTTAATATTTGGCACCTAAACAATTTAGCTCAAAATTAAGTTCGAAGTTTGTGATTTTATATATGGTCCATCGTCAAATTTTAATTAGGATGGGGAGCACTAATTAATTTGCAATTTTATTCGTTAAGTTGTTTAAAGTTGTTGAATGATATATATATTACGAGATGTATCAAGTATGAAAATTCGTTGTCATAGACGACCACTTTTTTGTCTATACGTTCTTTATGATTTTATGTACTTTGAATGAGAAGAGAAAATATTAAGACAATTTACCATGATTCTTTTTGGTTTAATTTTGATTAAGAATAAACCAAGAAACAAAAGAAAAGAAGATTAGATGTAACTGGGGCATCCAAACCAACATATAAAATTCTTTTTAGCGGCATCAAAACAAACGAACGACTACCACGAATGCACATATGCATGTACGCATACCTGCCCGACGGTATCGGTCCTCCACGGGTAGCTGGACCAAGAACCCAATCATAGTCTTTGACTCACTCTATGACTAGACTAGCTCAAAAACTAGGTACTATCCAGAATTGACTATCTTTTTTTTTTATAAGGTTCACGTGAGGTTTGTCAGACTACATCCTTGGTAATTTTTACCGAGAGCTAAAGCAAGCTCTCCTAGGATTAACACTAAGTGGTCCCTGGTTGCTCACCCTACGATTCAAACTTGGGTTGGTTGTTAGACCTTCACAAGCCTTAACCGGTTGGCTGATTGAACCCGGAAAAACTAGGATCTTATCCACAGCCGTTCAAAATATTACCGCCTTACGTAGATCAACTGAGATAGACGATATCTCAAGGGATCCAACCAACCAATTTTGATTGTTTATTAAAAAATAGTTGACGCGATAAGCAGAGAAGTACTGTTATGATAAATAAGGATGGTATGGGGGCTGGCAATAAGCTGAAAATTAAGTTAGTATTTTATTTTTGCTAGCTTAGGTCCAGTTGATGATGTTTGACTGAATATGTGGAAGAGAAAAAAGAAGAAATAAAATATATGTGAAATTCTCAACTGGTATATCAATATTAATTATACATCAACGGTGTTGTTTTAGGAAGAAGAAATCGAAGATCCTCCAACCATAATTAGATATAAAAGATAGTATGCAAGAGTCCACTGTTACCTACCCAATACCATTATTCATATCATTTTCTATTTTCTAGCTTAAAAAAATTGCTTGTCAGAGGAACGTTTAAGCTGTAAGAAATTTTGAAAAAGGTAATATAATGTATTTCATAGACCAATGAAAAAGAAAGAAAACTATTTTGCAGAAGGTTGAAATTTGGCATAGAAAATCAAGGTAAAGGTCAGATACTTAAGTCTTGGGACAAGTCTTGTTGGCTACTAAAGAACTCACGAACCATCGAGTGTTTCACCGAGACTTAAGTCTCGGGAAACTCTTATGAACACGAATTGATGTTTTTTTGAAGCTGATCGAGTTCTTCCATATTTTATATCATGTAATTTCTTTAGATAACAATTATCTTCCCTATGCTAATAGAAAAACAGGCATCAGTGACGCTAATTGGCGACGCTTCAGCTACGGAATAGCGACCGAATGGTCTGACCTTTCAGCGAGGATAGTTATGACTTATAATTGTGTTTGTTTCTTTAGTTTTTGATTGTTAATCAGATTATCAGTTTTTGATTCTTATCAGTTTAATAAAAGTTCTCATTTGAGAGTTTGAGTTTTCTAAATAATTCTTGAGTTATACACTTGTAAGCTCGTCCATTCTCAATAACAGGTTGAGATTTCGCCTCTAATATAAGAAAATATTGAAAACCGGATAGAATTAAGGAAGTAGCGTATGAGTTTTCAAATCCAAATATAAAGTAAACCAACCAATTAGGCTGCTTCTAAATAGCTCTTTGTTCATGAAGATAACGGAGTTTCAAAAGTCATGGTTAGAAGATTACTTTGAAAGTCAAGTGAACTAAAATGATGTTTAGAGTTGAAGCAACAACAAAGCTCTGGGTCCAAATGAATTTACGTTCGAATTTATTCGCAAATTCCAGGATACTATGGGGAAAGACTTTGTAGATGCGGTAAAGTTCTTCAAAACAAACCATCTTATAAATCCGAGTAGTAACTCCCCTGTTAGACTCGAATTTTGTTATATCCGAGATCACAAGACGATGAGACAATCTTGAATGTTTAGAATTAATTGTTGGGATTTTAAATAAAGTATATTTAGTTTTAGGTGTAGGCTTAATGTAATGGGCTTAGCTTTGTGTAGTCATGAGCTTTTTAATTGTAATGAGTATAAATAGAATAGGTTAAGGGTTTTAGGGTTTAAGCCTCTATTGTGTTTCAATCAAACGAATGTAGAGAGAGGCTAGAGAGGAAGTGCAGAACTCTCATGTGTATCAATTCTCTCATATGAAGAATCAATAAACCTTCAAGTGTTCAAATTCAAATCTATCGTTACCTGATTGTTTAGTTCTATCAATTGGTATCAGAGCCTGACAGAAATTTTGTGCACAATTGTGTTGAGAATCTTGAAGAAAATCTTAATTCTCTGTGTTCTTCATCATCAACTGGGTGATTTTGAAATTACATATTTTAATGTGTTTTGCTTATAAATCTGAGCTCATCGTATTTGGTTGTTAATTTAGAATCAATTTGGGATTTGAAGCAACTTCAGGCTTGAAAAGATTTTGGGTTTGAAAAGTCATCTTCCTACTCTTCAGATCTAAAATTCGAATTATTTTTGGAGTCAGACGTTTAATTGATTTTGGATTCGGACTTTGAAATGGATTTTGAAGTTTCCGAATCGGATTTTGAACTTATCCGATTCTGACTTCATTTCCAATCGGATTATCGTCGTCGCTGCAATTAAATTCATTGAAAATTGTCCGATTCAATTGTCCGAATCACGTGCAATTGTCCGATTCAATTGAAAATCGTCCGATACGATGAATTTGTTTATCTTTAAAGACATTTACGCTCTTGCTCCCTGCAGTTATAATGTGTTGACAATTTAAATTTTCAAGTTTCATAATATGACACTACCAGCCCTTAAAGTTTTAAACTTATTTATTTGTCTAACTTTGGTCAGTTTGTTTAAATTAGGTCCCTTGAGTTTGAGAATTATTTTTTTTCTAAACTACGATTTCGTTTTGCTTCAATTTAGGTCAAATAAATAATAGTGTTTGATTTTAATTTTTATTTAGTTTAGTTAGAATTTCTTTGTTAATATTATTGTTAATATTATTTTTTATTTTAATTTTTGATTTCCGCTTTATTTAAAATACTTGAAAGTGAATTTTCTTATTGTTGGTCCTCTATTGATGGGCAATAAGATAAATTGTATTGTAGAAGGGGGGGGGGATGAATACAATCAACACAGTTTCTCCCATGGCCACTTAATTCAGTCCACGACTCCTATCTAGCCTTTGTGTGAACTGAAGTGGATTGTTTGTTGAAAGGGATCAAGTCTATGTCAAGATCCAAACAATCTTTTTAAGTATTTTAACACACAGGCTTTGCTTATGCACAAAGCAAGTATTAGAAGAGATAGAAAGAATTAGAAGATAGAAAGAATAAAGAATTGGGGTATAGAAGATGGACCAAAGGTTGTGTTTGAAGAACACACTACGTTCATATTTATACCGCGTGCTTTAAATGCATGTCATCCCCAAGTTTACACATGTCAGGTAAAGGTTGGGTTTGGTGTACTATTGTACCAAAAAATAATGCCCATGCGTGGTAGGGTCATGGCCTATGGTAAACAGTTGCCTTATGGGTGATAAGTACGGAGGGAACAGTAAAGAGATATCCCTTTTGTACTATTGTCAGAAAGGCAAATCAAATCATTTTTGTGCATATAGGACAATAAAACAAATATAGTATTCTTAAAGTACAAGTCACTGATCAGGCCTTAGAGTCGCTGATCCTTGGGAAGGATCAGGGAGGCACTGTGACTTGTTCTCTATGGAACGTCATGTAAGAATAGTCAGCTAGCTATCACTGATTTCAACTTCAGATCATTAGCATCGCTGACTCTATCATCAGCTTGCATCAATAGATGGTGCTGATGGTTTCATAGTGACATGACAATTTGTATTCAAAGGATACTTAGCTGATGTCAACTCTCACTGATACTAAACGGAGTCAGTGATCAGCGATCGCTGATGTCCAAACTATCAGCGAGACAGACTCGCTGAAGTATTGAACTTCATCACAGCAGAGCTAAGTATTTTTTCAGTTATTAGACAAGGATCATTGGTATTTCATCAAGTCATAGAGGAGCTGGATCAACAATCTCCCCCTAAATATCGATGATAAGACAACAGAGAGGTTGCCTTTATTCTAGTAACTTAAAAAAATTTCTAAGTCTAGATTCAACAGTTAGGAAATAAAACAGGTGAAAGGTACTTGTACTATTTAATTGTTAGAAGTGATCTTTTTAAGTGATGAGAGTCAGAGATAGATAAACACTTGTATTTCATTTCATAATAACAATTACAGATGGGAAACAAATACAAGTCACTGAAAGAAATAACAAAATTACATAGATTAACCTATTCTAGAGGTTCTTCTAGAAGTGATCTATGTTTTCTTCTAGAAGTGATCTATGTTTTCTTCTCCATTTCGTCTTCTCTTCCTTAGCGAGTCACTACTTTCATTTGAAGCAAAGTTGAGAACTCCGCAGCTAATCGTGAAAGAGGCATTCAACCAGGAGACATTCATTCTTGTGTTGAATACAGATCCTGAATGGGGATGGATCTATCTCTGATGAACGAAACAACAGCAATCATTACCAAGTTGAGGTTCTGATCACTGATGTTTCTCCCCCTCAGTAGGTGCATATCTAAGAAACAAGATGTGCTTGCAATGATGCAAAGCCTACATATCAAAAGACTTGCAGGCTTTCTCCCCCTTAGATGATAACCTATCTCCACCTGAGACATGGGTTCTGTTCTTTGAAGAATGGTGGAGATGGGCCAGTACGGAGAAGAGGTTGGAGGGGAGAAAGGAACCTTCTTCGTCATATGGGAATAGTCCCTTATTAGAAGAAGGTATCCTGCAAGTGGAGGGGGAAGGAGATGGGAATCGTCTCTTTTAGAAGAAGGTATCCTGCAAGTTTTTCTCCCCCTCAGATGCAGCACCCTGTGCTGTAGATGAGATGCAGGATGCATAAGATCACCCTGTGCTGAGAGAAATATACTTGGCCAAGGAGAGGTGGCCAAGTTCTTCAGTGGATCCTCCTTCTCTGTTCTAGCAGAGATGTTTTCCAGAAGAGCCGTTATCTTAGCTGCAGAAATAGTAGTATAAGAGATATTCTGCAAAAGTAAGAAAACATAAGTTTAAAACCAATAAATAATGATTAGAAGAGTCTTTTTATTGTTCTAAGTTCTTATGTTGTAAAAGATGAACCCGAAAAGAGGTTTTATTTTTGGATTGAAGAGGAGAATTTAGCCTTAGATCAAGGATTGTTAAGAATGGCTTAAGAGTTGTACTTACCAGTCGAGCAAGAAGAGCTTCTAAGGAAGAATGAAGATTTGAACACATGAAGGATTTCAAATCTTGGAGAGAGAAATCTAGTAAATGTGAAGAAAGAGGTAATCCAAGCGTGGATTATATAGAGGTGGGGAATACCAGAAGGTGTGATTTTGGCGCTCAAAAGAAGATGGGACACGGAACAAGTTTCAAGAATTAATAATGATGGTCATTTAATTCGCGCCGTAAATACGTAACTGTTCGTTTTCACGCACCTGAAAGTGTCTTCTCACTTACCGTCATGCGTCTGACACACGTTAGGGTGTAAAGAATAGTACCAAAGTGTCATGTCTACTAGATAGAGTTGGTGGTAGATAAGTCAATTCAAAAAGGAGAACTTATCCATTTTGATGATTAAAAATTCAAAAGAATGTGAAATGGTAATCAGCAGAAGAGTCTTCTTATCACATTAAATGTGTTAAGGTAGGTGAGATGACTGACATATGAAATAAATGCATTGTCTCAGCAGAAGAGAGTATCAGTGAAAAATATTGATCAGCGAGATCAATTCATTTCATTTAAGAAGAAAATTACAGAACATTGAAAAACGAAAATACATAGATAATTTACAGAAGTAACTAGAAATGCAGCATGCTGAAAATCAGACATCAGGGTTTAGCATTCCTAGCTCGCTGATGAGTTGGTTGAATCGTTTCTCGTCCAACAGTTTAGTGAAGAGAACAGCGAGTTGATATTCAGTGGGAACGAAATGGAGTTTAACATCGCCATTCATCACATGATCTCTGATAAAGTGATATCAGATTTCAATATGCTTTGTCTTCGAGTGAAGGACAGGATTGTTTGCGATGGCTATCGCTGAAGTGTTGTCGCAGTAGATGGGTATCTTTGATAGCTGAAACCTATAGTCCAGAAGTTGGTTTCGCATCCAAAGGACTTGAGCGCAACAGCTACCAGCAGCGACATATTCTGCTTCAGCGGTTGATGTGGACACTGAATTTTGCTTCTTGCTTGTCCAGCTCACCAACTTACCACCAAGTAGCTGACAGCCACCAGTGGTGCTCTTTCGATCTATTTTACAGCCTGCAAATCACTATCTGAAAAAGTAGTTTGAACGAACCCTGAGTCCCTGGGGTACCAGATACCAAGGTTGGGAGTCCCTTTCAGATACCTGAAGATGCACTTTACAGCCTTCATATGGGACTCCTTAGGATCAACTTGATATCGTGTGCAAAGACAAGTAGCATACATGATATCAGGACGGCTCGCTGTAAGGTACAGCAGTGAGCCAATCATTCCTCTATAGAGAGTAACATCAACAGATTTCCCATTGGAATCCTTGTCAAGTTTTAGAGGAGGTGCCATAGGTGTTTTCATTTCAGAGCAGGTAGTAAGTTCAAATTTAGCAAGCATTTCACGAACATACTTACCTTGGGAGATGAAAATACCCTTTTCAGATTGCTTAACCTGAAGTCCTAAAAAGTAGGTTAGTTCACCCATCATTGACATCTTGTATTCAGCCTGCATGAGTGCTTCAAACTTTTTGCAAAGTTTGGCTTTCGTGGACCCAAAGATAATGTCATCAACATAAATTTGGGCAAGAAAAACATGATCCTTGTAAGTCTTGACAAACAACGTGCTGTCGATCTTTCCATGAGTGAAACCTTCTATGATAAGATAAGTAGATAAGGTTTCATACCAGGCTCTAGGAGCCTGCTTTAATCCATACAAAGCCTTATTCAGCTTGTCAACATGATTAGGATGTTTAGAATCAGTGAAGCCTAGAGGTTGAGCAACATAGACTTCTTCAGTGAGTTTCCCATTGAGAAACGCACTCTTGACATCCATCTGAAACACTTGAAATTTCATATGAGCCGCATAAGCAAAAAAGAGTCTAATGGCTTCTAACCTAGCCACATGGGCGAATGTTTCATCATAGTCTATCCCTTTTCTTGTCTATATCCTTGTGCAACAAGACGAGTCTTATTGCGGATCACAATGCCATGTTCATCAAGTTTATTTCTAAAAATCCATTTCAGACCAATGATGGTCTTCTTGGATGGCCTGTGAACAAGAATCCAGACCAGGTTCCTTTCGAACTCAGCAAGTTCTTCTTGCATCGCTGAAACCCAAAATGGATCAGCGAGTGCTTCTTCTATTTTAGAAGGCTCATTTTCAGATAAGAAACAGACATAAAGACAATGATTACTAGCCTGATGTCGAGTTTTTACACCAGTAGATGGATCACCTAGGACTTGATCAATAGGATGATCTCTAGTCCATCTAAGAGCAGGGGGCTGAGGAACAAACTGAAGAGGTTCAGCCGCAACAGTAGAAGATGATTCTTCAGCGACTGCATCAAGTTGAGGAGGATCAACGACGAGAGGAGCAGCTTCAGAAGATCCTAAAGTTGATGGAATGTCTGTAGGGAATCTGAGAGCGATAAACGCGCAGCGGATAATAAAACATTGATTCCCAAACGTAGATCCATCCAAAATAGTTCAGACACAATCGAAAGGGGTTATCAAAAAATTACCTCGTAATGTTACGCAAACGAAACCTCAAGAAAGCTGGTGAGGGATACACCGCTACTGCACCACCAGGAGATTGGCTGCTAGACCACCATGGGTTGCCTCACTAAAATCGATGGAGAGAGAGATGGAAGGGTTCAGGTTTTTCTCTGGGGTTTCTTTTCAGTCAAGATTGATCAAATGAATAAACTGATTAGGGTTACCAAATTTTATATCCTTAAATCTGGTAATACCCATTTAAGAAAGTCCGTTTAATTAAAAGCCCATTTAAGAGTTTTAATCAAACTATAACTTTATATTTAATTAATAAACCATTAATTAAATATTAACCCTTTTTAATTAATTAATTAACTATTAATTAATCTAATAAAATATACTAACTGATATTTTATTTATCTAAATAATAAATAGCTATTTATTATTTATTTCTCACTCAATAATTAACTATTCCACCAAATTGATAAATCCACTTGATCTCATATTGGGTGTGTAGCAGTGTGACCTACTAGTGTCTTAGAACATTGGACACGGTAATCCTGTTACTGTCTTGCACATAATCCTAACAGACTCCCACTTGTGCCAGACATGTAACTATACTGTTACCATTAGCCTAAGGAGGTCCCTAGCCAGACACTTAGGTTAACCAGGTTATAAGATCTCTTATATCCAGAGATACAATTCACGCTTGAATTTGTACACAGGTTCATTCCTTTCGCACGCGATATTTCTAAAATGAATTTGAGACATGGAGTGGAGGATTTCATTTCTCGAATTCAAGTATTTCTTGACTCTGATTTCGATTGCCTATAGTAACAGATATTACTAAATAACACCTGTTATTCTATCTGATCGTGGCCACGCGTTTTCTGCAAATCTTAATCATTAAGGGGCCCAGAAATATTTCTCTATAGCAGAGGTGCAAATCCCTTCTTGACTATCTGCATTTGGATCCACGGCTTCCGCTGCATCTAGTCACGTTCCGTATGGCCGCCCTGTTATGGTGCAGCGTTAGAACGCGCTAAGAGTACAGTAGTCCTCATGTTCCCAAACCAAATATCTCAGGTCTAAGGACAACCTATCATCAAGTCAATGCTTATGACTGGGGCTCCATGAAGCAGACTTGAAACTGGTCACTTCCAATACTCAAACACTCTGATGAGTATCTATAAATACTTGGTCACATCACTTGTGCTTTTATTCTTTACTTTGAATAAATCATCAAGTATTTATAATAGCGTTAAACTCCCTATTGAAATTCCCATTTCAATAAGTGGCTACGGAAATTTAGATTTTATTGCAAGACTTTGCATAAATCATGGATACATTAAATATGCAAAAACAGTTTAACTTTTGGAACAATCATGAATTAAAACCTCCAATATTTCAATCACACTGTGAAATAAAACTTTACATGATTTAATGTCTCAAAATTAAACTATTGTAATAATAATAAACTAAAACTAGCTACTGGTGTCCAGGTACTGCATCCCAATGGAATTTGCATGAGCCTCATGCTTCACCCTTGCTAGCGGCTTTGTCAGCGGATCTGTGACATTGTCTTCTGTCGGAATCTTGCATATCCTTACATCTCCTCTTCCAATGATCTCTCGGATGAGGTGATATTTTCTGAGCACGTGTCTTGACTTGTGATGTTCTCTGGGCTCCTTTGCTTGCGCTACGGCTCCCGAGTTGTCACAGAATATATCGATCGGTCTAGAGACACTGGCAACGACTCTTAGATCCGATAGAAAATTCCTCAGCTAGACAGCTTCCTTTGCCGCATCAGATGCTGCAATATACTCTGCTTCTGTAGTTGAATCTGCAATTGTATCCTGCTTCGAGCTCTTCCACGAGATCAGGCCTCCGTTTAGGGTAAAGACGTACCCTGACTGTGATCTGAAATCATCTCTCTAGGTCTGGAAACTAGCGTCAGAATATCCGATGACACTAATTTCATCCTCAGAACCTCCAAAGACCAAGAACATATCTTTTGTTCTTCTCAGGTACTTGAGAATGTTCTTGACAGCCACCCAATGAGGTTCCCCTGGATTCTGTTGATATCTGCTTGTAACACTTACTGAGTAAGCAACATCGGGCCTAGTACATAACATGGCATACATAATCGATCCAATTGCTGATGCATATGGAACCGATTTCATCTTGTCCTGATCTTGACTAGAAACAGGACACTGTGTTTTACTTAACACTATGCCATGTTGCATTGGGATAAATCCTTTCTTGGATTCATCCATCCTGAATTTCTTCAGGATTTTGTCAATGTACGTACTTTGGCTAAGTCCGATAAGCCGCTTAGATCTATTTCTGTAGATCTTTATGCCAAGTATATAAGCGGCTTCTCCAAGGTCTTTCATCTGGAAACATTTGCTTAACCAACTCTTTACACTCTGTAAAGTTGGTACATCGTTTCCTATGAGTAGAATGTCGTCTACGTACAAGACCAAGAAGGTTACTATGCTCCCACTGAACTTAGTGTAAACACACTGCTCGAACTCACTTTTCGTGAAACCAAACTCTTTGATTCGCTCATCAAAATGTAAGTTCCTGCTTCGAGATGCTTGCTTTAATCCATAAATGGATTTTAGCACTTTACACACTTTATTAGGATTCTTAGGATCTTTAAATCCTTCTGGTTGTTCCATATAGACGTTTTCTGTTAACTTTCCGTTCAGAAAGGCTGTCTTGACGTCCATTTGCCAGATCTCGTAATTAAAGTACGCTGAAATGGCCATTAGAATCCTTATTGACTTTAACATGGCTATTGGTGAAAAGGTTTCATCATAGTCAATACCATGAGTTTGCGTGAATCCTTTTGCGACCAGTCTAGCCTTAAAGGTGTGCACGTTCCTGTCCATGTCAATTTTCTTCTTGAAAACCCATTTACGTCCAACAGCTCTACAGTGCTGGGGTTAATCAGTCAACTCCCATACTTGGTTGTCGTACATGGACTGCATCTCGGCCTTCATGGCTTCTTGCCATTGTTTAGACTCACTGCCTGACACAGCTTCTCCATAGGATGTCGGTTCATTTAAGTCTCCACCAACCTGAGAGACCAGAAACCCAAGATACCTATCTGGTTCTTGTCTTACCCTATTGGATCTGCGAAGGTCCTGTGTTTGCACTTCCTCAATCGGCTCCGATTGAGTTTCAACATTTTAATGTTGAATTTCTGGCTCAACAATCGGTGTGGTGTTTTCTTCGTCTACTACCTGTAGATCTACATCCTCTCTGGGGTTCCCGGAACTGAGAAACTTTTCTTCCAGAAATTTTCCATTTCGAGCAACAAAAACTTTGTTCTCTTTAGGGTTGTAGAAGTAATATCCCACGGTGGTTTTGGGATATCCCACGAAGAAACACTTGTCGGATTTGGGCTTGAGTTTTTCTGAGGTAGGTCGCTTGACGTAAACCTCACAACCCCAAATTTTCAGGAAAGACATTTTGGGTTTCTTACCCTTCCACAACTCGTATGGCGTCCTTTCCACCGACTTTGTTGGCGCTCTGTTCAGTATATGTGCTGCTGTTTCGAGCGCATGTCCCCAGAATGACACTGGTAGTGTAGAGTGACACATCATTGATCGTACCATGTCTAGTAACGTACGATTCCTCCTTTCTGACACACTATTCATCGGAGGTGTGAGTTGTGATACAATCCCACATTCTATCAGATGATTGCCAAACTCTTGACTAAGATATTCGCCCCCTCGATCTGACCGTAAAAACTTGATCTTTTTGTCAAGTTGATTTTGTACTTCATTTTGATATTCTCTGAATTTCTCAAAGCTTTCAGATTTATGTCTCATCAAGTAGACATAACCATATCTACTGAAATCATCAGTAAATGTGATGAAGTACCGGTATCCTCCTCTTGCCTCATGACTAAATGGTCCACACACATCTGTGTGAACTATTTCTAACAAGTCAGAGGCCCTTTCATTATCTTTATTGAAAGGTTCTTTTGTCATCTTGCCAGATAAACAGGATTCGCAGTTGTCAAAAGGTTTAAAATCAAAAGTACCAAGAAAACCTCCTTTTAGGAGTAGTTCAACGTGTTTCTTGTTTATGTGGCCTAGACGACAATGCCAGAGGTAAGTTTGAACCTCAATGTCTTTGGATCGTTTACTTATATGATAGATTTCTTTATTATCATCTTGCAGATTTATTGTATATAGACCATTTACAGGTGTAGCTTTAAAATAGAAAATATTATTTTTAAAGACTGAAAGCATTTTATAATCATATTTATAATAAAATCCTTGGTCTACCAATAAATCAAAAGACATAACATTCTTAATCATCTTTGGAACATAATAACAATTTTCTAGTTCCAAAACTAGACCCGAGGGTAAACTAAGACTATAAGACCCTACTGCTTCATCTATCAGCGGAGTGCCTTCGCCAACTCGTAGGTTCGAACGGTCCTTCCTCAAAGTCTCTCTTCTAGTGAATCCCTGTAAATGATTACAAATGTGGTTACCACTGCCTGTATCAATTACCCATGAATCATAAGAAGTGATTAAACAATCTATCATAAAGATACCTGGAGCATCGGGTAAACCGATTTCTATATGGTCGATATTCATCGAGTGCTCGCAAATATCCTGGCTACCGCATTCTGGGCAACTCAGATCTCCCAGCTCATCAATCCAATCAGTGTTCATGAGTTCAGCAAGTGCTGGTTTCGGCTCTAGACTGGCCAAAATGTCCTCATGTAACATTGCCACGTCTTTCCTTGGTTCCTTCATGTAGGCACTAGCTGAGTACCACATGAGATGCATTAACTCTTCTTGAGCCATTTTGTATCCCAGACGTGTCAAACATTTAAAGAGCCTCCTTATATTTATGAGATGGTCTTTAATTGATTGGTTCTTCTTCAGCTTCAATGAAAGTATCTCTTTCATAATCAGAAGCTTACCTGTGTGCTTATAGAAACCTAGCTGGTTTTCTATGTCTTTCACGACCTCATGACAGGATTTATCTCTTAAACCTCCCGAAAACTCAGGTGATATAGAGAAAATCAGAATCGACATGACATCAGATTCATCTGCCAAATATTTAAAGTATTGAGCAAATTCCTCTTCAGGAGAATTGCTCTTGGGTCGTGAAACAAGTTTTTCCAAAATGTACAGCTTACCCTGTGCACTCAAGACATTGTCAAGGTGCATTTTCCAAACTGGAAAATTTTGTCCTGTAAGCTTCCATTTACCGTTGATGAGGCGGAGCGATTCCTCAGGGGTATAAAACGGGACTACAGATTTAGATATCTACAAATATAAGAATAAAAATCCGATTTAGTTTAAAATTATAGAATTTCTAATAAATCATAACCCTTAAATTAATTTATCAGACTAGAATCCATATTTCACATGTGTTGGCAAGCATGTGATCACGTCAGGCCGACTCATGTGATTTATGGTAGGTAAAACTATACCAATCGCATCTTAATACGAAAACACGACTTCTAGATCGTCGGGACATCGAATATTCAATCCGTGCATATTTAGTCCCTCTAGTGCATTTTCGCCCGGTACCACCCGGTGAATAAATAATTACCAAAACAGATCGCATCACCCGGGGCCTGGACATACTCTGGCCGGTACCACCCGGAGATAATTCGCAGAGTTTTTATCCCCTCCAATTTCACTTTGAACGCGGGCGCTCGAGGTGTGCTCACTCACAACGCCCTACGTACCTTACACCAGAGGTGTCCCTAAAGTGGGTTGCACTTACTGATCTATGATTTTAACAAGGGTTCCAAAAATGCCAGTTTTTTTTAAACTTGGATCCAAACACAGACTGTATTTGTATCCATTTTATTTTAAAACATTCATTCAGTTTATATTTAATTTTAGCTACGCAATAAAATCAACCACGCAATTAAATATAAACTACAACGTCATAGCCATAACCCTTAAAACTATTGTTGTTTTGTGAGCCAACACAAAACAACGGTCTCAATCCTAAGTGACAAAAGTCTTCAACTTCTGGCACTCCCACTGGCTCCGAGATCCATGGTTGTCGTCTTGCCTTCGTCTTCAGTAATTTTAATATCTAACTATTTTTACAAACGGGACATAAAAAATTGGCACGCAGGCCTCCCGGGAAAAATTTAACTATAAATAAAATTACAAGAGGGTTGCAAGTGGCACGCAGACCTCCCTTATTTTATTAAATTAACTTTTTTGATAAAAACTGGATTTCGATAAGATTATAAAATTAAACTGAATTTTATAATTGATAATTACAGTGAGATAAAAACGTTACCAAAAATAATTATCCAAGATTAAACAATCCTTTATCGTCGATGTTTATTGTGAATTAAGCTTATCGTTACACAACTGATAACAATCGTTAGAATTGCGAAAAGCTGGTGGTTCGTTAGTAACAAACGGTTATCACAAACCACCGTGCCACCAAAATCGCACTTTTCCGGTGACGACAACACCGAAGTATCGCTGCCATCACCGGCGGCACCCGACGACGGTGGTAGCAACAAAAAAACACGCCACCACCGATCGCCGCTGCCGGCGATTCAAGACACAAGCCTCGCCACCACCGATCCGCCTAATCGAGGCTGTCGATCGGCGGTGTTCGGCCATCGCAAACACAACAAACACCACCGCCGCCTTCTAGCTTTCGCCGGCGATCGAAAACAGCGGCATCCACCGCCGCCGCCGCCATCGCCAACCGACGACAGCAGCAACGATGGCCGACGCCACCATCAACGGTGCCATTTGATGACTTGTGCGGCTACGGCCGCTGCCACCACCATCTTCGATTGCCGGCTTTGGTGGTTGGTTCGATTTATCGATCACTGCCACCATCGACCGGTAACGGCGGCAACGAACTCGTCACCACCATCACCGGCCGCCACGGACAGCACCGGCAATCGGCCTTTGCTGCCGTGGCTTGGTGGTCGATTGTGGTGTGGCCTTATCGTCTAGCGATCGGCCGGTGGTTCGGTCGGCTGACTGCCGCCGTTCCGCCGCCGAGTGCCATGAGCAAACGATTTTACAATAAAAGTTTGATTTTTATAACGAACGAATAAATTTCAGATTTTATAAAACGATAAGTAAAACGAAATCCTTTTATCAAAAACACAAACAATCAGATCTGAAAGATTATGGAAGTGGCTCTGATACCACTGTAGGGAATCTGAGAGCGATAAACGCGCAGCGGATAATAAAACATTGATTCCCAAACGTAGATCCATCCAAAATAGTTCAGACACAATCGAATGGGGTTATCGAAAAATTACCTCGTAATGTTACGCAAACGAAACCTCCAGAAAGCTGGTGAGGGATACACCACTACTGCACCACCAGGAGATTGGCTGCTAGACCGCCGTGGGCTGCCTCACTAAAATCGATGGAGAGAGAGAGAGATGGGAGGGTTCAGGTTTTTCTCTGGGGTTTCTTTTCAGTCAAGATTGATCAAATGAATAAACTGATTAGGATTACCAGAGTTTATATCCTTAAATCTGGTAATACCCATTTAAGAAAGCCCGTTTAATTAAAAGCCCATTTAAGAGTTTTAATCAAACTATAACTTTATATTTAATTAATAAACCATTAAGTAAATATTAACCCTTTTTAATTAATTAATTATCTATTAATTAATCTAATAAAATATACTAACTGATATTTTATTTATCTAAATAATAAATAACTATTTATTATTTATTTCTCACTCAATAATTAACTATTCCACCAAATTGATAAATCCACTTGATCTCATATTGGGTGTGTAGCAGTGTGACCCACTAGTATCTTATAACATTGGACACGGTAATCCTGTTACTGTCTTGCACATAATCCTAACAATGTCCTCGTGAGAAGTTGTAGGGGCAACTTGAGTTATTGGAACAGCAGAGTAAACTGGAGGATCCTGAGGAATTTCAGGAATTTCTTCAAATCCATCAGGGATTGGAGATGGTGTTCCTGCAGCAGGGATGTTAGTATCAAGGGTTTCGTTTTCAGGGACCTGAAAGTAAGAGTTAACCCATTGATCTATATCATTATTATCAGAAAATGAAGAAGAGGAGAAGGGATTAGATTCATCAAACTTGACATGAATGGTCTCTTCAATGGTTTGCCTTCATTTGTTAAAGACACGATAGGCTTTGGATATAGTAGAGTATCCAACCAAGAAACCATCATCAGCTTTGGCATCGAACTTTCCCAGAGCATCTATGTTGTTCTTGATATAACAATTGCAACCAAAGATGTGGAAGTACTCGATGTTCGGCTTCCTCCCTCTGAAAAGTTCGTAGGCTGTCTTCTTGAACCTTTTCACAATCAGCGACCTGTTCTGCGTATAACAGGCAGTGTTGACAACCTCAGCCCAGAATTGAATAGGAAGACGAGCTTCAATCAGCATAGATCTTGGAGCTTCAATCAACGTGCGATTTCTTCGTTCAGCGACCCTGTTTTGCTGAGGAGTACGAACGGAAGAGAAGTTTGGAGAGATTCCCTTGCTGACAAGGAATTCATCCAAGACACTATTTTTGAATTCAGTGCCATGATCACTTCGAATAGAACGAACAGTGATCTGATTGTACTTCACCATCCGAAGAATGAAGGCAATGATCAGCTGAGGAGTTTCACTATTGGCTCTAAGGAAGAACACCCAGGTGTATCTTGAGTATTCATCCACTATCACCAAAGTGAATCGCTTTCCACCCATAGACTGAATATTGACAGGTCCAAAGAGGTCCATGTGCAATAAATGGAGTGGAGAGTTGATGGTAGAGACTTGCTTGGATTTGAAAGAAGCTCTTGTCTGCTTTCCCTTTTCACAAGCAGCACAAAGAGATTCCTTTGCAAAGCTGTTTTCAGGGAGACCTTTCCCCAGGTTGCTGATAGAGAGCTGGTTGATGGTCTTGAAATTCAGGTGGGAGAGACGTTTGTGCCAGAGCCAGTTGATTTCTGAAGAGGCCCTGGACATGAAGCACACATTTTTAGTGGACGTGTCGATGTTGATGACGTAGACATCATGGGATCTTTTTCCTCTGAGAATGATTTTCTTGTGCCTGTTATTCACCTTGCAGCTTTTCTTGGAGAAAGAGACCTTGTGATATTTATCACAAAGCTGACTGATACTCAACAGATTGTGAGTCAGTCCTTCAACGTAAGATACCCTATGAAAGGTAGTCTTACCGTTGGTTAAGGTACCATAGCCACGAGTGATACCTTTTCCTTCACCACCAAATTTGACTGAAGGGCCAGCTTCTTCCTTGAAGTCGACTAGAACATGTTTGTTTCCAGTCATGTGTTTGTTGCATCTATTATCAAGGTACCAGATGCCCTTTTCTTTTACCACCAAATTGGGGTAGTCTAGCTACGGCTAAGACTCGTGTTTCGGTTTTGAGTTTTAAGTGTCATCTTGGGCAATTAGTTATGTGTTCTATGTGTTGCATTGTTATAGGTGTTAAATTGTGATCGTGTGGTATGTTGACACTGATATTGTTGTGGAGTTATTCAAGGTGAGTACATTAAACCTTATACGTGGCTTTATGTACAAATTGCATGTGATGCGTATGTGGTTATGAGACTAGCATGTTTGTGTGATGGCGTACCCATTGTAGTGGTGGTGGCCACCATGGGTATTGTCATTGTGTTAAACTAATATCAGTATGTGTGTGGTTCTTACCGGTGTGTACCGTAAGGACATTGGTGATAGCATGGTTCTTACCGGTGTGTACCGTAAGGACATTGGTGATAACATGTCTAGTTCTCATATGCGTTGTGGTTTGTGATATATTGTTCATGTGTTTGTGGTTTGTGCTCACTAAGCTTTCAAGCTTACCCGTCTGTGGATTTCTCTTTTAGTCGCAGGTTCCTTCGGGAAGGTTAAAGGGAAGGGCTTGGCTTGAAGCTCCGATCGACTCCATGGCTCAGTTAAATTATGTCAAAGAGTAAACGAGTGTTAATGTTGGGAATTTGGTTGTTTAATTTTAAAGTGAATTATCAGATACATTGTATCTCATTTTAGAAGGGTTGCGATTAATTTAAATTGTTGGTTGTTTTCTTAATGAAATTCGAATTTAAAGTTTGAACTTTTTACTACTTCCGCTACAAAGGTTACTTTATTTACTTCCGTTAACTATTTCCGTTAAATTTAGAATAATTGGATTTGAGTTGTTACAATTGGTATCAGAGCCTTGGTTTAAGGGATTCGGGCATTCACGAGAGGTGAGTGCTTGGACTTAAACCTAAGAGCTTGTGTTTTGAAAGCAAGTAACATTTAAAAACATTGATTTTTATGAAAAGGGAGTGTGAACTGAGCCAAGGATCGGCGCTTCAAGACGGGGTGAGCACATTGTTCTTATATCACATGATTGATATTGTTAATTTGAATTGTGATGAACATGATATCGTAGTGATGTATTAGCATGATTGGATGTGCCCATCCATGGTATGTTGTGAATTAATTATGATTATCATGTTATCGTGGTGACATATTAGCATGATTGAGTGTGCCTAACTTTCATGAGATGTGAATGTTATGTTGAATATATTGTGATGTTGTTGAATTGTGGGTAACATGCTATATGCTGATTGTGTTGGCATGTTATGATATTACATACGTGATTGGTGCGGTAATTATTATATATAAAAAGCGGAACAAGTTTTAACCTCTAATGCCTAGCCATTGTCTTACCACATATACAGGCAAGCGTACCTGATCGTGAGTAATATAGTGTAGGAAAGTCCAGGTATCGTATCTACCACTGGGAACGGTCAAGTTATCGTAGATTATTAATCTAAATCAGTTTAATTAACCTAAAGCCTTTCGGGGGGTTTTTATGAAAAAGGGTTTTAATACTAAAAAGACAACTAAATTAATTACGACTAAGAAAGCGATTTAAAAGAGATTGATTAAGAACTATATAAGAAAAGGAGTAGTACTCATCATGGTATAGTGGATCCCCAAGTGGATGATTTAAACAGGCCAAAGGTTTGGTTGTTTTGGTTATTGTAGGAATTTAAGTCTAGGACACCCTAACATGTAGTGATTATGGTCATTAACTAGGTCTTGGTCCTCCTAGTTCCAATACTTAGGTCGTTTGTCAGACAATCTAGTACCGGTCATCCGATCCTAATTCTATTGTATGGTTTTCTACCTCCAGGTCACTCTCGGTCCAAGTAAACACTTAACACAACTCTCTTGGTCAAAGGGTAGGTTAAGGTAGGTTGATTATCCTATCGGAGTCTATCTACTTTGGTCAAGACAGATACACCCAACCAATGAGTTCAAATAACCAAACAACAAGAATCAGAACGAAACCATAACACACATTCAATTAACCAAAAACAAACCAATAAACATTAAGTATAAAATCATCATCCACAATGGTTCATCGACCACAATAAGTACCACTATTAAAAGACTACTCACTAATCATAATGAAAACAGAAAACATGATAGTAGACATGATACCGACAGTACAACGACGGATGATCAAAGATCGAACCCCGCAGCGTATTGGCACCACTCAGACTTTCACTCTCTACTCTATCGTTCCTCTCGTCTTTACTTGCATATTCTGAACTGAAGGAGGAGGCTGGTATTTAAAAGAAGCATCCAGAAGCCATTTCGCCATCGCCAGACGGCGGTTTCGCGGCGCCAAACACTTAGGTCAAACCCTGGTCTTCATCTTTGCCGAACTTGGCGGCGCTAGATCTTGGATTTCGCGATCGCTAAGAAGCCACTGGATTGAACTTGTGCATTTTTCACGTTTTTTCGCCTTTTTCGTACTTTTCCGTTCCACGGCCTCCAAATCCTACATAAGCAATAATAAGCTCATTTGGTGAGTGAAATGATCATAAACGGGTAAGAAATGGGGTAAAGTCATACAATTAAGCTCAACCAAAACATGTATAATTTTGGTGTTATCAAAATCCCCACACTTAAGCTTTGATTGTCCTCAATCAAAAGACTGAAAGATAAGAAAGATAACTCCAAAAGTATCTCCACCCAAGATCATCCAAGAGAACAAAGAATACTCACACAATCGAACACACAAACAAGACTCATTAAGCAATCGGATACCAAGATCAACCTTTTACCCTCACATAGTATGAATAATCATATAAAGTGTATCTCTCGGGGGTAAAAGTGTATATGTAAGTGATCACACCAATACTCGACTAATTCCCGCATGCATAAGCTTGTCACCAAATCTAATCTCCACCACTGAGAAGTTGTCAACCGTCAAGAGGACTTTAGGGTTGTAACATTAGGCTAAGGGTTAAGGGTAGGATAAAGGATATATAAGTGACTAAAGGTTGCAGCAAAAACCTGAAAACCAATCAGTTCAAGACCCAAATTAATCATCTGACTTTTGAGATTTTTAGAGCTCGGGATTTTTATCACTATCACTTGTATATCGGCCTAAGCATATTGCTTATTTGTGGCTTCGATATTTTTCTTTACATCGACTCTTTTGATTTTTCTTTTTGAATGAGTCGTTTTCTATGTTTCTTTCTTTTTCTTTCAAGCTCTCTATATTTTTTTTCTTGAGTAGCAACTATGTTGCTTTTTACTCTTTTGCTCTCTTTCTTTTTCATAATCCCTTTCTCTATTTGTCAGATTCATAAAACGGACCAAAAACATGAAAAGTTCTCAACTTTGAGCTATGGCCAAGAGATAGATAAAAATTAGGCTAAAGGATAAAGTGTATAGTGGGTAAAGAAATGAAAAGGCTAAGGCTCAAAATGGTTACAAGGGATGAAGTACTAATGATGAGTACTTTTTGATCAAAGTCTAGGCAAATCAAATAACCTTATGACGAGGTTATCTGACGAAGGATAAAAGGGTTAGAAACGAAGGCCTCTATCAGTGCAATGGTGATAAATACTTCTCTTATGTGGTCTCGACAAGCATTCAAATGACAAGTTCTACCTTGGGTCAAAGTCGGTATTCCTCACAGAAATGAATAGATATAACAATTAGGCTCAAACTCTCAAAGGAATTGGGTGAGGCACTCATGGTAATCAGTATTCCAAGGCATCTTTTTACTCAACTAATCCTATTCAGTGTTCTCCTATGCAAGCAACTCAGTCTCAAAAACAATCTCAGATTTCGAAAAAATTGGGGTCAAATCTCAAAGCTTTCAAAAATTTGAAAAACGACAATCCATAAAGAAAAAAGTAAACTCATTTAAACAAATAAGTCTACATAACCCCCTCCCACACTTAAAATTTGCAGTGTCCTCATTGCAACAATCAAAACAATTATGGAGTAATTGGGAAAAAGAGAAACTTCCCGGGTTATGTGACGAAATCTGTTTTGATCTAAGAGAGTGTTCCAAGTATCGTGCTCGATTCAAGATCATAGATCGCTGTATCTACTACCAAAAAGAAAAAGAAAAAGTAAAAACGAACTAAATAAAATAAAACCAAACCAAAGCAATTAAAAAGTACTTAAGGTCCTAAACAAACCAAACAAAAATAAAAAATGTTCAACCAAACCAAACCAAACAAAGCAAAATAAAATTGTCTTAAACAACCATATCGAATGAGAGATTAAAAGAGAAAGATCAATAAGGGCCACGAGGTTGGTTTTGCCAATCCTCGTAAGTCGGGTAATCGGGCGGTGCATCCTCGGAGTATGGCCAAAAAGGTGATGGAGCATACGCGGTATTCGGTTGAATACCGAAATGGGAGGCCATCTGGTTCATCACTCCACTTTGCCAGTTGGCTTGGTGAAGAGCCTCCGTGGTGTTGTACTCCATATGCTGATGATGGCGGCCATAAGATAACGACATCTCCGAGAGTCGGTTACTCAAGTCTTGGTAACCCGAATATGCCGTCCATTCCGCCGGTTGCTCTCCCGCACTCGTCCCACTTGTTCCACCGGTCTCATGCGTGCTTCTCGGTGCTCTCCTTGCTTGACTCGTCGTCCCAACAGCTCGAGGATCTCGAATCCACACGTTCTGGTCCCGACCAATCATATGCTCCACCGCCGCTATCCCCATACCTCGGAGTTGGTCCATGTCAATCAACCCCATCTCGCCAAGAACAGTCATCGAGGCAATGGCACCATCGGTTAAAATACCGAAGTGCTTGGCCAAGAGCGTCACGTATTGGCCACCAACCATTCGGCTACCCTCTCGATAACCACTCGCCTTAGCGAGTTGAACGGCGATGAGATACGGAGCATTCGGATACTTGTCCTCCGTAGAAAGCTGCTCAAGAAGCCAAAGATCGTACACAGAAACTTTTTCCTCACTTGAGGAACGAGCATTCACCGCGTGAATAAGCATGCGGTGTAGAAGTCGGTCTGACGAAGTAAGAAAGCCTTTCACCTTGAGATTACCACCATATTCACCTTCACCAAGAATCGCCCAAGCCAACTGAGGATCGAAACCATCCGGCCTCTTTGCGGTCGCCCACATGTACTCCACGAATCCGGGAGCATCCACTTCCGCTTGGGTATATATCCCCAAGGCGATGGCAAATTCCACCAACGAAAGCGATCTCCAAACTCCCCCGAGTCGAAAAGTTATGCACGACTGATAGAACTCATCAAGGGCTTTGATTGCATCAAAACGGAACGTGGCTACGAACTCAACGATAAGCTCGCGGTAGAGGGTCTCGGAAATGTCGAAGACTCGTTCCCATGCATGGCAAATATAGTACTTGGTGCCATCTTCATCGTAGGCGTGCTTTTCGAAAGTCGCCTTGATTTCGTTCTCAACCCCCATAGATCTAAGGAGGTTCCAGTTGGCTCTCCTCGGTATCAAAACTTGATGGGTGAGAAGCCGGTTAACGGTATCCCGGTATTCCTCCCGTTTCGGAGCATTCAAAGTTGGGTCATTCATGAAATAGGTGAAAGTGTGACTCCCATCCGGTGCACGGAAGTTGGTTGCGGTGGAAGTTGACGAGCGGGTTCTTTGTCTCTTGTTCATGGTGAATGATGAAATTGAAGCTCAAGGAGGTCGGATTTCGCAAAGACGTGGGAGGGGTTCGCGGCGCCTAAAAGAAGTTAGGGTTGTGTATCTGTACCGAGCCTGACCAACCTCGCATCGCCAAATTTGGAAACTGGCGATCGCGAAATGCCTTCTGTTTCCAACTTTCCAATAATTCCATCACGAAACACCTCAAATTTGGAAACACCTCAAATTTTCCCAATTTGGTTTAGATGTTACCTGGTTTCTAGTTAGAGAATACCCACTTAGTTAATAGAGTCATACATGTACCTATATTTTATATGTATATATATATATATATGAATATATGTACTACTAATTTGGTTAACATGTACTTATAGTACACGAATATCTATATTTATATATATATATATATATACGTATGAATATGAAATAAAGATTTTATTTAGGCAAGAATCTAAGTCATGAATATTTATATGTATGAAACATACGTCTACTCTTATGTACATAAAATAAGAAAAGTTATTTTGTATGCAAGAATACATGTAAATATAGATAGGTAATAGGCATCATAGGATTAAGACATTTTAATGTTTGTACTTATTTTATGTGTATATATATAGGTAAGCATGGATAGCACGTGTGTATATATATATATATATTTAAATGTATGTAGGATAAGATGATGCATATGCACATGGATCCATAAAGTAAAAGCCTATATGCATAGGCATGTAAGTGACTACATATAGGTAATGGTGGTGTTTGAAGACTAGGATTACACTTGTCCAATCTAAGGCCATTTTATATAATACAGATATAGATATATTTAGATTTATGGTTAGAGATGCAGATTTCATCTTGATGGTTCACATCTTATACAAAGCGACAGCTGTTGTTGATTACTTCGTTTAAAGTTTAAACCATCTACACAATGGTTTATTTGGTCACTTCTTCATTTTCATTAGATTTAAGAACTCTTTCTCCCTCTCTTGGCATCAAATTTTCTCACCTCTCACTCTCCTTTGGCGACCAAACCCTACAACTCCCTCTCTTCTTATTTCATTTAGTTGTTGGTACTGTTGGTGAAATCACTTGAGAATTTTGCCTCTTTAAGTTTCCAACTACCTCACCTTCCTAATCTCAAGTATCCTTAAGGGCTAGGGTTTCTATGTACAAGACCCAGGTAAGTCTCATCTGATAGTTGTGTTGTGTAAGTTGATTTTATAAGAGATTATGCACTGATTTGTAGTCTCACATTTTGATCAGATTTAAACCACCTCTTTCTTCATCTTGAGGCTCCTTATTTTTAGGGTTTTATATCAAAACCCTAAGGTGAGTTTGTTAAAACCGTTTTGTTAAAACTGAGAGCACATCATCTTGTTGGTTTTACATTCTTTATTTGATTTTGTGGATGAATATGGCTTTAGTATGAATCACTTATCATGTCGAGTTTAAAGCTTTCATGAAACGTATGATGATTATGCCTATATGAATGATTTGGGTTATGTGGTTGAATACATGTGGTAGAATATCGTACGTGATTATCGTATATGTTAACCCAAGGAATTATGAAAAAGGGGTTTGACACCCGAATATGTGATATATATGTGAAATGACGTAAAGGGCTTGAGACCCTCGATGTATACCTCTATAAATGACGCTATGCTAAATTCAGTGTCGAGGTTTTGTATGTAAATGATGTAGACGAGATGCTATGCTAAATTCAGTATCTAGGTCTTGTATAAAACAACGTGGACGTGACGCGATGCTAAATTCCGTATCACGGTCTCTTATGATAATAACATGGACGAACCAACGCAATGTGTCCACACCAAACAGTCTTGGGAGGTTCTGAAATAGGAATGCCCCTATGTCGTCGGCCCTCGGGTTGCTCCTTGGTGTGCGGGCCTCGGATGATGTTGCCATGCTAAATTCGAGACATCGAGGTGTTTGGAATTAGTGAATGTCGGGGCATTGGTTGGTGGAAGTGGGTCGCGCCCACTGTTTCCGAAGATAAGATAATAAACCGGTTTAACATGCTATATATGTTGCTAGTATAATCTTGTATATCTCGCATGTTTTAATACATTCTTCATGTATGGTATTATTTGTACAACTCACTAGGCTCCTTTAGCCTAACACTTGTTTGGTGTCGATGTGTCTCTCAGGTACTAGGGACGCCGCTCCCAAGTAGGTTTCGGACTTAGAGTGAGCTTGGGGGAATTGTTGGAGGGACCGGTTCGTGAGACCGCGAGTTTAACCATATAGCGATAACCCTTTGTAGTCTTCTTCCTAATAGGAACTAGACTAATTGGTTATTGTATTTCTTCATTTTAATTACAAACCTTGTAATTGTATATTACTTATACCCCTATTTTTGGGAAGAGCTCACGCTTTGGCGTAATTTGCATTACCACCTTTCGCAAATGAAGGTTTTTGTTCGCTCCAATTTTTGGGGTGTTACAAGTTGGTATCAGAGCTATAGTTTAAGTGAACTAGGTATCGTTTAGGTATGCCTAGACTTAAGCTGAGATTGTAGGACATGATCTTGTGAGAATTGGGTAGCGTAACTAAGATGAGTACGTATGAGGGCCGATGGAATTTCAAATAGTCGAAAATAAGAATAATAACAACAAGAATTCTTATGTGTATAACATGTTCAAAATGGCACTTAGCTACTGCCATTATGAGTATATTATTACCTGAATTCCCTTGGAACTTATTGTCTTGATGATTGATTATGTACTAGAACGTTTCCCCTTGCTCTATAATGTAGTGTGTCTCTCTTACTTGCATTTTTGTACGTCTATTTCGGATTTCTTGATGAATGTTGGTATGAATTTATAGTTACATGTGTGTATTTGAGTTTCCTTTTCTATTACGGTCGATAGTGTAGAAATTGGAGTATTAATGATTAACCGTTAGGTGAATTGATGAAGGTTTTAGAAATGTCGTTTTTGAATGACGGTAAGTGTAAAGATTACGTTAGCCAAATGATTTTGGGTTAAAGAAACTAGTTAAGCATAATCTATAGATGAGATTATCTTTATTTATATAAAAAAAAAGTCTGTAAAGTTAATCGACTTGTTGTGGGTAATCACTTTAGATATTTGAGCGTTTTAATGGACTTTGTGGTGGGCTTACAAACGTAGTTTTAAGATTTTGGTCCTGACCAACATACTTGCACAATGTTTGTTTATTTAGTTTCCTTAAAATAAAATGTCAGGAATGGTTTTACGATTGTCCAAACTTTGTATCTGTCAGATTTATAATTCTATGAATATGTTAGCACACTTGATGGTTTAGGTACATTTCAAAGTTTCCGAATTTCTTTAGCTGCACAAAATTTTCTACAAACTTTATTTAGAGCTTTCTTTATTTCTTTGCTAAGAATTGCATGGTTTGAAGGTAAATATTATGAGATAGTTTTAAAATTTAAGTTGATAGAAAGTGTTTTGTTCTTAAAAAAAAAAATCTCATATAAACATTTAGTTGTGATTCCTTTGGGAAATTTTGTCTATGAGAGGTCTTGGGTAGAGTTTGAATTGCATGAGATTACTGTTCCTCCCATGGTAAGATGCAAAGATTTCGAAAACTTTATTTATGACATTTTAGAACGTAACTATTTAACTTAAAATTTTAAGAGTTGTTTTTGTTGTTTTTAAGAACCTTATCTACGTTATTCTAACTATTTGATATAGATATTTTGATAGCGCGTGGTTATTTCTAATTATATTTTATGTTGGAGTTTGTTTATCATGTATAATTACATGCGTATTTGATGGCAGCCTCCTTCAAGATTTTACAATTGCCAACATCTTTAAATGATACATATATACATATATATAATATGATATTTTGCCTTATCTTTAGAAACATCCAAAAAAAAATCATTTTATTTTGGTTATCAATAAGAATTTTGGAAACCAAATATGGTATGGTATAGTTTATTGGTTAACATTGCAATAATGTATAAGGTTACATGTTTATGTATAGAATGTTGTATGGGAAAATATCTGGGTTAATTTAGGACCTTCTCGACTATTTAAGCATATACGCTCGCACTCGTTTGCATTTGACGTTATTAGAATTTTGCAGTCGTTTTACAATTTATGAGCGAAGTTTCGAAAAGCAAAAGTTCTATTGGTTTTGTGCGTTAACACCTAAAGGTGTATCTTATGTAAATTTATACATAAAAAAAAATTTGAAATCTTCTGTTGCATAAGTTTCCTTCTAAAACTGTGAAGAG
This sequence comes from Centaurea solstitialis, assembly GCA_030169165.1. Classification (NCBI taxonomy): domain Eukaryota; kingdom Viridiplantae; phylum Streptophyta; class Magnoliopsida; order Asterales; family Asteraceae; genus Centaurea; species Centaurea solstitialis. The sequence continues at coordinate 33,316,732 of CM058046.1, forward strand.
GCACATTTGTTGTGAGTTATTTTGGCGTGAAAGAGTTGACTTCATACTTGACTCACCTAAGTGCATATTAAAACTATAACAATCCATTCGAAAAGTTTTAGCGAAAATCATTTGTCAACGAAATTAGTATTTTAAGTAACAATCACGTGATCTCAAGTTCTATACGTGTAGTATTGTTGTCGCTCCACAAGATTGATTAGTTCTGGTAATAATAGTTTTGTGCATGTAAGGTAAAGTAGGATTTAATGTTCATTAATTTCTCAAATAAATGAAAATGACATATTTAACGCGTTTTATTCTTGAAAATCTTCAACTCCTTAGAGGTATAGACGTAAAACTCTATGTTTGGTTATAAGTCGAAATTAAGGACTATAGGAGTTCTTGGGTATGGAAGTGACACATGACCTACTTGGGTGTCGTTTGGAGATTTCGGTCTTAGGATTCAGTGCGCGTATATAATTAGAGTATTATAATTGTGTTTTATCTTAAATATTTAAGTGGCAACTTTTCTGATTTAGGCATCAATGCCCTTGCGAGGTCAAGAACCTTTGGAAATGTTTAGGGTGCTTCATTTGAAATTTAAGAAAAACTTTTACAAGTTAGATGTCGATTGTAAGGGGATTAGAATATGATAGTTAGTGATTAATGTTTGTGACCGTTCTATTACGCCAAAGATTTTATTTTAAAGGTAACAATGTGTAAAGATCTTGCCTGGCATGAAAGGTTTTCTTTGACTTAGATGATCATTATTGGAGAACAACTTGGAAGTCAAGTAATAAACGAGTTTGAGTATAATAAGCTTTCTAAATAATCTCTTAGTACGTTATGGGGTAGAAGATCACGCCAATGACTAAGATGATTTAAGTAAGAAGATTTTGAAAATCTATTTTTATGCATCTTTGCGGCAGTTTGGAATTAAGATTTAAGTTTCGTAACGAACTAACTCGGTCTAGTCATCAGGAAATGTCGTCCTTGAAGTGGTGACAAACTTTTCTTTACGATAGGTTTTTAAGGACGGACGTGGCCGATCCCATCCATTGTAGGTTTTTGTGGAAATTATTTGTTCAAGTACCAGAATGTTCGATCACAGGATTAGATGGAATTATTCGAGGTAGACCGTGAGTGAAAAGTTGTTTTGGTTTAGATGACTGTTTCAATTGAGGTTATGTGTTAATGTAATAATCGAAATGGGTGGTCGTACAAGATAGTTTACGTGAACTCCTTATTGGTCGAGTGAAGTTGTCCTTGTAAGAAATGCCTTGAAGTGAAAGCAAGTATAATCTATTTTGATTGAATAAGATTATAGTAGTCTTCATTACAATAAGAGGTTCGTTTGGATTCGTGTTGTAATTGCCAGAAGTTTTAAAATGTCATTATGATTGTTATGTATTACGAAAATAATCAGTTGAAGCTTAAAAAAACTAATTTCGGAAAAAGTAAAAGCCTCTTAAGGTTTGGGAGATGGTTGAATTATATTGATAACGAACCTTCGTTAATCGCAATATTTCGTATTCATACTTGGGATAGTGCCTGATAGAAGATGCTTAGGAAGGTTTCTATGTTTAGAACTGTATTTGTGAGTCTTATTCGACTTATCTGCGAACCAAATATATCTTACCTAGGCATTGTGCGAGTCATTGGATCAGACTAGATTTCGAGGACGAAATCTCTTTTAAGGTTGGGAGGATTGTAACACCTCAAATTTTCCCAATTTGGTTTGGATCTTACCTGGTTTCTAGTTAGAGAATACCCACTTAGTTAATAGAGTCATACATGTACCTATATTTTATATGTATATATATATATATGAATATATGTACTACTAATTTGGTTAACATGTACTTATAGTACACGAATATCTATATTTATATATATAAGTATGAATATGAAATAAAGATTTTATTTAGGCAAGAATCTAAGTCATGAATATTTATATGTATGAAACATACGTCTACTCTTATGTACATAAAATAAGAAAAGTTATTTTGTATGCAAGAATACATGTAAATATAGATAGGTAATAGGCATCATAGGATTAAGACATTTTAATGTTTGTACTTATTTTATGTGTATATATATAGGTAAGCATGGATAGCACGTATATATATATATATATATATATAAATGTATGTAGGATAAGATGATGCATATGCACATGGATCCATAAAGTAAAAGCCTATATGCATAGGCATGTAAGTGACTACATATAGGTAATGGTGGTGTTTGAAGACTAGGATTACACTTGTCCAATCTAAGGCCATTTTATATAATACAGATATAGATATATTTAGATTTATGGTTAGAGATGCAGATTTCATCTTGATGGTTCTCATCTTATACAAAGCGACAGCTGTTGTTGATTACTTCGTTTAAAGTTTAAACCATCTACACAATGGTTTATTTGGTCACTTCTTCATTTTCATTAGATTTAAGAACTCTTTCTCCCTCTCTTGGCATCAAATTTCCTCACCTCTCACTCTCCTTTGGCGACCAAACCCTACAACTCCCTCTCTTCTTATTTCATTTAGTTGTTGGTATTGTTGGTGAAATCACTTGAGAATTTTGCCTCTTTAAGTTTCCAACTACCTCACCTTCCTAATCTCAAGTATCCTTAAGGGCTAGGGTTTCTATGTACAAGACCCAGGTAAGTCTCATCTGATAGTTGTGTTGTGTAAGTTGATTTTATAAGAGATTATGCACTGATTTGTAGTCTCACATTTTGATCAGATTTAAACCACCTCTTCCTTCATCTTGAGGCTCCTTATTTTTAGGGTTTTATATCAAAACCCAAGGTGAGTTGTTAAAACCGTTTTGTTAAAACTGAGAGCACATCATCTTGTTGGTTTTACATTCTTTATTTGATTTTGTGGATGAATATGGCTTTAGTATGAATCACTTATCATGTCGAGTTTAAAGCTTTCATGAAACGTATGATGATTATGCCTATATGAATGATTTGGGTTATGTGGTTGAATACATGTGGTAGAATATCGTACGTGATTATCGTATATGTTAACCCAAGGAATTATGAAAAAGGGGTTTGACACCCGAATATGTGATATATATGTGAAATGACGTAAAGGGCTTGCGACCCTCGATGTATACCTCTATAAATGACGCTATGCTAAATTCAGTGTCGAGGTTTTGTATGTAAATGATGTAGACCAGATGCTATGCTAAATTCAGTATCTAGGTCTTGTATAAAACAACGTGGACGTGACGCGATGCTAAATTCCGTATCACGGTCTCTTATGATAATAACATGGACGAACCAACGCAATGTGTCCACACCAAACAGTCTTGGGAGGTTCTGAAATAGGAATGCCCCTATGTCGCCGGCCCTCGGGTTGCTCCTTGGTGCGCGGGCCTCGGATGATGTTGCCATGCTAAATTCGGGACATCGAGGTGTTTGGAATTAGTGAATGTCGGGGCATTGGTTGGTGGAAGTGGGTCGCGCCCACTGTTTCCAAAGATAAGATAATAAACCGGTTTAACATGCTATATATGTTGCTAGTATAATCTTGTATATCTCGCATGTTTTAATACATTCTTCATGTATGGTATTATTTGTACAACCCACTAGGCTACTTTAGCCTAACACTTGTTTGGTGTCGATGTGTCTCTCAGGTACTAGGGACGCCGCTCCCAAGTAGGTTTCGGACTTAGAGTGAGCTTGGGGGAATTGTTGGAGGGACCGGTTCGTGAGACCGCGAGTTTAACCATATAGCGATAACCCTTTGTAGTCTTCTTCCTAATAGGAACTAGACTAGTTGGTTATTGTATTTCTTCATTTTAATTACAAACCTTGTAATTGTATATTACTTATACCCCTATTTTTGGGAAGAGCTCACGCTTTGGCGTAATTTGCATTACCACCTTTCGCAAATGAAGGTTTTTGTTCGCTCCAATTTTTGGGGTGTTACAAAATATCCGTCCACTTCTTCTTTGATGGTTCTCCGGTCATCATGAGCATCGGCTTCACGTTTTCTACCTTCGGGTTGACTTGTGTTTGCGTTGGTAACTCCCCTTGAGTCCTTTCACTTAGCATTTGCGAAACACGTCCAACCTGCAATTCCAAATTCTGGATAGTACTTTGGTGGTTACGTAAGTATGAACTTACCTCATCATTTAGCTTCTTTTGCGTATCCATGAATTGGACAATCCGATCCTCGATAGAAACACGTGGCTCTCCATCCGGTCTTTGGTTTTGTTGATTTGGTGCAAAGAAACCGGGAGGTCTAGGAATAAAGTTACGGATGTTGTTCCACCTCCCTTGGTATTCGCCTCGGTTAAGATAGTTCACCTCCTCGGGTGTCATCATTGGTCGATTCGGGCAATCCTTAGTCAATTGTGGTCCATTGCACTCCTCGCATACAACCTGCAAAGCATGAACAGATTTAATTAGTTCTTCGATTTTTCGTTCAAACTTTACCTGTTGGTTTTTCATTGCGGCTAGTTCATCGGATGGATCAAAGTCGGTTGAGATTTTCCTAGCCATCCTCGGGATTTGCAGGCGCTTGTCCGTTCTCCAATCTATGTTATGTATAAGCATGTCTTCGAGAAGTTTGTAACCTTCCGTGGGAGTTTTGTACATAAAGACACCTCCGGCAGATGAATCCAATGTAGCTCGTGAAGAATAAGCAAGTCCACTATAGAAAGTTTGGACTTGTTCACTCTTATTCAATCCGTGACTTGGGCACGAACTTAGAAGGTGCTTGAAACGTTCCCATGCTTCGGATATGGTCTCCCCGTAATCTTGTTAGAAGGATCGGATCTCGGCTCTTAACTTGTCGATCTTAGACGGTGGAAAGAATCGGGAAAGGAACTTTGAACGAAGTCCTTCCCAAGTAGTGATCGAACTTGGCTCTAATGAGCGCAACCAAGCTCTAGCTTCTACGGTAAGTGTAAGAGGAAAGACTCGGAGACGAATCCCATTATCTTGGCCTTCCTCCGTTTTGAACAGATCGCATATATCCACGAAGTTTTCCATATGAACGATAGGATTGCTATCGTTTTTCCCGTCGAAGGTAGGGTCCTTGATCATGTGAAGGAGCTTCCCCGGGATTTCCTTGTTTAGGTCCGGCTTCGTTATCGGATTGCTGGGTACAGTTGGAGCGGCTCTCTTGGCGGTCCACATCGGTGCTTCGTCTCCCATCTCAAAAATCAAAGCTCTCGGGCGAACTTTGTTGGCTTTCAACTTCTTTTTATTTCTTTTTCTGAATTCTCTCTCCGGCTCCTCAAATGGCTCTAACAAGTCTGCCGTAACTGAAACCACAACAAACGGTTACGGGCAACTTGCGGGAAACAAAGAGATAAAATAAAAATATAAATAACTAATTTAAACTAGAATGCGAAAAACTCGCAAGGGAAAGAATCCCTAACAAGGATCGATTAACAAAACTAACTGTTTCGCACGTTTTTATTATTATTTTTATAGTTTATTTTGCATCTTTTTCGTTTCTGTTCGAAAGTGTCTGATGCATTTTTCTTACCTTTTTATATAGTTTTTCTCTTTTCGATGCTTATTACTTTGTTGTCGGTATTTATATGTTTTTGGCTAGTATTTCCGTGTTTTTGGCGAGTTTTATTTCCATTGTGTAGGTGTGCGTGGATTCGAGAAAGAGCGAAAGGAAAGAAGTGCAAGCGATGTTGATAGCGGAAAAGATGAAGATTGGAAGATGAAGAATGGAATTTGGAAGTTGGAAATTGAGCCTAAATTATTCTTTCTCTTTTGGGCTTTTTGGGCTTTTTGCTTTTTGGGCCTCTATATAAGCTTTTTGCTCCCCTCATTTTTAGGAGCGGAAGCCATTTTTGTTAGTTTTTAAATTTAGGGTTTTCTCTCTAAATTAGGTTAGGTTAGGTTAGATTTTCTTTTGGGGATTTTGGAGCTACAACTCTATTGGGCAACAATGGAGAATGATTAGAGTTCATCTTGAGCAAGGATCAAATTCATTGAAGAGTAATTTGTATCTTCTTATCCCTTTTATCTTTTATTTTATTTCTTAATTTGTTTTTATGTTTTAGATTCTTGGGTTTTAGTAGTTAGCTTTCATTTTATGCAATTAATTATTTTTTAGATCTTGATTCCTTTAATTAATTTCATGTTTCTTATGTTATTAGATTTAGGGTTTTATGTGTTTTTCTTATTCTAGTTGCTTCCTTCCTAATTAGTTATTGTTTATTTATGTTTTAGGTTAGAATTTTGTTTCCCCCAATTAATATTGGGTTGGTTTTTAGTAATTTTATGTTTATTTGCTTTATGTTAATTTAGTTCATAGGTTAAGGTGAAATTTGGTGAAGACTTGATTTGTATCAATTGGTTGGTTTTATGAAAAATGGTTTTCGGTAAAATAGTCGTTTGATTAACCGGCTAGCGGAAGTTAGGGGTTGTTGAATGATTACCAATCGATAATTGTTGAATTTATTGTTGAGATCTAAATGGAAATTTGATTTTGACTTGGGTTAACCAATTGATGATTCTCACTATATCATGGAAATAGATGTTTTGAGTAATTGGGTATGAATTGTCTTGCTTAATGCTTCTTTTTGGAACCATCGATATGGAAATAATCGGTTTTCAAGTGAGAAAGAACTTTGTTGCCTTGGAAGAGGGACAAAAGTAGCAATTGATTGGACAATACTCACTTTGAAAGCCTAAACCGATTTTCACCATCTTAGCTAATTTAGTGTAGATATTAGTATTTTAGTTGGTTTATGTTATTAGTAATAATTAGATCGTTTGTTTGATTTTTATTTTAGTTACTAGTCGAGTCTTGTTTGTTTCTTAGTTTCAATTACCTTTATAGCTTTGTTTAATTCCTAGTCTTTATTATGTTTAGTGTAGTTAATTAGTTAGGTTTGTTATTTGATTTTCTTAGTTAATACAATCTTTGAAAACCGATTTCGCGCAACTAGTTAACGCCGTGGGTAAATCTATGCTTACTCCGTTGCCTCCCTGTGATCGACCCGTATGCTACACACCCGTACGCTTGCGGTATAAATTTAAAACACAAACACTAACAAATACTAAAATCTAACAACTACCGTTCCCCGGCAACGACGCCAAAAACTTGGTGCGGTAATTATTATATATAAAAAGCGGAACAAGTTTTAACCTCTAATGCCTAGCCATTGTCTTACCACATATACAGGCAAGCGTACCTGATCGTGAGTAATATAGTGTAGGAAAGTCCAGGTATCGTATCTACCACTGGGAACGGTCAAGTTATCGTAGATTATTAATCTAAATCAGTTTAATTAACCTAAAGCCTTTTGGGGGGTTTTTATGAAAAAGGGTTTTAATACTAAAAAGACAACTAAATTAATTACGACTAAGAAAGCGATTTAAAAGAGATTGATTAAGAACTATATAAGAAAAGGAGTAGTACTCATCATGGTATACTGAATCCCCAAGTGGATGATTTAAACAGGCCAAAGGTTTGGTTGTTTTGGTTATTGTAGGAATTTAAGTCTAGGACACCCTAACATGTAGTGATTATGGTCATTAACTAGGTCTTGGTCCTCCTAGTTCCAATACTTAGGTCGTTTGTCAGACAATCTAGTACCGGTCATCCGATCCTAATTCTATTGTATGGTTTTCTACCTCCAGGTCACTCTCGGTCCAAGTAACCACTTAACACAACTCTCTTGGTCAAAGGGTAGGTTAAGGTAGGTTGATTATCCTATCGGAGTCTGTCTACTTTGGTCAAGACAGATACACCCAACCAATGAGTTCAAATAACCAAACAACAAGAATCAGAACGGAACCATAACACACATTCAATTAACCAAAAACAAACCAATAAACATTAAGTATAAAATCATCATCCACAATGGTTCATCGACCACAATAAGTACCACTATTAAAAGACTACTCACTAATCATAATGAAAACAGAAAACATGATAGTAGACATGACACCGACAGTACAACGACGGATGATCAAAGATCGAACCCTGCAGCGTATCGGCACCACTCAGACTTTCACTCTCTATTCTATCGTTCCTCTCGTCTCTACTTGCATATTCTGAACTGAAGGAGGAGGCTGGTATTTAAAAGAGGCGTCCAGAAGCCATTTCGCGATCGCTAGACGGCGGTTTCGCGGCGCCAAACACTTAGGTCAAACCATGGTCTTCATCTTTGTCGAACTTGGCGGCGCCAGATGTTGGATTTCGCGATCGCTAAGAAGCCACTGGATTGAACTTGTGCATTTTTCACGTTTTTTCGCCTTTTTCGTACTTTTCCGTTCCACGGCCTCCAAATCCTACATAAGAAATAATAAGCTCATTTGGTGAGTGAAATGATCATAAACGGGTAAGAAATGGGGTAAAGTCATACAATTAAGCTCAACCAAAACATGTATAATTTTGGTGTTATCAGTGATGAAAGTGCTAGCATGATAATGTTGTGTACATGCTAGATGTTCTGAGAACTATATTAATATTACAATGTGATGGTTATACATAAACCTTGTGGTGAATAGAATGGCGTGGTGTAACTCTTATACTATGGTAGTTAGAGAGTTGCCTTGTTGTTGTGTTTTGCATATGTGGTGTGAACCTAGATTGGGGATTAGAATCTTTGGTGAAAACGTATAGCCTAGATGTGTAGGATATAATTATGGTGATATAAGGGCCCATATCATCACAATTATATTGTACATGTTGGGACTTGGCGAAGTTATAAAGGGTATCTATGAACCGACTAGGTTAGGAAGGGTAAGTAGCATGCTATGATAGGTTGTATAAACCTTAGTTGGGTTGATTGTGTGATGGCTTGTGTAAGGGCATGCTATAAATCAAGTGATAGGACGCATGTGTGTGTTCTCGAAAAGGGTGGTTAGACCACTTAGTAGCGTGTTAGAAAGGGTAAGATGTAGTGAGGGTCATTGACCCAGACATTTGTGGACGGAACCAGAACGAAGTGGTCATCATAAAAGCGTAATGTTATGTGGGGTAGTATGGGTTGTGGATAAAAAGTATGCCCTCGTTATGTGGGAAGTGTTAAGACTGTATATTCAGATTGAATGTCTTCATTCTGTGGAGTCCGTTGGTGAATCTGTAGATCAGGATACTAATGGTGAAGTTAAGATTAAGTTTGTATTGATGGGTGGAACTTTCGTGGAGAATTCTCTAGCATGTCTTTGTTGATTGTTACCGAGGGGTTCGAAACACGATTTTCACATCTGGGTTGTTTATAAACATCGATACAAATTTGATTTCGACGGAATCATAAGGGATCTTGAGATACCGATAAGGACTAGAGGGTGTATAGGCTCACTACACGATAGTATTGTCCTATATAGAAAGTATTCTAGGTCAGCAAGGTTTTGCATGGCGTGCTTTCGGGTGTTATCACCCAAATGTGGTAAGAGTTGGTAATGGAGATCTATAGCGAGTAAAGGACCTGTGACCGGCACTCGCTGGATGGTTGTGGTAGAGGGTGCTTTCCGCACCAGCTTCTGTTCAGTGGAAGAGAAGATTCTTTACGCGTCGAACCTGCTAAGAATGATGGCAACGTTTGGTGGGACCTGAGAGTCAGATCGTGGATGGAGAAGCACGTCAATGCTATGACATATGAGCGATTCGAGGAGCTGTTCTGGGAGCAGTTTATATTGCAGGTTGAGGTGGGGTGACTCGCGAACGAGTTCTTATCGTTGGCATAGACGACGGAGCCGGTGAATTAAATCACCGACTTTTTTGTGGGAAAGGTCGCTCGTTTGTTCATTTATGTGGCGAATGGGAAGTTAGAGATATTGTCGTGACGATCCTGAAGCCGAGGTTCGGGAGTTTTGTGAGGGTACGGTGGAGAGTCCGTTAGAAGTAGAATGATGGATTAGGGTACCGTTGGTTAGTGATGTGTAGGAAGGAAGTGTATATGATTGGAAAGGATGAAGTTTCGCATGGACCTCATTCCTATTCCATTTGGGGGAAATCGATGTGGTGGTTAGTATGAAATGGTTCGTTTGTCATAGGGCTCGTTTGACTGTGAAAGTCAACGGGTGGAGATCCGAACTCCAAGTGGGGGAGTTCTGCTCATCGGGAAACGGATCGATGAGACAACCGAAGTTGTGTTCGATGGCGAAAACAAGAGGATATGTTTACTGATGAGGAGTTAGTTGTTTGGCGTTTGTGAGTGATAACCGGGTGATATTCCATGATGAGAAAAATCTTGGATGTCTCTGCAGGCAAGTGGTGCTCGGGTTAGATTTGATTCTGGGAGCAACACCAGTGGGCAAAGTTCCTTTTGCTTGGCACCTCCAGAGATGTAGGAGCTGTCAAGCCATGTGGGGGAGTTGTAAGGGAAGGGGTTTACCCGTCTAAGTAGTTCATCTTGGGGGAGCTCCTATCCTTTTCGTGAGAAAGAAGGATGGCCCGATGCGGATGTGCATCGAAAATTTTGAGCTCAACAAGCTTACGGTGAAGAATCGATACCCGCTATCGAGGATCGATGATCTAAGTGATCTACTTCTGGAAACCGCGTGGTCCCCGAAGATAGATCTTCGTTCAGGGTACCATCAGGTGACGGTGACGGTCACGGTGACAGGCGAGGACGTGCAGAAGACCGCGTCCAGATTAAGGTATAGATGGTTCGAGTTTGTAGTGATGACGTTCAAGTTGGCGAATGCGCCAGCGGTGTTTATGGACCTCATGAATCGTGTCTGTGGACCTAAGATGGATGGATCGGTAATCGTTTTCACGCACGACATACTGATCTACTCCAAGATCAAAGGGGAGCATGCGAAACTTTGGGTTGAAGTGTTAGAAATGTTGCAAAAGGAGAAATTGTATTCCAGGTTCTCCAAGGGTGACTCTAGGTGGCAAGATGGTCCAATTCTTAGGACACTCAATTAACCGAGAGAACATCAAGGTGGATATGGCGAAGGTTGATGGAGAGACGAAGTGGGAAGTTCCAAAGACTCCCACCAAGATTAGGAGTTTTCTTGGGGCTGGCCGAATATCATAGATGGTTTATCCAAGACTTCTCAAAGATAGTGGTGCCTTTGATGAGGCTCAAGTGTAAGAATGTGAAGTTTAAGTGGGACGAGGAGCGGTAAGAAGCTTTCGGGTTGTTGCGGGGAAAATTTTGTAAGGCGCCGGTATTGATATTACCGGAAGGGATCGAGGACATGACAGTCTACTGTGATGCCTCTTATCACGGGCTAGGCTGTGTGTTGATACATCTGTTGGGTTTTTGTGGGTTCCCTCGGGTCAATCTGACACGAGGATTATCATGGATTTCGAAACCTCACTGGTTTGATAAATCCCATAGGTTTAATAACAAAACTGGTTAAAACCTATATGATCAAAAACACACTGATTTGATCTTTATGCGGAAGCGATTAAGAAAACCCAAAGAAAAACTCATTGATCTTTATCGTTCGTTTAAATAATTCTAACAGTTATAGTGGATTTACCTGGATTGCTTGAGAATTGATCCACCAATGAACGACCAACGAATTGTTCCTCTAGCAGAACTGAAACCCGAAGACTGGAAAAACGGAGCTGGTTTTATACGAGGGAGAGGGGGCGGCGCCGGTCAAGGAGAGAGAGAGAGAGAGAGAAAAAAAAACTGGAAACTGATTATTGACTTAGTTGGATGATTTTCCTTAAACCCATAAGGCTTTATTTATATGAAAAAATACAGTTTGTATATGATTCAGTTTCCTTGTTGTAATTATCTCATTCTTTTCTTCCAAGAAAAGAATTTACTTAAGATAATTACCTATATATATATATTAATCTAATATATAATTCTATTAATTAATTATTATATATTTATTCATCAAATAAATATACAATCTACTCAATTAATTAATAACCCTCCAACTTTGGGATTTCTAACTAAAATTACCCAACTGATTTATAATTGACTATTATAAATCCTAACTCTCCATTTCTGGATTTCATATAACTTATTCGATTTATAGGTCCTCACAGGTGTGACCCTCAAGTGTCTTGTAAATTGGATGTGTAATTACTTGGTTTGTCAACTTTGCACATAATTACTAACAGACTCCCACTTGTGCAAGTTGGCAATACCGTCTTGATTACACGGACCTAAGGAGGCCCCTAGACAGGCACTTAGGCTAACCAGGTTACAAGAACTCTTATACCCAGACTGGTGATATAAACATTCCGTAAGGAAATAGCATCTATGAAACTACTGTTCATTGATTGGGTATAACTTGGCTTTTCCCTTTGCATCACGATATTTCATCTGTGAGTATGAGCCTGGAAAGTGTCAACTCTAAATACTCAAGATTCTGTTTTCTTGACTATCCGACTTTTACTGATAGGTAAACGACAAAGAACTAATCAGTTCGTTTGGGCATGGCCATGCACTTCATCAGTATATTCAGTCAGTCAAGATGGGCCCAGAAATATCTCTCTTCAGAGAAGAGGTGCAAATCCCATCTTGCATATCTGCCTTTAACACCACGGCTTCCGCTGAATCTAGTTACGCCCTTTATAGCCACCCTGTTACGGCGTAGCGGTTGAGTGCACTAAGTATTCAGTAGTCCTCATGATATCAAATCAAATACCTCAGGTGATAGGGACAACCACTGTGAGATTTACTTATGACTGATTCCAAGAAGTAATCTCAACTGCGGATCACGTCCAATATTTGCTACTCTATCAAATATTTGTGCAACTTTTAGTCTACAACGCTTGTAGCTGTTATTTAGTAACTGATCATAACTACCTAAAGGTTCACAATGACTTTAACACCTTATCGGGTTCCCACCACGATAAGTCGTCACGGACAAATTTTGAATGAAAAACTGAAAAACTAGTTTCATTCTTGGATTATAAAACATGCAAAATATAAAAGTGATAATGAAATTAATTTTGTATAGTCCATATTACACGCTGTAATAATAACAAAATTAATGACTTTTCTTAATAACTTTTATAATATCTATTTAACGTTTGTTAAATACTGATCTAAAATGAAGTATCACCTATCTTCAGTTTAAATCCTTTGATCAAAGTTTACCATTTTAATCAAAGTGATGACCAAATAATACAAGTCTGTATTTATTGATATTGTCTACTTGTATCTGCTAACCATTGTTTTGCAAACACTTTTAAAAACAATAATTAATTTGGAGACCTGGAATAACTACCAGTTCCTGAATATGTAAAACTAAACTGCAACTTTCCTTAGTTGCTGTGTAGATGAATGATTTCTACCTGAAATCAGATTCCATTTTACTTTACTGGTAAATTCACTGGAATTCTATATTTAATCCAACACTTTAATTATTGATTTAAAAGTCAATCATGTCTTTCCTTTGTTTCAAGGAGCTTGAAACTTTTATCCTTTTGACTATAAGGTAAATTATATCTTATGAATTCTCATCCTTCCTGGACCATGAATTCTGAGATATATTGAATCAATAATTATATCTTTCATTCTTTATCTTAGACTAGATAGAGAATAAATTGGGCTCCCACTAACCTATATGAAAACCAATTATTACTTAAAATTCTCTATTGACTTAGTCAAAACTTTGATTAGTCAATTATTTTAAGTAATATACTTGAGAATTCTGTCATTTATAAAACTTAACTGGATTTTGTTAAATCCTAATTCCAAAACTTGGATTTTTCATAGTTTTATAAATACTGTTATTAACGCTATCTGAGTTAATATCCTAGATTCTCTTAAACACTTTTTCACAAAATATTATTCATAAATGTTTTATTCCCAAAACACATTCCTATAGAATTTTTTGTGTTTTTGATAGTTTTCATATAAATTACTTCAATTTTAACCAAAATTATTGAAGTAACTATAATAGGCAATATCTAGGATCTAATTAAGTCAAAACTTGACTTTGCCCAAAAATAAAACTTCATGCATAACAGATATTTATTCAAGACAATAACTTATAAAATTTAAAATTATTCAGTAAATTATAAGTATTTAAAAAGTAACCATAAATAAAACAACTGTTTCATAAATAAAATTGTCTTGAAAAATAAATGTCTAAAATGAACTTTCATCTGGATCCTTGCAACTCTTGGGCACATCACTTCTGACCACCTGCAATAGCCATTTGCTCTAGGTATCAGTACACTTGTAAACTAACAAGTAAGAAGTGACAAACTAAAGCAATCACAAATATCTGAGGTTTACATACCTGCTTCATGACGCTTTGGGCAGTTCTGCCTCTAGTGACCGACCTCATTGCATGTGAAGCAGCGGTTCTCGGTCCTAGCTTTATTTGGCTTGACCTTCTTGCCCTTGCCCTTGCCTTTGCCTTTCTTGGGTGCACTCTGGATGGCCTGAACTGGTCCCTTCCCTTTACTGGTGCTAGTATGCCCACTCTTATTTTTCACCCCTCCGTCTCTTACCATCAGGACATCCTTGGTCTTGTTCTTGTTCCCCATATTCAATTCAGCTGTCTTAAGCATGGAGTGTAATTCTGCTATTGACTTCTCCATGTTATTCATGTTGTAATTGACTACAAAGGGCCTGTAGTCTTCAGACAGTGAGTTGAGTATAGTATCCGTTGCTAGCTGCAACGAAACTGGGTGACCAAGCCTTTCCAGATGATCCAAGTGCCGTTTCATTTTCATAACATGGTCACTTACTGATGTCCCTTTAATCATCTTGCATTCATTAAATGCTTTTGTGGCGTCGTAACGTTCTGTACGAGCCTGTGTCTGGAACATGTCCCTCAGCTGGCGGATCATGTCATAAGCATTTGTGTTTATGAGCCCTGCTTGCAGATCTGGGCTCATAGTTGCAAGCATGAGACAGGCGACATCTAGTAGATCATCTGAATGCTTCTTGTGGGCATTCCTAGCAGCAGCCGGAGCAGTTGCCGGAGGAGCCTCCCCAAGAGGCTCTTCAAGGACATACCATTTCCTTTCGTGTCTGAGCACAATCATCAGATTGCGCTCCAGTCAAGGAAATTGGGGCCAGTTAACTTGTCCTTTTCTAGGATAGAGCGGAGGGAAAGATTGTTAGTGCTGGTAACAGTGCTTGTCATCTACACACATTAAAACTTTTGGTTTTTAGCAACTGTAAATAGATTAAATTCCAATAAATATCAATAAACCCTTAAATGATCAATTTATTGGACTAGGATCCTTATTTCATACGTCCTGATGTGCGGTATGTTCTTGCTCCACCAGGCCCGTATTTATTTCGGTAGGTAAGGACTTTTACCAATCATATCTAACTGATATGACTCCTAGATCTTTTCGGAACCACGGTAATTATCCGTACATGTTTCGGTCCCTCTTAGTGCATTTTGGCCCGGTACCTCCCGGTGAACTTTACAGTACCAAAATAGATCTCACCATTTTGGGAACCTGATCACTTTACTCTGGCTGGTACCACCCGGAGATAATTCGCAGAGTTATGTAACCTCTTCAGCTTCAGTTTGAACACGGACCTTGAATGTGTGATCACTTACAACGCCTGTGTACCTTACGTCGAAGGTGCCCCTAGATGGGTTGCACTACTGATCTATGATTTTCGGGGTTTTGAAAAATTTTATTACCAGGTTTTTTGAAAAACATAATTCTGAAAAACTGATTGTCATAAAGGCTACTGATGTTTTAAACTAGCTGTTTTAAACATACATGCTATTTTAAAACTAATTGTTTTAAAATCACTTGCTAATTAAAACTAACTGTTTTAATAGCATACTTAGATGATTAAAACTAACTGTTTTTGTCAACTTGCCTTTTTCACATGAAACAATCATTTATAGGTATGAAAACAAAATCTACCGTTTTTGAAAAGTTTGAAAAACTGGTAATTTTTAGATATAAAAACCTATATGTGTTGGTCCCAATGAGGTGACCTTCAAGTAAGGATAGTGTTTGGGATTATAGAAGGGGGGTTGAATATAATTACACAAATTTCACTTTTAAATTCTTTGTTGTATTAACAATATGAATTTACAGATTGTTGCGGAAATAGAAAAGACTACAAGTCTAAACTAAACAATCTAAGTTCTTTCACTATGCACTAGAGTGACAAGATAAGAAAAGAAAGAAACTAGAGGGAATAAGAAAGAAAGGATTAGGGTATTTTTAGGATGAAGAACAAGTATGGAGAACATCTCTTCAAGTCCTATTTATACCCAATGCATTAAATGCATGCAGACTCACTTTTGTGTACGTGTCACAATCTAAGTGGTCCTATGTACTATTTACTATAAACAAATACCCTTTGCATGGTGTTCAAAAGAGGATGTGAGTAAACAGTTGCCTTGAGGTCTGATAAGTACGGAGGGAACATAAAAGAGACTGTCCTTATGTACTTTTGTGTCAGTAAAGGCGGATAATCCTTTTGTGCATTAGACTAAGACATTATGCTAATCCTTCAGGATCAGGATGCTGATCAGTGAGGAAAGCTCTGATACTGAGGATGATCAGAGGTCACTGTATCCTGATGCGTCTTCAGGATGTCATACGAATTTGAGCAGTCTGCTATCACTGAGTTCCGTCTTTAGATCACGAGCATGCTGGTCCTGCCATCAGCTAATTCTTCGACTTCGCTGATGGTTCTTTGAGTATGACTTTAATGTCTTCAGGAGGTCTTCACTTCGGTGGTCAGGATCAGTAGACTGCAGAACAAGCTCGTTCGTCTCCTGATCCTGATCCTGATCAATATAAAAATAAGTTACAGCATAAGTAACATGGAATAACACTGAACAATCTCAGTGATAATTCCTCAAGCTATAACAGAAGTAAAAACCTATTCACTAAGAAAAGATTCAGGATCATTATCATTTCATCAGGTCTTAGGAGAGCTGGATCAACCATCTCCCCCTAAATGATAATGATAAGACAACAGAGGAATTGTCTTAATCTAGATAATTAAAAAAAATTCTAAGTCTAGATGAAACAGTAGGAAATAGAACTCATAAAGGTACATGTCCCATTTACTGTTTTGAGGGATCTTTTTTAGTACTGTGATGGAATAAAGTACGATGCACTGAATTGCATTTCTATTAATCTCATATATGATTTTACAAGAGAACAGAAATTACATAAGTACATAAATGAAGTACTGAAAGAAAATTACAAAAATTCCTAACTATCAGAGTCTTCACTAACTACCTCAGGCTTGACTTGAATGGGAACAGGAGTTTCACCGAAGGCAATTCTTTGATCGAGGATAACTCTGACAGTACGAATGATTTCTTTATTGTCTTTGTTTTTCTTTTCTTTTTGTGCGATAAAGAGAACTGATACCAAGTGTTCATAGGGTACTTTGTGTAGCTCGTTGAAGCGCTGAAAGTGAATGGGACATCAGGTACTAAATACCATGAACAGGTTCTCTGATGACCTGACCTTCAGAGAGAGATACTCCTGAGGGAAAAGAAAGATCAAGCATCGAGAGATCCAGTGGCTTGATAATAGTCCTGGGCATGCAAGGAGTGGGTCTCCTTGTTGAACTGCCTGCAGATCTTCGAACTGGAGGCTTTGGCAGAGCAGAGGGAGGTTGGAGCAGGACATCAGGTATTTCAGTTGTTCTTCTGATTCGAGCAATAAGTCCATCAATGACTTCTTCTACTTCAGCCCTGTAGTTTTTGTTGGCTTTCGGAAGTAGGCTTCTAATTTCGTTCCACTCTGACAAATTGTAACGATCTAACTTGTCCAGAGTGTGCTCTACGTCCTTTACTCCTGAGCGTTTGACGGTGAGCCAGGTCTTGCCAGGAACTCCTTTCTTGCCGCGATTTCGACGAAGATGGATTCCTATTATTCTGGCACCATGCTTCCTGAGATGAAGTCGGTCTCTGCACCAGTCAAGCTCTTTGTCTGCTTCCTCTGTCTCTTCCTCTGTCCTCTTGTTGAAGACCTTCAGGGCAGCCTTCTGTGCAAGAATTGGATCTGCACTTATTTCTTCGTCTTCTTCAACGAAGTCAAAAGCTAGCTTCTTTGCAGCTTGAGCAGAGAGGAATGCTTCCTTATGCTTCCTGTTGTGCTCCTCCTGAGCCTTTATTGCGAGGTCGTACTCCTCCTGTGATAGATATGCGAACTTGGAGTCCCAAGAGGTACGAAGAGGAATTTTTACTCTTGTACTCTCGAGTCGCTCTATCACGGCGTCTAAACGCCCATCCCTGTTCACAGCAGTAGAAGTGTCAGGGTAGTTTTCGCCTTCAGAACGAGGGGAAGTAGAAGGAGGAGATCTAGGAGAAGAAGCAGGGGTAGAGAAATCATCATAGATGAATTCATCATCTGACGATAGGTAGACAGTTTCAGGACGGGTTTGGATTTCAGGGGTTCTGGATGAGGAAGCTTCAGAGTTGAAACGGGTTGGATTTAAAGGGGTGGTTTCAGGGTTTAGAGGGGTTACCCTGAATGTCATTTTGCTTAGTTCAGTCCTGATGGCTTCAGATCGACTATTCTCCATAAGGTGAATAATCTCACCAGTTACAGAACCGAAATTGACATCCTGAAATTCAGAGTCGGTTTGAGTTTCAGGTTTAGGTTTAGGAGTTGGTTGAGGTGTTGGTTCAGAGGTAGTTTGTTTAGGGGTTGATAAACAACTATTTGAAGGTTGTTTGAGGGTGAGTTTTCAGATGAAGTGTTAGTGAGGGTAATGGTTTCAGGGGTAGGTTTAGATTTTAGGAGAGAGGAAATAGGTTGGTTATCAGAAGATGAGGGAGAGGATGGAGGAATGGACATACCAGGTGCACCGGGGTTCTCCCCCTGAGACTGTGCAGGCCCTGGAGTGGGCGTTGAAGCAGGGATCTTCTCGACGATGAAATCGTCTTCATCATCATCATCATCATCATCATCATCATCATCCTCGTTTGTTCCCCCTTCTTCAGTTGTTCTCCAGTTGGTGGAGGGGGAATAAACGGAATGGTCCTTCTGAGGAGGCTGTCTCTCCCCCTCAACAGGTGCCTGAGCCAGGGCGGCTGTTGAAACACACCTCTGAAGGAGAGAGGCCATGTCCGTTTAAAGCTTGCGGGTGATGAAGGAAGATGTGATCAGGGACTACAGAATGTCCCTGTCAGCGCTCGTGAACGCTGGCGGTGGTGGAGGAGCAGTAGTGATGGCGGTGACAGCGATGGAGAGGTCAGATACCTTCTCCTGTAGAGCCCGTAGCCCTGCCTCCTGAGCTTCCAATCTCTGCACCACTGCACTTTGAAAAGTGGTGAGAGAGTTGGAGCTGTTGTTGACAGCAGTGGAGAGAGCGGGCAGGGCGGTGGCCTTCAGGTCCACAATAGATGCCTGAAGGGAGCTGAAGGAAGAGGCCACTTGGGAGACCTTGTCATGGATGTTATCCAGACAAGGTATCGTCAGAATCATGCAAGTGGGTGGCGGAGCAGCAGCTGAGGCAGCAGCAGTGGCAGTGGCGGCGGCGGCTTCAGCAGTAGTAGCAGCGGCCTTTGCCGAGGCAAGCTCCAGTTCCAAGGCCTGGAGACGGGCCTTGTGCTTATCCTCCTGCTGTTGTGCTTATCCCTCTGCTCAGCAGTGCTCAGTTGACGTTCATGGTCCGTGAAGATAAACTCGCCGAAAGGATCATCCTGTTGTGGTTGAGGATGTCCTTGAGAAGTAGCTCCAAAAAAACCTGTAACAAAAGTAGCTAAATGAGTACTAGAAGACTCAGTAGCTTTCTCAGAAGAAGGAATGGCAATAATATGCTTAGTAATATTACCTGAGGCTAGGAGGGCATCAGAGCGATTACCCTCCACATTCTCTGAGCGTTCGAGTAGAACAACCTCAGGTTCTTGTGATTGTTGAGCAGGAGAATCTGCGGGTAGAGAAGTTTTAGATAAAGGGGAAGGTCTATTAAATATTTGAGGAAGGGTAAGATAGTATTTCTTACCAGCAGCAGGAGCCTTCTTTTTCTTCTACGCCTGTAAGTGCAAGATGAATCAATCTAACATGAAAGATATGATATCTAGTAGAGAGAGAAAGTAGAGAGAGAAAATGTGAAACTCATATGTCATTAATGATGAAAGACTTAAGATACAATACAAGGCAATGAGGTATTTATACCTCATTCCTAAGAAATAGAAAATGTTCACAAATGGTCCCTCAACTTCTATTATAAATCTAACACTAACAATCTCCCCCTTTTATAAAAGAAGGAGGGACATACAAAAGAAACAAATGATTACTTGACTAAGATTGCTTCACGGCAGGCTTTCTCAACTTAAACTTGATTTCTGCAAATCTGATGTCATTTCTCAGCTTCAATCTTCTATCTATCTCCTTTACAAAATGCTTGATCAATACTTTGTTTGCAGCTGAGATGTCATGTACATTATGCCTATCCATTTGCAATCTTGTATTCAATCCATCCATTACCATCTTTAATGTGTCATCACAAAATAACATCACTTCATGAGAGTACATTCTCTTCTTGTTGCCTAGAGAATCTAGATATACACATGAGATCTTGGTTTCATCTGCATCATAGAACACCGTGTACAAGACAAAGTCCTTTTCTTCACCAATCAGACTTCTTTGTGGTTTGTGACAGAATAGCTTTGATGACCAATTCTCCAATCCCAGTTGAAAGTCATACAGATGAGCCAATGATATAGAAGCCTTGACATGTCTAACAATAGCTGTTAGAGCAATTATCTCCTCCTCTGATCTAAACGCTTTTCCTTTGAGATCATATAAAATCCCAAAGATCACATCAAAGCTCACATCTTGAAAATCAGCTTCTGTAATCCCATATTCCTTCCCATCATCTCTGGTAAACTTAATCACTGGATAGAAGTAGGCACTGAGCTTGTTAGTCTTGTAACTCTTTACTGCAACAAACCTGTAGTCTGACACTAAAGCTTCTCTTCTTTGCTTGTTCACCTTCCTCATGTAGATGTACTCTCTTCTTAGCTCTTCTTTCAAATTCTCAATCCCATACAACTTCACATAGCTCAGCTTCCGCTCATGATAACAGAATCTACTCTTATACCTTTCTTCCAGATACCTCCCAGTGGCCCTTGTAAATCGATTCCATTCTGTTCTCTTTAGAAATTTCCCCGAACTTGCTTTCATCTTTTCCCAAAGTTCAACTTTCTTTGGATCTACAGGCATCAAGTCATTCTGTGGCAACACTTCTTCCAATAGAGGACCTTCCACATCATCCACAACTTCTTCTTTCTCAAAATCAAATTGTACATCCTCAAACATATCTTTCAGTCTGTTATCTTCTGCACACCTTGCATCCTGAATTTCCTCGTTTGGCACTTGGTAATCTCTGATTTCAGAAGCTACATTCTCAAGAAGCGCTAGAACTCTATCTATTTCAGACGTAGAACTAGACACTCCTGAAAACATAACTCCTCTTCCTTCAGTTCCTTGATCTAGCCTTTCTTCTTGAACAGAACCCAAAAAGTCTAAAGTAGACTGCAAGACCGGTTCAGTTTCCATTTCTTGACCTCCCGTAAGTACTATAGCATCTCTGTGTCTGCCATGCTGCTTTTCTCTCGGCGGCCTCTCCTCAAAACGATCAACTATTCTCACATTAGAAGACGTTGGTATGCTAGACGGTGACTCTTCCAACCTTCTACGTTTTCTCTCCCCCTTATGACGATCATGATCATCATGATCATCATGCCTTCCGGTTGGTCGTCTTGCAGCGACTTGACATGTTTCCTCAATCCCCCGAATACGATCCGATAACTGTGATAAGCCATCAGTGAACATCTGGTTGATCTCGGTGAATGTCTTGGTGAGAGAGGCATCAAGAGTAGCCTGAAACTGCTGAAATTCCGTATGTGTAACCAAGTGAGCCTGAGACCTTTGCTCTTGAATAGCACGTTGTTGCAGAGCAGTCTGTTGTTGTAGGATACCCACAAGATCACTATCTTCAGCTGAACCCGACTCCAAGAGTTTAGAGAACAACAACCCCTTCAACTCCGGAATAGTAAGGGAATCAGCCGCTGACTGAGAAGGCTGTGAAGGGGGATCAGACATCGGAGCTTTGCCTTTAGCTAACAGAGCTACTTGCTTCTCCAAAGCAGAAATTCGAGCAGTCTGCTGTTGAATAACATTTGCCATCTGTTCGTTGTTAGCTCGAAACAAAGATCGGGTAATAAGCTGATTAGCTGTAACAACGACCGGAAGACGCGAGAGATCAACGTCAGGTGATGATGCCATGCCAGTCGGAGGAGGTACTGAGATAGATGGCGCAGTAGATACTGATGATTCAGGCACTGTGGATGATGTGGAATGTGGAACTGATTCAGACGACAAACTACCAATGGGTGTTGAGGAAGAACCCAAAATGGTAGACTGTTGCCTTAACTCCGTGACAATGGTAGATGCAGGTAAACTAACTCCGAGGTCACTCAGACTTCTCGTTGATCCAAGAGTAGAACTCAAGGAACCCATGTTCAGTGTTGGCATGATGTTAGCGCTGATGGGATTTCCCTCCGATCCTTGCAAGCCCGCAACAAATGCAGAACTCACTACGGTGGTTCCGGCAGGGCTACTGAAGCCTCCTGCAAAGGTGGTTTGCACCTGTGTCCTAGCCAAAGAAAGATTTCCAGTTGAAACAATTGGATCTAGACTCGATGAGTGAACAGGTGAAGTCGTGGGCGGGGGCAGCTGCCTCACTATGTCGGTACCACCAACCTCCAATTGAGGAATAGGTACAAGTTGTGGTAAAACCCCGTGAGAAGATGAAACTACCGTTTGTTGAGAAACGGTAGAGTGGGTGAGTTGGGTTGTGCATTGCATGAGTGGGGATCTCATGTCTTTTTCAATAGGTGGTGGCAACATATGCTCACCCCTAGAAATTGTGGCTACCCAGCTAGACTCGGCTTGGAAAGGGGTTTGTACTTCTTTTCTAGCCCCTGTCTCACTCTCATCAATTCTTTTGTCTCCCCCAACACTCAACCTCACATCCGATTTTTCAACTAAGTCTCCCTCAGCCATCCTTATGTCACCTTGAGTCAACAAGAGACTCGAGCCCTGATCAGGCATATCATCATCATCATCATGGTCATCATCATCATGTGCGTCAATACTATCTTCAGACGAAGAGTCATATCCCATAAGACGGTGGAGACGTTGTGCCAACTCATTCGGAGAGTAGCACTGTGCATCTGATATATCCACAATCGGTTGAGACAACTCAAGTAAAGATTCCGCAACCTCCTCTATGTCAGGAAAGTCACCCACAAATTGCTCATTGACCGGAGATAGAGCAAAATCATCCATCTCAGCCTCCACATTCGTGTGCAAAATAGGGGACGTAGCTCCGTGCTCATCTTCAAGTGTAGCAAATACATCATCCATCTGAACCGCCGAACTTATTTGACCAAGTTGAGCTGCTACATTGATAGTAGATGAATGAGCTAGCTGATCAGAATGGACCCCACCGGCACCCCTCTCGGTATTTTCCCTCAACACACCCTGACCAAGATCCCGTGATCTTTGGTCCCTAGGAACTATACCCTCACTACTAGGAACTATGACACCTTGGGTAGGTCCCTCCGGCTCTGGTTGGACCATAGGTGGAAACCTAGCCCTATACGCTATCACACACGCCACATTCTGATCAGCATAGTCTAAAATTTCAGAAAATAACGGAACCTCCGGAGCATACACCTTCTTTGGATATCGAATAGACTGCATGTCATGGATCTTGACCTTTTCCGCATCTGATCGGCGCGGAATTTCTGGATTCTGACGCATTGCACTTGCAATAATAGTACTTAGAAATCTCGGGTATGGTAGGTGCTTTTGCTTCTTGGCCAGAATTCCTTCATATCGTGAAAAATCAACGAAGCATAGTCATAATGCTTGTTGAATAGTACTCCATAAAATAGAACCAAAAATGACTGCGTCGCCGTGTCTTGAGCCGTCCGCTTTCCAGTCAAACCCCTGCTTAGTATTGTAAACAAAGTGTTGTATGTTGGAGGTAGATTGGTCTTGTTGAACTGACACGGTGCATTTATCGCTTCCAGGTGACCAACAGATTCGACACCGGCCATTGCATCTGTCAATGATGCAAATGGTTCAAACTGATTAACATTTGGACGACTATTCGCTTCCGGAAATCCCATTACACGGCGAAATTTGTTGACTCCAAAGCTGATGTTGTAGTGATCTAGCTTAGCTGTAAAGTGATGATTCCCCGGATCAGCATGAAATTGCAGTGTGTGCCATACTTGTTGCACATATATCATGGGAACTTCAACTGTCTGTGTAAGGACAGTGTACAGTGGATGATTTCGTAAGATGGCAGTAATCACCGGAGCCTTCAGCCTTGCATGTGGGTTGAAAGGAACATTGTTCGATATCGATGGTTGATATAGTGACGGACGAATCAGTTGTCTATCCGCATCAGCATTCGGATTACGTGGAGATGCTTGTACGGAGATAATATCTGAAATCGCCATATCATCTGAGTCTGGGAAAGTATAGTCCTCCATGTCTGTAATTCATAAAAACATTAGATATATCTTTTAAGTTTAAGTTTTTATGAAAAACGTGTTTAAGTGTGAAAAATAAAATCACACAGTGTGGGACTTGAGAAAAAAATGCACCAAAAGAATGACTATTGATCAATATAATGAACTATGAATGTTTTAACATATATAAGTCTTTTATGTTTGAAACACTCAAGTCTTATGTCTCAAGCGATATTAAAAACTTATAAGAACAATTTTAGCCATTTTAATCCATGAAAAGACTTATATAGTATTTTTATTTAGTTCACTATATTGTAGATTTGAAGGTCAATCTTAAGGTCAAACATGATAATTCGAAGTCCAATGTCTCAAGTCCATATGATCCGGAACAACGGGTCATTCACACTTAGAGGTTTAAAATTACAAGAATACAATCCCGAGATGTTAACCCGTGTGTTAAGATAAGTTGATACAAAAATTTTAACCTACTAGCCTAATCGGTATATGACCGAATGAATACCTATAGGCTTCGTAGAGACCGGGATACGAATACAAAACACACACTTATCAACACTACAAGGTACACTACTAAACAGGTTCTTGAACTTGGCAGCAACGACTTCAATAAATCCGCACGAGAATGAATTTCCAGAAAGATTGGAAAGTTGAATCGAAACAATGTATTTATAGGATAGATTTGAAACTGATCTCTAAATCATGATTACAAGGACACGTGGCACTCAACAATTGGACCTACCATGTTTCGAGCGGTAAATCATGTTTTCAAAGACCCGCTCAAGACATGTGAACCGGCTCGAGATGCATGTCTCGAGTGTATGTCTCGAGTCCCACTCGAGATACTTGCAACGTAGAATGACCAAATCAAAAACACACAAGGACTCGAGATACATGTCTCGAGTGAATGTCTCGAGTCATCACTCGAGATACTTGTAACGTAGTATGAATCAACTGAAAACAAGGACTCGAGATGTCTGACTCGAGTTATGTGACTCGAGTTACATGACTCGAGATACATGACTCGAGTTCATGTAGAATAACAGATATAACTAACTCTCGAGTTGCGTGTTAGGCTCAAGATGAATGGCTCAAGTAGTGTGACTCGAGTTGTATGGATCGAGACGAATGGCTCGAGTTGTATGACTCGAGTTGTGTGTGCTTGAGTTGTGTGGCTCAAGTTGTGTGGCTCGAGTTGTGTGGCTCGAGTTGTATGGCTCGAGTTGTGTGTACTCGAGTTGTGTGGCTCGAGTTGTGTGGCTCGAGTTGTGTGTGCTCGAGTTGTGTGGCTCGAGTTATGTGACTCGAGTTGTGTGACTCGAGTTGAATGACTTGAGTTGTATGACTCGAATTGAATGACTTGAGTTGGATGACTCGAGTTGTATGACTCAAGTTGAATGACTTGAGTTGTATGTGCTCGAGTTGTTTGGCTCGAGTTGAACAACTCGAGATGCACAACTCGAGATAGATGAATCAAGTATTTCAATACAATTATACACAACTCGAGTCAATTACTCCCCCTACCATAATGCATCCATAATACTCCCCCTTAATCTATGCATACCTGTATTTACCTGTAACAGTCAGACTCACAGCAAATGTACGAACCTGTACCAGATAAGCTCCCCCTTGACAAACCCATATACTCAGAAGGAACAAACACATTAGGAATCATAAGGAAAAAGAATAAGAAAAATACCAAAAACAATCAACTTGAAACATAAACAACAAAAGAAACAAATAAACTATATTTCAAAATATACATAGAAGTTCAATGACCATACTGAATTCAGTATTCCATTATACTGCTATGTATAAGAAGAAATACAGATTATACGATCTTTTTGTCAATCATACCAAGTCTAGAGATGAGAAATTTAAAACGTTTCTCATCTAGAGCCTTAGTAAACAAATCAGCAAGTTGATATTCAGTATTGACAAAATACATCTCTATATTTTCTTTTTCCACATTGTCCTTTAAGAAATGATACCTGATATCAATGTGTTTGGTTTTCGAGTGTTGAACCGGATTAGCTGAGATGGCTATTGCACTCTTAGAATCACAATAGATGGGAATCTTTTTGTATTCAAGACCATAATCACGAAGTTGCGACTGCATCCAAAGTACTTGCGAACAACAACTCGCAGCAGCAACATATTCAGATTCCGCAGGAAACCAACTTATTTCCCAGGAATTGCAAATGACCTGATGTACTCTTCCGGTCCATATTGCAGCCTCCATAATCAGCATCAGTATACGCTTGTAGCTCAAATCCAAGACCTTTTGGATACCAAATGCCATAGTAGGGTATCCCCTTTAAGTATCGAAAAATACGCTTAACTGCTGCTAAGTGAGACTCCTTTGGTTTGGCTTGATATCTAGCACACACACATGTTGCAAACATGATATTAGGTCTGCTGGCAGTGAGATACATTAAAGAACCAACCATACTTCTATAATTCCTCAAATCTACATCCTTTCCTTCATGATCTGGGCCAATTGAATTACCCGTAGCCATTGGAGTTCCTATCGAATGACATCCAGACATATCATACTTCTTCAGTAAATCAAAGATATAATTGGATTGATTTATGAAGATGCCATCTGAAAACTGTCGCACTTGAAGACCAAGAAAGAAATTAATCTCTCCCATCATACTCATTTTAAATTCTTCAGTCATGACAATCTCAAACTTTTTACACAACTCCCGACTAGTTGATCCAAAGATAATGTCATCAACATAGATCTGAATGACCACAATATGTTCGCCTTCCTTCATCAAGAACAATGTTGAATCCACCGAACCTTTCTTGAAACCCTTGGAAAGTAGATGTTTAGATAACTCCTCATACCAAGCACGTGGTGCCTGCTTTAAGCCATATAAAGCCTTGTCTAGAACATAGACATAATCTGGATGTTCTTTATCTACAAATCCTTCTGGTTGAGCTACATATACTTCTTCTTTCAAATGACCATATAGAAATGCTGTTTTGACATCCATTTGAAAAACAGTGAAATCTTTGTAAGCAGCATATGCCAGAAACATGCGAATAGCTTCAAGTCGAGCAACAGGTGCAAAAGTTTCATCGTAATCAATGCCCTCCTGTTGACGATAACCTTTGGCCACAAGTCGTGCTTTGTTACGAACAATTATGTTATTCGCATCTCTCTTATTTTTGAATAACCACTTCGTATCAATAACTGATTTAGACTCAGGTAACTTGACCAACCGCCACACTTTTAAAGCCTTAAACTGATTGAGCTCCTCTTGCATAACAGTAACCCAATCAGAGTCTTGTAAAGCATCAGATACACGTGTTGGTTCAATGTTACTCAAAAATACGGAGAAGTTGCATTCATTTGCTGAAGCAGCTCGTGTTTGAACACCAGAAGTAGGATCACCAATGATCAGATCAATAGGATGATCCTTTGTCCATTTGGCAATATGTGGTAAAGGTGTTTGATCATTTACAGAAGATGGTTCCAAGATATTGTCAGTTGATGTAGGATGCATAGTAAGTGGTTCATGCCCTTCAGGAATAGAAGCATTATCACCAACTTCATGAGAAGACGACTGAACATGAGAATCTACTATAATATCTGGATGAAGAGTATCCACAACTATGGGAGATGATGAAGGTGAGGAGACAATGTTGGGAATCGAGGGATACAAGAACATGCACAGCGGATAAAAACCCGATTCCCAATCGAGGATCCAATCCTAAACCATACAGATACAATTAAGGGTGTTTCAGTGGATTACCTTTTGCGAACAATAACTCTGAAACGCAAGCAGGGGGTACACTGCTACTGGCGCCGGTCGAGAGGGTTGCTAGACCACCACCGAGGATTACCCGAAAACAAAACGCAAACCTTCCTCCTAACTGGATTCTGGCGCCGGTTTTGGGAGAGGGAGAGAGAGAGATTTTTCTGGGTTTTTGAACTGAATCAATCAATTAACTGATACCCCAAGCCCTTTATTTATATGGACAAAACAAGCAGTGTTTGATTCCATATATAATTCTTGGTAATTATCTCTGAAATAATTTCCATAATTATCCAATTAATTAATCTAACTGATTAATTAATTATAAATAATTAAACTAATTATTTATTCCTTTTTCTCTCTAAATAATTAATCAACCAATTAATTAATTCCCATAATCCAAACATTCTCATTTTGGTGTGCAGCGGTGTGACCTACTAGTGTCTTATAACATTGGACACGGTAACCCTGTTACTGTCTCGCACATAATCCTAACAGACTCCCACTTGTGCTAGACACGTAACTGTACTGTCACCATTTGCCTAAGGAGGTCCCTAGCCAGACACTTAGGTTAACCAGGTTATAAGATCTCTTATATTCAGAGATACAATTCACACTTGAATTTGTACACAGGTTCATTCCTTTTGCACACGATATTTCTAAAGTGATTTAAGACATGGAGTGGAGGATTCATTTCTTAAAATCAAGTATTTCTTGACTCTGATTTCGATTGCCTGCAGTAACGGATATTACTAAATAACCCCTGTTATTCTATCCGAGCGTGGCCACGCGTTTTCTGCCAATCTTAATCGTCAAGGGGCCCGGAAATATCTCTCTTTTGAAAGAGGTGCAAATCCCTTCTTGACTACTTGCATTTGGATCCACGGCTTCCGCTGCATCTAGTCACGTCCCGTATAGCCACCCAGTTACGGTGCAGCGTTAGTACGTGCTAAGAGTACAGTGGTCCTCGTGTTCCCAAACCAAGTATCTCAGGTCTAAGGACAACCTATCAGGTCAGTGCCTATGACTGAGGCTCCATGAAGCAGACTTGATTACTGGTCACTTCCAATACTCAAACACTCTGATGAGTATCTATAAATACTTGGTCACATCACTTGTGCTTTTATTCTCTACTTTGAATAAATCATCAAGTATTTATAATAGCGTTAAACTCCCTATTGAAATTCCCATTTCAATAAGTGGCTACGGAAATTTAGATTTCATACAAGACTTTGTAGAATCAAGGATGCGTTAAATATGCGAAAAATAGTTAATTTAGAACAATCATGAAATTAAAACCTCCATTTATTTCCAACACACTGTGAAATAAAAACTTTACATGATTACATTGTTTCTAAATTAGACTATAGTAATAATTAATAAACTAAGTACTAGCTACTGGCTTCCAGGTACTGCATCCCAATGGAATTCGCATGTGCCTCATGCTTTGCCCTTGCTAGTGGCTTTGTCAGCGGATCTGCGACATTGTCTTCTGTTGGAATCTTGCATATTCTTACATCTCCTCTTCCAATGATCTCTCGGATGAGGTGATACTTTCTGAGCACGTGTCTCGACTTGTGATGCTCTCTAGGTTCCTTTGCTTGCGCCACGGCTCCTGAGTTATCACAGAATATATCTATCGGTCTCGAGATACTGGCAACCACTCTGAGATCCGATAGAAAATTCCTCAGCCAGACAGCTTCCTTTGCCGCATCACATGCTGCAATGTACTCTGCCTCTGTAGTTGAGTCTGCAATCGTGTCCTGCTTCGAGCTCTTCCACGAGATCGCACCTCCGTTTAGGGTAAAGACGTACCCTGACTGTGACCTGAAGTCATCTCTGTCGGTCTGGAAACTAGCGTCAGAGTATCCTGTGACACTAATTTCATCCTCAGAACCTCCAAAGACCAAGAACATTTCTTTCGTTCTTCTCAGATATTTGAGAATGTTCTTGACAGCCACCCAATGGGGCTCACCTGGATTTTGTTGGTATCTGCTCGTAACACTTACTGAGTAAGCAACATCGGGCCTAGTACATAGCATGGCATACATAATTGACCCAATTGCAGAAGCATATGGGACCGATTTCATCCTGTCCTGATCTTCACTAGAAACAGGACACTGTGTTTTGCTTAACACTATGCCATGTTGCATTGGAATGAATCCTTTCTTGGATTCATCCATCCTGAATCTCTTCAGTACTTTGTCAATGTATGTACTCTGACTAAGTCCGATAAGCCGCTTAGATCTGTTTCTGTAGATTTTTATACCTAGTATATAAGCGGCTTCTCCAAGGTCTTTCATCTGGAAACATTTACTTAACCATTCTTTAACACTCTGTAAAGTTGGTACATTGTTTCCTATGAGTAGTATGTCATCTACATACAAGACCAGGAAGGTTACTATGCTCCCACTGAACTTAGTGTAAACACATGGCTCGAACTCACTTTTAGCGAAGCCAAACTCTTTGATTCGCTCATCAAAGTGTAAGTTCCAGCTTCGAGATGCTTGCTTTAATCCATAAATAGATTTTAGCAGTTTACACACCTTATTAGGATTCTTAGGATCTTCAAACCCCTCTGGTTGTTCCATATAGACGTCTTCTGTTAACTTTCCATTCAGAAAGGCTGTCTTGACGTCCATTTGCCAAATCTCGTAGTTAAAGTACGCTGAGATGGC
Organism: Centaurea solstitialis; assembly: GCA_030169165.1. Lineage (NCBI taxonomy): Eukaryota > Viridiplantae > Streptophyta > Magnoliopsida > Asterales > Asteraceae > Centaurea > Centaurea solstitialis. The sequence continues at coordinate 33,347,553 of CM058046.1, forward strand.
CATTAGAATCCTAATTGACTTTAACATGGCCACTGGTGAAAAGGTTTCATCATAGTCGATACCATGAGTTTGTGTGAATCCTTTTGCGACCAGTCTGGCCTTGAAGGTGTGTACATTTCCATCAATGTTGGTTTTCTTCTTGAAAACCCATTTGCGTCCAACAGCCTTACAGTGTTGTGGCAAATCAGTCAACTCCCAGACCTGGTTGTCATACATGGATTGCATCTCGGCCTTCATGGCTTCCTGCCATTGTTCAGACTCACTGCCTGACACAGCTTCTCCATAGGATGTTGGTTCATTTAAGTCTCCACTGTCTTGAGAGACTAAGAACCCAAGATACCTATCTGGTTCTTGTCTTACCCTACTGGATCTGCGAAGGTCTTGTGTTTGCACTTCCTCAATCGGCTCTGATTGAGGTTCAACATTGTTATGTTGAATTTCTGGCTCAACAACTGGTGTAGTGTTTTCTTCGTCTACTATCTGTAGATCTACATCCTTTCTGGTGTTCTCTAAACTGAGAAACTTTTCTTCCAGAAATTTTCCATTTCGAGCAACAAACACTTTGTTCTCTTCAGGGTTGTAGAAATAATATCCCACGGTGGTCTTGGGATATCCAACGAAGAAACACTTGTCGGATTTGGGTTTGAGTTTTTCTGAGGTAGGTCGTTTGACGTAAACCTCACAACCCCAAATTTTCAGAAAAGATATGTTGGGTTTCTTACCCTTCCATAACTCGTATGGAGTCTTTTCTACCGACTTTGTTGGCGCTCTGTTCAGTATGTGTGCTGCTGTTTCGAGCGCGTGTCCCCAGAATGATACTGGCAGCGAAGAATGACACATCATCGTTCGTACCATGTCAAGTAAGGTACGATTTCTCCTTTCTGATACACCGTTCATCTGAGGTGTATATGGAGGTGTAAGTTGGGATACAATCCCACACTCCATCAGATGATTGTCAAACTCATCACTGAGATATTCGCCACCACGATCTGACCGTAAGAACTTGATCCTCTTGTCAAGTAGATTCTGTACTTCATTCTGATATTCCTTGAATTTCTCAAAGGTTTCAGATTTATGTCTCATCAAGTAGACATATCCATACCTACTGAAGTCGTCAGTGAAGGTAATGAAGTACCGGTATCCTCCTCTTGCTACATGACTGAAAGGTCCACATACATCTGTGTGGATTATTTCAAGCAAGTCAGTAGCCCTTTCATTCTCACTGTTGAAAGGTTGCTTTGTCATTTTACCAGATAAACAAGATTCGCAATTATCAAAAGGTTTGTAGTCGAAATTTCCAAGAAAACCTCCTTTTAGGAGTAGTTCAACACGTTTCTTGTTTATATGGCCCAAACGACAATGCCAGAGGTAAGTCTGATCCTCAATATCCTTGGATCGCTTACTTATATGATAGATTTCACTATTGTTGTCTTTAAGATTTACAGTGTATAGACCATCTACAGGTGTAGCTTTAAAATAGAAAATATTATCTTTAAAAACCGAAATCATCTTATAAGAATATTTATAGTAAAAGCCTTGGTCTACCAACAAATCAAAAGACAATACATTCTTAATCATATTTGGAATATAATAACAATTGTTTAGTTCCAAAACTAGACCCGAGGGTAAACTAAGACTATAAGATCCCACGGCTTCAGCAATCAACGGAGTGCCTTCGCCCACTCGTAGGTTCGAACGGTCCTTCCTCAGAGTCTTTCTTCTAGTGAATCCCTGTAAATGATTACAAATGTGGTTACCACTGCCTGTATCAATTACCCATGATTCATAAGAAGTGATTAAGCAATCTATCATAAAGATACCTGGAGTATCGGGTAAACCGATATCCATCTGGTCGATGTTCATCGAGTGCTTGCAAATATCCTCGCTGCCGCACTCTGGGCAACTCAGATCTCCCAGCTCATCTATTATGTCAGTGTCCATGAGATTCGCAGGTTCGGGTACTGGCTCTAGACTGGCCAGGATATCTTCATGAACTTTATCCACGTCGCTCTTTGGTTCCTTCATGTAGGCACTAGCTGTGTCCTGAACTTCCTTTGTGAGGGAGAACCACATGAGATACACTAACTCTTCCTGAGTCATCTTGTACCCCAGACGTGATAAACATTTAAAAAGCCTTCTCATATCAACAAGATGGTTTTTAACTGACTGACCCTTCTGTAGCTTCAGGGAGAGAATCTCTTGCATGATCAATAGCTTTCCCGTGTGCTTGTAGAGACCTAGCTGGTTCTCCACATCTCTCACAACCTCGTGACATGATTTAACTCTTAAATCTCCCGTGAACTCGGGTGACATAGAGAAAATCAGAATGGACATTACATCCGATTCATCTGTCAAGTATCTAAAATACTCAGCAAATTCCTCTTCAGGGGCATTGCTTTTAGGTCGTGATACGGGTTTGTTGATCACATAAAGCTTATCCTGGGCACATCGTAAGCTTCCACTTGCCCATAATAAGGCGAAGTGACTCTTCAGGTGAATAAAACGGAATACTTATTTGAGACATCTACAGAAGAATATAAAATTCCAGTTTTAGTTTATAATTATATAATTCTAATAAATTATTACCCTTAAAATAAATTTATTAGACTAGAATCCATATTTCACATGTGTCGGGAAGCATGTGATCATGTCATACCGACTCATGCGATCTATGGTAGGTAACACTATACCAATCGTATTCCTATCTGAAAATACGACTTCTAGATCGTCGGGACATCGGATATTAATAATCCGTGCATATTTAATCCCTCTAGTGCATTTTGGCCTGGTACCACCCAGTGAATAAATAATTACCAAAATAGATTGCACCACCCGGGACCTGGACAAACTCTGGCCGGTACCACCCGGAGATAATTCGCAGAGTTTTATCACCTTCCAGTTTCGGTTTGAACACGGGCGTTCATAGTGTGTGCACTTACAACGCCCTATGTACCTTACACCGGAAGTGCCCCTAAAGTGGGTTGCACTTACTAATCTATGATTTTTAACAAGGGTCTAAATTGCCAGTTTTCTTTTTCAAAACTTTGAAAAACTGGATCCAAACACTAACTGTATTTGTATCCTTATAAAATTTTTTTTTTTAAACAATCCGTTCAAAAAGGGCAATTTATATTCAATAGCAATTACGTAAATTAAACAATCACGCAATTTAAATATAAACAGCACAGTCATAGCCTAAACCCTTAAACTAATGTTGTTTTGTGAGCCAACACAAAACAACGGTCTCTATCCCTAAGTGACAAAAGTCTTCAACTTCTGGCACTCCCACTGGCTCCGAGATCCATGGCCGTCGTCTTGTCTCCGTCTCGATGTAATTAAAATTAATTATTACAAATGGGTTCAAATGGCACGCAGGCCTCCCAACTAGTCTAATAAAACATTAAAATTACAAAAGGGTTGTAAATGGCTCGCAGGCCTCCCAACTTATACTAAAACGGATAAATAAAATAAACACAACCACGGGTCTAAAGGGTTTAGCTATGACTTATCATAATTAAACAAATTAAAATACAACTGAATTTTAACTGGATAATTATAAAAACATAAATTAATTTTAAAACAAATAAATTAATTTAATCCTGAATTGTCTTAACCTAATCTGATTAAAACGATTCTTTTCTTGAAGTTTATCTGGAAACAAATCCAAACTGAGATTCGTTAACGATAAACAATCAAAAACGATCTATGAGATCGGGGTTTTCTTAATCGGCGACGACGATGACACGACCACCACCGTCGCCGCCCGTAAGCTTATTGAACACCGGCGGCAGCAGTAGCTAGGAAGCCACCACCACCGCCGTCCGACTCCCCGATCTACTCCGGCGACAGCAGCGGCTCGTGAGCCACCACCGCCGCCCGTTGGCGTATCAAACAACCATCACCACCGGCGACAGCAGTGGATCGCCCCACCACCGCCGCCGTGGTCGCACCACGGTCGAGAACAACAATCAATCGCCGCCACCACCGCGACTGGTGGTGCGGTGGATTGAAGATTCGACGGCAGCAGCGGTTAATACCGCCACCACCGCCTGCCGCCTATCGTTTGATCGCCACCGCTGGACCACCAACGACGGCAGTAGCCTAGCGCTACCACCATCGCCGTGATCGCGAAAAACCATCGACGCCACCACTACCACATACGGTGGTGCGGTGGCCGTCCTTCGATCGAACCAACGCCGCCTCTCGACGGCTGTGATTTCCAATCGACACCACCGCCACCACAATCGGTGGTGCGGTGGTGGTTTTTTCTGTTTCCGATCGATGCCACCGCTACCACAAACGGTGGTGCGGTGGTGGTTCGTGTTTGCAGCCGACGCCGCCACCACTTACGGTGGTGCGGCTGGTGGTTTGGTGCGATAACAGCCGGCGACCACCACAAACTGTGGTGTAGCCGGTTGGTCGTTTGATCCATCGACGATCGGCCTGGAGGTCCGGCCGGCTAACTGCCGCCGTTCCACCGCCGATCGTTGCTCCGTTAGGTTTAAAATCAGATTTTTAAAACAAAAACAATGATTTTTACAAAACCTAAATAATCAACTTAAACCTGATCTGTTAGATTTAGAAAGTGGCTCTGATACCACTGTTGGGAATCGAGGGATACAAGAACATGCACAGCGGATAAAAACCCGATTCCCAATCGAGGATCCAATCCTAAACCATACAGATACAATTAAGGGTGTTTCAGTGGATTACCTTTTGCGAACAATAACTCTGAAACGCAAGCAGGGGGTACACTGCTACTGGCGCCGGTCGAGAGGGTTGCTAGACCACCACCGAGGATTACCCGAAAACAAAACGCAAACCTTCCTCCTAACTGGATTCTGGCGCCGGTTTTGGGAGAGGGAGAGAGAGAGATTTTTCTGGGTTTTTGAACTGAATCAATCAATTAACTGATACCCCAAGCCCTTTATTTATATGGACAAAACAAGCAGTGTTTGATTCCATATATAATTCTTGGTAATTATCTCTGAAATAATTTCCATAATTATCCAATTAATTAATCTAACTGATTAATTAATTATAAATAATTAAACTAATTATTTATTCCTTTTTCTCTCTAAATAATTAATCAACCAATTAATTAATTCCCATAATCCAAACATTCTCATTTTGGTGTGCAGCGGTGTGACCTACTAGTGTCTTATAACATTGGACACGGTAACCCTGTTACTGTCTCGCACATAATCCTAACAGACAAGACTAGGAATATCTGAACATGGTAGAGATGATGTGGGAGAAACTTCAGATGAGGGAGTAGTCGAACTCGAAGGGGTAGATGAGATACCTACATTAGACGAAGATATTTGATTAGTACCGTATAAGTCATCATAAAAATACTCAAACAAACTGTCTAACTCAGTGGATGTAGCTGGAGGATCAATGGAGCTAGTTGTGGAAGAAGATGCATCTGTAAACACAACATTGTTAGACACAGTATCTGCATTAGAAGATACAGTTGAAGACAATTCAACAAATGGATCAAATCTAACATTTACACTTTCGTACATAACTCTTGACTTTTTATTAAAAACTCGATAAGCAACTGAACAATCTGAATATCCCACAAAAATCATCTCATCAGACTTAGGTCCAAACTTTCCCCGATTCTCAGTTTCATTAAGAACAAAACAAGGACACCCAAACACTTTAAAATAATCAATATTTGGAATTCTTCCAAACAAAACTTGATAGGGTGTTTTTCCAAATCTCCGATGAATAATAGACCTATTTGTGTGTAACACGCAGTATTCACAGCTTCAGCCCATAGGTACTGAGGTAATTGACTTTGAGCCAACATTGACCGAGCTGCTTCAACTAACGTACGATTACGACGCTCAACTACACCATTTTGTTCAGGAGTTCGTGCTGCAGAAAAAGTTTGAGTAATTCCTAATGAATTGTAAAAACCTTTTAACACTTGATTTTTGAACTCCGTCCCATTATCTGACCTGACAGTCTGAACAGGTAGTTTAAGTTGTACTTGAACAGCTTTGATGAAATTTATTATTAAATTTGATGTTTCATCTTTGTTTTCAAAAACCTTGTCCAAGTATATCGTGAATAATCATCAACGATGACTAGAACGTATTTTCTACCTGCTAGACTGACAGTTTTCATCGGACCACACAGATCCATATGAATTAAACTCAACGGAGATTTGGACCCTTGTTCAGGTTTTGGGGGATGAGACGCTCTTTTCATTTTTCCTTGAGCACAACCTGAGCACATTTGATCGGGTTCAAACTTGATCATTGGAATGCCAGATACTAACCTTTCTTTGACCAGTCTGTCAAGATATCTGTAATTCAAATGAGAAAGTCGACGATGCCAAAGTAAAGATTGATGAGATGACTTCTTAGTGATGAGACACTGAGATTTCTTTGCAAGCATATGTCGAAGTTTGATCGTATAGAGATTAGTTTTCCGAGTACCAACTAATAATTCTCTACCCCATTCAGTTCTGACAGCACATCGACGTTTATTAAAATTTACCTCTAAATCTTTATCACAAAATTTGCCAATACTGAATAGGTTATGATTCAAACCTTCGACATGTGCTACATTATTGATTGTAATATCCTTACACACAATATCTCCATGACCCACAACTGGTGACAGTTCATTATTGCCAAATTTGACTGAGCCTCCATATTCTTCTCTGTAATTAGACAGAAGCTCTTTCCTCCCAGTCATATGTTTGGAACACCCAGAATCGAGGTACCATTTATGACTGGCCTGCAATGAGGAAATCAGATGGATTTAGGAACCCATTTTAAAATGGGTCCACTCCGTATATTACTCTTAAAAGTACAAGATATTGAATCCCAGTAATACTTTGTTCATCTAAGCATATTAAAAACATGATATGGAACATATGTAGGAACAGAAGAACGAAGAGTAGTAGAGAAATTAGATTTAGTATGATGTATATTCTGTGAGGAACGTGAAGCATGAGAAACTGAAGAAACAGATGTAGACCTTTTATTCATAGAATTGAATTTGGAAGGTACATTATTTTTAGAATTCAGTTTGTTTCCCACACTAAACTTGCTATTTGTATATTTCATACTAAAATCTAATTTCTTAACATTTCTCTTCGTTGACCTCTTCTTTCTTGACTTCTCAAGGCTCACACTGTTGGAACTTCTTGTAGATGGATTAGCACAGATATCAAAAGGTTTCAACTTAGATTGAACAGTTGGAATGACTTGTTCAGTTTCCTCAGGAAACACCATGTTCGGATTTTGCTTTTTCAAATCAATGTGATGCTGAAATTTCCGTAACATAGATTTTACTCCCTGAGAGAACTGAACATTGTTGATGTATGCATGAGTGACTGGAGTATGAACAATCTTTTGGTTTTTCCCAGCATAGTGATGACCTTCTTCATATATAGACAGTCTTTCAACTAGTCTATCATAGTTCTTTGTTAAGGTTACACATTTGCTGTTCCAAAATATTGTATCACACTTTTGACGAGAAAGTTCTGTCATTAACTGTTTAATTGTGTTTTGAAAACTTTGCTTTTCCTTGTCATGTTTCTTTTCTAAATAAGAGATTTCATCATGAAAATGACAAACTTTTGATCTTGTTGATGAGTACACGGGTTCAGAATTTTCAAGAGTTAGCTTCTTTGATTCCTGTGAAGATTCACCCAATTCACTACCACTTTTTGACACATCAATTGAAGATAAACCATTTGTCGGTGTTATTGAAGATGATGGAGCAGAAGATATTTCATCAATTATGGGTTGTTTTGAATTAAGAGAATCAAAATCATAAGGAACCTCAACATCATCAGTTAACATTGCTGAGGGTTCTTTGTATTCAAAATAACCTTTATTATTAACAACACGAACAACTTTTTCCTGCTCATCATCAACACCCTCTTTCAGATTTTGGTTTAACCCAGAATTATCTTGAGAAGAATTTCTGGTTTCTACTGATGTTGACACATTACAAATCAAATCATTTAGAATTTCTGACACCAGTGAAATTGGTTCAGAATCAACATCAGTAGTATTCCAATGAAGAACATTCTTTGACTTAGTTAAGAGATTTGAGTTCTGAATTTTCAAATCTTCAATTTGTTTCTCAAGCTCTGAAACTTTACATTCCAACTCCTTGGTTGATATGTATGGTTTCACAATATTGTTTGATGATTCTGGGTATACAAAATATATTGGATCATCCTTAAGTGAATTGGATTTAATCTTCAGAGTATCATCATTATACACAAACTTGACCCTATGATATTTAGAATCATGGTACAGAGGATCATGAAGTTTCATATGTTGCATCTCTGAAAATTCTTCCTTCATTTCAAAACCTTTTAACGAAGGAAACCTTTTACTCATTAACATGCTTGTAAGGTCATAAAATGCTGCTTTTTCTTTAAGAGCTTTTTGCAAACAATTTGGATTTCTAACTCCAAGGGTCTTTTTCAAATAATTTGGATTTGTGTACCCAAGACCTTCTTTGGAGTAATAATCTCTAAACTCAACTTGTTTATTCAAGAAAATTGTATGCTCAGTTTGACCTATCTTATGAAGTTTAAGATCAAGATCTGAAATCATCTTATTTAGCTTAGAAACATTTTCTTTTTCCACACTCAAACTGATGGTTAAAAAATCAATTTCCAGCTTTTGTGACTTATGTTCAGCTCGAACTGATTCAAACTCATTCACTGATTGTTGCAATTGTGCACATTGTGAACTTAAATGTTCCTTTTGTTGCAGCAAATCAGTGATTTCGTTAGTTTGTTTTAAAATGACAAGTTCAAGTTCTTTATTCTTGTTATGAATCAATGTTGTCACCTCAAGCATTTTTCTATTATGATCATCAAGAGAGACAGAACGTACCGTTGAAGTTTCTCCTTCACTCTCTATTTCTTCATCAGATTCTGATTCTTCCTCCACTAAGCCCATAAAACACATCTGTGCTTGATCATCATTGTCAGAATAATCTAGCCATTCTTCATCATCAGCCATCAACACCAATCCTTGTTCTTGCTTCTCTGCTAGTTCCAACTTCTTCCTCAGCAGTTCCACTTTCGACATCTTAGTAGTACACCCTTTAGCAATATGACCTGTCTTTCCACACTTATAACATGTAATACCAGCTTGGCCTTTCTTTTCCTCTGTTTTCTCTGGAGTATCTTTGACAACCTCCTCTTTCTTTGTTGCATATCTGTCAACATACTGATTTTCAACCCGAGGAGGATATCCTTGTGAACTTTGCATGTAGTTTCTGTTAAAACCTCGTCCACCTCTTGTAGAAAATCTTCTGTTGTTTGATCCAGACCTATTATAATACTTCTTCTTATAAGCCTCAATTAGACTCAATAAGCTTTGCAACATTTGATCTCTTTCATCTTCATCATATTCATCCTCGTCCTCTTCTTCCTCATCTTCAAATACTTCCAACACTTTAGCTTTCCCTTTTCTTACTTTCTTCTTTGCTTTCTCCTTTTCAGCAAGCAATGCCATAGAATCAGCTTCAGACTTTTCTTTCTTCTTTCTTTCAGCAGCAATTTCGTTCACCTCTTCCTCGAACAATAACAGATTCTCATACACCTCATAAACTTTCAACTCATTTAAAACTTTGTGTTGCTTCACAAATCTTGAAAATTGCTTCCAGTCTGAAGACAAATTGTTGATGAACTTCACAATATAATCCATTTCTGATCGAATGATATTATTTTTCTTCATATCATTCATCAGTTCTACAAACCAGTCATAAGTCTCTTCTAGTGTTCCATCCTCCTTCATTCTAAAATTTTCATACCTATCCATCAAATTAGTTACCCTCATTTGATTTCCGACCTTGGAACCCATCATTATCTTTTGTAGCTGATCCCAAATAGATTTTGCTGACTCATCATAATTATCTAACTTGCGAAAGATTTCATTTGGAATTGCTTGAATTAGACAGTTTTGAGCTTCAACATCTATCATAAACCTTTCTCTTTCAGCCACATCCATCTCTGAAAAATCTTTTGGCACTTGTCTTCCATCAAGTGTGGTAACTGGGATAGGATGGGGTCCATGTAAAATCGAATGAAGAATTTTATCTCCATCTTTCTTTCTCCTAATGTATAGCTTGAATCGCGAGACCCATAATTCATACTCATCTTTGAATAGCACCGGTGCTTTGGTCTCTGATCCCATTGACATATCATCTCTTCGATTTGAAAGGATTATGTGCAAGACAGTAATTAGGATCACTATGTCCAATGTTATAAGACACTAGTGGGTCACACTGCTACACACCCAACCCGAGACCTATTGGATTTATCGTGTGGAAATAATTAATTAAGTTTAATTATTTAATAGAGAGAAAGGAATAAATAATAAATTGTTTATTTATTATTTATCAGATAAATATAATTACTTGATTAACAAGTTTGAGTTAATTAAGGAAATTATTGTGGATAGTTATTTATGGATTGGGATTCTTAATATGATTACCATAATTACCTATATAAATATAGGGTTAGGGTAATAGAATTACATGACTGATTTCATAAATACTTTCTCGCCAAGAATCCCAAACCTCTCTCTCTCTCTTGTCGGCGTTGACACACACACATACACCGGGAGGTTTTTCCGATCAAATCCTAGGCGGTCTAGCAGCCAGTCTCACGGTGGTGCAGTAGCGGTGTATCCCTCACTAGCATCCGGAGGATCGTTTGTATCGTCAAAAGGTAAACGCGAGAAAACCCCCTTTGATAATTGTGTTTAATAAACTACGGATGGATCATTGTTCGGGTTAGGTTTTATCCGCTGCGTAGTTATTTATCTGTTCATCCGACCCGTTAGAACCCAACAGTGGTATCAGAGCCACTTCCGTACGTTTATCAAACCTGTTTTGTTGTTTAGGTTTTGATAAAATTGGTTTTAGGTTTTTTAAAATCTGAAAATTTCGCGTTTTTGTTAAAATTTGATTTTATCGTTTATCCGGTAACTCGTGGCAATCGGCGGCGGAACGGCGGTGATAACCGGCCGGACCACCGGGCCGATCGCCGAACGAGTCGTAACCGCGAACCACCGCACCACCGAAGCCGTGAACGGCAACGGTGGTGGTGTTTGGTTTTAACCACCGTAAGCCACCACACCACCGAAGCCGCGATGGCGACGGTGGTGGTGGCCGTTTCTTGCAAAAACCGCAAACCACCACACCACCAAAGCCACAACGGCGATGGTGGTGGTGGTCGTCCCAAATCCACAGCCGCACCACCGATCGGCTAAGGCAGCCACGGTGGTGGCGGCGTTTCTCGTTTACGATCGCCGCAAAGGCGAGGACGGCGGCGGTAGTTTCGCTGCTGCTGTCGCCGGCCGTTGGTGGCGGTGGCGGTGTCTTGGCACCGTTTGCCATCGCCGGTGGTGGAGGCGGTGGCGGTTTGTTTGTTCTCGGCAAGGATGGCGGCGGCGGTTGCGCTTCGGCGTTGCCGTCGTGCGCCGGTGTTTTGATTAAACGCCGATCGGCCACGCCACGGTGGTGGCGGCCGATCGCTGCTGCTACTGTGGTGGTGGCGGCTGTCCAAGGCGGTAATCAACGGTGGTGCTCGATGTTGGCGGCTATGGTGGTTCACGATCACAACCGCGGCCGAAGCCGCGGTGGTGGTTGTTTTTGTTTTTGATCGCCGGCAAGGCGGTGGTGGCGGCATCCTCACCGCTATCATCGTCCGAGATAACCGATACCGATAATTGATAATGTTTATTTTACCATTATCGAACAAACGGATAAACGCGTTTTGGTAATTATCAGTTGGAATAGTTATCAGATCGTAATATTTTCTCGAATTGGATAAAGGTTTTAATCGTTTAATTGTTATCAATTTATTTTATGAAATTATTATTAAAATCCTAATCCAATTTAGATTATTACGGAAAACCAGTTTTATCGAAATCAGTTTAGTTAGTTTATTTTAAACTAGTTTTGTTGTCATAGCCAAGCCCAAAGACCTATGGTTGTGTTTAATGCTCTTTTATCGTTTTATTATTCTATTCATGGTAAGGGAGGCCTGCGAGCCATTTACAACCCTTTTTGTACTTTAATTTTAAATAGTCTAGTTGGAAGGCCTGCGTGCCATTTGCAACTCAATTTTATATTTAGTTAAAATAGAATAGTTCCAAAGGAGTAAAACTCGAAGATGGAGCTTCGCACGACCAGAGATGTTGGAGCCAGTGGGAGCACCAAGATTTCATGCCTTGTGGTTGTTTAGTCACATAGGATTTTGGACCGTCAATTCTCGTGTTGGCTCACGAGACTGACAATAGATCTGGGCAAAAGCTATGACACTGTCTTGTTTTTATCTGCGTGGTTGATTATGATTGCTTAGTCTTAGATAAAAACAAAATTTTATGAAATCAGTCAAAAGAGTTCGATTACAGTTTGTTTTTCGAACCAGTCTTTTTCAAAACTAAAAACTGGCTAAATCCTTAGGAAAATCTTAGATCAGTTAGTGTGATCCATTTGTGGACACCTTTGGCGTAAGGTACGTTGGGCTCGAAGGAGTCGAACCTTTTGCCCCACGTTCAAACCCCAAGCTGAAGGGGGTGAAAAGACTCTGCGATATCGGGGGGTACCGACCAGAGTACATCCAGTTCAAAATGGTGCGATCTATTTTGGTAATTGTTACAACTCACCGGGTGGTACCGGGCCAAAACACACTAGAGGGACTAAATATGCACGGATTCAAGTATCCGATGTCCCGACGATCTAGAAGTCGTATCTTCGTTTAAAGATGCGATTGGTATAAGGCATTACCTACCAGAAATAGCATGGATTGGCTTGCGTGAGCAAACCGCCTGTCAATTCATGTGAAATATGGATTCTAGTCTAATATAATTATTGTTCTAAGGTAATAATTTATTAGAAATACAATCAGATAACTAAATCGGAATTTTATATTTGACTGTAGATGTCTGCTATTATCTTTTATTCACCTGAGGAATCTCTTCGCCTGATAATGGGGAAATGGAAGCTTACAGGCCAAAATTTTCCAGTCTGGAAAATGCACCTTGACAACGTCTTGGATGCACAGGGTAAGCGGTACGTGATAGAGAAACCCGTTTCACGACCCGGTTGCAATGCTCCTGAAAAGGACTTTGCTGAATACTTCAAATTCATGGCTGACGAATCTGATGTGATGTCGATTCTGTCCTTTTCTACCTCACCCGAGTTTACTACTGATTTGAGGGTTAGATATTGCCATGAGGTCGTGAAGAATATAGAGAACCAGGTGGGTTTCTATAAGAAGAGTGGGAAGTATCTGATCATGAAAGAGATCTATTTCTTGAAACTGGAAAAGGGTCAATCTGTTAAAGAGCATCTCCTAGAGATGAGGAAGCTCTTTAAAAGTTTGTCACGCATGGGATACAAAGTTGTCCAGGAGGAACTTGTGCATCTCCTGTGGTTCTCCCTCACTGATGAGATACGTAACACAGTTAGTGCGTACATTGGAGAACCAAAGAGAGACGTGGCAAAGCTTCATGAGGATATTTTGGCCAGTTTGGAGCCAAAAACTGCAGCACCTGCTGACCTCATGGACACGGATTGGATTGACGAGCTGGGAGATCTGAGTTGCCCAGAATGCGGTAGCAAGGATATTTGTGCTCACTCGATGGACATCGACCAGCTAGACATCGGTTTACCCGATGCACCAGGTATCTTTATGATAGACTGTTTGATCACTTCTTATGAATCATGGGTACTTGATACAGGCAGTGGTAATCACATTTGTAATCATTTACAGGGATTCAAAAGAAGGGAGATTCTGGGGAAGGACCGTTCGAACCTAAGAGTCGGCGAAGGCCAGATGCTTGTAGCTGAGTCTATAGGGTCTTACAGTCTTAGTTTACCCTCGGGTCTAGTATTGGAACTTGAAAATTGTTACTATGTTCCTAGAATGATCAAAAATGTTATTTCTTTCGATTTACTTGTAGACCAAGGTTTTTATTATAAATATGATTATAAACTTATCTCTTGCTTTAAAAATGATATCTTTTATTTCAAAGCAACTCCCTCTAATGGTCTATATGTGTTAAATCTACAAGAAAATAGAGAAGTCTATCATATAAGTAAACGATCCAAGGATATTGAGGATCAGACTTACCTCTGGCATTGTCGTCTAGGTCACATAAACAAGAAACGCATAGAGAAACTCCAGAAAGGAGGACTCCTTGGGTCTTTCGATTTTAAACCGTTTGACAATTGCGAATCTTGTTTATCCGGCAAGATGACAAAGCAACCCTTCAACAAAGATAATGAAAGGGCAAATGATTTGTTGGGAATTATACACACAGATGTGTGTGGTCCCTTCAGTCATGAAGCTAGAGGAGGATACCGGTACTTCATCACTTTTACTGACGATTTCAGTAGATATGGTTATGTCTACTTGATGAGACATAAATCTGAAGCCTTTGAAAGATTTAAGGAATTTCAGAGTGAAGTACAGAATCAACTTGACAAGAAGATCAAGTTCCTAAGGTCAGATCGAGGTGGGGAATATCTGAGTCAGGAATTTAACAATCATTTGATAGAATGTGGGATTGTTTCACAACTCACACCTCCGTACACACCCCAGATGAATGGTGTGTCAGAAAGAAGAAACCGTACCTTGCTTGATATGGTAAGATCAATGATGTGTCGTTCCTCACTACCAGTGTCATTTTGGGGACATGCGCTCGAAACAGCGGCCCACATACTGAACAAAGTGCCAACTAAATCGGTAGAAAAGACACCATATGAAATTTGGACAGGCAAGAAACCAAAATTGTTTTTTCTAAAGATTTGGGGTTGTGAAGTATATGTCAAGAGACCAACTTCTGAAAAACTCAAACCCAAATCAGATAAGTGCTTCTTCGTAGGATATCCCAAGACTACTGTGGGATACTACTTCTACAATCCTACCGAGAACAAAGTCTTTGTAGCTCGGGGAGGTGATTTTCTGGAAGATAAGTTCCTCAACCAAGAGGATACCAGGAATGATGTAGATCTACAGGAGGTAGAGGAAGATGACACTTCACCGATAGTTGAGCCAGTTGCTCAACAAGAATATGTTGAGACTCAACCGGAAACGGTTGAGGAGGTGCAAACACAGGACCTTTGCAGATCCACTAGGATAAGGCAAGAGCCAGATAGGTATCTTGGGTTCTTAGTCTCTCAGGATGATGGAGACTTGAATGAACCGACCTCCTATGGAGAAGCTGTATCAGGCAGTGAGTCTGAACAATGGCAGGAGGCCATGAAGGCTGAGATGCAGTCCATGTACGACAACCAAGTATGGGAGTTGACAGATTTACCCCAACACAGTAGGGCTGTTGGACGTAAATGGGTTTTCAAGAAGAAAACTGACATGGACGGTAATGTGCACACCTTTAAAGCTAGACTGGTAGCAAAAGGTTTCACGCAAACTCATGGTATTGACTATGATGAAACTTTTTCACCAGTAGCAATGCTAAAGTCTATTAGGATCTTGATGGCCATTTCAGCGTACTTCAATTACGAGATTTGGCAGATGGATGTTAAGACGGCCTTCCTGAACGGGAAGTTAACAGAAGACGTCTATATGGAACAGCCGGAAGGTTTCATAGATCCAAAGAATCCTAATAAAGTGTGCAAGTTGTTGAAATCCATATATGGATTAAAACAGGCATCTAGAAGTTGGAACTTACACTTTGATGAGCGAATCAAAGAATTTGGTTTTGCCAAGAGTGAGTTTGAACCATGTGTTTACACAAAGTTCAGTGGGAGCATAGTAACCTTCTTGGTCTTATATGTAGATGATATTCTACTCATTGGAAATAACGTACCAACTTTACAGAGTGTAAAGACTTGGTTAAGCAAGTGTTTCCAAATGAAAGACCTTGGAGAAGCCGCCTATATACTTGGTATAAAGATCTATAGGAATAGATCTAGACGGCTTATCGGGCTTAGTCAGAGTACATACATTGACAAAATCCTGAAACGATTCAGGATGGACGAATCCAAGAAAGGATTTATCCCAATGCAGCATGGCATAGTGCTAAGCAAAGCACAGTGTCCTGTTTCTAGTGAAGATCAGGACAAGATGAAATTGATCCCATATGCTTCAGCGATAGGATCAATTATGTATGCCATGTTATGTACAAGGCCCGATGTTGCTTACTCGATAAGTGTTACGAGCAGATACCAGCAGAACCCAGGTGAAGCCCATTGGGTGGCTGTCAAGAACATTCTCAAGTACATGAGACGCACAAAAGAAATGTTCTTGGTCTTTGGAGGATCTGAAGACGAGATTAGCGTCACAGGCTACACTGACGCTAGTTTTCAGACCGACAAAGATGATTTTAGATCACAGTCAGGATATGTATTTACCCTAAATGGAGGCGCGATCTCGTGGAAGAGCTCGAAGCAAGATACCATAGCAGATTCCACTACAGAGGCAGAGTACATTGCAGCATCAGACGCGGCAAAGGAAGCTGTCTGGCTCAGGAGTTTTATCACGGATCTAAGAGTTGTAGCCAGTATCTCTAGACCCATTGATATTTACTGTGATAACTCTGGGGCAGTAGCGCAAGCGAAGGAGCCCAGAGAACATCACAAGTCGAGACATGTACTCAGGAAATATCACCTCATCCGAGAGATTATTGGAAGAGGAGATGTGAGAATATGCAAGATTCCGACGGATGAGAACGTTGCAGATCCGCTAACAAAGCCTTTAGCTAGAGCGAAGCATGAGGGCCATACTAGTTCCATAGGAATGCAGTACCTGGATACTAGTAGTTAGTTTATGTTATCGATTATCAATGTAATTTTTGAAACATTATGAAAGTTTATTTCACTGTGTGTTGGAAATAAAGAGATACTATTTTAAAGATGTTTCAAGAAAAATTACTTTTCGCATATTTAAGGTTATCCATGATTTTTCACGAGTTCGTAAAATCTAAATCTCCGTAGCAACTTATTGAGATGGGAATCTCAGTAGGGTTATAACGCTATTATGAAGTGTTTAATATACAGTTGATATAGTTAGACATTCATAGATACTTATCAGAGTGAATAGGTATTGGATGTGACCAGTTTCAAGTCTGCTTCATGGAGCCTTTGTCATAAGCATTGACTTGATGATAGGTTGTCCTTTGACCTGAGATATCTGGTCTATGATCATGAGGACTACTGTACTCTTAGCATGCTCTAACGCCGCACCGTAACTGGGTGGTCATAAGGGGTATGACTAGATGCAGCGGAAGCCGTGGTTGTAGATGCAGATAGTCAAGATGGGATTTACACCTCCCACATGGGAGAGATATTTCTGGGCCCCCTGACGGTTAAGATTGGCAGAAATGCGTGGCCACGCTCGGGTAGAATAACAGTGGGTTATTTGGAAGATCCGTTACTGCAGGCAATCGAGATCAGAGTCAGGAAATACTTGAGTTTATGATTGAACTATCTCAGCTCCATGTCAAAACTCACTTTAAAATATCGTGTGTAAAAGGAATGAACCTGTGTACAATTCAAATATGAATCGTATCTCTGGCTATAAGAGATCTTATAACCTGGTCAACCTAAGTGTCTGGCTAGGGACCTCCTTAGGCTAATGGTGACAGTTAAGTTACTTGTCTGGCACAAGTGGGAGTCTGAAAGGATTATGTGCAAGACAGTAATTAGGATCACTATGTCCAATGTTATAAGACACTAGTGGGTCACACTGCTACACACCCAACCCGAGACCTATTGGATTTATCGTGTGGAAATAATTAATTAAGTTTAATTATTTAATAGAGAGAAAGGAATAAATAATAAATTGTTTATTTATTATTTATCAGATAAATATAATTACTTGATTAACAAGTTTGAGTTAATTAAGGA
This sequence comes from Centaurea solstitialis, assembly GCA_030169165.1. NCBI lineage: Eukaryota > Viridiplantae > Streptophyta > Magnoliopsida > Asterales > Asteraceae > Centaurea > Centaurea solstitialis. The sequence continues at coordinate 33,365,430 of CM058046.1, forward strand.
AATTATTGTGGATAGTTATTTATGGATTGGGATTCTTAATATGATTACCATAATTACCTATATAAATATAGGGTTAGGGTAATAGAATTACATGACTGATTTCATAAATACTTTCTCGCCAAGAATCCCAAACCTCTCTCTCTCTCTCTCTTGTCGGCGTTGACACACACACATACACCGGGAGGTTTTTCCGATCAAATCCTAGGCGGTCTAGCAGCCAGTCTCACGGTGGTGCAGTAGCGGTGTATCCCTCACTAGCATCCGGAGGATCGTTTGTATCGTCAAAAGGTAAACGCGAGAAAACCCCCTTTGATAATTGTGTTTAATAAACTACGGATGGATCATTGTTCGGGTTAGGTTTTATCCGCTGCGTAATTATTTATCTGTTCATCCGACCCGTTAGAACCCAACACGATTTGCAAGACTCATATTTAAAACGGATCTTTGTTACTGATTTTATGAGAAATATCAGTTTCGAGAATGTTTGAAGAATTCCAACTTTATAACTCGAGATACAAAATTCTACTCGAGATGCACAAATGACTTGGCTCGAGACAAATCACTACTTGGCTCGAGTTACACAACAAAATCACTCGAGTCACTTGTCACTATATGGCTCGAGACACAACTTGGTCTTGGCTCGAGACACAAACACGACTATGCTCGAGATACGGCTCGAGATACGACTTGAGATACGATCAGTACTCTGCTCGAGTTACACATGAAACTTTTGGCTCGAGATACCCTAACTTGCTCGAGACAATTAATTCGAGTCAACCCCAATGCTGCTCGAGTTCCTCAGCACTCCTTTCCTTTACTCGAGATACTCAACTCGAGCCAAACACTGATAATGCTCGAGAACTTCAACTCGAGCCAAACTCAATTCCAATCGAGATACTTAACTCGAGCCAACTTTAATGTTGCTCGAGTTATACTTCTTTCTGCTCGAATTCTACCTACCACCTAACTACCACTCGAGACATATGAAGATTGACTCGAGACATATGAAGATTTACGAACAAAATTCGATTTTCAGCTAATTTCAACAAAAAAATCAAATCTGAACACTTCCAAATGATTCCAAATCACTCCTAATGCATAAAACTTGATAGATTCATGAAATTACACACAATTTCATGAATAATCAAGTAATATGTCTTCAAATTTGCTCCAAAACTAGAATTCTTCAAGTTTTCTCCATTTTCTTCAAATCTTCAACAAATTCACATGATAGATCTTCATACAATCAGCAAATCCAGCTCTGATACCACTTGTAAGTGCAAGATGAATCAATCTAACATGAAAGATATGATATCTAGTAGAGAGAGAAAGTAGAGAGAGAAAATGTGAAACTCATATGTCATTAATGATGAAAGACTTAAGATACAATACAAGGAAATGAGGTATTTATACCTCATTCCTAAGAAATAGAAAATGTTCACAAATGGTCCCTCAACTTCTATTATAAATCTAACACTAACAGCGCCTTTGATTTGGCGCGTTTGGGCTGGGGAGGAGGAGTAGAGCCAGATGGAGGTGGGCGCTTCAGGAGCGCAGAGGATGTTGTTGCAGCTGGGGAAGTCAGTAATGGGTTAGCTACTGACATAACATGCAGAGAAAGAGAAGAAGATGGTTTGGATGAGAAGGAAGAAAACATACCTTGAGTAGGAGGAGAAGTGGGTGGAGAGGTGGGTTGCTCTTCTGCTTCTGGATCTGGTTCAGGGACAACCAGAACGGCAGAGAAAGGAACGTCCTCAGGTTTTGGAGAAACCTGTTCCAGGAACTTTACGCCCAAAGCGTAGTTGTTGAAGTTTCCTTCAGTAGGGTAGGCTTTATCCATGTGCAGTTCAAGAATGGCAGAGAAAAACCGAGTGTAGGGGACGTTGACCACACGGTTTTTGTTCTTGATCTTTTTCACCATGTCGTCCCAGATGCAGCGAACATAGTCAAACTTGCGATTTTTGATCGCAGAGTAGACCATGTTTTGAATGGCAGTGGGGAACTGTTCTGTGCTCCCTGTCTTTCCCGTCAAGCAGAGACCGAACGTGTTCCAGATGTAGTAAAAGGTGGCGTTCAGTCCTGACTTGTGGACAGTGGCGTTGGACTTCACAGGGACACCTTCCTTCTCTGGCCAGCGGTAGCCAATGTCATCGAGCAGGGTGATGACTTCTTCAGCAGATGGAGCAGGAGGATAACGTTTCTTCTTGGGGATCTGAAGAACGTTGCGAAGAGTCCCAATTCCAAAGGAGATGATATCCTCCTTAATTTGGAATTTGATCACCTCACAGAGTTTGCCCTTAGAGTTCCTCTCTTGGGCCATAGTAGCAGTTGACCAGAGTTGGAGAAGAAGGGGCTTGTTTGGCCTGGGGCTTATGGTGAAGGCCGTCTTCAGGGGACCGTTGAGGAGAAAGTCCCTGGCAGGTGTGAGATATGCCTTGTTCGTTGGTATATCGAACAGGCCAATAAGGTTGTTGGCCTTGAATTGGATGTCATGTTGAGGAATGACAACCGGAAGGCTTCCAGCGGCGTTTAGCAAAGTGGTTGCCTCAGAGGAGAGCTGAGCGTCGAGTGATGTGGACGTAGTAGCAGCCATCCTGTTAAAAACAAAAATAACATATGTGGATGATTAAGAATCCAAAATATGCATTTTTCTTCACTTTTCAATGAACACAGAATATGTTCATAAAAGTGGTGAAATCCTTTATACTTGGAATAGATTGGATACCAAAATGCACAAAAGGAATGTGTTTAGGTATTAAAGAGAACTTCTATTTTGATGAAGATATATCAAAATAGGAGTTTATGATTGTTCTTAAAAGAAATAAGAAAAATCATATAAACTGTTTTAACAAAAATCTAAGAAGATTTTGGGGAAAACTAAGATCAAACGAAGTGATCTTAGGGTTTTTGGAAAAATGTTTATCAAAATAAGTTGTTTTAGGGAAGAAGATCAACTTAGTTTGTAGAAAGAACAAAGAATATAGAGACACTTACTATGATCTTGTTAAGAATGTGGTGAGTGTGTGTTCTTGGTGTTCTTGAGAATGCAGATTCGAGAGTAAAATCTTTTCTTTCTTTGAATTCTTTGAGAGAGAAATGTGAGCGTAAAGAGTGAAATGGATTACGAATGAGGTTTTTATACCTCGTGGTAGGAGAGAGAAAATGGATGAGAGAGAAAAGAGCGGCTAATTTCAAACGTAATGATGAAAAAAGAAGTTCTACGCGCGTTCACGCGCCTGACACACGTCGTGGGGAACAGGAAACGTCCCATTACGTGTCAGTGCAGATGAAAAGTTTGTTTTATTCGAAAACTTAAAAACCACCTTTTCAGGGGATAATTCCATTTTGATGAAAGAAGAGTTTTCTTGGAATTAGAGTACTTATCAGATAAGTACTGTTTTGGGAAAATCCTCTTAGCACATTTAATGCGATAAGGTTTCAGGAGCAAAGGTACTTACCTGAGAATCATCAGTATTCGGATTTTGAACAAAGATTTTGTAAGTACTGAATAGAGTTATCTCCTGATGAGAGTATTATTCAGGAGTTGTTAAGAAAAGAGTCCTGAGAAAAGTTATTCTTTAGGATTTAACAACTGTTTGTCCTGAGAAACTTCATTCATCAGGATTTAACATCCCAAGTTCACTAATGAGCATATTAAAACGCGTTACATCCAGTGGTTTGGTAAAGAGGTCAGCAAGCTGATATTCAGTAGGGACAAAATGGAGTTCAATATCACCATTCATCACATGATCCCTGATGAAATGATATCTCACTTCAATGTGCTTTGTCTTGGAGTGTAAGACAGGATTGTTAGCGATGGCTATCGCTGAACTGTTGTCACAGTATATAGGAATTTTAGAAAGTTGCATGTCATAGTCCTGAAGTTGATTTCTCAGCCACAGGACTTGAGCACAACAGATTCCTGCTGCAACATATTCAGCTTCAGCAGTTGATGTGGACACAGAATTCTGTTTCTTGCTAGTCCAACTCACCAACTTTCCACCAAGTAGGTGACACCCACCAGTGGTGCTTTTCCTGTTGATCTTACATCCTGCAAATCACTATCAGAATAAGTTGTTAGATCGAACCCTGAGTCCTTGGAGTACCAAAGACCCAGATTAGGAGTTCCCTTCAGATATCTGAAAATTCGCTTTACAGCGGTCAGATGGGATTCTTTGGGTTCAGCCTGATAACGAGCACATAAATATGTAGAATACATGATATCAGGGCGACTAGCTGTGAGATACAGCAGAGAGCCGATCATTCCTCTATAGAGAGTCACATCAACAGGGTTCCCTTTGGAATCCTTGTCAAGTGATAGAGGAGGAGCCATTGGAGTCTTCATCGGTGTACATGATGTGAGATCAAATTTCTTCAGCATCTGATGTACATATTTACCTTGATTGATAAAGATTCCCTTTTCAGATTGCTTGATCTGAAGTCCTAAAAAGAATGTTAGTTCACCCATCATAGACATTTTATATTCAGATTTCATGAGTAACTCAAACTTTTCGCAGAGTTTGGGATTGGTTGATCCAAAGATAATGTCATCGACATATATCTGGACAAGAAGGATATGCTTAGGATATTTCTTAAGAAATAAAGTGCTATCGATCTTACCACGAACAAAACCTTTAATGAGAAGAAAGGTTGAGAGGGTATCATACCAGGCACGAGGAGCCTGTTTTAACCCATAGAGAGCCTTGTTTAACTTGTAGACGTGATCAGGAAACTTAGGATCTACAAAGCCAGGAGGCTGAGCCACATAGACTTCTTCATTAAGTTTTCCATTCAGAAAGGCATTTTTTATGTCCATCTGAAAAACCTTGAAGTTCATATGTGCTGCAAAGGCCAGGAAAAGTCGAATTGCTTCGAGCCTAGCAACAGGAGCAAAAGTTTCATCCTAATCAATGCCCTCTTCCTGCCTGTATCCCTGAGCCACAAGGCGAGCCTTGTTTCGAATGATTGTACCAATCTCATCAAGCTTATTCCTGAAGATCCACCTGGATCCTATGATTGTACGTTTTCGAGGCCTAGGGACGAGAAGCCAGACATTGTTTCTGATGAACTCTGCTAGCTCTTCCTGCATGGCTGAGACCCAGGCAGGATCACGCAAGGCATCATCTATTTCTTTAGGTTCATTTTCAGAGATGAAATTAACATAAAGACAGATGTTACCAGATTGGCGTCGAGTTTTAACACCAGAGGAAGGATTACCGAGGACTTGATCAATTGGATGATCTTTGGTCCAGCGAAGAGCAGGTGGTTGATACACTTGTCCTGAAGTAGAGGCTTCATTTATTGAAGATCAGGAAGAAGATTAGTAGGAGCAGGTTCACTAACAGTGGTTTGAGAAAAGTCTTCACTGTTAGTGGGTTGATCAGGTTCAGGTGGTGTGACTTGGGTGATAGGGGTTGGCATTTATTATAGGAGGTATGGATATTTGAGTGGGTGGAGTAGGAGGATCTTCTTCAAAACCATCAGGAAGGTCTTGAGGAGATGGATCAGCAATAGGAATATCAGGGATTTGAAAGAAAGAGTCAGCCCACTGATTTATTTCAGAATTTTCATGAGGGTGAGGAAAGGTAGTACTCGATTCATCAAACTTGACATGAATCGTTTCCTCTATGGTTTGTCTTCGTTTGTTGAACACACTGTAGGTTTTAGAAATAGAGGAGTATCCAAGGAAGATTCCATCATCAGACTTGGAATTGAACTTTCCAAGGTTATCTTTGTTGTTCAGGATGTAGCAGACACAACCAAAGATATGGAGATGGTCGATTGAAGGTTTCCTGTTACGAAAGAGTTCGTAAGGGGTTCTCCTGAAGCGCTTTACTATCAGGGATCTGTTCTGAGTATAGCAAGCAGTGTTAACGGCTTCAGCCCAGAATTGAGTGGCAAGGTTGGCTTCACTCAACATAGATCGAGCAGCTTCAATCAGGGTTCTGTTTCGTCTTTCAGCAACACCGTTTTGCTGAGGAGTTCTTACAGATGAGAAGTTCTGAGAGATACCTTTCTGATCGAAGAAGGTTTCCAGGGTACTGTTTTTGAACTCAGTTCCGTGGTCACTCCTGATTGATCGAACAGTAAGGTTGTTGAGCCTTTCCATCTCCCTGACGAACAGAATGATTTCTTCAGGAGCATCACTCTTGGATCTAAGAAAGAATACCCAAGTATATCTGGAATATTCATCAACGATTACCAGAGTATATTTCTTTCCAGCAATGGATTGGACATTGACAGGTCCAAAGAGATCCATGTGGAGAAGTTGTAGAGGAGAGCTAATGGAGGAAATCTGCTTGGACTTAAAGCTAGCCCTGGTCTGTTTTCCTTTCTCACATGCTGAACAAAGAGATACCTTTGTATAGCGAAAGTTAGGAAGACCAACAACAAGATTGTTGATGCAGAGTTGATTCAGCGTCCTGAAGTTGAGATGAGAAAGACGCTTGTGCCATAGCCAATTTGTATCAGAGGAAGCACGAGATATAAAACAGAAGTTGTCAGTGGAAGTATTCATGTTGATGATGTAGATATCAGCATGTCTCACTCCAGTGAGAATAACTTCCTTGCGTCTGTTTTTGACTTTGCACTTTTTCTTTGAGAAGGAGACTTTGTGATTCTTATCACACAGTTGACTGATGCTCAGAAGATTATGCATCAGGCCTTCAACATAAGCAACTCTTTTGAGCGTAGTTACTCCGTTGGTCAGTGTGCCATACCCTCGGGTTTGGCCTTTACCGTTTCCACCAAAAGTCACAGCAGGACCTCTTTCTTCACGGTAGTTAGAGAGGACAGATTTAGAACCAGTCATATGTCGAGAGCATCCACTGTCCAGGTACCAGATGCCCTTGTCCTGTAAAATTTAGATTTTAAGTTTTTCTTGGTACCCATAGAGCTATGGATCCAGAATTATCAGTAGGACTGGTGGAGTTAGTGACAGCCTTAACTGAGTTATCAGTTCTTGAGGCTGGAGTCTTGACAGAAGGAACAGTCTTGACAACCTTCTTTCCTTTGACTGAATTTTCAGTCTTAGGAGTTTTCTTTACCTTAGCTGATTTTTCAGTTTTGGTAGCATCAGGACACTTACTCGCAATATGGTCGTTAAATCCACAGTGATAACATTTGCGATATTGAAAGCGTTTAGTGGGGTCCAGGAAGTTTTTGAACTTCAAATGAGCAGGACCAGTACCAAGAATGCCTTTAGCATTGGACAGAGGAGGAATTGGTTTCTTCTCCAGGGTCTTTTGCTTCAGGACAATCTTCAGTCTAGGAGCAGGACTTTGAGAAAAGGATTTTGTTCCTGAGACTGAAGGACCACCACCTAGAACTTTGTTCTTAGGTTTAGGATTCTTGGTCTTTGAAGGTGTTACAGTTTTGGATTTTTCCTTAGCTGTTTTCTTTTTGCTCTTAGGAGCACCTTCAGTGTGTGTGTTGGAAGAAGAAGGGATGTTTTCAGGGGCATTAGGATCAGGGATAGAAGAAACAAACATTCCAAATTTAAGCATGGAACGATCAGGCCTAGTACATCCACTAGTGAATCCAAGACCCTTTTTGTTTTTAACATTTCTCCCTGAGGCTAATATTTCATCAACCTTTTCAGAGGCGTCACTCCATCCTTTGATGGTGACTTTTTCAGCATTAAGTTCGGCCAAGGCTCTTTCTTTAGCAGCAAGAGCCTTTTCTCTTTCAATACAGAGAGTTTGATTAACAGTGACCTGATCCTTATAACTTTCTTCCAGAATGGTAAGTTGTTTTATCTTTTCCTGACACTCTCTGAGTTGATCATGAAGATCAATGTTCATTTTCTCAGCAGAGGTTTTACCATTCAGGGCTTTCTAAAGATCAAGAGTTACAAGGTCTAGTTGAGTTAGACTTTCAAGAGGAACAACAGGAGTAGGTACCTGACTGGCAGATTCAGTCGCAGAAGTAGAAGCTTTAGAAGTTGTTGAGAAAGAAGCTTCAGAAGCTTGAGTAGGAACCTCTTCAGGGACCTCTTCTATCTTAGCCATGAGAGCTAAGGTAGGTTCCTCAATAATGGCCATCAGTGCCACTTGAGTATCTTCCTCATCAGATGAGTCATCAGAGGAGACATCATCCCAGTCGCAGTCTTCTGCGATAAGACCTTTACCTTTGCGCTGGAATTTCATCTTTTTGTATTTTTCCTTCAGACGCTGGTATTTGGGGTTTTTCGAGAAAGATTTTGCAGAAGGGGGAGCAAACTGACTTTTCCTCTACCTGCAATCATTGGCAAAGTGTCCTTTGCCCTGACAGTTGTAGCAGATAGCAGTAGCCTTATCAATAGGTTCTGTTTTTGGCTTGTCAGTTAAAGTAAGAGGTTTCTTTTTATGAAAGTTTCCCTTTTTGGCAAACTTTTTGAAAGATCTAGTTAGTAAAGCTAGAGATTCATTGAAATCAGGATCTTCCGACATGTCAGAGTCGGAAGATTCTATTTCAGTAATAGTTACAGAAGAGGAACGAGTGGCGACAGGAGGAACTGAATCAGAGACCAGAGCAACAGACGTGCTTTTGGAATCTTTGGTGTCTCTTATGAGATTCTTTTTCAGTTTCTTCTGTTGTTCACGGTTTAGAAGAATACCGTACAACTCACTTAGTGTGAGTGTCTTTATGTCCTTTGACATAGTTAAGCAGGAGGTGTAAATTTCCCAATGTTCAGGAAGAGCTTCCATGAACTTGGTAACCACCTCAGAGTTAGGATAGATAGTACCAATAGTCTTCAGGTCGATCAGGAGACAGTTGAATCTCTGATGTAGCTGGGAGAGAGTTTCATCATTCTGATGAATAAAGCTTTCGTACTGGCGAACCAAGAAAATCTTTCTTGATTCCATGAGAACAGCAGTACCTTCGTATTGAACATAGAGGGTGTCCCAAATCTCTTTAGCAGAGCGAAGGTGACAGACAGAGTGGAAGACGTCATCAGGGAGTGACATGGCAATGAGAGACCTAGCCTTAGTGTCAATGTTGACAAGGCATCTATCCTCATCATTCCAATCCGTCACTGGTTTAACCAGTTCCCTTGCGGGTATTCCTGGTTGGTCACCAGCAGGAGGCACAGCATGGACAGGTTGTGTAGGCACATGTGGTCCATTTTCCAAGAAGTATGGAATCTGGGGATCAGAACCAGATAGGAAAAGTTCCATCCTCATTTTCCAAAGAGAGAAGTTGTCTTTGTTAAACCTTGGAGGTTTTCCAGCAGAACCGGTATCAAAGTAGTTATCCTTAGCTTGAAGAGCCATGGATTGAGAGAGAGAGGATCACAAGATTTTTCTTAGAGAAGAAAATGAGAGCTTGTATCTGCTCTGATACCACTTGTTGGTCCCAATGAGGTGACCTTCAAGTAAGGATAATGTTTGGGATTATAGAAGGGGGGGTTGAATATTGTTTATGTAAAAAATTACACAACTCGATGTCGAATAAAATTTGTGTGAGGCTTAACCGTCGAGAGAAAGAAATTACAATCAATGATAAGTGCGAGAAAGTAAAGTAAGACAAATAATTTGATGACGCAGGAAAAACCTCACGACGGAGGAAAAAACCTGCGGTCGACCTAAAAGATAAGTCGACAGAGCACTATGATCACCAATCAGGGGTGATGTCCTTCAAGTATACAGCTTTGATCGTACGATTACAACTGAGAAAACTATGAAATCGAATGTAAATTACAGATGATTCTCTAGAATAATGATTATAGAACTTGTGAGCTTCGGATAGAACTTCGTGTCTTGCAATACTGGCTTGATTCTTCTTTTATAGTGGCTTGAGAATAACGGTCCAACGGTATTGTGGCTCATCAATGATTGAATTGTAACCGTCCAACGTTATTGTCTTCAATTAATGCTTGGAGAGTAACTGTCCAACGGTATTGTTGAGAGTTAATGTCCAGATTGTAACTGTTGCGAGAATCTTGCTTGTAACGGTCGATCTTTGATGCTGTCGAACGATACATAACTTACGACTTGTTCGATGTAGTGATGATCTTCAACAAGCATAGCATAGTACTCAATTTCCGATTTCCTCAAAGGTGGACAATTGTTAGATATGATAATCAGCTTACCTGCATCAAACATATAAACTTTGTATATTTATTCGTTAGTACTGTCGTACGATATCGTGGATATCGTTCGACTTATTTGATGTATATGTTCGATGTTTAATAATCTTTGTTCGATAGTACTTTTAGGTTTTATCTCTGGACCTTATCTTAATACAGGACATTTGCCTTACGATTATAGTCGGTCGTCGTGCGATTGTGGATTTTTACCCTAACAATTTGCCCCCAAGATTTAGAAAATAATTCAAATTTTATCTAAATCTTTAATTCGCTGGACAAAGAGTAAAAATACGTTGGTAAACGGTCGAATTAACGTTGAGAAAATAGCCGTTATCTAGCCGTTGCGCTGGACGCGTGTCTTCTAACGGCTAAATGATGACGCGTGGCACGATTATCTCTGATGACTCATACGATTTAGTTGCTATAAATAAGGCGTTTGATAGTGAGAAAAGATTTTACAAATCTTTTTAATTTCGTAACTAATTGCTTGAGATCGTAATCCGACTATTTTTGGCAAAGATTTCGTGCGACTAGGCTTTATAAGGTACCTCTTTCTTCCCTGTTTCATGCGTCTGAAATCGATAGCACATAAGAGCAATAGAGGTTTAGATAATCTTAGGTTTACTCGACTAAGAAATAGTTTAAGTCGATCTGAGTTCATTATGTCGAGCGAGGTTAGGAGTTCTATTACTGAAAGCCTTGAAGTAGGAGAGTTAAGGGAATTGGCAGGGCTTCCTGAGAATGCTCTGGTGAGGGTGGCCGGAGAGATCCGTCCGGCGGATGCTCCGAAGGGCTTCTTTGCTCTTTTCGAGTATCCGTTTAAAGTCGGATTTCGATGGCCGTACTCTCCTTTAGCGAGGGCATTCATGAGTCGTTTCGATGTGTCTCCGGGACAGTTAATGCCCCAGTTTTGGCGTGTTGTTCATGTGATCGAACGAGTGACCAAAAATTGGGATCGTCCACCGTTCTCAGTCGATGATCTCCTCTCGGCGTACAATGTGATCCGTTCTCCCTACAACCGTTTTGGGTTGTTTCCAAGGGGGAGAAGCGATGCCATGTTGGTCCATGGTACCCAAGTAAACGATCGAGGATGGAAGGCGAGATATGTCTTTGTCCAGACGTCCTCGGTCGTAGGCGAGGAATCTTGGGTCGTTCCTGAGTGGAACAAAGGCGGTAATACGACTTGCCTTATTTTCTTTAATTTATTTTAAATTAGTTTTGTTTACTAACTCCTTGTTTTCTTATTGACAGCGATCGACTTCACGTTCGAGGAGACTACTGAAGCGATCGAACGCTTCTTGAGCTACAGTGTGACCGATCGGAAGTATCGAACGTCGAAAGGAGGTGACGAGAGCGACGTCGAGCCTGAAGTACAAATAATCGAAGAAACAGATATGGAAGGTAAATATCGTACGTCGATATTCTTGTTTGTGTTAGTTTTGTTTAGTTCTAACTTTTTCTTTTTTTTGTATAGGCTCAGCTTCCAAGAAGGCGTCGACGATGGAAGCAGCTGCTCGTGCTGCCAAGAGGAAAGCTGCTGCCCAGGAAGGTTTAGTGGCTAAACGTACGAGGTCATCGTACGTTTCAGTAGACACCCCACCTAAGGATGCCGCACGCAAGGCTGAAGGTGGGATAGAGGCTGTTCCTCTTAACTTTGCTCCTCCTGCAAAGGGAGCAGGTGCGTCGAAGGCTGACAAGGGTAAGGAGAAAGAGGGGTCTGGTCTTACGACCATGACAATTCAGATTCCCTCTGACTTCATGGTAGACGATGTGATCAGGACGGCGGCTACTTTCCCAGTTCTTGAGCAGTTTCACGTCCCTGCTCAGAAGGCACGCATGGAGGAGGCCGACATCGAAGACCTAGATGCCTCCATTGCGGGTATCTCCTTCCTGGTAAGTCCCTGTCGTACGTTTTTTGCTTTCGGTTTACTTGTACAGCTTCTAATTCTTTCTTTTTTCTTTTGTATAGGCCTTACAAACTAGTCTTAGCCTCCATACGCGGATGGCTAAGATTAAGGAAGAATTAGCGTCGAATCAGAACGACGCTAAATTGGCCAAGAAGGAGGCCGACAAGGCCAAGAAGAAGCTGGCCCAACTGACTGACGAGATTAATACTAAGTCAGTCCAGATTGGGGACTTGGAATCCAAGCTGGAACTCAGCGAAGGGTTTCAGGTCCAACAACGGGAACGGCTGAAATTGGCCTTGGACCATGCGAAGGAGCTAGAGAAGGAGTTGCTGGCCGTTCGACGGGAGAAGGCTGAGAGAGAAGAAGCTTTATCGTCCAAGATCCAGGAACTGGAAGATGACGCTGCCTTAGTCCGTGTGGTCGCACGTACTGCGGTTATGCGACGCGTAGCTGCTGGGACCGTGACTTCTCAGATGGCGAAGGACGAGGTGGCATCTTTTGTTCAGGTGATGGGTTCTGAAGACCTTCTTGACGAGGAGGATCTGAAAGGCCTGGACGAAGAAAAGCCTACGGAGGTCGAGGATGCAGGTGTCGAGGAGGAGGTTCCTGAAACCTCTGGATCCGTTCCTGCGCATCCTCTGGAGACTGAAGAGGCTCCCGTTGCAGATCCGCCTTCCACCAATGCTCCTTTAGAATAGTTTTCTTTTTGTAATCGTAGAAAATTTTTTGTACTCTGCCGTTTTTAGGCAAGAAATGTTTAATGAATGAAATCTTGTTTGAATAACGTGTGTTTTAACTTATCACTTTTATCATGCGTTTTAGCTCGTGTCGTGCGTTTTACCTTGTATCGTGCGTTTTTAGCTTTTACCGTGCGTTTTAGCCTGTATCGTGCGTTTTTATCGTGCGTTTTAGCTTTTATTTTTGCATGCATTTGTTTTAAAGTCCTTAGACTTGATTTAGAAACGTTTCTTTTGTACTCATGAGAGTATTCGTGCGACTGGCGAGTTGACTTGCGCTCTTGCGACATAATCGTGCGTTATAGCGGTTCTCTTGCGATCCATGCGATTTTTGTCGTGCGATTCCTGCGATAAGCATGCATTTAGTCGTGCGATACTTGCGTTAATCGTGCGATCCATGCGATTTATCGTGCGATACCTGCGAAAAAGGATGACTAAGGGGTGGCCGTTGGTTTAGCCAACGGCGCTCCGATGCTTAAGTCAGTAATGGATAAAGAATAAATCATATGTAAATAGGTTTAGAAATAATACCTTTTGAGGTGATGGGCGTTCCAGCTTCGTGGGATTTCCATACCTTCCATAGTCGTAAGTCTGTATGCTCCATTTCCAATGACTTTGGAAATTATATAAGGTCCTTCCCATTTGATGGAAAGTTTTCCAGCGTTTGGCTCTTGAGTGTTTTGAAACACATGTCGTAAGACATAATCTCCAACTTGAAAAATTTTTGCCTTTACCTTTTTGTTGAAGTGTCTTTCGACAATTCCTTTCTGTGCAGCCATCGTTCGTAGTGCTTTTTCTCGGATTTCTTCTAAGGCGTCAAGATCGTAAGATAAATTTATTGCATTTTGATCATACGTGCGACTTCTGGCAGTTGGTATTTGAGCTTCGATTGGCAAGACTGCTTCGCATCCATATACCAGAGAATACGGAGTTTGTCCAGTTGATGCTCTAGGTGTCGTACGATTTGCCCATAAGACAGATGGCAATTCTTCTACCCATTTTCCTTTTGCTCCTTTCAACCTCTTTCGGATTGAATTGATGATAACTTTGTTGCTCGACTCTGCTAACCCGTTAGATTGTGGATATCTCGGAGTTGAAGTGATTAATTTGATTCCTCGCTTTTCACAGAACGTACGAGTCTTATCACTTATAAATTGTGAGCCGTTGTCGCACATGATTTCAGCTGGTACCCCGAATCTATAAATGATGTTTTTCTGAATGAAAGATATGACTTCTTTATCTCGGACCTGTGAGAAAGCACCAGCTTCTATCCATTTCGAGAAGTAGTCGGTGAGTACGAGTAGATAGACTTTTTGTCCAGGGGCTGGAGGTAATTTTCCCACGATGTCCATTCCCCATCGCATGAAGGGCCATGGAACTAGAACAGAATGTAAAGGTTCAGATGGTCGATGGACCATACTCGAATGTCTTTGACATGCGTCGCATCGTTGGACGTACGTTATGGCATCTTCTCGTAGAGTAGGCCAATAGTAACCTTGTCGTGAGATTCGACTAGCAAGACTTCTGCCCCCTGCGTGATTTCCACATTCTCCGTCGTGCATCTCTTGGAGAATTCGATTGATTTGTACCTTATTTGTGACGCATCGTAGAAGAAGTCCTGTCGTGGATCTTCGATAAAGTTGATCTTCAAAAATCGTATATCTTGAAGCTTTCGACCTTGTTTTTCGAGCTTCCATTTTATCTTCAGGTAGTTGGTCGTGCTTGAGGTAGTTCCATATGTCGAGCGACCAATTGTAAATTTCTTCGTTCATCTGTACTTCATCGTTTGCCGCAATTGTTGGTGTTGTGAGATGAAGTATTGGGATATTTTCCATGAACGGATCATGAAATGCAGATCCCAGATTGGCCAGTGCGTCCGCTTGCATATTTAGATCTCTTGGTATTTGTTCGATCAAGAACTGTTCAAATCGTGCGATTCGATCTTTAACGGCTTTGAGATAACTCATCATTTTTGAGTCTTTTGCTTGAAAATCTCCATTTACTTGGTTTACGACCAATAAAGAATCGCTTCGTACGTGCAACTGTTTTGCCCCCAGTCTAAGAGCAATATCTAGTCCTGCGATCAAAGCTTCATATTCTGCTTCATTGTTCGTGGCTTTGAATTCACATCGTACGGAGTATACTATATTTCCCCCTTGTGATGATTTTAAGACAATGCCTAATCCACATCCTCGTACGTTCGAGGAACCATCAACGTAGAGTATCCAAGGCTGGTTGTCTGAAATCATCACAACTTCGTCGCACGTCGTGGGTTCCAATCCTGGAGAAAACTCTGCCACGAAATCTGCTAGTACTTGCGATTTGATGGCCGTCTTGGGTTTAAATTCAATATCGAACCCACTGAGATAAATGCTCCATTTAGCTAATCGTCCTGTCAGTTCTGGTTTTCGAAGCACCGTCTTGAGTGGATAATTGGTCACAACAATTATATGATGTGACTCGAAGTAATGCCTTAGCTTCTTTGCTGCCGTCATAAGACCTAATAGCAATTTTTCCATTGATGTGTACCTGGTTTCTGCGTCGAGGAAAGACTTGCTAACATAATAGATTGGTTGTTGTCGTTGATCTTCTTCTCGCACAAGTACTGCACTTGTCGCATTTTTGCTCACTGCTAAGTACAACTGTAGACTTTCTCCTTCGACTGGTTTTGTCAGCAGTGGAGGTGATGTCATATATTGCTTCAGTTCTTGCAAAGCTTTCTCATGTTCGTCTGTCCATAAGAAGCCTTGATTCTTTCGTAGGACATTATAGAACAAATGGCATTTATCCGATGATCGTGAAATAAATCGGGTTAAAGCTGCCACTCGTCCTGTTAACTTCTGGACTTCTTTGACATTCCTTGGAGATTGTATCTCGACGATAGCTTTGACTTGTTCTGGACTTGCTTCGATTCCGCGTTGCGTGACCAAGTACCCCAAGAATTTTCCTGCTCGTACTCCGAAGGAACATTTTGTTGGATTGAGCTTCATTTTGTATTGTCGTAGGATATCGAAAGATTGCTTTAAATGTGCAACGTGATCGATCGAACGTTCTGATTTCACAAGCATGTCGTCGATATAAACCTCCATCGTTCGACCAAGATGTTCCTTGAACATCATGTTAACCAATCTTTGATATGTTGATCCTGCATTCTTGAGACCAAATGGCATAACTTTGTAACAGTATATGCCTTTATCGGTCATGAATGCAGTCTTCTCCTGGTCGTCCGTGTGCATCAATATTTGGTTGTATCCTGAATACGCGTCCATGAATGTCAACAATTCATGTCCTGCCGTCGCGTCGACCATGGCGTCGATATGAGGTAAAGGAAAAGGATCTTTTGGACAAGCTTTGTTTAGATCCGTGAAATCAATGCAGACTCGCCATTTTCCGTTCTTCTTTTGTACGACGACTACATTAGCCAACCATTCTGGATATTTGACTTCTCGGATCTTCCCTGTTTTAAGCAGATTGTCGACTTCATCGTTGATCACTTTATTTCTTTCAGGCGCGAACTTGCGACGTTTCTGCTTAATGGGTTTGAACGTAGGATCCACGTTCAATTTATGCGATATAATGCTTGGATCTATTCCAACCATATCTTCGTGCGACCATGCAAAACAGTCTGAATGTTCCTGCAAAAAAGATATAATCGTATTTTTTATGTCAGGGGGGAGCGAGGCTCCTACGAAGACTTTTCGATCAGGATGTTCAGGATCAAGGACGACTTCTTCTAGCCGAAGGTCGTCGTTCGATTTCCTCTCATCCTGGCTCTGTAATTGCTAGATGTCCTGCGACTTTGTCTTCATCGTAATCTTGTAACATTCTCGTGCGATTTTGTTCTCACTAGCAATCTCTTGAATTCCCCACGGAGAAGGAAATTTAATCTTCTGGTGGTATGTCGAAGGAATTGCTTTCATCTCGTGGATCCATGGTCTTCCAAGAATAACATTGTAAGCTGATTGGCAGTCCACAACATTAAATTTTGTTTGTTTGTTGATGCCTTTAGCGTAGACAGGCAAGATGATTTCTCCGAGAGTGTTCATCGGGTCTCCATTGAATCCAATCAGAGTAGTACTTCGTCGTACGATTTCTGACCGTTCAATTCCCATGACTTTAAGAGTATCTGCAAAAATAACGTTAGCCGAACTGCCTCCATCAATCAATATTCTCTTAGTCGAACAGTTTCCGATTGTCAACTGTATGACCAGAGCGTCATGATGTTTATGATGGACCCCCTGTGTATCGTCTTGGTCGAACGTGATTGTCATTGCATCGAGCTCTTTTTCTGTCTTTGATTTGGCTTCTCCGGGGATAGGATGTTCGCTTGGACCATCTCGTGCATGTCGCTTTGCAGCTGAATATGTAAGTCCACAAACTTCTGATCCTCCAGTGATGCAGTTTATGACTTTTGTATGAACCGGTGACGCTGGTCGTCCTTGTTCTTCTGGGAGGAGACCTTTTAGATGCCCCTTAGATTTCAAATATGAAATCTCCTTCTTTAAACTGATGCATTCATCCGTCGTATGACCATGATCGTCGTGAAAGTCGCACCATCTGTTCTGATCTTTGTCCTTGCTTGGTTTATCAGATTTCTTTGGCCATCGTACGTTTGCATCAATCTTTCGTAGCGAATCCACCAAATCTTTCGATGTACCTGCAAAATTGTAAGTAGATAACTCTGGATATCGTATTTTAACAGTACCTTTGCTTGGTCGAGTCTTCGATTCGTATCGAGGATTTCCAATCTTGTTTACTCTTTTATGCTTAAAGTCATGTTTTTGAGCACCAAGAGGTTTCTTTTCTGCAGAATGCTTTCGTCGGAAGAGAGCATCATCTTCTATTCTCATGAAAGCTAGTGTTCTAGCTCGTACGTCGTCGAAGTTTTCTGGTGGATATTTCGTCAATTCCAGATATAATCCAGAGGAATCTTCTAATCCACGTTTGTATGCCTCGATTGCTGTTTTCACGTCGCAATTTTTTATTTCAATCATTGCTGCATTGAATCTGTTGAAGTAGTCGCGGATTGTTTCTCCAGATTTCTGTACGATATAGTACAGGTCGCTGGTCTGCTTCTCCATCTTACGACTGCTAGCAAATTGTCGAGTGAATTGGTTCACCAATTCTGCAAACGATCCGATACTTTTTGGCTTTAGGTTAATAAGCCATTGTAATGCTGCTCCTGTTAAAGTTGATCCAAAGCTTTTGCACATGCAGACTTCTTGATATTGCGCCGGTATAGGAACTGTCCACATAAGTTGCTTATACTGTGCTATATGTTCGACCGGATCTGTGATTCCAGAATATTTTGTTGCGAAAGCTGGTATAGTATATTTCTTAGGAACGTCAACAAGAGCTAATTCATCAACGAACGGTGAAGCCTGAAATCCAGTTTTAGGTTCGACTTCGACGGGTACTGCTGCTCCGGGTAGCTTTGTGAGTAACGCGAACAATTTTTGATTTTGTTCTTCTAGAGACTTCAGTCGTACGTTCAGAGGGTCTTCAATGTTTATTGGGTTTGTTGGAATACAACTAGAAGCGATTCCAGTACTGGGTGGTATTGTCGTATGAATGGTGGAACTAGCAGCTGTGGATATATGACCAGGAATAGGAATTTGTTGGGAAAAAGGCTCGAACGTGAACATAGGTGCTCCTTGAGGCATAGAAGGTGGACCTCGAGGCATAGGTGGCGGGCCATGAGGTATTGGTGGTGTAAACTGTGGTAAAGATGGTCGTACGTTGTTGTATTGTTGGTTCGCAGTTGAAAATGGCATTGAGGCATTGAACTGTGGTCGAGGCGGTGGTCTTAGATGTTGAGGAGGATATGGTGGAGGGATAGACATTGGGATTGTCATCGAAGGTCCAGGTAGAGCTCGAAGACGTTGAATTTCGTTGTTAGCCTCTTGCAATTGTTGTTGGAGTGACGCTATGAATCCGTTATCCATTGTCCTGCGCAAATAGCTCAAAGAGAACTCAAAGAAAAGGTTAGTACTAAGGCGCACTTTTCACCGAATGAAATTTTTCTCAAAACGGAGCCCCACGGTGGGCGCCAAACTGTTTATGTAAAAAATTACACAACTCGATGTCGAATAAAATTTGTGTGAGGCTTAACCGTCGAGAGAAAGAAATTACAATCAATGATAAGTGCGAGAAAGTAAAGTAAGACAAATAATTTGATGACGCAGGAAAAACCTCACGACGGAGGAAAAAACCTGCGGTCGACCTAAAAGATAAGTCGACAGAGCACTATGATCACCAATCAGGGGTGATGTCCTTCAAGTATACAGCTTTGATCGTACGATTACAACTGAGAAAACTATGAAATCGAATGTAAATTACAGATGATTCTCTAGAATAATGATTATAGAACTTGTGAGCTTCGGATAGAACTTCGTGTCTTGCAATACTGGCTTGATTCTTCTTTTATAGTGGCTTGAGAATAACGGTCCAACGGTATTGTGGCTCATCAATGATTGAATTGTAACCGTCCAACGTTATTGTCTTCAATTAATGCTTGGAGAGTAACTGTCCAACGGTATTGTTGAGAGTTAATGTCCAGATTGTAACTGTTGCGAGAATCTTGCTTGTAACGGTCGATCTTTGATGCTGTCGAACGATACATAACTTACGACTTGTTCGATGTAGTGATGATCTTCAACAAGCATAGCATAGTACTCAATTTCCGATTTCCTCAAAGGTGGACAATTGTTAGATATGATAATCAGCTTACCTGCATCAAACATATAAACTTTGTATATTTATTCGTTAGTACTGTCGTACGATATCGTGGATATCGTTCGACTTATTTGATGTATATGTTCGATGTTTAATAATCTTTGTTCGATAGTACTTTTAGGTTTTATCTCTGGACCTTATCTTAATACAGGACATTTGCCTTACGATTATAGTCGGTCGTCGTGCGATTGTGGATTTTTACCCTAACAAATATAATCACACAAATTTCACTTTTAAATTCTTTGTTGTATTAACAATATGAATTTACAGATTATTGCGGAAATAGAAAAGACTACAAGTCTAAACTAAACAATCTAAGTTCTTTCACTATGCACTAGAGTGAGAAGATAAGAAAAGAAAGAAACTAGAGGGAATAAGAAAGAAAGGATTAGGGTATTTTTAGGATGAAGAAGAAGTATGGAGAACATCTCTTCAAGTCCTATTTATACCCAATGCATTAAATGCATGCAGACTCACTTTTGTGTACGTGTCACAATCTAAGTGGTCCTATGTACTATTTACTATAAACAAATACCCTTTGCATGGTGTGCAAAAGAGGATGTGAGTAAACAGTTGCCTTGAGGTCTGATAAGTACGGAGGAAACAGAAAAGAGACTGTCCTTATGTACTTTTGTGTCAGTAAAGGCGGATAATCCTTTTGTGCATTAGACTAAGACATTATGCTAATCCTTTAGGATCAGGATACTGATCAGTGACGAAAGCTCTGATACTGAGGATGATCAGAGGTTACTGTATCCTGATGCGTCTTCAGGATGTCATATGAATTTGAGCAGCCTGCTATCACTGAGTTCCATCTTCAGATCACGAGCATGCTCGTCCTGTCATCAGCTAATTCTTCGACTTCGCTGATGATTCTTTGAGTATGACTTTAATGTCTTCAGGAGGTGTTCACTTCGGTGGTCAGGATCAGTAGACTGCAGAACAAGCTCGTTCGTCTCCTGATCCTGATCCTGATCAATATAAAAATAAGTTACAGCATAAGTAACATGGAATAACACTGAACAATCTCAGTGATAATTCCTCAAGCTATAACAGAAGTAAAAACCTATTCACTAAGTAAAGATTCAGGATCATTATCATTTCATCAGGTCTTAGGAGAGCTGGATCAACAATATGCATTTGTGATATAACCTAGTTTTAAAATAACCTTTCTATTTAAAACTACCAACTTGCAAGATATCACAGATAAACATTCAATCATGCAGTTGAATAACAATCAATCATAATAGCCAATTATAGGTTTTTGCCAATGTTTATTTCCTAGGGACCAATAATGACCTATTCTTAAAGATTTTAAGACTTGCGTAGCTCCCACTGGCTTTGTCATCTTTGTCTGGACTCCTGGAAGGAGGAAAAACTCCAATAGCTCCCACTGGCCTTGTCATCTTCGGAAAAATAGAACTATCTATCCTAAGGTCATTATTACATAAGGGGTTGTAAATGGCACGCAGGCCTCCCCGTAAATATGTCAAGGGTCTAAGTTGGCAAAAATTCTATAATAGGCATATATATATATATATATATATATATATGTAAGCATTTAAAAACATGCATCTCATATAAGACATGGAATCAAGCAATATACATTTAAGCGTAAATCAAAAACTAGATCCGTTAAAATTATCTCGTTTCGTGTACCACAAAGTTTGGTTTTAACTGATTTATAAAACAAGCTGTTTTATAAACCAATATTAATGTTTTATAAATGATAAAATTTATCTTATGGACGTAGAACAATTTTATAAAATATTTGCCTTTTATATATATATATATATATATATATCAAACCGGACATTCCGAACTAATTTTTAAAATATTGGCCTTTGTGTTTTAACCAATTAGTAAAAACACAATACTAGGCCCATTTGACTAAACAGGTCAGAAATGAAAAACTTAATTTTTATAAAAAAATGCTTATCAAACCGGACAATCCAATCCAACTGGTTTGAACAAAAACAAATTTTATTGGATAAAAATTAAACAAAAATTAATTTCGGATAAGATGGCTTAAAACCAAACGAACCCTTTTTGGGCCATAATTTAGTCCAAAGAACTGGACTTTGGGCCTAATAATAGAACTTGGCCCATACTGACGAAAAACCCTAGACGGATAGTTTGGTAACACCGTCCGTGCCGCGAAGGCACGGCTTGTGCCGCGAAGAGCAAGAGCCGTTCGCGTCGCAAGGACCTTATCGTGGCCCTGCTCGCGCCGCGAAGGCTATCATCATCACCATTCATTACCGATCGACCGACGATTGAAACGGACGACCTCCGCCGCTGTCGATCACCACCATTCGGTGGTAATCGATCCGTCGACCATGGTCACCACCTTACTAGTGGTCCGACTTTGGTTTTCAGCAGTAGCACAAGGCTACCACCGCCGCCGTGGCCGGCGATTGTGATCAACGACAGCCGCTGCCGTCGCCACGCACCACTTGTGGTGCGGCCGGTGCTTATATCTACGGCTGAACGCCGTCATCATCACCGCACAACGCCATCGATCACCACCAATCTGCTGGCGATCCGATTGGCGATCGGAGTTAATGTCGCCACCACCCATACGGTGGTTTTGGCCGGCGATGGATTAAACGGCAGCCGAGGCTACCGCCGCCGCCGCTTTGCGCGGCTTGGCCGGTGCTCGTTACTGGTGGTATGAACCGGCGTCGACGGCCAAGAACACCGCCATCCACCACCGCTCTAGCGGTTTCTGGTGGTTGCGATGTGGCCTCGTTCCGGCCACGTCTTGCCATCGTGAACATCACCACCACGGTGCTGTGGTGGTTGATGACAAACAACCGACACCGCAACCTCTTCTGCGGTGGCCGGGTTGTGGCCGACAACAACGAAAACCCTCCATCGTCGGTGGTTCGCCACAGCCGCGACGAGAGCAGCAAACGGCCGCTATCGCCGTTGTGATCGGTTGGCGTCTAAACAACACCCGCCATAGCCACCGATCACAGCCGCCACCACAAACGGTGGTGCAGCCGTGATCGTGTTTCGATCCGGTCATTGTTCGGTCGTGCGATTCGTCCACCACCACACGCCACCGTGATCTGCCGGCGACAACAATCACCGCCGCCGCCGTCAGCTATCGATCACAGCCGCCACCGCAAGCTGGGTGCAGCCGTGGTTGTGAATCGGTCCAGCCACCGATCTGGTGGTTGGTCTCGGTGGTCCGGCTTCGGTGCAGTGGTGATCTGATTACGGCCACCCGCCACCACCACTGATCTGTGGTGTGGCTACGGTGGTTGACCACCACGGGCTGGGTGGTTTCGGGGTTTTTTCGAACGATAAATAAAAATCGAGTTTTTGATAAAAAATCAAATTTTTATGTAATCTAAATTTTTATAGCTTGATACAAAAGAAATAGTTTAACCTTAACGGATCACACGAGAATAAATAAAACAAAAAACGATTGGACCAGATGCTCTGATACCACTGTTGGGTTTTTGTGGGCTCCCTCGGGTCAATCTGACACGAAGATTATCATGGATTTCGAAACCTCACTGGTTTGATAAATCCCATAGGTTTAATAACAAAACTGGTTAAAACCTATATGATCAAAAACACACTGATTTGATCTTTATGCGGAAGCGATTAAGAAAACCTAAAGAAAAACTCATTGATCTTTATTGTTCGTTTAAATAATTCTAACAGTTATAGTGGATTTACCTGGATTGCTTGAGAATTGATCCACCAATGAACGACCAACGAATTGTTCCTCTAGCAGAACTGAAACCCGAAGACTGGAAAAACCGAGCTGGTTTTATACGAGGGAGAGGGAGCGGCGCCGGTCAAGGAAAGAGAGAGAGAGAGAGAGAGAAAAAAAAACTGGAAACTGATTATTGACTTAGTTGGATGATTTTCCTTAAACCCATAAGGCTTTATTTATATGAAAAAATATAGTTTGTATATGATTCAGTTTCCTTATTGTAATTATCTCATTCTTTTCTTCCAAGAAAAGAATTTACTTAAGATAATTACCTATATATATATATTTATCTAATATATAATTCTATTAATTAATTATTATATATTTATTCATCAAATAAATATACAATCTACTCAATTAATTAATAACCCTCCAACTTTGGGATTTCTAACTGAAATTACCCAACTGATTTATAATTTACTATTATAAATCCTAACTCTCCATTTCTGGATTTCATATAACTTATTCGATTTATAGGTCCTCACAGGTGTGACCCTCAAGTTCTTGTAACATTGGATGTGTAATTACTTGGTTTGTCAACTTTGCACATAATTACTAACAACATCGTGGGAAGGTAAAACCTTATGCGTCATGTCAGTTAAAGATGCATGCAGCAAAATTACCCGACACACGATTTGGAGTAGGCAGCGGTGGTGTTCGTGCTGAAGTTGTGGAGACATTATCTCTATGGGGTTAAGTGTATCATTACTCTAATCTTAAGAGTCCACGGCATCTCTTGATCAACAAAAATCTGAGCATGAGTCAGCGGCGGTGGCTGGATGTGGTAAAAGATTACGATTGTGAGATCCTATACCATCCGGGTAAGGCTAATGTGGTGGTGAAATCGTTGAGTCGAAAGGCTCACAGTGTGGTGATGAGAGTACCGATAATGAGATTGACAGTGACGACTTCGAGGTTGGAGCTGATTAAGAGCTCTCAGATTGATGATGTGAAGGAAATGAATTAGAAGAAAGAGAGGACCAATGGTCAACCGGCCCAGCTGAGAGTCTGAAGGTTAAGGACTTTTGACTCGCTCGTGTCGTGTTTGGGTGCTAGTGTGATGACACTTATAAGTCCAAGTTTTCTATACACTCGGGAACTACCAGAATTGTAGTGGGGCATGAATACCGATTATGGGTGGCCGGGAATGAAACGAGATGTTGTACCGGTGGAGTTGTAAAGCTCCTTTTGTTGGGGAAAGGTTGACTAGTGTGGGTTAGGTAACACCGAAAGAGTTCAAAAGTTGATGGAGGGTATAGAGATGATTCAATAGTGGTTACAGACCGCTCAGAGTCATCAGAAAAGCTACGCCGACAAGAAAGGTCGGATTTATAGTGTATCGTGGGTGATGGTGTGTTGCTGAAAGTATCATCGTGGAAAGGAGTAATCCGATTCAGAATGAGGGGCAAGATCGGCCCTAGACATATCAGACCTTTCAAGGTGATAGCGCATGTAGACAAGGTGGTGTGTTGAATTGAGTTACCTCCAGAACTCAGTCAAGTGTATAATACATTCACGTGTCTTAGTTGAGGAAGTGTTTAGCTGTTGAATCGGCTTACATTCCGGCAGACGACATTAAAGTGGATGAACTATGTTGAGAGGCCGATTGTTGTGTTGGAAGAGAAGACTAAGACCCTACGAAACAAAGAGATTGGACTGTGAACGTCCAATGGGAACAGCGCAAGGGGTCAGAGTGGACTGGGAATCAAAAGCCAAGGTGAGGGCGAATTTCCCGGAGCTGTTTTAGCGTAATCGATTTCAGGGAAGAAATTTGTTAAGTGGGGGAGAGTTGTAACGCCCCATTTCCCAAAGTTGGATATTTAACTGGGATCGTTAAGTTTAGAGTTGACGTGGGTTATTTGTGTAACTTTCAAGTGTAGGGACTCGTGTGTCAATCTTGTAAGTAGAGGGTGGTGTATGTCGTGTTTAAGAGGTATGAAAGTCCAAACTTCTCTCATTTGTTCAGTAAACGACTTTGAGAGAGAAGGAGTGGCTAGGAAGGGATTTTGGTGCAATTGGAGTTCAATTGTTCGTGTGGGGTGAAATTGATCGTCGGAGTGTCGTTGTTATCGCGTTCCTAACCCCAGGTATGTGGTTATTTGTGTTTATTCGTTAGTTGTTAGTGTATTGGGATGATTGAGGGTTAGGGTTTACATAGTTTGAGAATTCGATCGATTGACGATCGAATTGAGTTGTTTGATGTTAGTGTTGTGTTTTAATTAATCTATTTTGTGCTAAATCAGTATGGGGGTGTTCAATAACACCATTGTTGAGTAATATGGTCGTAGGGATGAGTTTTGGTGTGTTTCCCGTAGCAAAATCGCGATTTGGGAACACAGCGACCTAGCCCCGCGACCTAAGGTCGCGGGAGCAAGTCGTGCAACTCACCGTGTTGATTTTCAACTATTTCGTGTGCGATCATTTTTGGGGTTTGGCCATGGGCTTATCTTAGGAGTGTTATAAGATAATGAATGGCGAATTTTGGGGGTTATTGGGGTAGTCTAGCTACAGCTAAGACTCGTGTTTCGGTTTTGAGTTTTAAGTGTCATGTTGGGCAATTAGTTATGTGTTCTATGTGTTGTATTGTTATAGGTGTTAAATTGTGATCGTGTGGTGTGTTGACACTGATATTGTGGTGGAGTTATTCAAGGTGAGTACATTAACCCTTATACGTGGCTTTATGAACAAATTGCATGTGATGCGTATGTGGTTATGAGACTAGCATGTTTGTGTGATGGCGTACCCATTGTAGTGGTGGTGGCCACCGTGGGTATTGTCATTGTGTTAAACTGATATCAGTATGTGTATGGTTCTTACCGGCGTGTACCGTAAGGACATTGGTGATAGCATGGTTCTTACCAGTGTGTACCGTAAGGACATTGGTGATAACATGTCTAGTTCTCATATGCATTGTGGTTTGTGATATATTGTTCATGTGTTTGTGGTTTGTGCTCACTAAGTTTTCAAGCTCACCGTCTGTGGATTTCTCTGTTAGTTGCAGGTTCCCCCGGGAAGGTTAAAGGGAAGGGCTTGGCTTGAAGCTCCGATCGACTCCATGGCTCAGTTAAATTATGTCAAAGAGTAAACGATTGTTAATGTTGGGAATTTGGTTGTTTAATTTTAAAGTGAATTATTAGATACATTGTATCTCATTTTAGAAGGGTTGCGATTAGTTTAAATTGTTGGTTGTTTTCTTAATGAAATTAGAATTTAAAGTTTGAACCTTTTACTATTTCCGCTGCAAAGGTTACTTTATTTACTTCCGTTAACTATTTCCGTTAAATTTAGAAAAATTGGATTTGAGTTGTTACAATTGGTATCAGAGCCTTGGTTTAAGGGTTTCGGGCATTCATGAGAGGTGAGTGCTTGGACTTAAACCTAAGAGCTTGTGTTTTCAAAGCAAGTAACCTTTAAAAACTTTGATTTTCATGAAAAGGGAGTGTGAACTGAGCCAAGGATCGGAGCATCAAGACGGGGTGAGCACATTGTTCTTATATCACATGATTGATATTGTTAATTTAAATTGTGATTAACATACTATCGTAGTGACGTATTAGCATGATTGGATGTGCCCATCCATGGTATGTTGTGAATTAATTATGATTATCATGTTATCATGTTATCGTGGTGACGTATTAGCATGATTGAGTGTGCCTAACTTTAGTGAGATGTGAATGTTATGTTGAATATATTGTGATGTTGTTGAATTGTGGGTAACATGCTATCTGCTGATTGTGTTGGCATGTTATGATATTACATATGTGATGAAAGTGCTAGCATGATAATGTTGTGTACATGCTAGATGTTATGAGAACTATATTAATATTACAATGTGATGGTTATACATAAACCTTGTGGTGAATAGAATGGCGTGGTGTAACTCTTATACTATGATAGTTAGAGAGTTTCCTTGTTGTTGTGTTTTGCATATGTGGTGTGAACCTAGATTGGGGATTAGAATCTTTGGTGACAACGTAAAGCCTAGATGTGTAGGATATAATTATGGTGATATAAGGGCCCATATCATCACAATTATATTGTACATGTTGGGACTTGGCGAAGTTATAAAGGGTATCTATGAACCGACTAGGTTAGGAAGGGTAAGTAGCATGCTATGATAGGTTGTATAAACCTTAGTTGGGTTGATTGTGTGATGGCTTGTGTAAGGGCATGCTATAAATCAAGTGATAGGACGCATGTGTGTGTTCTCGAAAAGGGTGGTTAGACCACTTAGTAGCGTGTTAGAAAGGGTAAGATGTAGTGAGGGTCATTGACCCAGACATTTGTGGACGGAACGAGAACGAAGTGGTCATCATAAAAGCGTAATGTGGACAAAAAGTGTGCCCTCGTTATGTGGGAAGTGTTAAGACTGTATATTCAGATTGAATGTCTTCATTCAGTGGAGTCCGTTGGTGAATCTGTAGATCAGGATACTAATGGTGAAGTTAAGACCAAGTTTGTATTGATGGGTGGAAATTTCGTGGAGAATTCTCTGGCATGTCTTTGTTGGTTGTTGCCGAGGGGTTCGAAATACGATTTTCACATCTGGGTTGTTTATAAACATCGATACAAATTTGATTTCGACAGAATCATAAGGGATCTTGAGATACCGATAAGGACTAGAGGGTGTATAGGCTCACTACACGATAGTATTGTTCTATATAGACAGTATTCTGGGTCAGCAAGGTTTTGCATGGCGTGCTTTCGGGTGTTATCACCCAAATGTGGTAAGAGTGGGTAATGGAGATCTATAACCGAGTGAAGGACCCATGACTAGCACTCGTTGGATGGTTGTGGTAGAGGGTGCTTTTTGCACCAGCTTCTGTTCAGTGGAAGAGAAGATTCTTTACGCGTCGAACCTGCTAAGGATGACGGCAACGTTTGGTGGAACCTGAGAGTCCGATCGTGGATGGAGAAGCAAGTCAATGCTATGACATATGAGCGATTCGAGGAGCTATTCTGGGAGCAGTTTATGTTGCAGGTTGAGGTGGGGTGACTCGCGAACGAGTTCTTATCGTTGGCATAGACGACGGAGCCGGTGAATTAAATCACCGACTTGTTTGTGGGAAAGGTCGCTCGTTTGTTCATTTATGTGGCGAATGGGAAGTTAGTGGTGTATTGTCGTGACGATCCTGAAGCCGAGCTTCGGGAGTTTTGTGAGGGTACGGTGGAGAGTCCATTAGAAGTAGAATGACGGATGAGGGTACCGTTGGTTAGTGATGTGTAGGAAGGAAGTGTATATGATTGGAAAGGATGAAGTTTCGCATGGACCTCATTCCTATTCCATTTGGGGGAAATCGATGTGGTGGTTAGTATGAAATGGTTCGTTTGTCATAGGGCTCGTTTGACTGTGAAAGTCAACGGGTGGAGATCCGAACTCCAAGTGGGGGAGTTCTGCTCATCGGGAAGCGGATCGATGAGACAACCGAAGCTGTGTTCGATGGCGAAAACAAGAGGATATGTTCACTGTTGAGGAGTCAGTTGTTTGGCGTTTGTGAGTGATAACCGGGTGATATTCCATGATGAGAAAAATTTTGGATGTCTCTGCGAGCAAGTGGAGCTCGGGTTAGATTTGATTCTGGGAGCGACGCCAGTGGGCAAAGTTCCTTTTGCTTGGCACCTCCAGAGATGTAGGAGCTGTCAAGCCATGTGGGGGAGTTGTAAGGGAAGGGGTTTACCCGTCTAAGTAGTTCATCTTGGGGGAGCTCCTATCCTTTTCGTGAGAAAGAAGGATGGCCCGATGCGGATGTGCATCGAAAATTTTGAGCTCAACAAGCTTACGGTGAAGAATCGATACCCGCTATCGAGGATCGATGATCTAAGTGATCTACTTCTGGGAACCGCGTGGTCCCCGAAGATAGATCTTCGTTCAGGGTACCATCAGGAGACGGTGACGGTGACGGTTACAGGCGAGGACGTGCAGAAGACCGCGTCCAGATTAAGGTATAAATGTTTCGAGTTTGTAGTGATGACGTTCGAGTTGGCGAATGCGCCGGCGGTGTTTATGGACCTCATGAATCGTGTCTGTGGACCTAAGCTGGATGGATCGGTAATCGTTTTCACGCACGACATACTGATCTACTCCAAGATCAAAGGGGAGCATGCATAACTTTGGGTTGAAGTGTTAGAAATGTTGCGAAAGGAGAAACTGTATTCCAAGTTCTCCAAGGGTGACTCTAGGTGGCAAGATGGTCTGATTCTTAGAACACTCAATTAACCGGGAGAACATCAAGGTGGATATGGCGAAGGTTGATGGAGAGACGAAGTGGGAAGTTCCAAAGACTCCCACCGAGATTAGGAGTTTTCTTGGGGCTGGCCGAATATCATAGATGGTTTATCCAAGACTTCTCGAAGATAGTGGAGCCTTTGATGAGGCTCAAGTGTAAGAATGTGAAGTTTAAGTGGGACGAGGAGCGGTAAGAAGCTTTCGGGTTGTTGCGGGGAAAAATTTGTAAGGCGCCGGTATTGATATTACCGGAAGGGATCGAGGACATGACAGTCTACTGTGATGGCTCTTATCACGGGCAAGGCTGTGTGTTGATACATCGTGGGAAGGTAAAAGCTTATGCGTCATGTCAGTTAAAGATGCATGCAGCAAAATTACCCGACACATCATTTGGATTTGGCAGCAGTGGTGTTCGCGCTGAAGTTGTGGAGACATTATCTCTATGGGGTTAAGTGTACCATTACTATAATCATAAGAGTCCGCGGCATCTCTTGATCAGCAAAAAACTGAGCATGAGTTAGCGGCGGTGGCTGGATGTGGTAAAGGATTACGATTGTGAGATCCTATACCATCCGGGTAAGGCTAATGTGGTGGTGAAATCGTTGAGTCGAAAGGCTCACAGTGTGGTGATGAGAGTACCGATAATGAGATTGACAGTGACGACTTCGATGTTGGAGCTGATTAAGAGCTCTCAGATTGATGATGTGAAGGAATTGAATTAGAAGAAAGAGAGGACCAATGATCAACCGGCCCAGCTGAGAGTCTGAAGGTTAAGGACTTTTGACTCGCTCGGGTCGTGTTTGGGTGCTAGTGTGACGAAACTTATAAGTCCAAGTTTTCTATACACTCGGGAACTACCAGAATTGTAGTGGGACTTGAAGACCGATTATGGGTGGCTGAGAATGAAACGAGATGTTGTACAGGTGGAGTTGTAAAGCTCCTTTTGTTGGGGAAAAGTTGACTAGTGTGGGTTAGGTAACACCGAAAGAGTTCAAAAGTCGATGGAGGGTATAGAGATGATTCGAGAGTGGTTTCAGCGATCAGACCTTTTCCTTTTCGCTGGAATTTCAGCTTTCGGTACTTGGACTTCAACTTCTGGTACTTTCCGTCCTTGGAAGCTGGGGTAGAGGATTCGGCGAACTATATCTTCTTGTACCTACACTTAGTGGCAAAGTGTCCTTTCCCCTGACATTTGAAACAGGTAGAGGCAGCCTTATCACCAGAAGGGGTGTCAGGCTTGTTAGTTAGAGAGAGTTGCTTGGACTTACGGAAATTTCCTTTCCTGCCAAACTTCTTGAAATGCTTAGAAAGAAGGGCAAGAGACTCATTGAAATCTGTCTCATTATCAGAGACAAGATCAGAGTCAGAATCATCTATCTCAGTGATAGTCACTATTGAGACAGGATTTTGAGAGGGTTGAGGAGCATCAGAAATTAAGGCAGGAGAGTTACCTTTCGCAGTATCCTTGGTGTCTCTGATGAGATTCGTCTTCAGAGACTTGGTTTGCTCATGGTTGAGCATCATACCATATAACTCACTAAGAGTTGTAGTCTTAATGTCATTGGACAATTTCAGACACATGGTGTAAGTCTCCTAGTATTCAGGGAGGGCCTCCATGAATTTAGTGATTACCTGCGAGTTAGAGTAAACAATATCGTAGGTTTTCAGATCGATCAGAAGGCAGTTAAACCTCTGATGGGTCTGGGCCAAAGTTTCACCTTTAGCAGCGATGAACTTCTCATACTGACGTTTGAGGTGAAACTTTCTAGATTCAATGAGAGCATCAGCACCCTCATATTGGATACAGAGAGTATCCCATATCTGTTTAGCTGTCTTAAGCTTACTGATGGAGTGAAATACTTCATCAGGAAGAGACATGGCTATCAGAGACCTTGCCTTGGTGTCAACATTCACCAGGCACTTATCTTCGTCTGTCCAGTTAGACACCTGCTTGACAAAGGTTCTTTCAGGAGCAACGGGAGTGGTGGTAGTAGCAGCAACAGCTGGAACTATAGAAGTGGGAACAAATGGTCCATGTTCTAAGAAGTAGGGGATTTGAGGATCAGAACCAGAAAGAAAGAGTTCCATTCTTGACTTCCATAGAGGGAAGATATCAGCATTGAATCTGGGTGGCTTTGCCAGAGATTCAGATTCGAAATAAGTATCTTTAGGAGAATTGGCCATAGGGTGGATCTAGAAACTATGTTTCTTTTGTGAACGGTTAAGAAGAAGAGGTTTCTAACAACTCTGATACCACTTGTTGGTCATCTATTGATGGCCAATAAGATAACTTGTATTGTAGAAGGGGGGTTGAATACAATCAACACAGTTTCTTCCACTTAATTCAGTCCACGACTCCTATGGAGCCTTTGTGTGAACTGAAGTAGATTGTTTATTGAAAGGGATCAAGACTATGTCAAGATCCAAACAATCTTTTTAAGTATTTTGACACACAGCCTTTGCTTATGCACAAAGCAAGTATTAGAAGAGATATAAAGAATTAGAAGATAGAAAGAAGAAAGGATTGGGGTATAGAAGATGGACCAAAGGTTGTGTTTGAAGAACACACTACGTTTATATTTATACCCCATGCATTAAATGCATGCCATCCCCAACTTTAAACGTGTCAGGTAAAGGTTGGGTTTGGTGTACTATTGTACCATAAAATAATCCCCATGCGTGGTAGGGTCATGGCCTATGGTAAACAGTTTCCTTATGGTGATAAGTACGGATGGAACAGTAAAGAGACATCTCTTTTGTACTATTGTCAGAAAGGCAAATCAAATCCTTTTTGTGCATATAGGACAAGAAGACAAATATAGTATTCTTAAAGTACAAGTCACTGACCAGGCCTTAGAGTCGCTGGTCCTTGGGAAGGATCAGGGAGGGACTGTGACTTGTTCTCTATGGAACGTCATGTAAGAATAGTCAGCTAGCTATCACTGATTTCAACTTCAGATCATTAGCATAGCTGACTCTATCATCAGCTTGCATCAATAGATGGTGCTGATGGTTTCATAGTGACATGACAATTTGTCTTCAAAGGATACTTAGCTGATGTCAACTCTCACTGATACTGAACGGAGTCAGTGATCAGCGATCGCTGATGTCCAAACTATCAGCGAGACAGACTCGTTGAAGTATTGAACTTCATCACAGCAGAGCTACGTATTTTTCAGTTATTAGACAAGGATCATTGGTATTCATCAAGTCATAGAGGAGCTGGATCAACAATTATATATATTTTTTTGATATCTATATATATATACATATCATTTTCTCAATTAAATAAATGTTTCCAAGATAACTGATAAATTAATTCTTTTGTAGTATATTTATTTAACTAATAAATATATAAACTTATTAATTATATCCTTTTTAACAACAAATCTCTTACTTTGGAGTTTTTACAGAAAGCACTCAACTGATTTATAATTTAACTATTACAGACACTCACAAGTGTGACCCTTGAGTGTCTTATAATGTTGGATGTGCGATCGCTGATTTGTCAACTTCTGCACATAATTACTAACAAACTCGAGATCTCATATTTGGTTCTTTACGTTTTTAATCCCCACTCTAACGACCATTAACTTTTTTTTGTCAAGTCTAATTAAATCAGGGATATTTTATTAATTTTAAACTTAGTTCTTATTATTAAAATACCATAATTTAGACAGCTAGTGGTATGAATTAAAAATGGAAGCTTAAAATAACTAAACTACCTTTAATTTAACTAGACTTAACGGAAAAAATTACGGGTGTTAAGATAACGGACCAAAATTCTTATAAAATGAGTGTATATTCATAACACTTTTGGTCCATTTTCCTAACGATATTACGACATCAATACTAAGAGTGATTTTTAAATTCTCAATCAATAATATGAGCTCATTCTAACATAAAAACCAAGTGGATTAGCATATTGCCCACAACGATATATAAGGCTATGTGTTGTAGCACCACAAGGGGCTCGGCGGGCTTCCCTTGTGGTTTCAACGGGTATTTGGTGGGCTGTGCTACTTTTTCAGCAGGCTGGCTCAACGGCTTCTTCAGCGGCAACCACAAACCACTAAGCCGTTTCCCCATCTCTCTTACACTCTTTTTTTTAATTGGAATACATATATGTATTAATTGGGTATTTGGTTTGGTGGGTTGTAATACTAGATAGAGTAGGTTTGTGGAGGTTTATAATAAATTTTGGTAAAACTGATGTGGCATTAATATAGTAGAATAGGCTTGGGGGTTTAAAGAGTTCCGCTAATGATAGTCTAATGGTGAATTTAGCGAGCTACCCGCCAACCCCAAATTAAAATTACATTACATTGGGTCGACGATCAAAAAAATAATTAAACCAAATTTAATTTCATTATAAATCACACAAATTCCAAATTTCTTTCACATAATCTCTTTAAAAAAAAACATTTCCCAATCTATACGTTGATGTAATTACAATATAGAAGATTTAAATAAACACAGAAAAAATAATTTTCAAAACACTCATATCATCATGCATCAAGTATTTCAAGGCCTGAAAATTGTATCCGAATTATCCGGCAGATCAAACATCTTCACTGAACATTCACCGGCAATTTGGCCTTCCGGTTGATCAATCCTAGGGTTCAAAACATTTTCCGAGAACCCGATATTCGATTCCGACCACCCCAACTCCTCTCCGGGCAACGGCGGAAGCCCACAATTGCTTATACCACTTGTACCAAAGAAATCATGCTTTTCTTGCTCTTCTTCATTATTACCGAAAATCGAATTATACCCACAAAACTGCATTCCGTGCCCTTCGTTTAGAAAACCCTCCAAATTCGACCCGTAGTTGGTCGCACCAAACTCCATCTCCATATTCGGAATGGTCGGAAATCCGAACGACAACATCGGATCAACTTCACTATGCAACACTACATGATCACGCGCTTGTTCATTACCATCTCCATCTTGCGGCCTTTGATTTAAAAAATTCGCGTACACTTGTTGGAGATCGATATTCGAAGGCTGCTGCCCCATCGATCCACCACCACCGCTACGAGCTTCTACGTTCCCACGGCCTCCGTAACCACCGGTCGTTCCACCGCCACCACGGGCAAGAAAGTTTTGGGAAGTGATGGTATCCGAGATACGAACGGACCGTGCTCGTCGGGTTTTTCGGCAACCACCGCCCACTGGGATGTTTCGGAGTGAACCGCCTTTGGTCCAATATCTTCTACACCCTTTGCAAAAGTACCTAGGCTGAGTCAAGCTGTAATTGTTGTAGTAACAAAACTTGGTATTCGAAGAACCGCAACGAGGGCACGGCGGACAAATCTCGACATTGGGCTTCCATCCTCTTTCCATCATATAAAATGTAAATAATGTTCATAAAGCAGCTTCAATTGTGATTCTGTTTCCTTCAACATCCAAGCAACAATGAATGTGTTTCACCGTGAGTGAAGTTGAAGGAGGTATATGAAATTATGAACATGTATGGGTTTAGGGTTAAATTAGGTTTAAGTGGATATTAGATATGTGTGTGGAATTGAGAGGAATCAGTGTGTGTAAAAAG
This sequence comes from Centaurea solstitialis, assembly GCA_030169165.1. Classification (NCBI taxonomy): domain Eukaryota; kingdom Viridiplantae; phylum Streptophyta; class Magnoliopsida; order Asterales; family Asteraceae; genus Centaurea; species Centaurea solstitialis. The sequence continues at coordinate 33,400,391 of CM058046.1, forward strand.
GTGTTTTTTTTCTGTCAGAAGTTGTGAGAGAAATTAAAGGTGAAGTGTTTATATGAAGTGGGAAAATGTTGGCCTATCTTTTGGTTGGCCTTGGGATGTATGAAAGATTAATTTGTTTTTAATTTTGGGATTACATTAACCATCTTAATATATATGTATGTAGTTGTCATTTATAATTAGTTTATATTACCAATTTGGATGTTTGCTATTACTCAATACTCATATTTGTAAACTTTGTAGCTTGCAGTTTTTTTAATTTTGTTTTATATATATATTTTGTATGCACGAAGTATTTTCCCAAAATAGGATTAATTATGAGGTTAACGTGTTGCGTTTATTTAAATTATAAAATGAAAGTTGAATTAAACTAAATGATGTTAAATAGTTAAGAAGTTAAACTAAAGTTATAAATTGTAAACTAACTAAAGCACATATAACCAAAGATGAAACTACAATTGGATTCGTAGGATCTTATCCCGGCTACATTATAAGATAGTTAAAGCTTATTTTTGGTAATTTGGTATGTCGCTACTTGTTTCATTAAGGCATATATATAATTATATATAAGTAGATTTAAACAAGAACAAACCCAATTTACAAGAACAAATGAACTTCTCACAATCACATATGATATGGACCCATGTGGGTCCCACATAATAAAAAATCATATATGATTTCGTGATGGGACCCACTTGAATCATATATGATTTTTTATTATGAGGACCCACATAGGCTCACATCATATGTGATTGTGGTTGGTTCATTTGTTCTTGCAAAAAAAAAATTGTTTTCGATATCTCTATGCCTAAAAGTTATACTAGGAAAGCTACAAAAAAGTAAAAACTGTCAAATGTTCAGTTACTAATCATATAAAAGCAAGAAGCATTGTTTCACTCTAGGTTGATTTTATGACTCTAAATTCTAAGGAGTTTGATTCAATATATAATATCAAAACCACGGTGCAATTAACGTATTAGTTCTACTAATTAATATTCAAAATTTTTATATACTAATTTAGTATATAGTCTATTGCAATTTTATTATTATGATTCATATACAACGTACCAAAGTAAGGATGTGTTGCTTAGTTGTAACTAGCTAGACACAAATTCAAAATCTTTAGATCGATAGTTTTGGAAAGATACGAATAAGTTAAGTAAGTAAGAAGAAGATATGTGTAAAGATTTATTGTGTCAAGTTGCAAAAGTGTGCAATGAGCAAATATTGTGTTAAGTAAAGAGTGTAAATGGGAGCATGCATGCACGTGTGGGTGCTGGTAAATGGAGTTTGAGAAGGCAATGGATACGCCAGATGACTTACTCATGTAGCAGAGATGCCGGATCTCACGCTGCTGGTCGACCTTTTTCCAATGGCTGTCATCATCTTATTGGTAGATATCAAGGCAATGGAGGATGGCAGGAAGCAAATTTCTTGATTTCTTCAATCCTCTTTTGCTTCCAAGCAACACCAATTAAGAATATATGATGTAAACTTCATTATATTTATACTCTCTCTCTCTCTATATATATATATATACATACATATATATAGAGAAAAGTTCAAATGTGAACAGTTTTTGGTTGTGAGCGTGAGGACAACCTAGAGCGTCACATGACAATCTGAAAAATTTTCGACTTAGTGTTATTCATACTGAATAACGCTATCATTCAGACTGAATAAAACGTTATTCAGTATGCATAAGGCTTAGTCGCACTCTGACGCACTCTGACGCGGGCGGGTTAGCCGTGGGTCAACGCTTATTCAGTCTGAATAACGCTTTATTCAGTATGAATAACACTAACCCGCGGATTTATTTAGACTAAATAAGCCTTGACCCGCGAATGTCAGATTGCCACGTGTCGCGCTCTGGGTTGTCATCATGTTCACAACCAAAAAGTGGTTCACCTTTGAACCCACCCCTAGATATATATTATTTAAACCTTTTACCTTGCAATTAAAGATCACAATAACATAACAAAGAAAATCCCTAAACTTGTAAAACAAGTAGTAAGTATCGTATCGCACTCGACGTTTTAAAAAAAGAAAAGTCTTTAACATACGTTATTGTTCATGTTTCAATTTTATTTTCTTCGGACATGTGATCAACAATTTTAAGATCGTTCATTTCCTTGGTTAACTTTAGTTAAAGAATTTCTTTAAGATATATTATGTATGGAAAATCCAAAAAACAGAAAGTTGATGCGTTGTCTTTTTTTAGGGAAAGTATCAAAGAACCTTGACTAATCTCAGCAAAGGTTACCGACAGCTAAAGCATACTGCCATGAGTTAATCCCCAATGGTTATAATTCGAAAACGTCTAGATTCGAACTTAAGGTAGAAGGGTTACAGGTCTTGAAGAGTACGTTATAGCCTTGTGGTTGAAAGTTGATGTTATTATAGGTATTAAAACAAATTTTGTAAGCTATAATAAACTTAATAGGTAAATAAGGTGTATTTATCATAATACAAAATAAAATATGTGGGAGATATGATATGAAATAATTAATATAAAATATAAAGAAGAGTGTATAGTTGGAGGATTGGAGGTGTAGGAGTTGGATTTGGTGATCCCGAAGACGAGGAATGTCCCTTGGAGAGTCGCGCATGGGTTTAGAAAGGTACATCGGATCATGGGCTTCTTGGATCACGCCTTTCTTATTTAAAATAATATCAGATTTATGTCTCCAACTCACTTAATTCCCTTCAACTACACTATTCCCATCATTCCATTCCCATTTCCATTGTTTCAAGATTTTCTAAATTGATTCATGATTACACCAGTTAAATCTTCCATTGCTCCCATGTAACCTGTCAAGATTATTTAGAATATTTCACAAATTAGTTGATGATTTAGGTAATGTATAAAGTTATATTTAATAAAAATTAGTAGATAAACTAGATAAAAAGTAAAATGATGTCTATCAATGTTGTGGCGGAGTGAATAGAATAATGCTTCGGGGTTCATAACGTCTAACCTGGGTTCTGAATCCCTCGATGCGCAACATGTGGACATTTACAAAGGACAACTTGTAGACATTTACAAAGGGACATGCTTTAGCCCTGATCTTGCCAAGAATTAGGCGGGCCATAGGCTTGGACACCCTTCCAAGAAAAAGTAAAATAATCAAAAGTCTTATCATGAAAAATTAGTCAATCATAACATTTAATTATATAGAGTGTTCAAAAAAACCATTGGACCGCTTAAACTAGTCGAACCAAGTCATGTCAGATCGCTTTTGACGGTTTAAGCGGTCTAGTGGTCAGGTCTGGTTTGAAAATAGTGAAATCGGGCATTCGGTTTGGTTTGAAAATTTTATAAACTGCCACTTGCGTTTGGTTTGTAATTTGATGGGTTAAACCGTCCAAACTAAAACGCAGGCACTCCTTCATATAATAATGTAGTATATTAATTAATGCAAACAAGATAATACAGAAAAACTATAGAATATAATATGTTAATTATATAATTTGAAATATTATATTAGTTGGGTGTCGCCTTTAACTGGGAGCCCCGATACATCGGGAACGTGTGTTGGCTTGTTTTTCAAAAAAAATTATATATACATACATATATATAGAGGAAGCTTCAAATGGAAACTCAATTTTGATTGTGAACGTGAGGAAAAATCTTAGCCTTGATCTAGGACATAATTGAGTCGATTTTCATTCTCGGCTTAAGGGTTAATTTTGGCATAATCAATTCTCTATTTCACACAATGTGGAGATCAATTCCATTATGGTGTAAAACACCACCACCATCACCGTCACCATCACCTTCCTTCTCGTCCCGTTTCCAGTGATGCCCACCTTCCCCCTCTAATTTCCGGCAATGCCCCCACCAAATCACCACCACCTTTAAATTCATTTGTGGAACTTGACGGAAATGAAATATTGATGCAGAAAGCAAATCCAGATTCGTGAATGTAAATCAAAGGTTCTTTGACAACCCCCTCTTTGATACCCATTTTCTTCTCGCATTCCATATTTGTTTTGTAAAAACCCTTCCGAAAGAAAATGAAGTCCACCCCCCTCTATGAAACCCATGTTCTTCTCAAAAACCCGTTCCAGATCTGTTTTGTAAATCGAAGGTTCTCCGACAAACGAAATTCAAAGTTTTTTGAAACAAACAAATCGAGAAGATGAATTCAATTTATTCGTGTTAGCAGATCCAAATCATTTCTTGATACCTTGTGGCTCTGTTTCTATACGAGTACCCCATATTCATTTATCGTTTCAGTTTTAAGGATTTTTGTTTAGTTTATTCAGTTTAGGGTTTGATTTGATGTTGATGTTCTTGAGTTATGAGCCAGATATGATGATGAAAATGAATATTGAAGAAAAATAATTAAAATAGAAGATTGAGCTCTTAAAGATGAAGATGAATTGATTTTAGTATTCTTGAAGATGAATTTGTGGAGCCAAGTGCCATACGGGGTTCCCAGAGTTGCATCAGACGGCGCATCTTCCACAAGTTCAGCATCATCTTGAGAATCAGAATCTGAACCATCATCATCACTAATAATCTGTCTATCCGGAAGGGTAAATCCTGTTGATGTACCATCAGGTTCCTTACCAAAGACCCTTTTCCCACCTCCCAATGAAATAATCCAAATTTGTGCGACTCCAGAATTAATAATTACAGGCTCAAGTCCCACACCTCTTTTTTCAATGAAATCATCAACTTCTTTTTTGTCCAAACTCCACTGCGGGTCATCTTCTAACACAGTAAACTAATTGGAAACTTTAACTGGCATATGAATCCTCTTAGTATTAAATTTAGGCGCCTTAGGAGAGGGGTTTTCAACATTAAGCTTTGCCTTACCTTTATCAAGCGGATCAATCGTAGGTAAAATAACTTTGGGCACGTACCTTTGGTTGATTTTGATGCCAGTATTAAAAGCAACCTTAGGCCCCACTTTCAAAGGATCAACTGTCGGCTAGGGCTTCTTTTTCCTTTTTGGGAATTTAAACCCATCATCCTTAGGTATAGAGGATTCACCAACATCAGGGTTAACCTTTTTCACCTCATCAGCTATTCGTGGTCTTACGACACACATATCAAAATCATGACCGAACACTTTACAGTGGCTACATCTCTTAGGTTTCCAAAGAAACTCAGTTTTGAATTTCCTTAGTTTACCCAAGATAATCACATCAATATTCGAAGGTAACTCATAATCAGCCGAAACATTAACCAACACTCTGGCAAAATTAGCTCTACCAGACTTGGTTACACACATTTCATCCGTGTGTCGATCAACAGACACAGGTTCCCCAACGACGCTAGCAATCCGACTAATAATCTCATAATCCCAGACATCCAATGGTAAGCCATAAATATTAACCCATAAAGGGACTGTTTTCAGCTCAGGCTTGTCAAAACAAAGTCCCGGTTGCCATCTCTGAATAAAGATTGGCATGCCATTAAATAACCACGGACCATTTTCAAAAACAAAATTTAATCCTTGATCAGAATTAAATTTGAAAAAGAAATAACCTTGGTCATTTAATATAACATCAGTAAGGCCATATATTTTTTCCACATACGTCTAGCAGGATACTGGACAAAAGGAAAAGCAGGCCTTTTACCAATAAAGTAGCCAGCAAGTGTAAGAGTCCACTCAGTGGCTTGCTTTTGGACCAATTCATCTGGAATAATCGCACGTCTAGTGCCAAGCTCAGTTACTACCGGAGGATAGTACGTAAGTTTACCTTTACCGCACACGAGGTTGGCACTTTTCTTCAGAAGATCAGCAAATGACACAGGCTTATGAGCAACATCCATCTCATCAGCATGCAAGTGTACCTTACCCTTAGAGTCCACAAATCTACCAGCATTTGGTACTTTTTCTTCCGACATAGTAGGGTCGTTACCCATATCCAATCCAACCTCATCTAACTTATCCGCACTTAGCTTTAGAGACCCTCCCTGGGACGAGAGGGTGACTACCTCCGAACTGGACACGGATGCCATAGGCAAGACCCCACGACTAGAACCCATTCCGACCGGAGAAGCCAAAAACGAAGAAAACATGGCAGCAGCCGGTGACAGCATCGATGACTTCTGTTGATGACCATGAGCACCTGAAATATCCCTCAGCAGCTGCTGAAAAGAACCCACATCACCAATCACTCCCGTAGTCCCCGCCGATGTCTCCACAAATGGTTCCGCAACAGCAGGCCCCGGCGATGGTAGTTGCGAAACCCTAGCACCACCCACGGCCCCCGATTGAACTAACAGGACCGCAGGCGGCGTTGCGTCACTAGACGGCTGGACCGGCATCACCACCGTCGGTGAAGACAGCGGCGATCGTTGGTCCGGTGAAAAAAAGGAAGCAGCGGTGGTGGAGTTTGACTTGCAATCGGCGATCACCATCAAGGACCCCACGCTAGGGCGAACACCATCCGCACCACCACACGCCGGCACGGCGACTTTGGTGGCCGGAATCGATGGAACTGTTGGGGATCAAAGCGTACAGACGCGCAGCGGATAACAAAAACTGATCCCCAAGAGCCGGATCCAATCCAAACCACACAGATACAATCAAGAATGTTTTGGGTGTTTACCTTTGTGAATAATCAGCCGGATTGCGAGCAAGGGATACACCGCTACTGACACGGGGCGAGAATCAGCTGCTAGACCACCAAGGATTTATCAGAAAAACAACCTCCTGTTGTTTTCTTTTTGGGTCGTCGACAGGAAGAGAAGGAGAGTGAGAGAGAGTTTTTTTTTTTTGGCTTTGGAATTAATTATGATTGACTTAATGAGAAACCGATAGGGCTTTACCATATTTATATAACTAAATATGGTAACGTCCATATCTTTACCAAAAACCCATTGGACTAAAGCCCATTAGCCCAAAACTCAAAACTCCTTTTAATTAATTAATTTCTCAATTAATTAATCACTTAATTAATTAATCTCTAATTAATTTTATCTGATAAAATATACAAACTGATATTTTACCGACTATAAATAATAAATAACTTTTATTATTTATTTCTCTCAAATAATTAATTTTACACTTAATTAATTATCCTATCAAAATGATAAATCCACTGTTCTCTAATTTGTGTGCAGCGGTGTGACCTACTAGTGTCTTATAACATTGGATACGGTAATCTCTGTTACTATTTCGCACATAATCCTAACAGACTCCCACTTGTGCTAGACATGTAACTGTGTTGTTACCATTAGCCTAAGGAGGTCCCTAGCCAGACACTTAGGTTAACCAGGTTATAAGATCTCTTACATCCAGAGATACAATTCGCTCTTGAATTTGTACACAGGTTCATTCCTTTTGCACACGATATTTCTAAAGTGATTTTAAGACATGGAGTGGAGGATTCATTTCTTAAAATCAAGTATTTCTTGACTCTGATTTCGACTGCCTGCAGTAACGGATATTACTAAATAACACCTGTTATTTTATCCGAGCGTGGCCACGCGTTTTTCTGCCAATCTTAATCGTCAAGGGGCCCGGAAATATCTCTCTTTTGAAAGAGGTGCAAATCCCTTCTTGACTACTTGCATTTGGATCCATGGCTTCCGCTGCATCTAGTCACGTCTCGTATGGCTGCCCTGTTACGGTGCAGCGTTAGGACGTGCTAAGAGTACAGTAGTCCTCATGTTCCCAAACCAAGTATCTCAGGTCTAAGGACAACCTATCAAGTCAGTGCTTATGACTGAGGCTCCATGAAGCAGACTTGATTACTGGTCACTTCCAATACCCAAACACTCTGATGAGTATCTATAAATACTTGGTCACATCACTTGTGCTTTTATTCTCTACTTTGAACAAATCATCAAGTATTTATAATAGCGTAAAACTCCCTATTGAAATTCCCATTTCAATAAGTGGCTATGGAAATTTAGATTTCATACAAAACATTGTAAAATCATGGATACGTTAAATATGCGAAAAATAGTTAATTTAGAACAATCATGAATCAAATCCTCCATTTATTTTATCACACTGAAAAATCTTACATGATTGAACTGTTCAAAATTAAACTATAGTAATAATTAATAAACTAAAAACTAGCTACTGGCGTCCAGGTACTGCATCCCAAAGGAATTTGCATGTGTCTCATGCTTCACCCTTGCTAGTGGCTTTGTCAGCGGATCTGCGACATTTTCTTCTGTTGGAATCTTGCATATTCTCACATCCCCTCTTCCAATGATCTCTCGGATAAGGTGATATTTTCTGAGCACGTGTCTTGACTTGTGATGCTCTCTAGGTTCCTTTGCTTGCGCCACGGCTCCTGAGTTATCACAGAATATATCGATCGGTCTAGAGACACTGGCAACCACTCTGAGATCCGACAGAAAATTCTTTAGCCAGACAGCTTCCTTTTGAGCATCAGATGCTGCAATGTACTCTGCTTCTATAGTTGAATCTGCAATTGTGTCTTGCTTCGAGCTCTTCCACGAGATCGCGCCTCCGTTTAGGGTAAAGACGTACCCCCGACTGTGATCTAAAATTATCTCTGTCGGTCTGGAAACTGGCGTCAGAATATCCTTTGACACTGATTTCATCCTCAGATCCTCCAAAGACCAAGAACATGTCTTTCGTTCTTCTCAGATACTTGAGAATGTTCTTGACAGCCACCCAGTAAGGTTCTCCTGGATTCTGTTGATATCTGCTCGTAACACTTACTGAGTAAGCAACATCGGGCCTGGTACATAACATGGCATACATAATCGATCCAATTGCTGAAGCATATGGAACCGATTTCATTTTGTCCTGATCTTGACTAGAAACAGGACATTGTGTTTTACTTAACACTATGCCATGTTGCATCGGGATAAATCCTTTCTTGGATTCATCCATCCTGAATTTCTTCAAGATTTTATCAATGTACGTACTTTGGCTAAGTCCGATAAGCCGCTTAGATCTATTTCTGTAGATCTTTATGCCAAGTATATAAGCGGCTTCTCCAAGGTCTTTCATCTGGAAACATTTGCTCAACCAACCCTTCACACTCTGTAAAGTTGGAACATCGTTTCCTATGGGTAGAATATCATCTACGTACAAGACCAAGAAGGTTACTATGCTCCCACTGAACTTAGTGTAGACACACGGCTCAAACTCACTTTTGGCGAAACCAAATTCTTTGATTCGCTCATCAAAGTGTAAGTTCCAGCTTCGAGATGCTTGCTTTAATCCGTAAATGGATTTCAGCAGTTTACACACCTTGTTAGGATTCTTAGGATCTTCAAACCCCTCTGGTTGTTCCATATAGACGTCTTCTGTTAACTTTCCGTTCAGAAAGGCTGTCTTGACGTCCATTTGCCAGATTTCGTAGTTAAAGTACGCTGAAATGGCCATAAGAATCCTAATTGATTTTAGCATGGCCACTGGCGAAAAGGTTTCATCATAGTCGATACCATGAGTTTGCGTGAATCCTTTTGCGACCAGTCTGGCCTTAAAAGTGTGTACATTCCCATCCATGTCGGTTTTCTTCTTGAAAACCCATTTGCGCCCAACAGCTCTACAGTGTTGTGGCAAATCAGTCAACTCCCAAACTTGGTTGTCGTACATGGATTGCATCTCGGCCTTCATGGCTTCCTGCCATTGTTCAGACTCATTGCCTGACACAGCTTCTCCATAGGATGTTGGTTCATTCAAGTCTCCGCTATCCTGAGAGACTAGAAACCCAAGATACCTATCTGGTTCTTGTCTTACCCTACTGGATCTGCGAAGGTCCTGTGTTTGCACTTCCTCAATCAGTTCTGATTGAGGTTCAACATTCTCATGTTGAATTTCTGGCTCAACAATTGGTGTAGTGTTTTCTTCGTCTACTACCTGTAGATCTACATCCTTTCTGCGTTCCCAGAGCTGAGAAACTTTTCTTCCAGAAATTTTCCATTTCGAGCAACAAAAACTTTGTTCTCTTCAGGGTTGTAGAAATAATATCCCACGGTGGTTCTGGGATATCCTACGAAGAAACACTTATCGGATTTGGGCTTGAGTTTTTCTGAGGTGGGTCGTTTGACGTAAACCTCACAACCCCAAATTCTTAGAAAAGATATATTAGGTTTCTTACCCTTCCATAATTCATATGGAGTCTTTTCTACTGACTTTGTTGGCGCTCTTGTTCAGTATATGTGCTGCTGTTTCGAGCGCATGTCCCCAGAATGACATTGGCAGCGTAGAGTGACACATCATCGTTCGTACCATATCAAGTAAAGTACGATTTCTCCTTTCTGACACACCATTCATCTGAGGTGTATACGGAGGTGTGAGTTGCGATACAATCCCACACTCCATCAGATGATTGTCAAACTCGTCACTAAGATATTCGCCTCTGTGATCCGACCGTAAAAACTTGATCCTTCTGCCAAGTTGATTCTGTACTTCATTCTGAAATTCTCTGAATCTTTCAAAGCTTTCAGATTTATGTCTCATAAGATAGACATAACCATACCTACTGGAATCGTCAGTAAAGGTAATGAAGTACCGGTATCCTCCTCTCGCCACATGACTAAATGGTCCACACACATCTGTGTGAATTATTTCTAACAAGTCAGTAGCCCTTTCATTTTCTTTGTTGAAAGGTTGCTTTGTCATTTTGCCAGATAAACAAGACTCGCAATTATCAAAAGGTTTATAATCGAAAGTTCCTAGAAAACCTCCTTTTAGGAGTAGTTCAACGCGTTTCTTGTTTATGTGGCCTAAACGACAATGCCGGAGGTAAGTTTGATCCTCAATGTCCTTGGATCGTTTACTTATATGATAGATTTCACTACTGTTGTCTTGCAGATTTACTGTATATAGACCATTCACGGGTGTTGCTTTAAAATAGAAGATATTATTTTTAAAGACAGAAATCATTTTATAATCGTATTTGTAATAAAAACCTTGGTCTACTAACAAATCAAAAGACAAAACATTCTTAATCATATTTGGAATATAATAACAATTATCCAGTTCCAAAACTAGACCCGAGGGTAAACTAAGACTATAAGATCCTACAGCTTCAGCAATCAGCGGAGTGCCTTCGCCAACTCGTAGGTTCTAACGGTCCTTCCTCAAAGTCTTTCTTCTAGTGAATCCTGTAAATGATTACAAATGTGGTTACCACTGCCTGTATCAATTACCCAAGATTCATAAGAAGTGATTAAGCAATCTATCATAAAGATACATGGAGCATCGGGTAAACCGATCTCTATCTGGTCGATATTCATCGAGTGCTCGCAAATATCCTCGCTGCCGCATTCTGGGCAACTTAGATCTCCCAGCTCATCAATCACATCAGTATCCATGAGATTAGCAGGTTCCGGTACTGGCTCTAGACTGGCCAGAATATCTTCATGAACTTTATCCACGTCTTTCTTTGGTTCCTTCATATAGGCACTAGCTGTATCTTGAATCTCTTTCGTGAGGGAAAACCACATGAGGTACACTAACTCCTCCTGAGCCATCTTGTACCCCAAACGCGATAAACATTTAAAGAGCCTTTTCATTTCAATAAGATGGTCTTTAACTGACTGACCCTTTTTCAGCTTCAGTGAAAAAATCTCTTGCATGATCAGAAGTTTACCTGTGTGCTTATAGAGACCTAACTGGTTCTCCATATCTTTCACAACCTGGTGACATGATTTAACTCTTAAATCTCCCGTGAACTCGGGTGATGTCGAGAAAATCAGAATGGACATTACATCCGATTCATCTGCCAAATATTCAAAGTACTGAGTAAAATCCTCTCTCGGGAGAATTACTCTCTGGTCGTGAAACAGGTTTTTCCAGAACATACAGCTTACCCTGTGCACGCAAGACATTGTCAAGGTGCATTTTCCAGACTGGAAAATTTTGGCCTGTAAGCTTCCATTTACAGTTGATGAGTCTTAGGGATTCCTCAGGGGTATAAAACGGAATTACAGATTTCGACATCTCAGATTAAGAACAAATTCCAATTTTAGTTTATAATTACAAAATTCTAATAAATTATTACCCTTAAAATAAATTTATTAGACTAGAATCCATATTTCACATGTGTCGGGAAGCATGTGATCATGTCAAACCGACTCATGCGATTTATGGTAGGTAAAACTATACCAATCGCATTTTAATACGACTTCTAGATCATCTGGACATCGGATATATAATCCGTGCATATTTAGTCCCTCTAGTGCATTTTGGCCTGGTACCACCCAGTGAATAAATAATTACCAAAATAGACTGCACCACCCGGGACCTGGACAAACTCTGGCCGGTACCACCCGGAGATAATTCGCAGAGTTTTATCACCTTCCAGTTTCGGTTTGAACACGGGCGTTCATAGTGTGTGCACTTACAACGCCCTATGTACCTTACACCGGAGGTGCCCCCAAAGTGGGTTGCACTTACTAATCTATGATTTTAACAAGGGTCATAAATGCCAGTTTTTCAAAAACTTGGATCCAAACACAAACTGTATTTGTATCCAACATTAATTTTCAAAAACGTTTATATTTAAAAATTACGTAACTAAAACAACCACGTAATTTATATAACTGATAAATATAAACAACCACACATTAAAACATGTCATAGTCAAAAACCCTTAACTATTGTCGTTTCGTGAGCCAACACAAAACGACGGTCTTTATTCCTAAGGGACAAATCTTCTCGGCGCTCCCACTGGCTCCAAGCTCCATGGTTGTCTCCTTGACTCCGTCTTCAGGTTTCTTCGGTTATTTTATTTATAAAGAAAAATTACAAAAGCGGGTTGTAAATGGCACGCAGGCCTCCCGTAACCAACAATTAAATAAAACATACGAAAAAGCAACCATGGGTATAAAGGGTTTGACTATGACGACAGAATCTTGACTGGATTTTATTAAAACAGAATTAATTAAACAATTAAATCTAATTTAATTAAATTAAATAATTAATTTAAAAATTAACAAAATTAATCCCTAGGGTTCTAAACCTTATCTGGTTTAGGATAAACCCTTATCAGCTAAAGTTTAACCGTACTGATCTCGATCCGAAAAACAACCACACGTACCTCTAATCTGTGATGAGAACAACACTACAGTGCCATCATCGCCACCGTGGTTCACAAACAACACCATCACCGCCGCGATATCGGCTTGGTGGTTCGGCCTCCGCTGGCTGTCCAACCATGATCACCACCCGTGGCGTGGCCGTAAGGCAGCCCGGTGGTTTGATCGATTACCATCGCCACCACAAACGGTGGTGCGATGGTTGGTTGTTATCGTATCACCGTCGCCATCATTACTACCGGCGACAACAGCAGCTCGACGCCACCGCCATCGCTGTAGCCGGCGGACAGCAACAAAACCACCATCGCCACCGTCGACAACAGCGGTTATAACCACCGTCGTCGATCGGCAGCGATCAATCAAATTGCCACCACCGTCGCGACGACAGCAGCCATCGGACCACCATCGCCGCTTCGGCGATCAAGCCAACACCATCGTCGCTGCCGACGATGGCAGCTGGAGCCACCACCGCCGGCTGGCGGTTGAAACAGACGGCGATCGCCATCACCACGCGCGACTGTGGTGTGGCTCCTTGCCTCCGGTCGACAGTGTTAACGCCACCACCACCACAAACGGTGGTGTGGTGGTTTACAATTCGATTTCACCGCCGCCACCATGATCGATCCCCATCGCCACCAAAATCGGTGGTGCGGTGGCACCAGTCGACCACAGCCACGACCACCAACTGTGGTGCGGCGTGGTGGTTGCGTCAATGGACAGCCGCCGGCCACCACAATCTGTGGTTCCGCCGCCGGTGGGTTTCGGTGGTTGTGGTGGTTCGGTTGGCTAACTGCCACCGTATCACCACCGATCGGGTTTTTACAAAAAATCCAATTTAAACAAAAACTTAAACGTGTAAAAATCGAATTTTTAACAAAAACCAATACGCAGATAAACCTGATCCGCAGGTTTTGGAAAGTGGCTCTGATACCACTGTTGGGGATCAAAGCGTACAGACGCGCAGCGGATAACAAAAACTGATCCCCAAGAGCCGAATCCAATCCAAACCATACAGATACAATCAAGAATGTTTTGGGTGTTTACCTTTGTGAATAATCAGCCGGATTGCGAGCAGGGGATACACCGCTACTGACACGGGGCGAGAATCAGCTGCTAGACCACCAAGGATTTATCAGAAAAACAACCTCCTGTTGTTTTCTTTTTGGGCCGTCGACAGGAAGAGAAGGAGAGAGAGAGAGAGAGAGAGAGAGAGAGAGAGAGAGAGAGAGTTTTTTTGGCTTTGGAATTAATTATGATTGACTTAATGAGAAACCGATAGGGCTTTACCATATTTATATAACTAAATATGGTAACGTCCATATCTTTACCAAAAACCCATTGGACTAAAGCCCATTAGCCCAAAACTCAAAACTCCTTTTAATTAATTAATTTCTCAATTAATTAATCACTTAATTAATTAATCTCTAATTAATTTTATCTGATAAAATATACAAACTGATATTTTACCGACTATAAATAATAAATAACTTTTATTATTTATTTCTCTCAAATAATTAATTTTACACTTAATTAATTATCCTATCAAAATGATAAATCCACTGTTCTCTAATTTGTGTGCAGCGGTGTGACCTACTAGTGTCTTATAACATTGGATACGGTAATCTCTGTTACTATCTCGCACATAATCCTAACAGGAACAAGGGTCGGCTCTGCCGAACCCTTTTGCTGTTTAATTTTGCGAGCCCGATTCCCGGGTGATAGGAGGATCGGGAGGCCGATTGGACTCCATAACCTTGTAGGAGATGCAAATCCGAGGAGTAACACCAAAAGAACCATCAAAAGGAGTAATTTTGTTTCTTGGGATGGGGTTTTTCCTTTTGATGGTTCTTTTGGTGTTTCTCCTTTTTGGCGTGCCGCTTTGGGTCTCCGGCTTGTGGGGTCCTTAGTGTGCTATTTGTACTCTTTTTTCTTTTTATAAAATTGTCAGGGCTCTACCCTTTCCAAAAAAAAGATGAATTTGTGGAAGATGAAGATGCGTTATTGAAGATGAAGATGAAATTATTAAAATAGAAATATTGGTTGGAATTTCTTGTTATTCCTTCCGAATAAAGGTTGGTATTTGGAGTGAATAAAACTATAAATGTAAGCTTGATAGAAATGTTGCTTGGAATTACTTGTTATTCACTCAAAATAAAGCAGCTTTATATTCAGAGTGAATAAAACTGTAAAAATAAGCTGAATAGAAAGGTTGCTTGGAATTATGTGTTATTCATTCTGAATAAAACTTTATATTCAAACTGAATAAAACTATATATCTAAGTTGAATAGAAGGTTGTCTGAAATTACTTGTTAGTCACTTTGAATAAAGTTTTATATTCAGACTGAATAAAACCATAACTGTAAGCGGAATGGAAATGTTGCTTGAAATTACGTGTTATTCATTCTAAATAAGGGCTATTCAGTTTGAACCATCTCTAAAAATTTCCTTTTTTTCTCCTATGCACGCTTTGTTCATTGAGCCATGGTCAAGGTTTTCATCTTATTTATAGAAATGTCATCGTGTGTTTTATCCATAGATCAATGCAACGGTTTTTTAATCAAGTGTCGAGATTTGGCCACACGTTCACAACCAAATTTGAGTTTTCATCTGAATCTAGGATTAAATTGTCCTAATTAGAGAAAGTTTTATAAAGAAAGCTTTGAGAGGGTTTAATTTGTAATTAGCTAGTAATTATAGCTAATGGCTTAGGCTTAGGCTTTTGTATATGAGCCCTATATATAAATGGCTTAGGGTTTGGGAAGAAAGGTGTGTAGCCATAATGTGATGAGAGTCGTGTAAGGAGAAAGTGTGTGTGTTCTTATAGCTTTGAGAGCTCTCACAATAATGCAAGAACAATCTTTTGTCTATGATTTCTCTTGGAGATGTAAAACTTGAGTTCATAAATATGTTAAAAATGTCAAGGGATAAAAACTGTTGAAAATAACAAAACGTTATGGGTCTAATAATAAACTTTACTCTTTAATCTATATGATAGGCCCAACACAAAGGTAGGTTTTTATCATAAGAGTATAGATGGCCCAATCAAGATCCTTGGGCCGGCCACAAATCCAGATTAATCTATTCACATTAAAGATTTTATAAAAATAAAATAAAGAGTAAATTATGGATTTAGTCCTCGTGGTTTGATGGTGTTTATAGATTTGGTCCCTAAACTTCAATATTTACGGATTTGATCCTTGTGGTTTGCAAATTCTATTGTATTTGGTCCTTATGATTTACAAATTCTATTGGATTTGGTCCTTGTGGCTTGCGAATTCTATTGGATTTGGTCCCTGCCTACTTGCACTACCAGGGACCAAATCTAATAGAATTTGCATACCACAAGGACCAAATCTGTAATTAATAAATTTAAGGACCAAATTCATAAAAACCACCAAACCATGAGGACCAAATTTGTAATTTACTCTAAAGAAAACTATATCTATGAGATGATGATGTATCTATAAAGGCTAGTATTGGAATACTACATAACCCCTCAACTATTTGAATACTATATTTCAAACCCCTAAATAAATTGGCATAGTTGTTTTTAATATAAATTAAGAATTAACAATTAAAGATTAATGTACATGTTTTGAAAGTTGACATATGGCAACAGAAGTCCCTCCCGCCATGAGCATGGACTTGGTCTACCTCTTTCCCTGTTACGGCCTGTGAATTCCTTTCAATTTTAATCTTATAAAATCTTACTTTCAAACCCTAATTCTCACCCAACTTCTTTCATTTCTGCTTAATTTTGCATTTTTCGGAACCGGTCGAAATGAACGACTTACTCTCTAGATCCTTTTCTGGCGGCCGAGTCGCCGATATCGAGATGGGGAACACCGCCGCAACCGGCGGTGCAAATCTCGACAAGTTCTTCAAAGACGTGGCGGAGATCAAAGAAGAGCTCAAACGTCTCGAAATTCTCCATAACCAACTCCAAGAATCAAACGAACACAGCAAAACGTTATACAACGCGAAATCGATCAAAAACCTCCGGACCAAAATGGACAACGATGTCGTTTCATCGCTCAAAAACGCCAAGCTCATCAAGAACCTTCTAGAAGCCCTAGACCGTTCCAGCGAACACAACCGCAGCATCCCGGCTGCGGGCCTGGAACCTCAACCGATCGTACACGGATCTCTGTTGTCAACGGCCTACGGAAACAACTAGAATCATCGATGAAGTCGTTCACGGAGCTCCGCCGTAAAATGGCTACCGAGCATCGGGAAACCGTCCAAAGACGGTATTACGCCGTGACCGGAGAAATGGCCGACGAGGCTATGGTGGAGAACCTGATCTCCACCGGAGAAAGCGAGAGGTTTTTAGAGAAGGCGATCCAACAGCAAGGAAGAGGGCAGGTGATCAAGAGCAAATCTATGTAAAACCTAGATAGCAAAAAATGGATTTTTGTTTTTTAATCCTCTCCAATAGCATTTTTAAAATAGCAAAAAATGGTTATTGTTTTCCAATCCTCTCCAACATTAAACCATTTTTTAAAATAAAAAAAGTTTAAGATTTTCCTAAATACAAGGATTCCTCTAAAATCTCTAAATTAGAATAGAGAAATAATTTTTAATGCATTCCAACCAATAGTAGGCTAATTCAAAATGTATTTCCATCAAAAGTTGGTCAAAATATTATTAAAATATTAATTCACTGAATATTTTAATAATATAAATAATGATATGTTATTTAAAATAGCAAAGTTGCTAAACATGAAAGAAAATATTTTTAGAAGTATTTACTTATGATTTTCTATTATAGAAAAAGCTTAGCAAAGCTATTGGAGATGATTTTAGAACCTACCTAATTTTTTTTTAAAAACAATTAGAAGTTGTATAGAAACTTTTTTGGGACCTATCTTAAAAAAATTAGAAGTTTAAAAATAATTAAGAGAGATTTTATATTAGAAATCTTAAACGTTCTTATTTGTGTCAGCTTAACTTAATTAAGGAATCACGTGATTTTCTGTTCTAAATTCGCCAGGTGATGGAACGATACTAGAGATCCAGGAACGGCACAATGCTGTGACGGTGATCGAGGGAAATCTGAAGGAACTGCATGAGGTTTTCATGGACATGGCGGTGTTGGTGGAGAGCCAGGGAGAGCAACTGGATGATATCGAGAGCCATGTGAAGAGGGCAAGCTCGTTCGTAAGAGGTGGTACAGAGGAGTTGCAGGTGGCCAGAAATACTCAGAAGAATACGAGAAAATGGACTTATTTTGGGGTTCTTTTGTTGTTGATTATCATCGCCATTATCGTTCTTTCTATTAGGCCATGGAAGTAATTTTGTTTTTGATTGTTTGTTTGTATTTGTTATTGGTTGGTTGGTGATTGGTATGGAGATGGCGAGGGTTATTGCTGTAAATAAACGTTGGAAATGGGGATGCTTTTATTGTTTAATTGGCTAAACATATTTTTTTTTCTTAAAGGGTTTACGACGGCAGGGACGGAGCCAGAATTTTTTTTGTGTGGGGACAAACTCTAAACAACAGTTTTAATTTTAGAAAAATAGTTTTTTTATACACAAAATCTCCAAAATGTCAATAATAATCGTAATTTTAAATTTTTAAGGGGGCAATTATCAAAATATCCCTAATATATAAATTTTAATTTTAAATTTTTAAGGGGGCAGTTATCAAAATATCCCTAATATATAATTTTAAATTTTAAATTTTTAAGGGGGCAATTACCCAAATATGTCTAATATATAAATTTTTTAAAGAAAAATTTAAAATATTAGGGGGGCAACTGCCTACTCTGCCCCCTCGTGGCTCCGCCTATGTGACGGGGTGAGAATGTGACGATACCCTGACCATGGATCAGCTTTCGAGTCGGTCCATGGCCACCGAGGATTAGTCGGGTGTCCGTATTCATCTCGGATACCTCGTTAACTTTGTGTCGAAACGTACGCATGAGTTATCTGCTGTTCAAACAGAAAAAGGAAAAAAACATGAACCCCTGGTGTTAGAGGGCTAGAAACCATTCTTAGTTACTTAGTTTGATCGGTGTTGCAACCCCCATGCCTTATAATATGTACTTTTCCTCGTGTTAGTTCTTGCTAGTCTCAGGTGTGTCTTAATAAAATTTTCCTTTAAAAAAAATGAATTAGTTAATAATAGTTAATACGTGAATTTTACTTACAGTTTTGTATATTAACGTGTATATATATATATATATATATATATATATATATATATATATATATGAATTACACATGTTCAATAGGAATGTATAGTTCGTATATGAATCAATTAAAAATAGTTAGTAAATTACACAGGTTCCTATATGAAACGTATATATAGTTTATATATGAATCCCACAAGTTCATATATGAATCTGTTTTCGGCTTATTTATAACAGTTACGAAATTAACCCTGTATTATGCACGTACGTAGTCACGAATTTTGACTAGTTAAAGATAGCGGCTTTAGTCGGTCAAAGCCTTAGTATTTGACTATTCAATCTTGATCTAGCTGTACGAACGGCTAAAATTACTTAATCTACTTTACATTTTTTTTACCATTTCTCATTTTAACCAAACACTATACATATATATGGGGCCAATTCAAATGGAAACTCAAATATAATTGCAAAGGTGAAGATAACCAAGAGCGCATCACGTGGCATATTCAGTTTGAATAATACTAAATGTTGATCAAATGGTGCTAGCTCAGTTGGATAGGTAACATCCCTGGGGGTGTGGGGTGAAAACCACACTACCAGGGTTTGATTCCCATGGGCGATATTTTTTAGATATCCAGACTTTGGATCTGGTCCTTTAGGTCGGGTTCGGGGCCGGTATGGGAGGATCCAGTCTATGGGATCCACTTCCCTGCTGGTGGGGTTCAACCATAGGTTGGACCGGGTCGCAGCGGATTAGTGGGATTGTCCAATTAAAGACCCGATACTGTTGGAGCGTGTGTGTGTTAACTTGCCATTAAAAAGAAATACTAAATGTTGTATTATTTAAACTAAATATGCCACATATGGCGCACTCTTGACTGTCCTGACCTTTATAATCAAATTTAAATTCGCATCCAAACTTTTCTGTTTCTATACATATATATATATATTAAACAACACCAGAATGGAAAGTGAAATGAACAACATTTAATTACCGGGTAACATTTTATATATATTTTCATTTGGCAAACATAATAGCAAAAGAAGCAACCATGGATTGCATTTCCTACACATTCTTTTACAAATATATTATTTAAATAACAAATTGTTGAAAATGTTGGTGGATTTCAATGAAACATTTGGTATAATTAATTTTAGGAAATGAGAATAAGAACAAGAATGAATAGAATAATTGTGATGAGTTCCATTCCCTTCTGTATATATGCTTCAATTCTTTATATATCCGGTATATGATTATCATTCCTTTCGTTGCATCAAATCAAACACCATTAATTGGAAATTTTCATTTGAATTCTCCACTCCATTAATTTCAACCTCAAAACAGAGGAATCAGTGAAGAAATTCCAAGACAGCATAGTATCCAACCAAAATTGGGAGAGTGACAATCATGCCAAAGATAACCCTGGAAATATATTACATCAAAATCGAATCAGTCACACATCAATTAATAATATTTAATGAACAAAAACCACTTTTTATTAATCTTTAAAATAATTATTGGGTTTAGTTTCAAACTTAAGTTACCACCTTTTATTATTGTATGTACTGAAATTAAAAAATATACCATTTGGTGTATCAGCACGCTTTTAAAACTTATCAAATAATGTAAAATTTTGACTTTTTCATGCGTTAGCCGGTATTTTTAATGGGTTTGAACTAAACTCCATAAAACACAAATTCCTTACTGGGTTTTCAAACTCATGAAAAAACCCATCTCCAAACCCATTAAAAATACACGCTACCGAATGAAAAGGTATATTTGTACATTATTTGGCAGGTTTGAATGGTAGACTTTTAAGTCCAGCAAATACAATAGCAAAATACGACAACTTGGATATGTTTTCATGAACTAAATCCGTAATTATAACTATATTTCAGAGAATGCTAACTTACGCAGTACTGAGTACGTCTGCATGCAATTCATATTCTTTTGCGTATATGAATGAGGTGATGGACTGTGGTAAGGCAGCCTGTAACACGACATGAAAAATACAAGATGACGTCAGCCTTAATTTTCCAATGCTTAATTAGATATTGAATAAACAGTCTCATATATAGAAATTAATCAACGGTGGAGATCTAATTCACCTGAATGATGGCAACACGTAAAACATCCCCATGCAGACCCATGGCTATGCAACTGACAGCCATAGCTGCCGGTCCGGCAAAAAACTTGAGAAGAATGGCAATTATGGTCATGGTTTTTCCACATGCTATCAGTTTCTTCTGCTTTGCCATGAACAACCCTGCACCAGAAAAAACATGCATTATTCACTTGTACTTAAAGCTATTCAGAAAGGAAAAGCATCTTCAACGATTTTGCTATAATAGAAATAAATAAGATCTTTTTTTTAGATAATTATCCTGCCCAAAATAACCGTTTATAAAACCTCATTTTGTAGTCTTATAAGGTTGATGATCTACGCTTTGTCTAGACTACATATCCTGCCAATTTGGAAATTAAATTTCGACTGTCTAAGACTAAGCCTGGCCATAAGATTTCAACGTCTGGACTCGGACCTGGATGGATAGGATATTTTTACCGGTACACCACCACCCTTGTGGTTAATTAGAAAAAAAATAAGTTTTTGTTTGCTAAACTGCTCCAAAAGTTTTCCTATTATATTATCTAAATTGGAGAGTTTTGAAGAAATCTAGATATATAGAATTCTCTAATATATCTAATGAAGAGAGAACAAAAATATTTTAATATCTTCCACCAATAACATAATTTATTGTTTGAATTTTTGTTTTAAATTATTGAAATAATAAATGTAATGTATATATATTTTTTAATAATATAAGTGACGATTGATTATCTAGCATAGAAATTAAAGCTTTTGGTAATAGGAAAAGAAAGATTTTAAATATTTTGACATTTCATCCTTTAGTTTATAGAAATTATAAAAAGAAACCGTGACAGATTCTTTAGTATATAACTATAAAAAATGGTACTATAGTCCTAGCTTTAATATATAAATTACCCATGCTAAACATTGCCGTGCCTGTCCCAGCCCTAGACATGATCAAAACTGATCCTTCAATCATGATCGGCATTGGCCAGTTAAACCTACAAATAACAAACACAAATAAATGAATAATTAATGCATAATCTCAATTCAGAAAACAAGTTTCAATCTTAAATAGAAAAATATATTGATTTGCATGATTAGCGTTTTAGAAGTTTATTACATTTTAATCATGCCTTTATTTGTTTGTGATTATAGATAAGAAGGTCTATTTAAGATACTAAGAAAAATTTCACTATCACATGTGATTTTACACTAATAAAAAAACTGGACGTGAGCGAATTTGCATGCGACTTAAAGTCACATGCAAAGTCGCATGAATCATATATGATTTTGTATATTCACGAAATTTTCTTGTTATCTTAAATGGATGTTGTTAAGTTCTCGTACGAAACCCGCCTGTATGACTATATGTATACCTGTTTGATAAAGTTGCCCAAATGATGCCGATGACACAAGAATACGAATTAGGGTTGGCCGCGAGTTTAAAAGATACAACTTTCATCAACGACATAAACGATGATTTTGCAGCCCCAACATCATCTACAGATTTCGGGTTCGCTTCCAAATCTTTTAATTCAACCGTCGCAATGTTGACCGAACAATCGGTCTTTGTTGATCTTCTACATTCCAACAGAAAAAGAAGAAGAGTGAGCCAAACAATGGCTTGGACCACTGAACCCTGTACAACAAGGTCAACATACTCTTGACCATACATAGCCCTAACCAAGGGCACACCTACAACAAGAGAGTTGGTCAAAGTAGACAAGGAGAAACTTGTTATGGACCAACAATAGCTTCCTTTGCTACTAAACCTCGTCCAACATGCAAGCACCAACACAATAATGACTTTGGAGATGGCATCCGCACCGATGAAGCGGTAGTTCATCTTGAAAGGATCGATATGGGCTGTGAACTCGAAGGTGAAAAGAGGGAGGGTGAAGAAGCATACGAACCGGTTGATGGAGTCGGATTGTTCGTGAGTGAAAATCTTCCACCATCGAACCGAACCGTAACCTAAAAGTAAAGCCACGTAGAGTGGCACCGTGGCTGCGACCACCTTGTAAACATCATCTAACCCTATCATTTTGGTAGATATTTGACAAACTAAAGAAACCCTTCAATGGAAATGGATATCTAGTATAGAAATGTAGTGTGCCTACACTGTGGAGTTGTTTGTGAAGAAGGGTTGAAGTATTTATATGCATTCAGTACATGTGAAAAAGGGGAAATGAAATTAATAGAAAAAGTGGTAGAAAAGGTTGGTGCCCTTTAATTGCAATTTGGGTGTTTATGATTCTTGATAAGTGACGTAGTGAATGTATGGTGGTGGGTTTGTGAAAGGTTCGTGTTCATTTTTGTTTTTCCCCTGCTTTTTCTAAAACATTTTGTCTTTATTTGGCCAAGCGTAACACAAACGGATACGTAGGCGGGTTCACTGCCACCTCGGCAGCTTCCAAGCCCGTATATGGTACGTCCCTAGCGAGTTCAAGCCACGAGGTCGATAGAGGGTTTAGGAACTCGTCCAACCCGCTCTCTCTTTATTCCTCTTTGTCTCTTTCTCTCTTCTATATTTATATTAAAAATAATAAAAAAATGGTAACGTATGAGAGTTTTTTGCAAATGTAGGGGTGTTTGGAAAAATGTTTGTAGAAATAGGGGTGTTTTAAAAGTGTTTGTAAAAATAGGGGTGTTTTGAGATGGCCCACCATTTATATACATTGATTATATAATTTTTTACATTTTAAACATTACGTATTTACAGATTTAACCCTTAACTTACATCTTCTTTTTTTTTTATCTCTATTATTTTAGAGTTTTTGTTTATAACCCTTATTGTATATTATGTATTTAATTAATTTATTCAAATATCTTTTTAATTAATTTAGCAAACTATATTTTTAAATAGATCCCAATGACACCTTCAAATTAATACAAACATTAATATAAAATTACAATACGAGTATTTTAACCATGAAATTGATTTAACTAATGAAATTGTTTAATATGATGGAATGATATTATATCATTCACTTTTTGATGAAATTGTTTCATATTTCGATATTTTAACCATGAAATTGATTTAACTAATGAAATCGTCATTTTGGCTTCGGTTCACAAGTTCACACGAAAGTTATGATTTACAAATGAAGTAGACTCTATTATATAGGGGCGAACCTATGAACACTCATGGGGGATTGGGGGGTCCCGTGCACCCACTCACTCCATCAGTGTAAGAAGGAAAAAATTAGTGGTTAAGGACCAGTTAAATTTTAAGTGTGCTCTTAAATAAATTAAAACAAAAATCCTTTGCTAGTGTGGTGGTTAATGAATTTTGGTAAGGGTGTTTTTTGAATGGTGTAATTTAATTATATAACTTGATAAAAAACAATATACGAATTTTAATATATTAAATACCGATTTTTAATTTGAAGGTGTTAATGACATATATTTAAACATATAGTTTGTTAAACAATAATTACGTAAATTTTAATTACATATTTCGAATAAGTTAATTACTACATAATACACAATAAGGGTTATAAATAAAAGTTTTAAAAATAATAAAGATAATTAAAAAGTATAATGTAAGTTAAGGGTTAAATTTGTAAATATATAAAATTTAAGGATGCAAAATATAAAATTAGTTTATGAAAATGGTGGGACCTCTCAAAACACTCCTATTTTTACAAACAATATCAAAAGACCCCTATTTCTACCAACATTTTTCTAAACACCCCTATATTTGCAAATAACTCAACGTATTAGGGTGTGAAAGGTTGGTGATACATGATTTGAAAGGTTGGTGAGGTTCAAGGATAGGAAAGTGGAAAGATAATGTAGTGCTAATGTCGCAGTGAAAGATTGAGTGTTCAACCTCTTGTGTTACAGAAGGCCTATAGCAATAATATATAAAGAAGACATTGTTTGACGATTAACAAAAAATCTTCATTCATTACATAAATGTTTTCACACGACGTAGGGTCTTGCCAAATGTCGTCTGCGTATCATTCATTATCATATATGAGCTGTATTACATGCGATTCATTATTGTAGAAAGTGTTCTCCTTTGACCCAATCCTTTTATCACATAGACGAGTAAATAGATTATAATTTTTTTTCTTAGTTTAATGCTTTGATTTAAACATTTTGTTTTATTTTGCGTGAAACAGTTCGGTCAACCTTTTATTTTTTTTATTCGGATCGGATTTTCAAATAGAAACTCAAATCTAATTGCGAACGTAAGGACAATCGAGTGCGAACCAGGTGTTCTATTCGGTCTGAATAATATAGGACTATTCAGATTGAATGTTCATGCATGCTTTATTCATGGTGAATAATACAACATTCAGTATCCAGCCGGAATGTTATATTATGCATCATGAATAACCTTGTATTATTCAGACTGAATGTGACACGTGGTGCGATATTTGTCGTTCTCAAGTTCACAATTAGATTTCAGAACCTAGCCGAACTTTCATCTACATATATAGGAAGAATCATGTGAGAAGATGAGGTTCTTTCGAATAAATCTTTAAAAATCTCATTATAATATTTTTTAATTTAGGTTCATTTTTTAACGAGGTTTTTTGACCACGCGTTGCAGGGGAGAGGGGAGGTTATAAAAATATAGCGAGATAAATTAACAAAAAATAGTTGAAATGTAACATAAATCGATAGGATAATTATGGCGTAAACGACGATTCATTATTAACCCAAAAACAAATCCGGTGAGAAAATATATAATTGAAATAGCGTTAATGTAGATTAAGATAATTATTTTTTATTTTCTAGAAACCTAAACCCCCAAAAAATCACATTTTCTATTACGAAACATATATGTATTACATCCTTTTGATTTTTTTCGTAGAGCATGTAACATAACATCAAATATATTTGGGTAAGTTTGAAATTTTATCAAACATGTGATGAACACTAATAAAGAAAACATAAGATCTTTTTTATCCAACATTTGTCATGAATAAAATAACATTCGATTAGAAAATAACAATACAAATGAAATTAGAAGCGTCATGAAAATTGTATTTCATCTTTTGTTACATGATATTGTATATTAATTCTAAAGAAGTTTAAGCCTAGGATTGTTTATTAGAGATTTTGTTTTTCTTTAATGATGGTGAAAAGTGTATACTTAATATATTTGGGTTATGTTATATGTGCTAAAGGGGCAAAAGATAAGAGATAAAAATTGAATTAATAAGAGATTTAAGGAGTAGATATGTATGAGATAATTGAACCGCTAATTGATGTATTTGGGTTGTCTTATACCTACTAAAGGGACAAAAGACTTTAAACAAAAAAATTAAATTGATGAGAAATCTAAAAAGTAGTAGGTATGTGTGAGATAATTAAATTGATAAAACAAATTGTGTCTAAATACATGTTTAAGCCAAAAAAAATACTAAAACGGACTCACAACATATGACAAATATATAGTACTAAAATATAATATAAAAATAAATTAGTAAATAAAATTTAAATATTCTACATATTATATAAGAAACAAAAAAAATAAAAGTCATAAAATTTTTTTAAAGAAAACTGTAGCTTATGAATAGTTACCAAAACTTAATACATGTTATGGCTTTTAATTTTGCTAAATTCATAATATTTTTATCAGGTTCTATATTAAAAAAAATCTAAATACATTTTTATAAAAATAATTCACAAGTTTAAATAAATTAAATACATATCTACAATCAATTCAGTATATTCTCATTAGTTTTTCTCTAATTTTTAATACATTTTCAAAGTCATATATGATTAACTTTATTTACCATATAAGTATCACATATGATACAATATATGAATTTTTTAAATATCATTGATTATATACGTCTTAATATAAGTGATATGTTATTTTTTTAAAATGTAAATATGCATAATAACATCATATCATGAAAAATATTTACAATATTGTATATAATTTAATTGTATATCACATATGATATTGATAAAATAATGATTTTTCTTTATTAAAAGTGTATTTAGACAAAAATAGTTATAAAAATTTTTGATAATAGAAAGTTATAAGTTAAATCCAAGAAATATAATTATATTTTCAGGGATTTATCTAATTCAAAGTGAGATAATTATTCTTTTGTTTTAATTTTAATTTATTTATTGTATTTCTAAATTAATAGATTATGTGACTCATATTCATTCTTGCAAGTTAACTATCTTCTCGTTTGAACCTGTCCTTACGTATATGTATGTGTATGTGTGAGTATAATCAAATAATATATCTCGTAGTTTGTAGAAATTGTGAAAGCCAATATGAACCGATTTAAATTTAATCATTTTTATTTATTTAACGAGATAACCGCCATTTAATTTTTTTAGGTACTTTTTATTCTATCGTTTTAAGTTCTCACAAATTATCGAGTTCTTCCAGGTGCACTCTGACAAACTCCGGTTCACTCCAGCGAAACACATGTGCACTCCGACGAATTTCGGTTCACTCCGACGAAACACTTGTGCACTCCGACAAACATGTGGTTCACTCCGGCGAAGCACATGTGCACTCCGACGAACTGCGGCTCACTCCGACGAAACACATGTGCACTTCGACGAACATGAGGTTCACCATGGCGAAACACATGTGCACTCCAACGAACTCCGGTTCACTCCGAAGAAACACATGTGCATTTCGTCGAGTCCTCGTCTAACTCCGTCACAGCTGTTTGGTGGCCATCGTCGTCACTCCAATTCCGGCAGCGACGCCAGATTTCAGTCTATTGCACTTTATGTTTTGTTTCCCGATCACTCATTCGTTGTTCCTCTACCAATCATAAATCAACAACAATCACTTCCGATCGGAGACATCTATCGTTCGTGCACCTCACGCCATCGTATACGGTGGAGCTCAAAACCTAAAACCTTGAAAATTGGTATCATTGAGTAAGGGCGGCAATGGAGGATGCGGCGGCTAGGGCTAGTTAGGGTCGCGCCTAGGGCGCGAGGTGTTTGGATCGCGCTGGAGAGCGTGGAGCGGTGGCTCGATGCAGAAGCGGCGTTTGCGATGGCCACGCTCGACGGCGGCTTCTACGACGAAGGTGAAGGCGAAGGATCTGGTGGTGATTAGGAAGGTAGGGTTTATTGGTTAAGATTGGAGGTGGTGGTGGTGGGATTGGAGGTGGAAAGCGACGACTGTGGTGGTGATGGTATCTGGTGGTGGTTAGGAAGGTAGGGTTTGTTGCGTGAGATTTTAGGTGGTGGTAATGGGATTGAAGGTGGAAGACAGCGGCTGTGGTTGTGGTGGTGGTGGAGAGAACCCTAAAACCTTAAACCGTTGTTGATGAAAATGGTAGAAAGGTAAAATTTCTTATATGCCCTTTAAAGACCAAAACTAATGGAACAAATTCATTGGTGGAATTTGGTTAACAAAGTTAACACACCATTTGTGGTTAACAAAGGAACTCTCCTCTGTACACGCGCAATTGGTGTTCCATGTCAGTTTTATTCTCTATCACTCGATTCCAGTTTTATGGTTTTATGATATTTTAAGTCACATATCAGATGTATAAAATGATGGGAATCACAGGCTACAAAAACATGCACAGCGGAAAATAAAACCGGATTCCCAATCGAGGATCCAATCCCAAACATAACAGATACAATCAAAGGGTGTTTTCGATGGTTTACCTTATGTGATTGATTTTCCGGAAGGCTTGTAGGGAATACACCGCTACTGACACCGATCGAGAAAGTTGCTAGACCACCACTTTGAATTACCCGGAAAAACGAACACAATCCTCCTACTGGAGAAGTTGGCGCCGGTTTTCAGAGAGAGAGAAAGGGAGAGAAAGTTTTCTGGGTTGTAGGATTAAAACTGAATTGTTATTAAACTGATACCCTTAACCCTTTATTTATATGGATAAAACTAATCAGAGTTTTATTCCATATAAGATTCTTTGGTAATTATCTCCAAATAATTTCCATAATTAATTAATGGTAATTAATTTATAAATAGTTTAACTAACTATTTATTTAAAACTTTCTCATTAAATAATTAATAAACAATTAATTATTTCTCTCACGTAATTCAAACGTTCTCATTTTGGCGTGCAGCGGTGTGACCTACTAGTGTCTTATAACATTGGACACGGTAACCATGTTACTGTCTCGCACATAATCCTAACAGACTCCCACTTGTGCTAGACATGTAACTCTTCTGTCACCATTAGCCTAAGGAGGTCCCTAGCCAGACACTTAGGTTAACCAGGTTATAAGATCTCTTATATCCAGAGATACAATTCACGCTTGAATTTGTACACAGGTTCATTCCTTTTGCACACGATATTTCTAAAGTGATTTAAGACATGGAGTGGAGGATTCATTTCTTAAAATCAAGTATTTCTTGACTCTGATTTCGATTGCCTGCAGTAACGGATATTACTAAATAACCCATGTTATTCTATCCGAGCGTGGCCACGCGTTTTCTGCCAATCTCAATCGTCAAGGGGCCCGGAAATATCTCTCTTTTGAAAGAGGTGCAAATCCCTTATTGACTACTTGCTTTTGGATCCACGGCTTCCGCTGCATCTAGTCACGTCCCGTATGGCCGCCCTGTTACGGTGCAGCGTTAGTACGTGCTAAGAATACAGTAGTCCTCGCGTTCCCAAACCAAGTATCTCAGGTCTAAGGACAACCTATCAAGTCAGTGCTTATGACTGAGGCTCCATGAAGCAGACTTGATTACTGGTCACTTCCAATACTCAAACACTCTGATGAGTATCTATAAATACTTGGTCACATCACTTGTGCTTTTATTCTCTACTTTGAATAAATCATCAAGTATTTATAATAGCGTTAAACTCCCTATTGAAATTCCCATTTCAATAAGTGGCTACGGAAATTTAGATTTCATACAAAACTTTGCAAAATCACGGATACGTTAAATATGCAAAAAATAGTTAATTTAGAACAATCATGAAAATAAAACCTCCATTTATTTCAAATACTTTGTGAAATAAAAACTTTACATGATTACATTGTTCCTAAATTAAACTATAGTAATAATTAATAAACTAAGAACTAGCTACTGGCTTCCAGGTACTGCATCCCAATGGAATTCGCATGTGCCTCATGCTTTACCCTTGCTAGTGGCTTTGTCAGCGGATCTGCGACATTGTCTTCTGTTGGAATCTTGCATATTCTCACATCTCCTCTTCCAATGATCTCTCGGATGAGGTGATACTTTCTGAGCACATGTCTTGACTTGTGATGCTCTCTAGGTTCCTTTGCTTGCGCCACGGCTCCCGAGTTATCACAGAATATATCGATCGGTCTCGAGATACTGGCAACCACTCTGAGATCCGATAGAAAATTCCTTAGCCAGACAGCTTCCTTTGCCGCATCAGATGCTGCAATGTACTCTGCTTCTGTAGTTGAGTCTGCAATCGTGTCCTGCTTCGAGCTCTTCCATGAGATCACACCTCCGTTTAGGGTAAAGACGTACCCTGACTGTGACCTGAAGTCATCTCTGTCGGTCTGGAAACTAGCGTCAGAGTATCCGGTGACACTAATTTCATCCTCAGTAACTCCAAAGACCAAGAACATTTCTTTCGTTCTTCTCAGATATTTAAGAATGTTCTTGACAGCCACCCAATGGGGTTCACCTGGATTCTGTTGGTATCTGCTCTTAACACTTACTGAGTAAGCAACATCGGGCCTAGTACATAGCATGGCATACATAATCGATCCAATTGCAGAAGCATATGGGACCGATTTCATCTTGTCCTGATCTTGACTAGAAACAGGACACTGTGTTTTACTTAACACTATGCCATGTTGCATCGGGATAAATCCTTTCTTGGATTCATCCATCCTGAATTTCTTCAGGATTTTATCGATATACGTACTTTGGCTAAGCCCGATAAGCCTCTTGGATCTATTTCTGTAGATTTTTATACCTAGTATATAAGCGGCTTCTCCAAGGTCTTTCATCTGGAAACATTTGCTTAACCAACTCTTAACACTCTGTAAAGTTGGTACATCATTTCCTATGAGTAGAATGTCGTCTACGTATAAGACCAAGAAGGTTACTATGCTCCCACTGAACTTAGTGTAGAC
This sequence comes from Centaurea solstitialis, assembly GCA_030169165.1. Classification (NCBI taxonomy): domain Eukaryota; kingdom Viridiplantae; phylum Streptophyta; class Magnoliopsida; order Asterales; family Asteraceae; genus Centaurea; species Centaurea solstitialis. The sequence goes on from CM058046.1 coordinate 33,431,666, forward strand.
ACACGGCTCGAACTCACTTTTGGTAAAACCAAACTCTTTGATTCGATCATCAAAGTGTAAGTTCCAGCTTCGAGATGCTTGCTTTAATCCATAAATGGATTTTAGCAGCTTACACACTTTATTAGGATTCTTAGGATCTTCAAACCCTTCTGGTTGTTCCATATAGACGTCTTCTGTTTAACTTTCCATTCAGAAAGGCTGTCTTGACGTCCATTTGCCAAATCTCGTAGTTAAAGTACGCTGAGATGGCCATAAGAATCCTAATTGACTTTAACATGGCCACTGGTGAAAAGGTTTCATCATATTCAATACATGAGTTTGCGTGAATCCTTTTGCGACCAGTCTGGCCTTGAAGGTGTGTACATTTCCATCCATGTCGGTTTTCTTCTTGAAAACCCATTTGCGTCCAACAGCCTTACAGTGTTGTGGCAAATCAGTCAACTCCCAAACTTGGTTGTCATACATGGATTGCATCTTGGCCTTCATGGCTTCCTGCCATTGCTCAGACTCACTGCCTGACACAGCTTCTCCATAGGATGTTGGTTCATTCAAGTCTCCGCTATCCTGAGAGACTAGAAACCCAAGATACCTATCTGGTTCTTGTCTTACCCTACTGGATCTGCGAAGGTCCTGTGTTTGCACTTCCTCAATCGGCTCTGATTGAGGTTCAACATTGTTATGTTGAATTTCTGGCTCAACAACTGGTGTAGTGTTTTCTTCGTCTACTACCTGTAGATCTACATCCTTTCTGGTGTTCTCTAGACTGAGAAACTTTTCTTCCAGAAATTTTCCATTTCGAGCAACAAACACTTTGTTATCTTCAGGGTTGTAGAAATAATATCCCACGGTGGTCTTGGGATATCCAACGAAGAAACACTTGTCGGATTTGGGTTTGAGTTTTTCTGAGGTGGGTCGTTTGACGTAAACCTCACAACCCCAAATTTTCAGAAAAGATATGTTGGGTTTCTTACCCTTCCATAACTCATATGGAGTCCTTTCTACCGACTTTGTTGGCGCTCTGTTCAGTATGTGTGCTGCTGTTTCGAGCGCATGTCCCCAGAATGATATTGGCAGCGAAGAATGACACATCATCGTTCGTACCATGTCAAGCAAAGTACGATTTCTCCTTTCTGATACACCGTTCATCTGAGGTGTATACGGAGGTGTGAGTTGGGATACAATCCCACACTCCATCAGATGATTGTCAAACTCATCACTGAGATATTTGCCACCACGATCTGACCGTAAGAACTTGATCCTCTTGTCAAGTAGATTCTGTACTTCATTCTGATATTCCTTGAATTTCTCAAAAGTTTCAGATTTATGTCTCATCAAGTAGACATAACCATACCTACTGAAGTCGTCAGTGAAGGTAATGAAGTACCGGTATCCTCCTCTTGCTACATGACTGAAAGGTCCACATACATCTGTGTGGATTATTTCAAGCAAGTCAGTAGCCCTTTCATTCTCATTGTTGAAAGGTTGCTTTGTCATTTTGCCAGATAAACAAGACTCGCAATTATCAAAAGGTTTATAATCGAAATTGCCAAGAAAACCTCCTTTTAGGAGTAGTTCAACGCGTTTCTTGTTTATGTGGCCCAAACGACAATGCCAGAGGTAAGTCTGATCCTCAATATCCTTGGATCGTTTACTTATATGATAGATTTCACTACTGTTGTCTTGTAGATTTACTGTATATAGACCATTCACGGGTGTAGCTTTAAAATAGAAAATATTATCTTTAAAAACAGAAATCATTTTATAATCATATTTATAATAAAAACCTTGGTCTACTAACAAATCAAAAGACAAAACGTTCTTAATCATATTTGGAATATAATAACAATTATCTAGTTCCAAAACTAGACCCGAGGGTAAACTAAGACTATAAGATCCCATGGCTTCAGCAATCAACGGAGTGCCTTCGCCAACTCGTAGGTTCGAACGGTCGTTCCTCAGAGTCTTTCTTCTAGTGAATCCCTGTAAATGATTACAAATGTGGTTACCACTGCCTGTATCAATTACCCATGATTCATAAGAAGTGATTAAGCAATCTATCATAAAGATACCTGGAGCATCGGGCAAACCGATCTCTATCTGGTCGATATTCATCGAGTGCTCGCAAATATCCTCGCTGCCGCACTCTGGGCAACTCAGATCTCCCAGCTCATCAATTATATCAGTGTCCATGAGATTCGCAGGTTCGGGTACTGGCTCTAGACTGGCCAGAATATCTTCATGAACTTTATCCACGTCGTTCTTCGGTTCCTTCATGTAGGCACTAGCTGTGTCCTGAACTTCCTTTGTGAGGGAGAACCACATGAGATACACTAACTCTTCCTGAGTCATCTTGTACCCCAGACGTGATAAACATTTAAAAAGCCTTCTCATTTCAATAAGATGGTTTTTAACTGACTGACCCTTTTGCAGCTTCAGGGAGAGAATCTCTTGCATGATCAAAAGCTTGCCCGTATGCTTGTAGAAACCTAACTGGTTCTCTACATTTCTCACAACCTCGTGACAGAATTTCACTCTTAAGTCTCCCATGAACTCGGGTGACATAGAGAAAACTAGAATGGACATTACATTTGATTCATCTGCCATGAATCTGAAATATTCAGCAAATTCCTCTTCAGGGGCATTGCTTTTAGGTCGTGACATGGGCTTATTGATCACATAAAGCTTACCCTGGGCACTCAAAACATTCTGTAAGTGTAACTTCCAAACTGGAAAGTTCTGGCCCGTAAGCTTCCACTTGCCCGTAATAAGGCGAAGTGGTTCCTCAGGTGAATAAAACAGAATGCTAATTGGAGACATCTACAGAAGAATATAAATTCCAATTTAGTTTATAATTATATAACTCTAATAAATTATTACCCTTAAAATAAATTTATTAGACTAGAATCCATATTTCACATGTGTCGGGAAGCATGTGATCATGTCAGACCGACTCATGCGATCTATGGTAGGTAAAACTATACCAATCGTATTCTAACTTGATAATACGACTTCTAGATCGTCGGGACATCGGATATTAATAGTCCGTGCATATTTAGTCCCTCTAGTGCATTTTGGCCTGGTACCACCCAGTGAATAAATAATTACCAAAATAGATTGCACCAGCCGGGACCTGGACAAACTCTGGCCGGTACCACCCGGAGATAATTCGCAGAGTTTTATCACCCTCCAGTTTCGGTTTGAACACGGGCGTTCATAGTGTGTGCACTTACAACGCCCTATGTACCTTACACCGGAGGTGCCCCTAAAGTGGGTTGCACTTACTAATCTATGATTTTACTAAGGGTTAAAATTGCCAGTTTCCTTTTTCAAAAAACTTTGAAAAACTGGATCCAAACACTAACTGTATTTGTATCCTTTTATCTTTTAAAACAGTCATTCATAGGCAATTTATATTTAACAACAATTACGTAAATTAAACAACCACGCAATTTAAATATAAAAAGCACAGTCATAGCCTAAACCCTTAAACTAATGTTGTTTTGTGAGCCAACACAAAAACAACGGTCTCAACCCTAAGTGACAAAAGCCTTCGTCTTCTGGCACTCCCACTGGCTCCGAGATCCATGGTCGTCATCTTGTCTCCGTCTTGATAAAAAAATACTATCTATTACAAATGGGCTTTAAATGGCACGCAGGCCTCCCAACTATTCTAATAATCTAAAATTACAAGAAGGGTTGTAAATGGCACGCAGGCCTCCCAATTATTCTAAAACGGATAAAAAAAAATAAAAAACACAACCACGGGTCTAAAAGGGTTCAGCTATGACTCAATATAATTAAGCGAATCAAAATACAACTGAATTTTAATTGGATAATTATAAAACCAAAATTTAATTTAAAACAATTTAAAAATTAAATTTAATCCTGAATCGTTTTAAACCTTATCTGTTAAAAACGATCCTTTATCCCAAAAGCTATCCGGAAACGAATCCTAATCTAGATCCGTTAATGATGAACAATTGGGACGAACAACGATCTTGATTTCCACCGATCCGCCAAAACGTGGCCGTCGATCGGTGGCTTCTCTATCGCCGGCGACGACAACGACACGATCGCCACCGCCGCCGCCCGAAGAACCATTGAAACCCTATCGAACACCGGCGGCAGCAGCGGTTGGATGGCCACCACCACCGCCGTAACCAGCGCTATCACCACCATCCACTGGTCCGCCGCTCATGACCGTCGATCGGTGGTTCATAACCATCGGTGACGACAACGACATAGACGCCATCGCCGCCGCCTATCGCAACAAGCCTCGCCACCACCACAATCGGTGGTGTGGCAGTCGAATTCAGTCGACGACGGCAGTAGTGGCCGCTGCCACTACCACCGCTTCCTCCGGCGTCGGCAATCGAAAGAAACCGGTCACCGCCATCATCGAATTCGATCGGCGATGGCAGCAATCGGCCACCACCGCCGTTGATTCCGGTCAACAGCAGCAGCAATCATCGCCGCCACCACCACGGTCTGTGGCGTGGCGGTTGTCTTTATCCGGCGACGACAGTGGCTCGAAACCACCATCGCCACCGATTCCTTTCGATTTCGGTTGCGATTACCCCCAAATACCGAGACCGATCACCACCGCCACCACAAGCGGTGGTGCGGTGTTTCCTGTCGGCCACTGCCGCAGCCACTAGCTGTGGTGCGGCGTGGCGGTGGTTTCGATCCGTTTTAGGTTTTTCCAAAAAGATTTAATTTTTAAAACCCGAATTCGATAAAAATCAAAACTTTATTAACCTAATCAAATTAACAACCTGATCTGCAGGTTTGGGAAGTGGCTCTGATACCACTGATGGGAATCACAGGCTACAAAAACATGCACAGCGGAAAATAAAACCGGATTCCCAATCGAGGATCCAATCCCAAACATAACAGATACAATCAAAGGGTGTTTTCGATGGTTTACCTTATGTGATTGATTTTCCGGAAGGCTTGTAGGGAATACACCGCTACTGACACCGATCGAGAAAGTTGCTAGACCACCACTTTGAATTACCCGGAAAAACGAACACAATCCTCCTACTGGAGAAGTTGGCGCCGGTTTTCAGAGAGAGAGAAAGGGAGAGAAAGTTTTCTGGGTTGTAGGATTAAAACTGAATTGTTATTAAACTGATACCCTTAACCCTTTATTTATATGGATAAAACTAATCAGAGTTTTATTCCATATAAGATTCTTTGGTAATTATCTCCAAATAATTTCCATAATTAATTAATGGTAATTAATTTATAAATAGTTTAACTAACTATTTATTTAAAACTTTCTCATTAAATAGTTAATAAACAATTAATTATTTCTCTCACGTAATCCAAACGTTCTCATTTTGGCGTGCAGCGGTGTGACCTACTAGTGTCTTATAACATTGGACACGGTAACCATGTTACTGTCTCGCACATAATCCTAACATAAAATTCAAGGTGAATTGGCTCGAAAATAAAATAGTTTTATTTTTAAAATAAATCAACTCGTGTTTTTTATATCAAAGGCAAAACTTAATTAACTTGAACAATTCATTCAAATTAAAGAAGTAATTATTATCTTTTTTAATTTACTAAATTAGTAGGATTTGTTAAATAAAAGATTATGTGTCAATCATATAGGCTTAAATGATCTGAAAGTGTAAACTGCGTCTAGATAAGCCTAAATGAACTGAAAATGTAAAATGCATCCACGTTCATGTTTAGGCAGGAAAATATTTGATTTCGGCTCACCAGAGAACGACTTTGGCAGCCCAGTTACTTATTTATTACACACACACATACAATCAAAGGTTAAAATGAGAACTGTTAAGAAAATAAGAAATAGGGAAGTTATCTTGCGACTATGCTAAGCTCAAATTTGACTAGTCAAAGATTACGACTTTGTCTGGTCAACAATTGCGGTTATGCTAAAAATAAACACATAGTTTTGTAACTGTTATAAATAGGCAAAAGAAAATAGGTTCTTTTACGAACCTGTATGGTTCACCTATGAACAATGAACAATATGTTCATATGTGAACTAGTGTAATTCACATAATAATTATTTTCAATTTATTCATATATAAACTATACATTCATATATGAACGTGTGCAATTCACACATTAATTACTTTTAACTGATTCATATAAGAAATATACGTTCATATATAAACTCGTGTAATTCACATATTAACTATTTTTAACTGATTCATATATGAACTATACGTTTATATATGAACCCGTATAATTCATATATTAACTATTTTTAACTGATTCATATATGAACTATACGTCATACATGAACTAGTGTAATTCACATATACGTTCATATATGAACCTGTGTAATTCACATATTAACTATTTTTAATTGATTCATATATGAAGTATATGTTTATACCTTTACCTATGTAATTCACATATTAACTGTTTTTAATTGATTCATATATCAATTTTATGTTTATATATGAAACTGTGTAATTTACATATTAACTATTCTTTAACTGATTCGTATATAAACTTATTTAATTCATATATCAATCACTTCTTTATCGTCTATTTGTAAAAGTTATTAAACTACACCACCATTTTCTACGTACCCCTACCAGAAATTGTCGGCGCTTCACATTCAAAACCATAAATATTGATGAGATGAAGAATAAGGTTCATTTCTGTACCTTCTAATTTTTTTTTAAAATTTATAATTTGAGCCTCTCCTTATACATACAGATACACACACATATTTATATATATTATATATATTTATATATACACATACATATACAGACATAGGAGGACCTTTTTTTGAGACACTACAAAAATGGAGTTTATAGGAAACTTCAAATAAAAAAGTCTCCCAACAGAGTGTTTTATAGGACGTTAGTTTATAAAACCAAACACAACAAATTTATAGGATGCATAGCCGTTGTAACAAGTTTTTTAGGACCTCTCTAAAATAAAGCATCATATTAGCTAACTTTATAGGAAGCTTTTGAAAGGTATCCTATAAACTCATCTTTCTTAGGACACTTTTGTTTTTGGACACTTTTTCAAATAGATCATATAAAATAGTTAATAGGACGTGTTTGTTAAGAAGTGTCCTAAAAAATTTGAGACGCCAAAAAGTTTCCTAGAACATATGAAATTGTGATAATCTTGAGAACTAGCACATCATGTGTTATTTCATCTGATCTTTTTGCATCTAAGACTATGATTTAGAATACTGATTAATATATATTTGTTTCACAATGTGTTTCCTTTACATGTAGTCAGTTCACAATATGCACATTTTTTTACTTGTTTGATACACATATAAAAGTTTTACATTGTAAAGTGAATACATATGAAACAGTACATTGTGAAACATACATGTTAATCAATACATTTAATACTACCCTTATGTGAGAAAAAATATGTGAAACAAAGCCAAAAGGTAGGACTCACGGATCTCACAAATTTTAGAATTCTTAAATTATTAATCCTCTACAAACATATATAGGCAAAAGATGATGTGAGAAGTTGAATTAATGATGAGAAACGTGAGAGTGTATTTATACCCTTGATCTCTTTTAACTCATGCCCTCTCATAAATTGCGCTTTATAAATGAATTGACCCGGTGTATCTCCGTGCATCTAATCTCAGTGCATCTCATCGTAATGTGCATCCAATATTTGATAACCACTTCTCACGCTTCTTATATAACTTCAACTTCTCACCAAAACTCAACCATCTCTCTCTCTCTCTCTCTCTATATATATATATATGTTTAAGGGAAACCCTCAAAAAATGAAAAACTCTTCATTTGGACACTATGCACACGTGTATACAAATTATTGAATTTGTTTTTTATGCATGTGTATATATCATCCAAATGCACCACTACTGTCCAAAGATATGTGCATATCGGACAAATTTCTTAGAATTCACTTGTATACACATGAAAGTTCGGCTGAGAACTCATTTTCATTACGAACGTGAGGACACCAATAGCCTGGCACGCATCACATTTAGTGTGAATATCGAGGGTAGATATTCATGATGAATAATGTTGATCCAGCTCTCCTAAGACCTGATGAAATGATAATGATCCTGTTACTTTACTTAGTGAATAGGTCTTTACTTCTGTTATAGCTTGAAGAATTATCACTGAGATTGTTCAGTGTTATTCCATGTTAACTATGCTGTAACTTATTTTTATAATCATCAGGATCAGGATCAGGAGATGAACGAGTCTGTTCTGACGTCTACTGATCCTGACCATCAAAGTGAAGACCTCCTGAAGACATCAAGATCATACTCAAGAACCATCAGCGAAGTCGAAGATTTAGCTGATGACAGGACCAGCATGCTCGTGATCTGAAGACGGAACTCAGTGATAGCAGGTTGCTCAATTTCGTATGACATCCTGAAGACTTATCAGGATACAGTGACCTCTGATCAACCTCAGTATCAGAGCATTCCTCACTGATCAGTATCCTGATCCTGAAGGATTAGTGTAATGTCTTAATCTAATGCACAAAAGGATTATCCGCCTTTACTGACACAAAAAGTACACAAGGACAGTCTCTTTTCTGTTCCCTCCGTATTTATCAGACCTCAAGGCAACTGTTTATATAAGCTCTCTTTTGTACACCATGCAAAAGACATTGTTTATAGTAAATAGTACAATAGACCACTTGAAGTGTGACACGTACACAAAAGTGAGTCTGCATGCATTTAATGCATGGGGTATAAATAGGACTTGAAGAGATTTTCTCCATACTTCTTCTTCATCCTAAAAATACCCTAATCCTTTCTTTCTTATTCCCTCTATCTTCTTCTCTTTTCTAGTCTTCTCACTTTAGTGCATAATGAAAGAAACTTAGATTGTTTAGTTTAGACTTGTGTCTTTTCTATTTCCGCAACAATATGTAAATTCAAAGTGTTAATACAACATAGAATTTAAAAGTGAAAACTTGGTGTGATTATATTCAACCCCCCTTCTAAAATCCCATACACTATCCTTACTTGAAGGTTACCCCTTGGGACCAACAAATAATATACTATTCAGAATAAATAGTATATTATTCATTTTAAATGTTATATTATTCATCATGAACAATACATGAACATTCATCTTCATTATTCATATTGAATGTGGACGCATATGACGCTCACGATTCATTTGAACTCACTCCTATATATGTGTATGTTTTCATGTGTACTAATGTACTATCCTCAATAAATAAACGATCGTAAACAACTTAATATAGGGTATATACTAAAATTAAGAAACTTCAAAGGTGTAAAAGAAAATCATTAACATTTAATTTATGTTGGCTTTGAATCTTTCCATAGGATGGGATAGGACCACATCTCTACTTCTCATATGTTTAGCATTATATGTATAGTGGTGGGTTTACTCAAGAATACTAACAATTTAATTAAGGAAAAAAAAACAAAAAAAAGTTCGTCGATATATAAAATTATATATGATTTATGTACAAAATCATATATGATTCATGTGACTTTGCCCCACAATTTAAATCACGCCAAAGTCACATGTGTCCAACTTTTTGACGTTAAAATAAAATCACATGTAATTTTGTAAAAATCACTGCTAACATCAAAAAATGAAATAATCGAGAATCTCGAGTAACAGGCCAGGCGATGAACTTTTTTTCTTGTTTTCTTAAATAGTTAGCGTTCTCGTTTGTACCTCCCTCCCTCCCTCCCTCTCTCCCTCTCTCTCTCTCTCTCTCTCTCTCTCTATACACACACACACACACACACTCACTCACTCATATACGCATGTGTGTCTGTTTGTGTGTATGTGTGTGTGGAGGGAATTTCATTTAGAAACCACAATAACAATAAAATCGTACAAACCGAGGGTTTTATAGCTTAAATCAACGAAATTGGTTCATGAAATTGTTTAATATGACGAAAATGTTTCATGTAATTCATTTTTTGATGAAATTTTGTCATATTTTGGTATTTTTATGGTAAAAGTGAAAAGGTTTTATAATTTTTTTATTCTTATGAAATTGTTTCACGTATTTTTCTTATTCCTATGAAACCGTTTCATTTTTACAAAAAAAAACACCGAAAAATGAAATATATGAAACATTTTCATCAAATTAAACTATGAAACCATCGGTTTGTACGGTTTTTACTCTTATCATGGTTTCTAAAGGAAGTTTCCTCTATTTGTGTATGTGTATGTACGTATAGGGGCAGGTTCAAATGAAAACTCAAATCTAATTGTGAACGTGAGGACAACCGAGAGTGCGACACGTGTCCTATTCGGTCTGAATAATACATGAGTATTCGAAGGGAATATTATGCATTCGTTGTGATTAATACAACATTCAGACTAAATAATATAGCATTCAGTATTATTCAGCCTGAATGTTGTAGTATTCATCTTGAATAATGCATAATATTCAGTCTGAATCATCCCAGACTAAATATGTCACATGACACGCTCTCGGTTGTCCTCACGTTCACAATTAGATTTGAATTTTCATTTGTACTTTCGTTTGTACAAACACACACACAATATACATACATCATGGCCCTAAATAACTTGCTATGATACGATATGGGTTAAGGCTTGCCTTCACCGCCACATTAACTAATGTGGCTCAACTTTAAGGCTTGACTTCCATTGTAAAATGTTATGGTGCGTTAATAGGAAATTGGGTAATTAGCCAAAATGGCCCAAACACAATAAGAAATTGGGTAATTGGCCAAAATGGCCAAAATGGCCCAAACACAATAAAAAATTGACCTCCTAACCAAATCTCTCAATTTTACCATTTTTAGCCATTGAATCCGTAATATTTATTCCATAATTACGGATTTGGACCTAAAATTTAAAAAAACTCAGACTGGCACTGGCTTGAATATATTCCAATTCATAATTATGGAAATTGACACATGTCACCGTTTGGGAGGGTTCAACTTCAAAATTTGGTCAAAATGAGTCAAATTGTCTCAATGGTACACCCAATCCGTAATCATGGACTCACGGACCCCTCACGATTTTGGAATACAATTTCAACCCTTATGCTCTGTTTAAATGTTTAAAATTTACCCTACAGATTGAAACAATATAATTACAATTAATAAATATATTATATTAATTATAACTATAATTATAATTAATATGTAACATATAACTAATTAGAAATTTTAATTATTATTATGAAGTCTTCCTGTTGTGAAACTCGTATCTAACGTGAAACCGATGCAAACCTATGAAATCAATTAACATTAGATCTACAGTGTTTTTTGGGGTTTAAAAGTTCGTTAGGCCCCTAGGGCCTAATCATGGACTCACGGACCGTCCAAAATGGACATCCGAAGTAAAAGTTATGCCTTTTCAAATTCGGCCCTATTTTGTACCCCGATCATGGGCGTCTAAAAACTTTAAGGGCATTTACTCCACATCTCGGCCCGCATCAGTATATTAAAAATGTAGTAAATTATAGTGACTATGTATGTTAAAAATATATATTTACAACAAATTTAATATAAACATGGACTTGGTTTAAGATGGAGAAACCAATTAAAGAACCGTAAGATTGTGACATACTAGTTAACGTCTTGTTAACTCTTTTACACCAGATTCAAATCTAGAGGTTTTCAGATTATAATTACTAGAGATTAACTTAGGACAACATGCTTTAACTGTCGATGAACCTTGTCGGGCTTAATCAGGACAAAGTCTCAAATACCATTAGAAAAAAAAAAAGAAAAAAAAAAAAAACTAAAGGTTTGTGTTAAACCACGCACCATTTTCAACTATTCAAAGGTTTGTATTAAACCACCATTTCTGGTAATTCTCAGCCACACAATCTTAAGATGTGGGGAAATGATTGGAATATTTATATTTTCCTAAATTATTTTTATTCATATACGAATATGAGTTTGAACGAAAACATTTTTATTTTATAAAATAAAAAGAACACTTTTATTTTAATAAAAAAGTCAAAATATTTATGGGTCATCTTTAAATTATACAATGCCACAGAAAATAGAAAACATGAAAAAATGTTAGTATTTGTCAATAACTTTCTATTATCTTAAACTTAATATTATCCCTTTAACAGTGTCATTATCATCAAATATTGTTATCAATAATAATGTGGTAATATTGTGATAATGATATCATTTTGTTATGATAATAATGTGATAATATTTTGATAAATCAAACACTTCTTCTATAACTATGATAATGATATGATTTTATTGTAATATAATATAATAGTCCTTTGATAATAAAAAAATTATGTTGTGATTTTGGTGTTTTTTTTTTTTGGAAGAGGTATCCCAGACCACATTGGGCCCAGACTAATCCTCGACAATTTTGGGCCGAAGCCCAACTGCTAAAGCATGCAGCCCGGGGTCGAAGCCCCCGTACCTCTAGAATGCGTCTCCCAGGATTCGAACTCGGGTTCACCACTATGCAGTGCCCAAATAGTATTGTGATTTTCAAAAACAAATGTGGTCAACCTTTACAATCATCATTCTCTTTGTTCGTTATGTGATTTTGCTGTTAGTAATGACGTGATAATATCGTGATACATCATGATAAGTGAATATATTATATATACGATTTTATAGATATTGAATTATAGATAAATATGAAATCACATTATCCTTAAATATTTTATTTTTTCTTTTAAATATAATTATAAGTTTAAACAATTTGAAGAATGGTTTTTTCATAAAATCACAGTGATCTAAATAACTTATTTTTCATACACATAAATATATTTTGATTCGATAATAACCTAAAAAGCACGTATAACGTATATGAGGGTTTAATTAAACCGGCACATTAATTATCTTTCAAAGTTCAACAGAAAAATGACAAGGTTGGTCTACCAATAGTGTTTTCCGAAAAACCTTCAAAGCTAGACCACAAAATTTATATTCTATGAATAAAAAACAACTATCGAACATTTACACTAATTCAAATTGTTGTTGAAGTTTCTTTTTTCAAATTTAAGAGAAGAAGAAAATCCATTGCATTGTCATTGTCAGTAGATTTATACTTTTATGCAAAAGGGTATTTAGCAACATCCAATAGCTTGAAAAATAGTCATTCATTGTGAGGCATTTGTTTGGGCATCATTGTGAAGAGTTAAATTTGATTCTGTTATTTTTTGTCTTTAAAATAAAAGTAACTAGATTGTGATATAAGAATCAAGTAAAACAAAAATTATTCTAATTCTGAAAATCATAATGGAAACATACATTCAAATACTTTTATGTATGTTTCATGTAGATACATGTCGCAAATGCCTCCAAATACGTATGGAGAAATTGTGCTTCAAGACATCATAATGGCATTTTATGGGCATTTGAATAAATACCATTCTCATGTATATTTAGTTTTTAGAACAAAATGCATTCTTTTCTAGCTTTGAAAACAACATGATATGATCGATCCACCAATTAGATGCTTCATTAATTTATGTCCATGATTTAAATTCTTCAATGAAATCACAGTGTTCGAACATTCCTTTCAGTACCCTCTCACTAGGATTTCAGTGGAGTTACAAGTAATAATGCATCTACTTAAAGCTTAGTATGACCTTTGAAAAGAGAAGTTCAAATGTTATGAGACAAGCCATCCATGCATGTTTTTTGAATAATTTGTTTTAAGAATTTCTGAAAGTAGAAGTGTTAGTAAGATCTGAGAACGAAATTGTTGTGATTAACTTTTATGGCAAATCGAGTGGTTCAAAAGACAACAACATTGCACGTACATGCTCATTTTTGAGCATCGAACGTGAATTAAGCTATATGAAATGAACATGACAAAAGGAGTTCGATGTCGGTAGGAGAATACAAGAACTCCCTAAAAAAGTAATGCATAATTGAGCATCCATTAATTCTTGTGCAACAATTGCTTACATGTATTTTAAATTCCATCCCAAAAAGCACCACAAGGCCCCAGATTTTTTTTTTACAAATCGACTCCCATCTCTCTACAACACCCTCGCAAAATAGATAACAACCTTTGTTGTCTTGTTAGAACATCTCTTACGAATTCTTTAAAATTGAGAAAATATAAAAAATGAAGATTTTGAACTAATTTTACCCTTCAACAAATTCCCCAGGACTATCTAAAATGATGAAAGGAGAAAATAGAAGGGTTTTTTCTTCAAACACAGAAAACACTCCAACAATGATTATCATGTGAGAGGGATACTTTATAATATACTTTCACAATAGGAAACTTTGAAAGTAAATATTTAGAAAGAGAAATAACAATTAAATAATATAATTTTCTTGGGATTTTAACTAATTGGTTCTTCGTTTTGAAAAAAAATGGTGAATCTGTCGAAGACGCTCTTGTTTACAAAAGACCGTGTATAATGGGTGTCATTTTTATAAACGGTTTTTTGTTACCAAACCGTGTATAAAAGTTGCCCTTTATAAACGGTTTTTATTCTAGAACCGTGTACAAAAGTGACACCCATTATACACGGTTTCTTATATATAACCGTGTATGAAAGGTAACTTTTGTACACGGTTTCATCAAGCCAACCGTTTATGATTGTCGACTACCCTTTATACACGGTTTTTATTTCAAAACCATGTATAAAACCATACTTTTAGCAATGGTTCAATAGTAACGTGTAAAAAGAGTCTGGATCCAACTTTTATACACGGTTTTTCTCATTTTTACCAGGGACGGAGGGCTTATATGGCTATTAGGGGCCAAGGCCCCTGTGTTTTTTTTATGTAATAACTATGACTCTTCTAAATTTTAAACATAAAAAGTGTATATATTAAGTTAGGCCCCTCCATAAAATAGAGATTGAAATTTTAGAAAAAGGAAATCTATTCCACGTGTCATTAGACACAGTAGTTCACTAATCCATTTATCCTAATAGAATATTAAAAATCCAACCATTTTGCTATATCCAATTTCAGAAACAGAAATTTAAAGTCCAACCCATAAAATTTTTGAGGATCTCTATTAGAATTAAGACCATCTTTCACACTTTATATCGTCTCTCCCAATTTCGAGTTTGAACTTCCCCAAATCTAGCCATACTGACATTTTTTTTCTTCATATTATTCAATTTTACCTCAAATTTCAAATGCATTTACAATATTAATAATTATGTTATTCTTTTATTGACTTTAAAATTGTTTGATTAGTTATTTAGGTTTTAATTTGTTTGAAACCGAAAGAAATTGTTTGATTTGACTAATTTGACTATATGAAATTGTTTGATATCGATCTTAGTAAGCTAGAATGAGATCCTGGTTTGTCTCGTCAAGTTTATAATTATCCTATCAATCAATACGACACTTTCCCAGTTTTTACCGCAACAACCGAGAGATCATTTACAAATACAGCAACGAATACTGCAAAAACAAGGATACCGAATAAAATGGAAATGAGTTTCTAAACGACTCATTGGTTTTATTTATTGAAAGGGAAGTCGTTGGAAAGATTAGTTTGAAATAAATTATGAAAGACTTTTAGGCTGCGAATAATCGACGGGTTCGAATTTCATAGTGTATTTTTTGTATTTTTGGAGGTTCCACTTTATTATAGCTTTGGGTAGTGTATTTTTAAAAATATATAACATATATTATTCCGGCCCTATGGTTAAAGGGCTTGTGTTCCGCCCCTGATTTTTACAAAACCATATATAATAAGGCGCGTATAAAAGTCATATTTGTAGTAGTAGTTCCCCGACGATATTTTTTCCCGAATCCACCACTATATATATAGTATAACCGATCATCGATAACAATTATGATAAAGAAGCTTCGAATGAACTTCCATTCAACTTTTTGAACCTACAAATAAGTTTATGCAGTTTGGGTAAAGGTCTTATCGCAGAAGACTGCGATTCGAATGAACTTCCATTCAGCATAAGAGATTGCGATTTTAAACCCAAACTGCATAAAAAACGACATCGGTATCATCGACCATGGCTCATGCAAGACTACCTTCTCTTATGCTGGTTAAAGAAAGTATTTTTGAAAGTACGAATATTTTTTTTTTGTTAAACGTGAGTGTCCAGGTCAACTTGTACACACCTCGACTAATTTCAGGCCCTGAGAACAATTAGGAAACCATTGGGGCCTTGGAGAATCCAAAGGGCCAAGACTTATGAAAAAGAAACTAATACGACAAGGTATTTTCTAAAAGTGTCTTAAAAACCTTGTTAAGATGAAAATGCTCGATAAACTTAATATAGCACGTTTACTTAAATGCACAATTGTTTGGTCGTATAAAAGTAGAATACTTAGAAAATTAACTTTACGACATATTACCTATCGGAACTATCATCGAAAATTAAGGCGTGGGAGTTGTTATTAGTTAAAATCTAATGAATTTAGATGAATCTGATTCGATCTAATTATCCATTGAATGTTGGATTTTACCATTTGATCCAACCCACTTAACATTGGACAACCAATTATCAAACTCCATCTATTTAAATAGATGATTGGATTGGATTGGTTACATCTATTGGACATGACTATTGATTATCCATTGAACCAATCTAGTTAATTCAATATTTTGATCCAGTTTTCTACTATTCAATTCACCATTTTAAGTTTTCAACCGATTGAATCTCATTATGCTTCACTTCTTATGCCTAATATGATTACACATGAAATCCACTAACCCTCCTTCTTGATCGACTTAGGCCCAATTTGGCCCAACTACACTAAATATAACCGACTAGTTAATTCCTGCTATGATTTAACTAGACTGTCTAGACACAATACGACTTATTAGACTATTCACAACGGTGTTTCACCAATCTCAAATCACTAAAATTCAAAAAAAGTGTAAAATGAAAAAGAGAAAAATGAAATTAATCGAACCAATCTCAAACGATCTGGGTCATGCAACGAACCAAGATCATAGACAAATTGTTTGTATAACAATGACAAGTGGCATAACTTTATTGGTTTATTTTAGATTTATAGAATAAATATTTAACTAAAAATCAGATTTTTACTAAAAAATTAAACTTTAAGAAATATATTAAAATTCATGGTTTTTAATTCCCTACAAATAGAGACCAATATTGATCAATTTTCATCAAATCAATTTTTCTCTTCGTTTCAATCTTCTCGTTATATTGCTACTTTTTAACAAAAATATTTTTTTTAAATGCATAAGTGTTTATTCATTTAATCTATTTTTTATACTTATAATTAAAAAATAATTATTATATGTATAAACAATAAAAATATAACTTTTTATAAAATAATATTTTAGATTGGATTGGTTGTTGGAGATTGTGGTTGGAGTATGAAAAAATGGAGATTGAGGTTAAATATTATATAGATAGATGAGAGATAAAGTAATATTTTAATTGAGAATGAATTGGTTGAGATTGTGGTTTTGGATAGGTCCATTATGTATGATCCAATTATATTGAACATGATCCATTAGTCAGTCATATTATAGCCCAATTATACTTAGGGTCTGTTTGGTTAGTTTTCCATTAAATACTGTATAAATAAATCTATTTGTTTAGATAAATATATTTGTCTTGACAAATGTATCTGTTTGGATTGATATATCTTGCTGTTTGTTTGTTGTGCTGAACAAACTATCTAAATAATGAAAATGACCATTTTACCTTTCTATTAGAAAATGAATTCTTAAATCAAATCCAAACATGGAATTTTGATTAAAATTCTTAACACAAATCCAAAATACAAAATAAACATATTTAAGGACATCAAATCCCTGGAACCAACATTATTTCACAAATTGAAATACTTATTTCAAGTTTAACCAATTGAACCAAGTTATTCCAAGAGAAAAAAATAGATCAACCATCCAAAACCAACAAAAAAGTCAGGTTTTTGATTACAGATCCTTTGATTTTCACATTAATCTATTCATATGGTTATTGATTTTTTAGAACCCTAGATATTCGAAACCTTATCTCTAAACTATTTTTTCGATTTTTCAGAACCTTCTATTATGTTTTTCATATTGATTTGATTTTTCCATTGAGAGAGAAAATGAGGCATAGGCTTCAGTTTTTCAATTAAGGGGGTCGGCTTGAGGAAGGAGCATGAAACTCAAAGGGATAGGTCTGTTCTATCCCTTTGTAAGCTCAAAACGAAAATATGACACATATGTGTGTTAAAGGTTATTTCTAACAACCTATTTGTAAGCTCTGTTCTATATCTTTCAGCCATTTACAAATTGTTTCACATGGCTTTGCGAATAAGCATAAGCCTTATTAACCTTGTTAAGCTCTTTCCAAACAGGCCCTTAATATGACTCATTATGTCATATAATAACCTATATACTCCAAGTAAAAGTCGTTAAATCCTACTAACATCACCTCCCATATTACAGAATTGGTAAACGATTATAGGTCGTTAGGAATTGATGCTATCAACCTTTTTTGTCCAAAAAAACATCAACTAACATCCATGGACGAAAATATGACTCATTAAATCGTGACCAACTTAGTCCATAAATGATATTAAGGCGCCATGAGATTAGTTATCAACCAATTCGAACAAATATGAGTGATTAGTGCCCACTAAATCAATTATGATATCATGTTATTTGATCTTTCAAAGAAAAGTTGTGAAATTAACTAGCAATTACTGATGATTTATTATCCAATAATTGATACGATTCTCTTTGTCATGATACAATTAACCCTATCAATTATTCACTACAACATTATAAGCATTATATTTATTTCAATATTGAAGGTAACAAATTTTCTTTTCATTTTATGAAAATAAAAGAGACAACTTTTACTTAAGAATAACAATAATGTACATAGCTGCTTTAATTCGTTTATGAATATTTTTTTTCAAACAAAGAATGTTATAAATACTACAAGGTAAAAACAAGATATTGAAGTACTTATGTATCTAAAAGAATTCAAATAACCACCTATTCGCTAATAATAAATCATAGAAAGTAACTCTATAATGAGCAAGCAAAAACACAACATCATTTAAACCTAAAAAAAGATAGACCGATGAGAATACTATTATTTATTACATTCTAAACGCACCACTAACAATATTTATAAACCGTAAAACAATTATTTAACTACTCCACTTGCTTTTTGGTCTCTACTTTCCACCACCTAGTAAAGGGATCCGATACTGATCGAATTTTATAATTTAAAAAAGGAACTAATTTTAGATACTAACTATAAACTAGTTGATTATTAATAACTCTAAAACACCATAATATCTTGCTAATCGATCACCACTACTTGTAGAAATCAAATTTTAACTTGAGCACATATATATATATATATATATATATATATATATATATATAGGAAAGTTCAAATGTGAACCACTTTTTGGTTGTGAACGTAAGGACAGCCGAGAACGCGACACGTGGCGGCATTGAGTGTGGTCCCCCTCTTTAATTCAATGCCCTCCCATGAATCGCGCCTAATCATCCGCCGTGGATCTGACGTGGCGCATACTCATCCGCCACGTGTCGCGCTCTCGGCTGTCCTCACGTTCACAACCAAAAAGTGGTTCACATTTGAACCCACCCCTATAAATATATATATATATATATATATATGGGTGGGTTCAAATGTGAACCACTTTTTCATTGTGAACCGTGAGGACGAATCTCTGCCACACATTTCGCGGTTACGGTGGATGTGATCACGAGGGATTGACGTGATTTATGGGAGGGTAGAGATTATTAAAGGGAGGGAGCGGTCAAAGCCGCCTTTGTTGACCGGATAAGTGGTTGAGATTTGTCTTCATGTTCACAATCAAAAAGTGGTTCACATTCCTCTCTCTCTCTCTCTCTCTCTCTTATATATATATATATATATATATATAAGGAGGAAAGTTCAAATGTGAACCACTTTTTGGTTGTGAACGTGGGGACAACCGAGGATATGTGGCGGCTTTGAGTGTGGTCCCCCTCTTTAATTCAATGCCCTCCCATGAATCGCACCAAGTCATCCGCCGGGGACTTGACGTGGCGCCTAGTCATCCGCCACGTGTCGCGCTCTCGGTTATCCTCACGTTCACAACCAAAAAGTGGTTCACATTTGAACCCACCCTTATATATATATATATATACATAGAGGAAAGTTCAAATGTGAACGACTTTTTGGTTGTGAACATGAGGACAGCCGAGATCGCGACACATGGCGACTTTGTGGGCCCCCTCTTTAATTCAATGCTCTCCCATGAATTGCGCCTAGTCATCCGCCATGGATCTGACGTGGCGCCTAGTCATCCACCACGTTCACGCTCTCGGTTGTCCTCACGTTCACAACCAAAAAATGGTTCACATTTGAACCTACCCCTATATATATAGAGGCTCCTTCAAGGAAAAACCTTTTTTTTGTAAAAACTTTAGGACTAATCTAAGCCCTTGATCAGAAAAGCGCATGATTGTCATTTTGGTAATAAAAAAAAATCGCAGTTTATTCATTATATGAATATTCATATTTCATATTCATCTTATGAAATTGAAATTATCACAAAAAAGTGGAATACAATTCACACTTTAACAAAACCCCAATCTCCACTCTCTTCTTCTTCTTCCCAACAATGGCGTCATCCACCAACGTCGAATACCCTTCGATCGGCGGCGAAGGCAGCAACAACGTCAACACCACCACTAGTGAAACCCTCGCCATCACCGCCGTAGCGGCGGCGACGACGGCGGTAAGCTCTCCGACCACACCTGCTGCCGTGAATTCTCCAGGAACGACCGAGGAGGTGACGAAAACGAGCGAGATCACGCCGAACGGAAGGCGGAGCAAGAAGTAGAAGGTCGATTCCGGCACTCGCGGAGGCGTTAGAGGAGATCACCGGAGGGAGAGGGAGGAGTGGAGCGACGCCGCCATCGCGATCCTTCTCGATTCGTACATGGAAAAGTTCATGGCGTTGAATCGGAGTAATCTGTGCAGGAAGGATTGGTTGCTGGTGGCGGAGAGCAGCGATAAGCAGTCGAGGAAGAGCGTCGAGCAGGTGGTGGTGGTGGCGGTTGAGAAGAAGAAGATGGTGGTGGTGGTGGCGCTGGCGGCGGTGGTAGGCTGTTTCTCATATCTAAAATGGGGGAAGTGGGTTAGGGTTTGGTAGGATTAAAAGTGATGTGGTGGTTGGTGAGAAAGAAGATGGGATCACATTTTTAAAAGGTCCAAAATATCCTTTTGGGGTTATAATCAAGTGTGGCACTATCCAAAATTAAAAAGTTGTTATCATGGTATTCTTTATTAATAGCCCTTGATTTATAATATCTAATGGCCTAGATTGTTCCTCAAGTTTTTACAAAAAAATGTGGTTTTTATTTGATTAAGCCTATATATATATATATATAGGGGTGGGTTCAAATACAAACCACTTTTTAGTTGTGAACGTGAGGACAACCGGGAGCGCGCCACGTGTCACTCTGAGAGAGCGTTATTCAGTATGAATAACACTAAGTCGCCGAAAATTCAATGACACGCGCGACTTGTAACCAAAAAGCCCGCGACTTAGTGTTATTCAGTCTGAATAACACTATTATTCAGACTGAATAACACTAAGTCGTAGGAAAAGTCGCGCGTGTCAGAAATTTTGTTGCCACGTGTCGCGCTCTGGGTTGTCCTCACGTTCACAATCAAAAAGTGGTTTGTATTTGAACTTTCACCTATATATATATATATATATATATGTGCGCGCGTGTGTAGTAGACTATAGTTGGTGCCAATCCCACTATAGTTTTCTAACTTGTTAATTTCATATTCTTTAAAAGCATATAAAAATAGACTTTCCTTCATTTGTTAACCCGAAAAAATTGTGTTAACCTTGTTAACCAAGGTGCAAATTAGTTAATTGTAGTTTAGGCTCCAATCAAATATTTGAATTCCTTAATTGTAGCATAGTTAACTAAAGCAACTTCCATTAATTTTTTAATCATCCATAAGCATATCTCATAAAAATCTTTCTCATCATTGCCGGAAGTATACTAGACCGTCGCCGCCTTTGCCACTGTGGTTAACCGTCGCTGCACCGCCGGCCATCATCTCCATCACTGATCGTCATCCATTGTTTCTCTGCCGCTGCAACTGCCGTCCATCATCTCCGTCAACGACCATAACCGCCCATCATCTCCATCACCGACCGTCACCCATCGTTTTCTTCGCCGCTGCAACTCGCCCACAACCGCCGATTGTCGTCGTCCCACGTCGTCTCTATCCGCCATCGTGGTCTGCCACCGTGTGCAATTGATGTCGACGACGGAGAGGTCATGGAACACATGTGTGTACGTCGGTGCACATGTGTTTCACATCCTTAATCCTCCATCTACACGGCGGTTTCCGCCTTACTCCGTTGTCTGAACACATGTGTGTAAGTTGTGAGATCACATGTGTATTGTCGGCTTCCTCCTCCGTCTACGACGACGTAGCCGCTTCCATTCGCCGCCCGAAACACATGTGTATATACGATGAGAACACATGTGTATCACCGGCTTCTCCTACCGTCTAACATCATTGCTGCCGAAGAGCACATGTGTTTCGCCGGAAAGTACCGCAGACCATTGGAGTGCACTAGTGTTAGGTCTGGATGCATAGGGTTTATGAATTTTGAATGTATTTTGTTTGAATTTTGAAATTTGAATGTATTTTTTTAATTTAATTTAATTTAATGTGTTGTTCCCAAAATGCCCTTTGCATATGTGTTTGTTAGTTTTTTAAATTTGGAATTATTCAATTTTCCCAAATTATAGGGATTTGATCTTCACCGTAGATTAAAATAATCAATGGTTGTGATGGGTTAACACAGTTAACACAAAATATCTGGTTAACAACGGAAGAAGACTCTATAAAAATATTCATCCCAAAAATAATGATGATATTAATAATTAATAGTTTCTAAATAAGGTTGGATTAGCACACTTAAACAAAGCTAATAACTTCATTAATACATCATGTTTCCATCTAAGGAAAATTTTCTTTTTCAAGGATCAGTTTGATCTTATAAAGTGGTCAAAGGATTAATTGCACATTTATTGGTAATTTGCTTAATATATCATGAACATAAGGTATGAACTAATTAATAAGTGCTATGATCTTAGATTAGTTAGACACGTTTCAATTGTTTAAGTCTACATGAAATAAAGTGACCAGATGCTCAACTTCTTTGACTTGAAAGAAAACTGTACTATTTCACTAATAAATGAGTGTTTGATTTTTTTTTCTTTTGAATAAAGGAATCCATCAAAAAATGTCAAAATAAAAAAAAGTTGGGTAACGGCCACTTCAAAACAAATTAATAGGCTTTAATAACGAAAAAAATTCGTTAATAATCTGCTGAAAAAAATTAAGCAGATTACCAACGGATCTCATTATCGAGAAAAAGGCGGTCAGTGATCATTATTATCGTCAGAATTTCAATCACCGACGCAAATATCCGTCAATGATGGTCAATCCACTGGTGATCTACACAAATCTATCGAAAATTATTGATGGAAAACTCCTACAATGACGAATATATCTAGTAATTAACCAGTATTTTATGTTATCCGAATTTTTATTGTAATAGATCAACCGTCAAATCTATTAAAATGTCTTTGGTTTTAGAAATTATATATTCTGTTAGTTTTATCTAATCAAATCAACAGAAAATTACTCAACATATTTGTGTTTTATCTGATCAAATCCACGAAGAAAAGATAACATATATAACATAGATTAATTTTATTAATTTATATAACTATATTATTCTGTTACATGACAGAAATGTTGTTAATAAATTAATTGACATATATTAATGTTAGTGGTGACTGCCACTGATGATGCTACGTAATTAACAACTTTAAAAGATTTGTAAATGTCTAGGGTTCAAGATATGCATGAACAATGTTGTCTCTTGTATGTTATCTAATTAAAAAGATATATGATCGAGCACAATTATAAGTTGGATCCATGAACTGGATGGCAAAATAAAAACAAACACTTTTGTGATGATGTGTAGTTCCACTACTGATTTTCGTGGAAAACTAAAATCAATATATTAATTAACATAAAACAATACTATTTTAATTTACATTTTATAAATCAATCTTATAAACCGAAAATGGTGAAAATAAATATGTCCCATTTACCCATTAAGTTTTTTTTTAATAGCAGCAAACATGTGCACCTACTAAACGTACTCCTAAATCTATACAAATTTTCGTGACTGACTTAAACTCACATCCATAAGAGAAGGAGACACCTTACCAGACATCAAATTCCGCTAGGCTACAAGCCCTTTGAATCCCATTACGTGTTACATTTGTGTTTCCTCCTTTGGACTTTATAAAGGACATGGTCAATACGGCTAAAAAACCAGAGCATTATCAATGGATATTAAGGTATTTGTGTAAAATAATTAACGTATCGTTAAGGGAATAACATGCTTTAGGAGTAGCAATTTCCGACATGACCGACCAATCTGACACGACACGACACAAAGATAAACAGGTTTGGGTTGAGGTTTTTGACCCGCCAACCCGTTAATTTCACAGGTCATGTTCCGGTTGACCCACCGCGTTGACGGGTTGACCCGCGAACACGTTTATATTTAAATTAATTGTTTTTTTATATAATAAAAATAACATTTTTACTTTGACCCTAACATACATCAGTAACATGTGTGTCTAAACCCTAAGCCGACACTCACGTTCAAAATTTCAAATCTGTTTCGGTCTTGACACTCACGTTCAAATTGATTTCGCTCCTTGCCAACTTTTTAACTTTGATAATTTCAATTTGGTTGTACTTTTAAACTTAGTTGCTTTTGCACTTTTGTAATTTCGATAATGACTCGTTTATGACCCCCAACCCGTGTCTGACCACCAACCCGTGACACGACCTGCGACACGACCCATCGCGGGTTAGGGTTGGAGATTTTGACACGATTAACTAAACGGGTTGTGTCACAGGTTGATGTGACCCGCCAACCTGTGACCCACCAACCTGTGACCCGCCAACCAAACACGACCCGTTTGCCACCCCTACAAATGTTACTAAACAAGGGACCTTTTTGGACGGAAAAATTCGACAAAAATCCTTCGGAAGAAACTATATATGGCACATTTCCCAGTCGGTAAAATCTCTGTTAGCGTTTTCAGCAAAAAAATTTGACGGATTAACTGCTTTTCGAGGGACTCCAACCGTCGAAAATCCAGAGTTTTGTTCAACTTTTATCCACGACTTAATTAATTAAATTAATAGTTGAGATTAAATTGCCGTTAAATTTCCATGCATTATCTGCCCTAACATAATTAAAAATTTTAAAATACGTATTTCAATTAAAAAAATATCTATAGTTATTTTTAATCAAATAACCGGTGAATAATTCGTTAAAAATTTAAGTATCTAAAAAACCACTTTCCAGTGGATTATTTTAAAAATAAGTTTAAATTATAGTGATTACAATTTACAGTGGATTTTCATCAAATCAGCACACCCAAAAAAAAGGTATTTCTTTTGTTCTAATTTGTGGCGGATTATCAGTGGATGGTTTGATCTACGCAGAATCTAATGGTAGTTCTAAAAAATAATTTAATTTTTATTGGGTTGAGAATCTAATTTGTCCATTCTTTTGCAATTCTTTTTGGTTTTCCTTGTATTTCTAAAACTATAACATTGTAAGGACCAAAAGTAAAATTATTATTATTATTATTATTGTTATTAATAATAATAATAATAATAATAATAATAATAATAATAATAATATTATTATTATTATTATTATTATTATTATTATTATTATTATATAGAAAGAGGTTTAAGAGAAAACATCAAATAATCGAAAAACCGATATACACTTATACTTGTATACGGGTAATTTGAAACATGCAGACGTGCATATGCACAAGTGCATAAAAGTCATATAAAAAAAACGCAAAAAAAAAAAAAAAACTTTTTTTTGTTCCTTTTTTCTAATACTTATGTATTCACTTGTACATACGTAACTGTTTTACAAATTACCCCGTATGCACTTGTATGCACAAGTGCGTTTTTCTCTTCACCTGGCCCTGTATGGTTCAAATAAGAAGTTCAAAAGAAATACAAAGTAAATAATTGATCTCAACCGTTGATACGGTTGAGATCATAGTTGACTAGTAAAAGCCACCATTATTGACCGATTCACGAAGGACGCAGTTCACGGAGGATTGACGCGATTCACGAAGGGTGGCCACGATTCAAGGAGGGTGACTGGTCACAGCCGCCTTTATTGACTGGATAGGTGGTGGAAATCACTTCTCTACTTCGTATAATTTTTAGCACTTCTCATTTGAACCTAATACCTATATAGTCGACCGGTTTCATTTGTGAACCACGAAAATAGTATAAACTTGTAAACCATTGTCGTTGATGAAAATAATCAAAGGCCAATATATATTTATAGGAAATTTGGAAATATGGAATTATGAAATATATGGAAAGTTAATGATTATGGAAATATGAAATATGTAAATGTTTAATAGTAGAATTTTATAGGATTTCATAGGTTTACATAGTTTATAGTATTTTCTTGGTGTTAGAATTATGTGCGAGACAGTAACACGGATTACCGTGTCCAATGTTATAAGACACTAGTAGGTCACACCGTTGCACACCCAATTAGAGATAAATTGTTTGATGGAATAATTAAGTAAAATTAATTATTTGAGAGAAACAAATAATAAAAATATTTTATTATTTATAGTTAAATAAAATATCAGTCTGTATATTTTATTAGAATAAATTAATTAATAGTGTATTAATTAAAAGAGGATTAATTAATTAATTAAAAGGGTTTAGTTTATGGATCTAATTAAAATAGCCTAATGGGCTTTAATTAGATGGGCTTTTTCTAGCTAATGGGTATTACCATATTTAATCCTTTAAATATGGTAAAACCCCACTAGTTATTCATTCATAAATTTTGAGCCTAAAAGAAAAACCCTAAAAATCCTCTCCTCCCTCTCTCTAGCCGTCGACCAAGGCAAGAAGAAAAGGTGGTCTAGCAACCAGTCTCGTACGGTGTCAGTAGCGGTGTATCCCCTATTAGCGATTCGAAGAATTTTCGCAAAAAGGTAAACACACCAAACACCCTCGTTTTGTATCTGTTAAGGTTTTAGGATTGGATCCTCATTTGGGAATCGGTTTTATGTTTTTCCGCTGCGCGTTTATCGTCTCCGGTTCCCAACAGTGGTATCAGAGCCACTTCCTAAACCTGCAGATCAGGTTTGTTTAATCGTTTTAGGTTTAAAAATTCGATTTTTATCTGTTCTACTTTGTTAAAAAATTGGATTTTTTTCGAAAAGCCTAATCGGCGGTGGAACGGCGGCAGCTAGCCGGCCATACCACCAGGCCGATCGCCGGATTCGGACCACCGGAAACCACCGCCGGCTACACCACAAAACGTTGGTGGCCGCCGGCTGTCCCCACACCGCAACCGCCGCACCACAGGTTGTGGTCGCGGCGTCGGCTGCGGCTGAAGACAACCACCGCACCACCGGTTGTGGTGGCGGTGGCAATTGATTAAACCACCGATCGACGGTGGCGGTTGTAACCGCTGCCGATCGATGTGGATGGTGGCGGTGTTGATCAAATTCGGCGCGATGCGTGGCGTCGGCCCGTGGGCAATCGACCGCCACGCCACCGTATGTGCTGGTGGTGGCGATGGTGGTGTCGTTGATAATCGCCGACCAGTGGTGACGGTGGTGGCTGTTTGCTGCTGCTGTCACGGTGGTGATGGTGGTGGCGTTTGTAAACGGTGGGCGGTGGTCGATAACCGTCGCAAATGGGTATCGACCGCCGCTGCCGGAATTGAAACGATCGAGCCGGAACAACAACGGTGACGGTTGTGTCGCTGCTGTCGCCGGCGACCAAAACCAGAGGCTCGCGCCGCGAGCGGTGACTGGCAATTGTTGGTTGCTGTTTTTCGGTTCGCGATCAATACGGTTAGGTTTCGTTTGGTAAGGGTTTGAACCAGATAGGTTTGAAACCCTAGGGATTAAATTTGTTTTATTAAATTAATTTTAGTTTAATTAATTTAGCTAAATTAAAATAGAATCTAGATAAGATTTTGTTTTGATGTCATAGTCAAACCCTTTGACCCGTGGTTGCATTTTGTTTTTATATGTATATTTTATTTATTCGTTATTGGTTACGGGAGGCTTGCGTGCCATTTACAACCCGCTTTAATTGTATTATTTTTAATAAATAAAATAACCGAAGAATCAAGAAACCGAAGACGAAGCACGGAGTCAACCATGGATCTTGGAGCCAGTGGGAGCGCCGAGAAGTTCATGCCTTGTGTGTTGTTGTCACTTAGGGTTGAGACCGTCGTTTTTGTGTTGGCTCACAAAACGACAATAGTTTTAAGGGTTTTTTACTATGACATGTCTTTTGACTGCGTGGTTGATTTTATATTTAATTGCGTGGTTGTTTATATTTAATTGTGTGGTTGTTCAATAACGTTTTTAAAAATTAAATATAAACCGAATGTTTTTTAAAACATAGATGGATACAAATACAGTTTGTGTTTGGATCCAAGTTTTTGAAAACTGGCATCCTTTTGAAACCCTTGTAAAAAATCATAGATCAGTAAGTGCAACCCACTTTAGGGACACCTCCGGTGTAAGGTACGTAGGGCATTGCGAGTAATCACAATTCAATCGCCCGCGTTCAAACCGAAATTGGAGGGGATAAAACTCTGCGAATTATCTCCGGGTGGTACCGGCCAGAGCATGTCCAGGCCCCGGGTGGTGCGATCTGTTTTGGTAATTGTTTATACACCGGGTGGTACCGGGCCAAAATGCACTAGAGGGACCAAATATGCACGAATTGAATATTCGATGTCCCGCCGATCTAGAAGTCGTGTTTTCGTACTAAAATGCGATTGGTATAGTTTTACCTACCATAAATCACATGAGTCGGCCTGACATGATCACATGCTTGCCGACACATGTGAAATATGAATTCTAGTCTAATAAATTAATTTAAGGGTTATGATTTATTAGAAGTCTTATAATTTTAAACTAAATCGGAATTTTATTCTTATGTTTGTAGATGTCTAAATCTGTAGTCCCGTTTTATACACCTGAGGAATCGCTCCGCCTCATCAACGGTAAATGGAAGCTTACAGGACAAAATTTTCCAGTTTGGAAAATGCACCTTGACAATGTCTTGAGTGCATAGGGTAAGCTGTACATTTTGGAAAAACCTGTTTCACCCCCAAGAGCAATTCTCCTGAAGAGGAATTTGCTCAGTACTTTAAATATGTGGCAGATGAATCTGATGTTATGTCGATTCTGATTTTCTCTACATCACCTGAGTTTTCGGGAGGTTTAAGGGATAAATCCTGTCATGAGGTCGTGAAAGACATAGAAAACCAGTTAGGTTTCTATAAGCAAACATGTAAGCTTCTGATTATGAAAGAGATACTTTCATTAAAACTAAAGAAAAACCAATCAGTTAAAGACCATCTCATAAATATAAGGAGGCTCTTTAAATGCTTGACACGTCTGGGATACAAAATGGCTCAAGAGGAGTTAATGCATCTCATGTGGTACTCACTCCTGAAGGAGATATGTGACACAGCTAGTGCCTACATGAAGGAACCAAGGAAAGACATAGCAATGTTACATGAGGACATTTTGGCCAGTCTAGAGCCGAAACCAGCACCTACTGAACTCATGGACACTGATTGGATTGATGAGCTGGGAGATCTGAGTTGCCCAGAATGTGGTAGCCAGGATATTTGCGAGCACTCGATGAATATCGACCAGATAGAGATCGGTTTACCCGATGTTCCAGGTATCTTTATGATAGATTGCTTAATCACTTCTTATGAATCGTGGGTAATTGATATAGGCAGTGGTAACCACATTTGTAATCATTTACAGGGATTCACTAGAAGAGAGACTTTGAGGAAGGACCGTTCGAACCTACGAGTTGGCGAAGGCACTCCGCTGATAGCTGAAGCAGTAGGATCTTATAGTCTTAGTTTACCCTCGGGTCTAGTTTTGGAACTGGAAAATTGTTATTATGTTCCAAAGATGATTAAGAATGTTATGTCTTTTGATTTATTGGTAGACCAAAGAATTTTATTATAAATATGATTATAAAATGCTTTCTGTCTTTAAAAATAATATTATCTATTTTAAAGCTACACCTGTGAATGGTCTATACACAGTAAATCTGCAAGACGATAATAAAAAAATCTATCATATAAGTAAACGATCCAAAGATATTGAGGATCAAACTTACCTCTGGCATTGTCGTTTAGGCCACATAAACAAGAAACGCGTTGAACTACTCCTAAAAGGAGGTTTTCTTGGCACTTTTAATTTTAAACCTTTTGACAACTGCGAATCATGTTTATCTAGCAAAATGACAAAAGAACCTTTCAACAAAGATAATGAAAGGGCTTCTGACTTGTTAGAAATAGTTCACACAGATGTGTGTGGACCATTCAGTCACGAGGCAAGAGGAGGATACCGGTACTTCATCACATTTACTGACGATTTCAGTAGATATGGTTATGTCTACTTGATGAGACATAAATCTGAAAGCTTTGAGAAATTCAGAGAATATCAGAATGAAGTACAAAATCAACTTGACAGAAAGATCAAGTTTTTACGGTCAGATCGAGGAGGCGAATATCTTAGTCAAGAGTTTGGCAATCATCTGATAGAATGTGGGATTGTATCACAACTCACACCTCCGTATACACCTCAGATGAATGGTGTGTCAGAAAGGAGGAATCGTACATTGTTGGACATGGTATGATCGATGATGTGTCACTCTACACTACCAGTGTCATTCTGGGGACATGCGCTCGAAACAACAGCACATATACTGAACAGAGCGCCAACAAAGTCGGTAGAAAAGACACCATACGAATTGTGGAAGGGTAAGAAACCCAAAATGTCCTTTCTGAAAATTTGGGGTTGTGAGGTTTATGTCAAGCGACCTACCTCAGAAAAACTCAAGCCCAAATCCGACAAGTGTTTCTTCGTGGGATATCCCAAAACCACCATGGGATATTACTTCTACAACCCTGAAGAGAACAAAGTTTTTGTAGCTCGAAATGGAAAATTTCTGGAAGAAAAGTTTCTCAGTTCTGGGAACACCAAAGAGGATGTAGATCTACAGGTAGTAGACGAAGAAAACACTACACCGATTGTTGAGCCAGAAATTCAACATGAAAGTGTTGAACCTCAATCAGAGCCGATTGAGGAAGTGCAAACACAGGACCTTCGCAGATCCAATAGGATAAGACAAGAACCAGATAGGTATCTTGGGTTTCTAGTCTCTCAGGATGGTGGAGACTTGAATGAACCTACATCCTATGGAGAAGCTGTATCAGGCAGTGAGTCTGAACAATGGCAAGAAGCCATGAAGACCGAGATGCAGTCCATGTACGACAACCAAGTATGGGAGTTGACTGATTTACCCCAGCACTGTAGAGCTGTTGGACGTAAATGGGTTTTCAAGAAGAAAACTGACATGGACGGAAATGTACACACTTTCAAGGCTAGATTGGTCGCAAAAGGATTCGCGCAAACTCATGGTATTGACTATGATGAAACATTTTCACCAGTAGCCATGTTAAAGTCAATTAGGATCCTGATGGCCATCTCAGCGTATTTTAATTACGAGATCTGGCAAATGGATGTCAAGACAGCCTTTCTGAACGGAAAGTTAACAGAAGACGTCTATATGGAACAACCAGAAGGATTTGAAGATCCTAAAAATCCTAATAAAGTGTGTAAACTGCTAAAATCCATTTATGGATTAAAGCAAGCATCTCGAAGCTGGAACTTACATTTTGATGAGCGAATCAAAGAGTTTGGTTTCGCGAAAAGTGAGTTTCAGCCGTGTGTTTACACTAAGTTCAGTGGGAGCATAGTAACCTTCTTGGTCTTATACGTAGACGACATTCAACTCATAGGGAACGATGTACCAACTTTACAGAGTGTAAAGAGTTGGTTAAGCAAATGTTTCCAGATGAAAGACCTTAGAGAAGCCGCTTCTATACTTGGCATAAAGATCTACAGAAATAGATCTAGGCGGCTTATCGGACTTAGCCAAAGTACGTACATTGATAAAATCCTGAAGAAATTCAGGATGGATGAATCCAAGAAAGGATTTATCCCGATGCAACATGGCATAGTGTTGAGTAAAACACAGTGTCCTGTTTCTAGTCAAGATCAGGACAAGATGAAATCAGTTCCATATGCTTCGACAATTGGATCGATTATGTATGCCATGTTATGTACTAGGCCCGATGTTGCTTACTCAGTAAGTATTACGAGCAGATATCAAAAGAATCCGGGAGAACCCCATTGGGTGGCTGTCAAGAACATTCTCAAGTACCTGAGAAAAACGAAAGATATGTTCTTGGTCTTTAGAGGTTCTGAGGATGAAATTAGTGTCATCGGATATTCTGACAATAGTTTCCAGACCGACAGAGATGATTTCAGATCACAGTCAGGGTACGTCTTTACCCTAAACGGAGGTGCGATCTCGTGGAAGAGCTCGAAGCAGGATACGATTGCAGATTCAACTACAGAAGCAGAGTACATTGCAGCATCTGATGCGGCAAAGGAAGCTGTCTGGCTGAAGAAATTTCTATCGGATCTAAGAGTCGTTGCCAGTGTCTCTAGACCGATCGATATATTCTGTGACAACTCGGGGGCCGTGGCGCAAGCAAAGGAACCCAGAGAGCATCACAAGTCAAGACACGTGCTCAAAAAGTATCACCTCATCCGAGAGATCATTGGAAGAGATGTAAGAATATGCAAGATTCCGACGGAAGATAATGTCGCAGATCCGCTGACAAAGCCGCTAGCAAGGGTGAAGCATGAGGCTCATGCAAGTTCCATAGGGATGCAGTACCTGGACACCAGTAGCTAGTTTTAGTTTATCATTATTACAGTAGTTTAATTTTGAGACATTAGATCATGTAAAGGTTTTATTTCACAGTGTGATCGAAATAATGGAGGTTTTAAATTCATGATTGTTTCAAAAGTTAAACTGTTTTCGCATATTTAATGTATCCATGATTTATGCAAAGTTTTGCGATAAAATCTAAACTTCCGTAGCCACTTATTGAAATGGGAATTTCAATAGGGAGTTTAACGCTATTATAAATGCTTGATGATTTATTCAAAGTAAAGAGTAAAAGCACAAGCGATGTGACCAAGCATTTATAGATACTCATCAGAGTGTTTGAGTATTGGAAGTGACCAGTTTTAAGTCTGCTTCATGGAGCCCCAGTCATAAGCATTGACTTGATGATAGGTTGTCCTTAGACCTGAGATATTTGATTTGGGAACACGAGGACTACTGTACTCTTAGCACGTTCTAACGCTGCACCATAACAGGGCTGCCATACGGGACGTGACTAGATGCAGCGGAAGCCGTGGATCCAAATGCAGATAGTCAAGAAGGGATTTGCACCTCTTTCAAAAGAGTGATATTTTCGGGCCCCTTGACGATTAAGATTAGCAGAAAACGCGTGGCCACGCTCGGATAGAATAACAGTTGTTATTTAGTAATATCCGTTACTGCAGGCAATCGAAATCAGAGTCAAGAAATACTTGAATTCGAGAAATGAATCCTCCACTCCATGTCTCAAATTCATTTTAGAAATATCGCGTGCAAAAGGAATGAACCTGTGTACAAATTCAAGCGTGAATTGTATCTCTGGATATAAGAGATCTTATAACCTGGTTAACCTAAGTGTCTGGCTAGGGATCTCCTTAGGCTAATGGTAACAGTACAGTTACATGTCTAGCACAAGTGGGAGTCTGTTAGAATTATGTACAAGACAGTAACAGGGATTACCGTGTCCAATGTTATAAGACACTAGTAGGTCACACCGCTGCACACCCAATTAGAGACAAATTGGTTTGATGGAATAATTAAGTAAAATTAATTATTTGAGAGAAACAAATAATAAAAGTATTTTATTATTTATAGTTAAATAAAATATCAGTCTGTATATTTTATTAGAGTAAATTAATTAATAGTGTATTAATTAATATAGGATTAATTAATTAATAGTGAGATTAATTAATTAAAAGAGTTTAGTTTATGGATCTAATTAAAATAGCCTAATGGGCTTTAATTAGATGGGTTTTTTCTAGCTAATGGGTATTACCATATTTAATCCTTTAAATATGGTAAAACCCCACTAGTTATTCATTCATAAATTTTGAGCCTAAAAGAAAAACCCTAAAAATCCTCTCCTCCCTCTCTCTAGCCGTCGACCAAGGCAAGAAGAAAAGGTGGTCTAGCAACCAGTCTCGTACGGTGTCAGTAGCGGTGTATCCCCTATTAGCGATTCGGAGAATTTTCGCAAAAAGGTAAACACACCAAACACCCTCGTTTTGTATCTGTTAAGGTTTTAGGATTGGATCCTCATTTGGGAATCGGTTTTATGTTTTTCCGCTGCGCGTTTATCGTCTCCGGTTCCCAACACTTGGTTCACAAATGATTTTGCTGGCCTATATATATATATATATATATATATAGAGGGAGGTTCAAATGAGAAGTGATAAAAAACTATGAAGTAGAGAAGTGATCATAGCCTTCCATTTATTTGATCAATGGTTATTAATTAATTGATGCAGCAGATTATTAAAGGAGTACCGTAAGTTTTGTAGAATAGCGGAATGGTATTTTGGTAACTATTCCAATTGTTCATATATAAATCATTCCAATTATTCATATATGAATCATTGTAGTATGAAGATTCATATCTGAATGTTCATATATGAATCATTATAGTATGAAGATTCATATCTGAATGTTCATATAACAACCTTTATATAACAAAGCTTAATATTACAAAGATTCATATATAAATCTTCAATTCACAAAGATTCATATATGAAACTTCATATATAAACCTTCATATAAAGAAGGTTCATATAACAAATATTCAAATATGAATTATTATATGAATCTTCACACTACAATGATTCATATATGAATAATACGAATGATTCATATATGAACAATTGGAATAATTACCAAAATACCCTTCCCTATTCCAAAAAATGGAAGACTATGATCACTTCTCTACTTCATAGTTTTTTTTATCACTTCTCATTTGAACCTAATACTATATATATATATATATATAGAGAGAGAGAGAGAGAGAGAGAGAGAGAAAAAAGGTTCAAACGAGAAACATAACTTTTTTAGAAAAACTTTTTTTTAAGAAAAAAAATTTTAAAGTCGCGGGCGACTTACACGTGATTTAAAGTCGCGGGCAAGTCACGCACGTTGTTAATCATGTATGATTAACTTCATGAATCATATGTGATTTTTTATATGACTCATATATGATTTTGTACCTGGATTTTCCTTTGTTAACCATATATGATTTTGTACATAAATTTTTTTTTTCTTAAATTGATATGTTTCTCGTATAAACCCATCTATATATATATATATATATAGAGAGAGAGAGAGAGAGAGAGAGAGAAAGGTTCAAATGAGAAGTGTTAAAAAATGAGAAGTAGAGAAGTGATCTCCACCGCTCATTCGATTAATAAAGGCGGCTTTGACCGGTTATGACGGATGCGATCACGGAGGATTGACGCGATTCATGGAGGGTGGGGACGATTAAAGGAGGGTGACCTGGTCAAAGCCGCCTTTATTAATCGGATGAGTGGTGAAGATCACTTCTCTACTCCTCATTTTTTTAGCATTTCTCATTTGAACCTAATACTATATAGAAGTAGGTTCATACAAGAACCATACATCTTTGTAGGAAGAAAGGAACAATTATTAACCACATATTAATGTGGCCCATGTGGGTCCCATATAATAAAAAATCATATATGATTTAGTGGTGGGACCCACTTGAATCATATATGATGTATATTATGTGGAACCCACATGGGTCCACATCATATGTGAGTCTATTTAGTTCATTTGTTCTTGCAAATTGGGTTTGTTCTTGTTTGAACCTACTTCATACTATATATATATATATAAGGAAAGTTCAAATGTGAACCACTTTTTCATTGTCAACGTGAGGACAACCGAGAGCTCTCCACGTGGCAAATCTAAAACGTGCTCAACTAAGCTTTATTCATACTGAAAAAAGCTATTATACAGACATAATAGAGCTTTATGCATAAAGCTTAGTCGCACTCTGACGCGGGCGACTTAGCACGCGGGTTAGCTTTATTCAAGCTGTATTCAGTTTGCATAATAGCTTTATTCAGACTGAATAAAGCTTGAATAAAGCTAACCCGCATGGTTTATGCAGACTGAATAAAGCTAAGTCGCACAAGTCAGATTTCTACGTGGCACGATTTTAGTGGTTCTCATGTTCACAATGAAAAAGTGGTTAACATTTGAACTTGACCCTATATATATATATATATATATTGTGTGTGTGTGTGTGTGTGTATATATATATATAGAGAGAGAGATATAGGAAAGTTCAAATGTGAACCCATCTTTCATAGTGAAC
Organism: Centaurea solstitialis; assembly: GCA_030169165.1. Lineage (NCBI taxonomy): Eukaryota > Viridiplantae > Streptophyta > Magnoliopsida > Asterales > Asteraceae > Centaurea > Centaurea solstitialis. The sequence continues at coordinate 33,468,123 of CM058046.1, forward strand.
ATGAGGAACACTAAAATCACGCCACATGATAATATTTACTCTGAATATCATGCATTATTCAGAATGAATAAAGCTTAGGCGTATTTATTCACTATGAATAATGCATGATATTTAGAGTGAATATTGCCACGTGGCACGATTTTAGTGGTTCTCACGTTCACAACCAAAATTGAGTTCATATTTGAACCTAACCCTATATATATAGAGAGAGAGGGAGGTTCATACAAGAACAAGGGTATTTGCAAGAACAAAGGAACCCATTTTGAGCCACACATTGATGTGGGCCCATGTGGGTCCCACATAATAAAAAATCATATATGATTTAATGGTGGGACCCACCTGAATCATATATGATTTTTTATTATGTAGGACCCACATCACATGTGATCCAGAATTGTTCCTTTGTTCTTGCAAATTAATTTTGTTCTTGTTTGAACCTTTCTCTGTATATATATATATAATTATGAAATAAAGAAGTGATCTCAACCATTGTGGCTTTGACCGGTTAAAGCCGCAATCTTTGACTAGTCAAAATTCGCATGTACACTCAAGATCAAGGGGTATTTTTGTAATTGTTCCAAATGGGCCGAAAACGGGTTCATATATCAAATTGTGTAATTCATATACGCGTTCTTATATAAATATGTGTAATTCATATACGTACATATATGAATATGTGTAATTCATATACGTTCATATATAAATTACACAGATTCATATATGAACGTATATAAATTACACAAATTCATATATGAATCTGTTTGCCGACTTTTTGTAAGATTTAGGAAAATGCCCTTTCGTGTGCTACTGCCCGTGCAAGAATTATCTGGTGTTTCGCGGTTAAGATCGGTTTTCTACTTCTCCAATTTTAGCACTTCTCATTTGAACGAAACACTATATATATATATATATACGAAAGTTCGGCTGCAAACTCAAATTTGATTGTGAATGCCAGGACAACCGAGAGTGTGCCACATGGCATATTTACTTTGAATAATCATGTATTAGTTGAGAAGTATGGGTGTTCATCCACCTACTCCTAGAGTATAAGGATTGGACACCTTCCAGAACTCCCACTACTTCACTACATCAGCTTTTCACTTTCACCACTTAGCTTATCATTCAATGTGCGTTTGGTACGCAGGACAGAATGAGACAGGATAGAACACAGTTGTCCCATGTTTGGCAGACATGTATGTGGGACACACCAAAACTAAGTAGAACAAGAGTGTGACAAGCATGTTCCATCCTACCCTTTAGAACTAAGTAGAATAAAGTCAGATATACCATTATACCTCTCAAAATACAGATTAGTTTCTATTTCTCTATAATTGGGTCATACTTAGGGGTGAACAAAACTCGACTAAATTCGAAAAATCGAAAATCCGATTCGAAAATTCTCGAATCTACGTGACCCACATAACTCAAACTGACTTGATCTTCGAAATTCAACTTTTTGATTAGTTACTCGATTCGGGTAGGGTCTCCGTATTCATTACCCGAACACACTCGAAACCCGAATAAAACCTTTTATTCATATTTTTTTGTAACTTTATATGTAGATCTTTGAGATTTGAGCTTATTTTTATTAGTTTAAGTGTTTAATTTAATTTTTAAAGTTTGAAATTTAGATTTTGTAGTTTGAACTAACTTTAATCTTTAATGATTAAGCATATAAAACGAAAGCTTAAGATTAAATTTCTAGTCATTATATCTAAGGAGTAAATTTTTCATTGAATATTTTTTTATTCAAATTTTTTTACATATATGTTCATTTTTAAATTTCCGTTGCACACTATTTCTATTTTCTATTAATTTCGTGGAAAAAGAAAAGAAAAACACATATTGTTAAAATCCGAACCTAGACCCGGTTAAATTTGAATCCGACATGGTCTGAAATACTTCACACCTAATTTTGATTTTCAAGGACAACATTTCATACTCGAAACTCGATCGAAAATACAAAATGTATATTGCTACTGTTTGTCTTGCAAGTTTTGATTTTTTTAATATATACTTGATTATAGTTTTATTGGTACATAAATTGGAGTTTTATTTGTTTTTTTTTGTTAACTTTCATTTAGATCGACTATTAGGTAAAAAAAAAACGCTAAAAATCTCATCAGGGGTAAAATGGTCATTTAGTCAGTCCTGTTCTATCCAGTCCTGCCATGTCATGTCTTACCAAACCCTCAGACACGTAGTAGTCACTCTCTATCACATCAAATTATGGGACCCATCTTGAAACAAAAAACAAACCCCCACACATCAAAATTTTCGTGTCAAATGCCACGCTCTCACATCTACCACTGGTTTCACCATCTACCACAACGTGGTGGTTTCACCACCCTCTTCCATGCTCTTCCACTTTGGACACTCTTACAGACATTTGGGAGCTCGCTCAGTGCATGAGGAAGCAAAAAGAAGAAAGGGAAGACTATTTGACATTGCTAAGCCGACTGAAGTTTGTGTAGATGGATTCGCCAAGCAATTTTTGTCTAGTAGATGATCCTATGATAACTTCAATCTATTTCCTTTTGTTTTTCTTTTATTAATTGCAAGATATGTGCTATAATATAATGTTCTACATGACATCAATTTACTCTTTATGCATTTAATACTTGTAGGTACAATAATTAAATGAAAAACTTCAAAAATTGAAGACGGCATAAAGACAATAGGAACGCATTTATACAAAAGCAGAAAGACTTGTAACATGGAAGCAAATAATAGAGGAAAGATAAGTTAAAGGCTTTGGACACTTCCCACCTCCTAATCCTCTTTAAGTAGTTAGATACTATATATAATTTTGGTACTCGAACATTTTTTGTTGTATTCAAATAATTTTGTTGGTATTATGAAAGCAATTTAATAACTTTGAAAATAGATTTTGTAATTCTATTAAGTACAAGATTATTCTAGGAATATAAAAAATTATTAATAATTTTTATAAGCAAAATCACATATTGATTACCAACGTTTCAAAAAATAGCAACAGTGGTGGATTTACTTACGTATTTTGCGATGACAAGGCTACCAACAAACAAGGTGATCAATAGTTCAAATTACAAGCCGGTGGAGTGTCCCGTCATTGTTTCTTCGTAAATTAACAAGTCATCACAATATACATGGCTTCACATTTTATTTTTGTAAGTATAAGTTTATTCTAATGATGTATGACCGATGGCTTCATCTGTCGCTAAGATTTAAATTCCAACGGTAGGTGTCGGTTGCCGATACTTTGGTTCAAGATAAAAGTATATCAAATCCATTTAAGAAGAAGAAAATGGGGTCGTGATTTGGATGGAATTACGACGAGTTGGATTTAAACATAGCTCAAAGGAACATGGAAACATATAAGAACTCCTGAATTGAAATGGAGAAGAGATGGAGAGTTCATTCCTGGCTACCGAGTTAAACGGAGTTGCCCGGAGAATGAACATGAAGGTCAAATAATAACACCTCTTCTCTTTTTTTCTATTGAAGGGGTCTTTAGGAGTGCTTATCTAAGGTGGTCATTAACTTATTTCGTTGTAGTAACGGTAAGAAGCATTTTAGTGATGAAGAAAAAAAAACTGCTTATACCTTTTTAGCAAAAGGAGATATGGAGTTTTTGAAGTCATTTTATTCTAACTTATTAACTTATTTGAAACAACTAATCAACTTGTTAGCTATTTAGCATATATAAACAATCTCATAGACCCCTTAAAAAACAACTTATCAACTTTTTGTGTTATGGTACCGTCAAACACTTTTTATAAAACTCCATTTTGATACCACATAAGTTGATAAGCACTTTTACCAAAAAAAAAAAAGAAAAAAAGAAACATATGTTGTTTAAATAAGCAATGCCAAACATGTACCCCCTAATGAGCAATTCAATAAGTTCATAAGGGAGCTTGGATCACTAATCTAATCCTTTGTTGTGACAAAGGGGTACTTCTTTTGACCAAGTACTTTCCAATAGGTTGTTTTTATTAGAAAACAGTCGACTATACACTCTATCTACTAAATACCAAACAGTTTTTCTTTCATTGAGACATTGATTTCTTATATTGCAAGTCTATATACGCTCCACAAACGTTTCTCATACTAAAACAAGTACTTTTGTAACTATTATTAGCTCTGGAACTTGATGGGGGATTATAACTCAAAATTCATTTTTTTCCTATAATTGTATATTGAACATATGAAGAACTTAAAATTTATGACGTTTAAATGTCATCAAAGTAATTTAACATTCCCACTCATTAGAAAACATATAATTAGATGTGACATATATGATCATAGGGGTGGGTTCAAATGTGAACCACTTTTTGGTTGTGAACGTGAGGACAACCGAGAGCACGACACGTGGCGGATGACTAGGCGTCACGTCAGGTCCACGGCGGATGACTAGGCGCGATTCATGGGAGGGCATTGAATTAAAGGGAGGGACCACACTCAAAGCCGCCTTTATTGACTAGTCTCCGCCACGTATCGCGCTCTCGGTTGTCCTCACGTTCACAACCAAAAAGTGGTTCACATTTAAACTTTCCTCTATGATCATAAATATCAATTTCTAGATCTAGTTGCTAACCATAAAAGCCCAAGTCTATGGAACAAAAGAATGAGGCAAAGGCAAGGTATATTTTTAATTGGGTCCTTCAAAGAAATTAGACAAAAGGCATCAAACAATAAGAGGAGGCAAAGGGGGTAACTAGCTATGCATAGTCACAAGTCAGCTGCAAAGAATGAGTCTTGCAGACAGCCTGGTTTTGGACCTCTTGTGAATGAATGCATAGTGACAATGACATATGGACTTGTTTGTTTCATGTATTTGATTTCACATCAACCATACATATACTTTAGTTAACATACAAAAGGAATTTAGGATCTAACTGTACAAAATATAATTAAGAATAAGTACGGTCGGTTGTGAAACCTAAAAATCTAAAAAGAAAGATACAAAATTTGCAAAGGGGATGATATAATGACCATGCTTGACAGTCTTTCGTAGAGGAAGGACTGCAAACACAAATCCGCCCTTGGATACATGTATCTTGAAATGTCGAAATTTTGTTATTCGTTGATTTATCCTTAAAGATTAATGAACATCATATATCTTTAATCTTGGTGGAATGTTAGTGGTAACAATTATAAGTGCTACTATTATTTTTGTAACTTGAGTTAGTATTTCTACTTATGTTACTACATATTATTTGACTATACCCAAAAAAAAAATGTCTATATAGGTTAAGTTATTTTGTTAACCCATTAATTTGTGTTAACCGTGTTAACCGTGTTAACCATATAACAACCGTTGATCATTTCCAACGGTTGGGATTGATTTCCTAAATTAGAGGAAAGTTAATTAAATCCTAAAATAAAGGAGGTTGGCCCACATATGCAGGAAAATAGAGAAAATAAAGAAATCCTATTGGTCCATTTTTAGTTAACACAGTTAACACAAATTCATAGGTTAACAAAATAACTCTCCTCTATATATATATATATTACGGTCTTCTGTTTTATATTTACATCAGTGAACGTAAACAAATAGATTGTTCAATGCTTATAAACAAAATCTTAAAGTTATATATATCAATCACATTCATACATGCAATGATATCATCATTATAGTCTCGTATTATTAATGCACTTTCATGCTTATATCGATAAGGAAAACGTAAATCATACAAATATATTTTCCCACAAAAAAGTGGCACACTAACAAACTAATTTTATTCACATAACATATGAGCTAATAAGTTTTGAATCAACATTTTAAACATTGTTCGACAAATCAATTGAATATGGTTTATGAAATGTAAAAGAATCTCATTTTTCTTGTATATATAAATGTCATAATAAAACAAGCAATATATTTTATAAAAATAAAATTATACATATCACCACCTAAGAAGAATCTGTTACATCTATAGTATGATAAATATATTAGCCAACCTCGTATGTTGTTTGATAACAAATTGAGCCCACGAACCTTAAATTTTGACAATGGTATTGTAAACGACAAATAGAACTATTATTTAATTATTATTAGTAACTTTTACATTATACATATTACTATAAATATACAATTAGCAGGCGCCCCGCCCGCATGCACCGACCCGACCTGTCCGACCCACGACCCGACCCAAACCCATCCTTTCCTCTCACACCTTTTGACCCAAACCCGGCCTTGACCCGAGATCCGCGCATCCTCAGCCATAACCCAACTCCATTTTTTACACTTTTGCCCCCTCAACGTATAAGGTTTTTTCACTTTAACTTTTCAATATTTCATTTTACGTTTTAGTCATATATCGTGTATTCACCAAAATATTTAAAAAAAATACGTTTCAATTTTAACAAATTACGTCATTATATTCGTATCGTCGATACGATCGAAATGAGCCTAATATTGAATATTTTTTGACGTACCTATATTATTATATGCTATATATACGCTCCAACCAATCCTAATTTCATACAATTTTCAAGTTTACATATTAGTCCCCTAAACTTAAAACTTATAAGATTTATTCACTTTATATCTTTTACTTCTCAATATTTCATTTCACGTTTTAGTCATATATCGTGTATTGGCAAAAATACGTTAAAAAATACGTTTTAATTTTAACAAGTTACGTCGTTATATTCGTATCATCGATACGATTGAAATGAGCCTAATATTGAATATTTTTTGAGGTAGTTATTTTATTATATACTATATATACGCTCCAACCGACCCGAATCGTATACCTATTTTCAAGTTTACATATTAGCCCACTAAATTTATAATCTTTATTCACTTTATGCTTTACTTTTCTATATTTCATTTTACGTTTTACTCATATATCGTGTATTGGTTGGAACATGTTAAAAAAATACGTTTCAATTTTAACAAATTACACCATCATAATCGTATCGTCGATACGATCTAAAATATGTTAAAAAAACACGTTTTAATGTTAACGAAGTACGCATTATAATCTTATGGTCGATAAGATCGAAATGAGCCAAACATTGAATACTTTTTTCATGTATTTATTTTATTATATACTATATATACGCTCTAACCGACCCGAATCCTATACCCACCTTTAAACTTACATATCAGCCCCATAAACTTATAATATTTATTCACGTTATATCTTTTAGTTTTCTATATTTCATTTTACGTTTTAGTCATACATAGCATATTAACTGAAATATGTTAAAGTGTCGGTAGCTACTGTTCATGAACCCGGTGCGAAGCCCGGACTTATCAACTAATATACATACATAAAGAGGGAAGACTTGATTTATGGAGGACTAATAAATTCTTAAAAAACTTGAGAACTGATCTAAGCTTTTGATTTGAAAATGGCATAATCGTCATTTGGCAAAAAAAAAAAAAAAACATTTATGTTCATTCATCATGTGAATCTTCAGATTCAGTGATATGAATCTTAAGATTCACTAGATAAAACTTCATATTCACTTTATAAATCTTCAGATTCACTAGATGAAACTCAGATTCACCATATGCAACTTTAAATTCATTCACCAGATGAAAATCAAATTCACTAGATGAAACTTCATACTCATCTTATAAATCTTCACATTCACTATATAAATTAAATTAACAATCACCCTAATTTACCTAATAAATTCAAAAATAATGTTCCTTTACATGTAAATGAATACAAACATAAATTCAGTTTATCAATACAAAACAAAATGTCCATTTAAATTTATATTCATCTAATGAATACAAAAACAAAGGTTCAATTACATTTAAATTCACATAATAAATACAAACAAAATATACATTTACATTTAAATTCACTTAATGAATGCAAACATAATGTCTAATTATATATAAATTCACCTAATGCATTCAGATATAATATCCATTTATATCTAAAATTCACCTAATGAATTTTCGCATCATCGTACACTTCAGCCTTCAAGAACAAAAATGAACACTCAAGAATATATGATGAATCTTCAAGAACACAACTTCAAAAACTCTAATTTTTCAGGAATGATTTTCTAAACTCTTAATAAAAAAATCGTTAAAATTTAGATATGTTGCTCAATCAAGATTACAAACAATTTTTGTGAACCAACAATCTCCAAAATTGAATCATACTAACCTAATTTTGAAAAAAAAAAATATCAAGAACCCTAGAAATTGGGGGTTTTAGTTAGAAATACAAATTATCAGATCTGGCGATGATGAACGACCGGTGGTGGAGGATGACGTCGGTGGTGGAGCCACAACGGCGATGATGCCGTAAACGATAACGGTGACGCCGAAAACAAGAAGAGAGACGGCAAGAGAGATCTCCTTGATCGAAGGTAGACGTTGTGGCGACAGACGTGCATTCAATTGTGGAACTCCCTCTATATGGAGTGCATTTCAATTGTGAACCATGTTTTTAATGTGAACTTGTGAACCATATCCTAGTCATCCATACACAAGATCGACGGTCAAGATTAAATAGTTTCTTCGAAAATAAGTACCCTATATAAAAGAAACAACCCATTTAATCTTGACCGTCAATCTTGCATATTGACGGCTAGGATTTGGTTCACACTTAAAACATGGTTCACAAATGAAACTCCCTCCATATGTATATATATATATATATATATATGTGTGTGTGTGTGTGTGTGTGTGTGTGTGTGTGTGTGTGTGTATGTATATGTATATGTACAGAGAGAGAAAGAGAGATAGATAGAGAAAGTTCAAATGGAAAGTCAAATTTATTTGCGAACGTGAGGCAAATAGAAAGCCACATGGCATATTCAGTCTAAATAATACAAGATTATCCATACTGAATATTATACATTATTCAAGGTGAATAATAAAGTATTCAGACTGGAATAGTGCTAAATGATGTATTATTCGGTCTGAATACCGTATTATTCACTTTGAATAATGCATAATATTGAGTCTCAATAATCTTGTATTTCAATTCTCATCTAACTGTTGATAATCATTTCTCACCCTTCTCATATTAACTCAACTTTTGGTCCGGATCTATCCAACCCCATGTATATAAAACATATAAGACTTTTATATATAGAAATTTTGATGAAGTATCAATTTAGAAGAATGAAACAATCAACTATGGTCCAAAACAGTTGGAAGTGTTGTTTCTTACGTATTGTAGTTGGGGGCCTATAGCATCGTTTCTCTCTTATCAAGTTCCAATCAGTAACGGACAATGTCTTCATTTATATTTAATCATTTCTAAACCATGAAAACTATATATATATATATATATAGGGGTGGGTTCAAATACAAACCACCCTTTCGTTGTGAACGTGAGGACAGCCCAGAGCGCGACACGTGGCAATATGAAACGGCGGGTCAAGTCATATTCAGTCTGAATAAAACTGCATGTTAGTGTTATTCATACTGAATAACGCTTGACCCGCGGATGACCCGCGGCTGACCCGCCCGCGTCCAATTGCATCAGAGTGCATGTTAGTGTTATTCAGTCTGAATAACGCTTTATTCAGTCTGAATAACTAAGTCGAAATTTTTTCAAATTGCCACGTGTCGCGCTCTCGTTTGTCCTCACGTTCACAATGAAAAGGTGGTTTGCAATTGAACTTTCACCTATATATATATATAAATATAGAGGAAAGTTCAAATGTGAACCACTTTTTGGTTGTGAACGTGAGGACGACCGAGAGCGCGAAAGGCGACACTTGGCGGCTTTGAGTATGGTCCCCCACTTTAATTCAATGCCCTCCCATGAATTGCGTCTAGTCATCCGACACGTGTCGCGCTCTCGGTTGTCCTCACGTTCACAACCAAAAAGTGGTTCACATTTGAACTTTCCTCTATATATATATATATATATATAGAGAGAGAGAGAGAGAGAGAATATATATATATATATATGAGAGAGAGAGAGAGAGAGGAAAGTTCAAATGTGAACCACTTTTTGGTTGTGAACGTGAGGACAACCGAGAGTGCGACACGTGGCGACTTTGAGTGTGGTTCCCCTCTTTAATTCAATGCCCTCCCATGAATCGCGCCTAGTCATCCGCCGTGGACTTGACGTGGCGCCTAGTCATCCGCCACGTGTCACGCTCTCGGTTGTTCTCACGTTCACAACCAAAAAGTGGTTCACATTTGAACCCACCCCTATATATATATATATATATATATATATATATATATATATACGGTCAGGTTCAAATGTAAGGACCACTAAAATCACGTCACGTGAAAATCTGACTTACGCGGCTTAGCTTTATTCAAGCTTTATTCAGTCTGAATAATGCATCATGCAAACTGAATAAAGCTAACCCGTGCGCTAAGTCGACCACGTCAAAGTGCGACTAAGTTTTAATCATACTGCATAAAGCTTTAGATTGCCACGTAACGCGATTTTAGTGGTACTCATATTCACAATGAAAAAGTGGTTCACATTTCAACTTTCCTATATATATAACTTTTATTTCTTTTTAAGAAACAAGCACCATTTATTAGCCAAAACATAAAAAGGGTAAACAGACAACACCACTGAAAAGTTGAAATGATTAGTGGAATGTGGACAATGAATGTCTTGCGATATTTTTCTTTTCAAAAAATTTTGATTAACTTTTGCGTAGCACATAATTGCTTACCAAAAACTGAAATAGAAAATTTAATTAAGGAAAACTTAAGCTATATATATAATAAACTAATGAAACAACTTGAGACTTCTTTTCATACTCAAACTATAAATAAAAACAACAAAACTTCAAATGATCAACCATGACATGCCTTCCAATGACTTAAAAGAACATCATTCTAATTAGTCACATCAACTTTATTAATTTCCTTCCATGCTAGTTCTAGATTACATGATTAGTTAATACATTTTAGAACCATAAAAAAAGATAATAATAAAGTATCTTATAACTACGTTCATTATATATTCTGGAATCATGAGACCAAAAAGTAGTGTCAAAATATATCTTAATATCTAAAAAGTATATTTACTTGAGACTTGAGAGTGAGGAATTGGCAACTTGACCACACAAGTAGTTATATTACCATTAATAGAAACTGTTTTTGTCTAAAAACGTGAACGGTATCATTGCTCCCATCCAAGACCCTTTGGCTTTTTTATTGACATGAAACTTTTAATGTAGTTCAATCGGTAAATATGTGGAGTAACTTTACCATGATATAAGATAGGTTCCGGATTCGATCATCGGCTTTTATTAGCCTTAGTCAATCACTAAGTAAGTCAAAAACAGTCCTATCAAATTAATATCCCTGAAGAACGGTTTCTTATGAGCTCGATTGTAGTTGCTGCTAATCCAACTTTTTTACCAAAATTTGTAACCCCACTTATACACCAATTATGTTTTAGGCGAACTATACTATAAAAAGTTTGAAGTTATATGAAAATTTAATAGCTTTTAAAATGGAGTAGATTAGGTTTGAGTATTTTGATATTGTCATGTCATTGTTTGGGTTAACATAGATTTTATGTAACCGATGCATCAAGTAATTAACTCAAACTCGTTATACCTGATTGATTGAATAAAATAGCATTATATATGGGGTTAAATCAAATGAGAACCATAAAAGGATTACTAATTCAGGCAAATCAATTTAAAATAATTTATGCATGATTGTTTTCATCAAATATTAGGATTTAAGATATTTTTTTTCACATATAATTGTTTTATAACGTGATACTTTCATATGTATTTGTGTTATCATATGCAGACTTTTTACGTGTATGTTTTGTTTCACTAAGTGAACCAAAAAAGTTAGTTGTAATTTTTTGTAAAGGTGAACAAACATATACATGTGATACAATATTTTATATCATAACTTTTGACGAAAAGAATCATATAAAAAATTACCAAATTTTTGTCATAAGTATCAAACGAGAATGTTAACTAATTGCGAGAATACGAAAACAATCAAGTCATGTGCAAAATAACATGGTATTTTACGTTAGTGGTCAAAAAAATGTGTGTGGATGACTTTGACCGCGTCTTCAGGTCGCAAAAGAAAGTTGTATAAATTACATGCAATTTGATAGTTTTCTTATTTTCATAAATTAACAAATTTTTAAAAGGAGTTGTAATAATATCATTAATCAATAAGGGTGTTAAGACTTCAATTAAATCTATGACAAAAAAAAAATCTTTATCTCTAAAAATTGGGTTAAATACATGGGAGTGTATTGAACTTGTCACGTTTTATCATTGTATGTACTTAACTTTAAAACTTACCGATTAATGTACCGAACTTGCTAAAATTGCCATTTAATGTATTTCATGACAAGTTGGATACATTAAATGGTAAGTTTTTGATAAAGTTGGATACATAAAATGGCAATTTTAACAAGTTCGGTACATTAATCGGTAAGTTTTAAAGTTGAGTACATACAATGATAAAACGTGACAAGTTCGATACACCTCCATGTACTTAACCTCTAAAAATTAGAAAATAAACTTATATTATGCTCTTTTAGTATAATTCGATATTTTTAAAATGTATGATTTAATCAAATATTGATCATTTCTCAAACATATAAAATGCAAAAATAAAGAACGATGAGATCATAATCAATGTAGGAAATAATTTACAAGGTAAAGTTAGTTGATGGTTACCTAGGTTATTTGGTTTGAATATTATATGATGCATATATGTCGGTAAAATAAAAGAGGTTTTTGGTTTGTATAATAGATAGGGCCGTTCCTGACATTTCGGATGCCCATGGTGGAACGCTCGAAAAATGCCCTTTTATTATGCAAACATGAAAATTTTAAAATGGTTTGGAACCAAAAATGCTAGATTTTCATTAAATAAAACAAAAGCGGTACAAAGGGGGGGGGGGGGACATAAACCAAAACCCCATATAATAAAACATCAAATACATTACTTAAAACGATGCCTTCTTGCATTTTTTGAAGCAAAAATATCGATCACTTTATCGTAATTAATACTTGCTAAAAACTTACTCTCAATACTCAAAATTGCTAACCCGTTCAATCTTTCTTGGCTCATGGTAGACCGCAGATATGACTTCAACAATTTTAACTTGGAAAAGCTTCTTTCGGCCGATGCTACGGTGACAGGTACGGTGAGCAAAATCCTATAAGCAACCAAAACATGTGGAAACATATCCATCTTCTTAGCAAACTCCATAATTTGTATGGATGTCCAAGGATTTCCATTCTTAGATGCCTCTTCCGGTAACATTCCCTGCAAAACTTGTAACTCCATAAATAAACATTCCCCATCAATATCAGAATCGTCACCATTAGTTAAAACACGTTCAAGATTCAAACAACACTTTTTCAATTCATCATCATGTAAAGTAAATAACGTTCGACCATCAAACAAAAAACCAAAAATGGATTCAAATTCTTGCATTTGTTCAAATCTAGTTCGCAATTGAGAAAGAGCCATATCAACTAAAACAAGAAAGTAATCGGTTCTAAATGTCTCTTGAGCTGATTGTTGTTCTCTCTCGGTATTTGGAATTTCATCAAATTGTTTTTTTCGAGAAAAAGAACGTTTTATAGCAAATTCAGGCTCAACTCCAATACTAATTGCAATTTCTTTAGCTTCATTAATAGCACATGCAAACCCACTTTCCCTATATTTTTCAAAATAAACAACCAATCCCTTGAGATTTTCGATTGCAACATCAAGAAGCATATCTTTGGATTGCAATTTTTTACTAACTAAATTAATTCTATACAAAAGTTCATGCCAAATAACCAAACTCACAATAAAATCAAAACTTGAAAGCTCACCATTTACCAAAGATTCGGCATCCCTACAAACTTTTCCATCCTCACTTACTTGAGATAATTGAATCAAAGCATCTTTAATTTGGCCAATTTGAGATTTAATGGCTTTAACACTTTCAATATGACTTTCCCAACGAGTAGAAGATAAAGATTTCAAAGTCAAATCATCAATGTGTTGTAATAAAACCGTCCATCTCTTTGTAGAATTAGAAAATACATTATATATGGTTTGACAAGTACCAAAAAAGGTTTTTGCTTTGTGACAAGAATTCGCCATATCACATAAAACTAAGTTAAGACTATGACAACCACATGGCATATAAAAAGCTTTAGGATTTATATCAAGCAATCGTTTTTGCACACCTTGATGTTTCCCTTTCATATTAGACCCATTGTCATACCCTTGTCCCCGCACATAATTAACATCCAAATCAAGTGATTTCAAAACATCAAGTAGCACATTAAAAAGTCCTAAGCCGGATGTATCTTCTACAACCAAAAACTCTAAAAAGAACTCTTCGACTTGTATAGGAGAACTTGACACATCAACACATCTTATAATCAAAGTCATTTGTTCTTTATGGCTTACATCCGGAGTACAATCAAGAATGACCGAAAAATACTTTGCTTCTTTGATCTTTTTTATGATTTCACTCTTCACATCACATGCCAACATCTCAATTAATTCATTTTGAATTTTGTGGCTAAGATAATGATAATGAGTTTTTTTATCTTCAATAAGACGAAAATGTTGTTTCATAATAGGATCAAACTCAGCAATCATTTCAATTATGCCTAAAAAGTTCCCATTAGACTCTTCAAAAATTTTTTCTTTTGATCCCCGGAAAGGCAAGTTATACTTTGCAAGACATTTCACAGTAGCAATAATTCTAATCAAAACTTCTTTCCAATGATCAGTGTCTTGTTTTATCAATTCTTGCAACTCTCTATCAAGTGTTTGATTCTTATTCAATCTAAGTCGCAATGCAGTCCAAATACCAAAATTAGTCATGTGTTTCGGACTATTCTCATGAGTGTTTAGTCTTTGACCAAGTTGTTTCCAACAATTCAAACCATCGCTAGCTAATTGACTTTTTGATCGGCCATCTTTAAAAAGCTTACAACAAAAACAAAAGACTTTATCTAACTCTTTAGAATAGACCAACCATTTTCTATCATAGCAATCACCGTTCCGTAATTTACGAACATAATACTCCAAAGAGAAATGCCTACCAATATTATCTTTTGGAAATACCATGTTAGTTTCTCTAATTGGCCCCTTTTCAACAAGCAAGTCTCTCATTTTTTGATTCAACCCATCCCAAACTCTAGGATCAAATATATTCACACCAATGTCATCAACAAGAGATTTTTTAACATCACAAGCATTGTCAAGGTTTTCATCATTACAAGCATTATCAATATTTTCACCATCACAAGCATTATCAATATTTTCACCATCACAAGCATTATCAAAGTTATCATCAAGGTTATCATCACACGCATTTTCAACCGGATGCTCAATCGGATTTTCAACCGGGTTTTCTAAAGTGTTTGTTGGTTGAATAAGAAACTTACTCATAGACCCTTGCATTGATTGTACAAGTTCTGCTTGTTTTTTTTTTCTTTTTCTATTTTGAGCACCCGATGGTTGTGGTCTAGGAAACATATCTAAAAAAGTGTAAAACAAATATATATCACTTAATAAAGGATAGAAAACACCTGATAGAGCACCGAATGAGTGAAACAAATCAATTAAAGTGGACCGGATGTTTATTTGAGCACCGAAATTGGAAATTCAGAACCCTGCCTCCCTGGAACTCACTGGACTGGATGTTTATTTGAAGCTTCAAGCTTGAAGGGCATCAACAGCAGCCAACAGTTCACCTCAGCACATCAAGTAATATCAAAATTAGATTATCAATTTAGAAAAGAGACGTAGAAAGCAGATGATGGAGATGCAAGAATCAAATAGAGTCGATTAAATAGACTAAGAAATCGGACCTGGAGTTGTAATCGTCGCAGCTAACGGTTGTAATCGTCGAATCCAATTCCAACGGATCTTAGAGATGGAATTGTAATCGTCGTTCAGCAAGATGTAATCGATTATCGGCCGTTGCTCGTTGGAAGGAGGTGGATTGATGGAATCGAGAAGGTGTCTTGGAAATCGAGAAGGTCTGAAGGTGTAATCCAATTCCAACATTCTTGATTCTTCGTCTTCGTATCCTTGAAAACAATGAAACGTATTGCTTGTGGGCTGTAAACTGAACCTACTAATAATAAAACCCTTATTTTTTGTGATGCCCTTATGGGCCCTGCTGCCCATGGCCCAAGCCATGATTGCCATGGGCTAGGGCCGGGCCTGATAATAGAATCTGATGGAATTGGAATGTGCATCTATCAAGGACGAGGGTGACGGTTGTGATGGGAAATATGTGGTATGGTTGTGTTGTGGGTAGGTGGGGTGGAATGGGAAGCGACTATGATGGTAACAAATGGTGGCATAGTTGTGATGATCAGGGATGGTGGGTAGTAGTGGTAAGAATGACAATATTAATTGATGGTGGTGATGGTGGTTGTTGAGGCCGTGGATATGTTGTCAGCGAGGGTTGTGAGGGTAGGGCGGGAAAAGGGTCGTGGTTAAATTGGATGCAAATATTATTTTTGTCTTTCTAAATGAAATTATAAATTATGTAACATTTGGTACAAAAAGAAATTCAGATTCTTAACATATGCTAAGGTATGATCAAATCCCTAAATCTTGGAATTCCACAAACCCAACAACCACAAATTTTGTTTATTTTATATGACGTTGATATTTGTTGATGCCTAAATTTACAAACCCAATAAATTATATAACTTACTATATTTTCACAATACAATATCATTTCATATCTGAAATATTCAAAAGGACTCTATAAACACTATAATTTCACACATTATATTTATATGTGAAATAACATATGAAGAGTGGTTTCTATGAGTATAAAATAAAAGAACCCGATATTTGTGTGTATGCAATATGCATTAACAAGTTTGGTAAAGTAGTACTCCGTATTAAATAATGAAGAGAAATATAGACTTAAAAAAGTATAAGATTACATTTACTTTTAAGACAAAAATCAAGTATAATTAAAATAAAAAAGCAAATTTAGGGGAGGAAAAAGAAGAAATCCATACAAGCAATAATATATGTAATGGAGTGCTTTCATGTTTCCACTTATTGGTCTCCTTTTCTGTTTCACTTTCATCAATCTTCCTTTCCCCTTCAAGACCTTCAAACATGGCACCTTGCAAATTAATGGGAATTCTCTTTCTCTTTGCTTAACCATTAAATCTTGATTTCAATCTCTCTCTTCTCTCTCTCTCTCTCTCTTAAATTGGTACTATTTCTATTCTCTCTCTCTATCTCTCACTACCCCTTTGTTATCATCTCAGAATATTCACTCCTTTGGCTCTTTTCATCATCTTCATTTTCATCTCTTTAATTTGCTAATCTCTGTCTTCATCTAATTACAATCAAGTTTATGATAGTCTATATTAGCAACTTCACATGGGTCTTTGTTAATTTTCATGGGTTTACAGATTATAACAAAATATTCTCTCTGTTAATTTCAACACAGAGATTAATAAATTAAAGAGATTTTCCAACAATTCAAACAATTCCAACTCACCCTTTTCATTATTTTTCTGTTTCAAAACCTTTAAGCTGTCTGAATTAAGCTACTACTGTTTACAATCCTGTAATTGATGGAATCTAATGATCTTGATACAGCTTAAAGAAACAACTGAAATCCGATCTCCCCCGATGGCGATGAATTCTGTTTATTACAAAGAACAGGATGATGGGAGTAGTTCAGTTCCTTGGTGGAGTGGATTTGTGAATCGATCGTCTATCGAAGAATCCATACGATCGAAGCCATCATCGATGGAAAACCAGAGTTGTTACGGAAGACAACCATCGGATGATCATGATGCAGATCAAGTGTTGGAGAAAAGGGATTTAACTCAATTCAATATTTTTACTTCAGGTAACCTTTTTATGTGTTCATGATCATCAATCTGACCCTACCAGTAAAATGTATGTAATCTTGTATGTATCGCGTTTGCTTATAAGGATTTTTATATTCGGAATTAACAGTGAGGAACATGTGAGAAGTTGAGTTTAATATGAGAAGTGTGAGAAATGGATCTGAACCGTTTATCAGTACTTTTAATCTTATGTCCTTCCATGAATTGCGGTTTATAAAGGAATTGATCTAGTGTATCTCGGTGCATCTTATCTTAATGTGCATCCACTTCCCATCCAACGATGGATAAACCACTTATCACACTTCTCACTTTACCTTCAACTTCTCACTAAAACCCAACCCTTGGGTTAGACACGGGCACGAACCTTAAATATTTTGAGAATGCGAGAACCACCTATAGATGGTTCCCAGGTTCTCAAAATACTTAGAAATGAAATTAACATTACTAGCGTTGGATATATGTGTGTGTGTCGCGCACGCGAGCGCATCTAAATGAAGATTATATCGAAAATGAGACTGGAAATGTCATAGGAAAACTTGATCAAAATATGTATCCGGTTTAGGTGACTGCAAGAATTCATCGAACGGGCAAAAACCAGCAGAAGTCCATGCAACCTTATCTATGGAATCAGATCAAACAAACCACCAAAGTCGTGTTGAGCTAGGATTCGGTCAGCCGGCCGTGGTAGGGATTTCTAGTAAATAAAAATTGTTTCTAGATATTTTTAATATTTATCTTAATCGGACACCGATATATTATTATGTGTCTTTTGATTGTGATAGCTATGCGGTGAGTATCCTTATGGGGATCAATGTTATGGAGTGTTCTCAACTTGCGGACCTCAAATAAAGGTACGTCATGCCAGCCTCTCTCATACAACCTATCACTTTGAACTGAGTTTTCTAAGGGTGTTATTTTGAAAAAACTACGAATAAGATTCCCATTTCATATAATTCGTCTATATTTCTATAAAATTATCAAATATCTCATGCTATGTAATATCTTAGAAGCTAAAAGAACAAATAACTTTTATATTTGGATGAATGTGCTTAAGGAGAATCTGATTCATAAGATTACATGATACATTGACATAAGCCTTTGATTGTTTGACAATGTTTTAGGGTCGGATAATGTTGCCTTTAAACTTGAGCAATGATGATGGACCGATATTTGTGAATGCAAAGCAATATCATGGAATAATAAGGCGGAGAAGATCTCGTGCTAAGGCAGAGATGGCGAAGAAAGTTCTGAAAAGCCGTAAGGTATGTTGGTCTCATAAATCTTTAGATGATCATGCATAACATCATATTAAACACGATAAAAGCATTAGCGGAATAGCGGTCACTAACTATAACAAAAGTTTTTTAATTTTGCGTTGGACAGTCAATAAAGGGATAATCAAAGTGTCGATGTATAAATTATTTGTTGCATATGAACTACATAAATATCAGGGCCAAAATGACCCTTACACCCCTCAAATTTTAATTCACCTTTTTTACTTTGCAAAAGGGATTTAATTGAATAAACTAAAAACATTATTCTACGATAAGCTAATTAAAAGCCCTAACATTTATCAAATGTTATGGCACTATTCCTAAGCATAGTACTTTTTTTTAGTTTTTACTTTTTTTTTTGTTTTTTGTTTTTGTTTCTTATGATATATATATATAGAATTTTAAATATTATTTTTAAATTTTTGTTTACTACTTATTTTATATTATATTTTAATACTACATACATGTTACGTGTTATCATTTTGTGACCTGGTTTTAGCATTTTTCGCTTAAGCATGTATCTAGATCCAATTTACATTATTAGTTCAATTATCTTCGCATATCTACTCTTTTTTAAATCTCTCATTAATTCAATTTTATTATTTATATATATTCTTTTGGTCATTTAGCACATATAACATAACCCAAATACATCAATTATCACTTCAATTAACTCACATGTACCTACTCCTTAAATCTATCATTAATTCAATTTTTTATTTATATATTTTCTTTTGCCCCTTTTGCACATATAAAATAATACAAATACATCAATTATACACTTTCCATCATTATTAAAGGAAAAAAATCTCTAACAAACAATCCTAGGCTTAAACTTCTATAGATTTGAAAGATATACAACATGTAACAAAAGATGAAATACAATTTTCATGACACTTCTAATTAGATTGGTAGTGTTAGTTTCTAATCAAATGTTGTTTTATTCGTGACAAATATTTGGTAAAAAAGACCTTATGTTTTTTATTAGTATTTATCACATGTTTGATAAAATTTTAAACTTACCCAAATGTATTCGATGTTATGTAGGTCTATGAAAAAAATCAAAGAATGTTATACAAATATGTTTCGTAATAGAAAGGTGATTTTTTGGGGGGTTTAAGCTTCTAGAAATTCAAAAATAATCATCCTAATTTTAATCGTTATATTTGAACAAGAGATATTGAGCACAACAAAAGTTATATTAACGTGATTTCGATTTTATATTTTCTCATGAGATTTTATTTTATGGGTTAATAACGAAACGTTGCTTACGTAATAATTGTCCTATTGATTTATGTTACATTTCAACTTTTTTTTTTGTTGATTTATCTCGCTATAACCTCCCTTCTCCTCTGCAAAGCGGGGCAAAAAACCTAGTTATCTACAAGTTATAAGTATAATATATAATGCACATTTGTACATTATATATCACCACTTGTATATTGTATTAAATAAAAGAATCTGATTTTTTAAGAAATGGTATTTATTACTTGTACATTATCCATCACAAACATGCCCATATCATAATTGGACATTGTGTCACTTAAATGAATACGTTGATGCCAAAATTGTACAAAATATTCACCTAATACTTTGACGGTCATGTTTCTATACATCTTTCAATTTAATTATGTCATTGTAGTAACATCGGTAACCATTTTTGGGTCATATCAAGGTCAATTGGGTTCCAACATGTTATTGTCGAAGAACTCTTAGTTGAAGGAACTCGATGATACTTGTTGTGGTGGTTTAAAACTTTGTCAAATCGCATTTTCTTGAATTATGGATATATATTACATGTGACAACTTTTAGCAACCATTTTTGGGTTATATTAGAGTCAATCAAATAAAACTTTGGTATCAGAATACTTATTTTATAAAGAGGAATTCAATGATAAGAAAAAACATACAAAATGATTGTATAAAATCATGCATTTTTAGATTATGCATCAACAATATATCTTGTAGTCAATTTTGGTAGTCAAAAGTTAATTAAGTAAACATATGGCACAATACTCCTAATACATCTTTTAGTTTAACAACCCACTTAAAACTTTTGCTACACTTTAATGATTTCTAATGTCATCTTTCTTTTCTTCTTGGAAACTGAAAAACTTTAAGTTTATTGTTTGGGGTTTTTTATGTAGCCATATTTGCATCTTTCACGTCACCTCCATGCAATGCGTCGACCAAGAGGGAATGGGGTCGTTTCTTAAACACCAAAAAGAAGGATGACTGCAAAGATGAGAATATGGATTCAAGAAGGGACAAGAATGCTCCCAGATCTCCAGATTGTACTATTCTGCTATCCGATAATAGCAACTTGACCTCTCCTCGGGAACCAGATGGTAAGAGGTCTCATGGTTCCCACTCAGAGGTGACTAGTCCATTCTCAATGGGAGACCTCAAACACTTCCAGATTGGGAATCTTTCTGTTGTCTCTCTTTCAGACATGATGAGGTCAGGCAACACCAACCATGGTTTTTCCATGCACGGCAAACGGATTGCAGCTGCAAGTGGTGGTAGCCGCTACAATACCAAATGGGGTTCCAATTTATTGTATGATTGACATGTTCACTCCACCTTCCTATACAACCAAATGAAGTGATCATTCGGTTGTTTATGGCAACTCATCCTTGGCTTAGTGTGTTAGGGTTGTCTCTAACCTTCTCTCCCTTGTAAGTTTTGCAAGTGTTTGGGAGTTGATGAGACATTAATAGCCTTAATACATGTGAAAAAATGAACAAGCATTTATAAGCATGCTTGCTTCATCTTTACTGAAATATTGTAATTGGCGTAAACCTTACTATATAAAGTTTGTATCTTGTTTGAAACCGTATCTTAAAACAGAAGTAATGTATTTTGTATATGTTTTGTGCCTTTTGACTTCAAAACGTTTGGGTAATGTAATCTATTTTAACTTTTAGTTCCCTCATGTATTTCTTAAGTTTTTATAAGCGTTCTTTCCCAAAATTATTGCACTTAGAGTGTTTAAATAGTCATGTATCATTTGAATTCAAAATAATAACACATGTTATGTTTGATAAACTTGTGGATAAGGTTATTTTTTGTTGATGAGAATGTAAAATGACTTAAATTTTTAACAAGAAATCTATGTAAATATAGAATGCATAATCAGAGAACTTTAGCCGGTCCTGGTTCCAGGCTTCCACTGGTCCCAAGCCAAAATGGCCATTTCTAAGATAAATTGATTCATACCTTCATGTTAAAACATATTAAAATTGATCATGAGTTTATTATAGAGTTAGTTT
Source organism: Centaurea solstitialis (assembly GCA_030169165.1). NCBI lineage: Eukaryota > Viridiplantae > Streptophyta > Magnoliopsida > Asterales > Asteraceae > Centaurea > Centaurea solstitialis. The sequence continues at coordinate 33,490,459 of CM058046.1, forward strand.
AAAAAAATCCTAGAATTTAAATCTTGAAGTAGATCTTGATAATGTAAAGTATACAACACAACAAAGACAACTTGTGCAAAACTTCATATCCTTTGAGTCTAACGTTTTGGTCCATGTGGTGTACACCCCGGCTATGAAATCCACTAAACTTTAATAAGTACAGTTATCGTCCTTATAGTTTATATTTTGCTTTAGAACTCGCTTAATTCAGGTCACTAGTTCTGTTGAAATTATATGTAAGTATGAGCATTCTAACTTTTTCGTGTTATTTTTTTGTTAAAAGTTATACTATATTTTTTATACACACACAGATAAAGTGTGTGTGTGTGTATGAAAACATATACACACACTCACATACACGAGGCATATCACCGAAAAATAACTCCTTTCCCATATCCTTATTGTTGGTCCTCTTTCGATGGCCAACTATGTAAATTGTATTATAGAAAGGGGGGGTTGAATACAATAAACACAGTTTCTTTTACTTAATTTAATTCACAACCCCTATGGAGTTTTTATGTGAACTGATAGGTGTTATTCTTAACCCCTATTTTGTGTCTTTTTATTATGATTTTTCACCATTTTAGTTCCCCGTCGTGTCAGTTTAGCGTCTTTTGTTCCGTTCTTGGTAAATATTAATTTTACATCTAGTTCACTTTAAATACGCTTATATTAATATCATTTTGGTACTAAATACATATTTCTTGCATATTCAGGTTTTAAAGAAATGGCCCGAGAACGTCAGAAGATGATAGAGGATGTCAGTAGCTGTGCTACGGTAACAAAGACTGCTGATTTTTGATCCCTCCTCTTTGTTGGGCCGATTTTGTGGGCTTGGAGGTCCAAGCCCAGTTGCTGTTAGCTTAGTCCAGAAGCTTCATCTTTTTGGTTATAAATAGGGACTTAAGTTTCATTTGTAAATATCGACTAGTTAACATCTTTGCTTTCCGTTGTAGTTCTCATGTCTAGTTACTAGTTCGATACGTCCGATAGTCTTTTGGAAAACAGTTTACAAGTTAGATTGTGCTTAGAACCCTTTCGGTTTCTTAGCACCTTTTCACTTGTCGTTACTTGTTAGTTATATATATTACGATCGAAGTATTTCTAAGTTACTCTTTGTTCTAAAGTTTTCGGTTATTGTTACTCAACAAGATTCTCGTTATATTGTTCACTACTTTCGAAGTTCAAGTAAGTGTTTCACAGGTTCAATTTTTATCACTCGCGATATTTTACCGTTACCGATTTCTCGAAGTTACAACCAAAACTTTCGGTTTTTATAAAATTGAAAGTCTTGGATCTTTATAAAATATTCGTTCTATCGTTCTATATTTTCAAAAGTCATCGTCGATTACGAGTTCGTTGTTATGTTTTATTGGTTCGAAACTAGCACGGTAAGTAACAGTTTACTAATTATCTCTCGAAGCTTGTTTAGTAAGCCACTCAATTTGAGGCTTGTTTGACAAACAAATTTATATAAAAGATTTCTGTTCAAAGCTTCCTTCATAAGCTTCTTAAGTTTAAATATTTAAATTAATTAAATCGTTACTTTCGTTGGAAGTTTCATATATATATATATATACATATCAGTTATCAGTTATCACTTAATTCTATTTACTTGGAATCTATTACACCCTGTTTCTCTCATTGAATTTATTTTCATCGTTGCAGAACGTATTGTGTAATATTTACCAATTCATTTACGTTTCTTATTATTGAAATTCCATTTAATATTCAGCATTTCTACTGGTCATCATTCCAGTGTTTAATTATTCGCACTTTAAATTCCTGCAATTCTACTGGTCTCTTTCAAGTATTTACATTAATGCTCTCTTACTGGTCATTCCATCCAGTGTTTATTTTTCTGTTATTTACATTACAGCAATTTACCTGCATTTATTTTATTGGGGTTGTATACACTCTGTTTCTCTCATCCAAGAGAACGTATTGTGTATTAACTACCAGTTCGCTTTAATTTCCGCAATTTAATTTCTCATCTTTACTGGTCATTATCCAGTGTTTACATTTCGGTTATTTAAATATTTCGCAAGAAAAATCCAAGCCATGATGGGCTAATTTTCTTGGCTTGGGGTGTGAGGAAATGTTGAGACCATTCTCGGTGTAAAAGAAATATCTCGTGCTTTAGTTGTTGTATTCTAATTGTTTGTTGCAGGTATTTAGCGTTTCATTGAAGAGTGTACCGAATTGACTGACGACCAATTTAGTACATGAAAATGCACTAGCTTTCAGAGTTAGGACTTATGCTAGATATTTTGTAATAAACGTGAGAAAGCTAAAAGTAGCTTTAGTGCCTCGGGACTATACTCATCTGGTAAGATAGGTAACACTACGTTGTGTTAGGCTTCATGAGACTTTAAGTAGACTCATATCGATAACACGTTGACCTTTGTGTACTTCTTGGAGGCCGATCAAACCAATAGTTGGACCATCATTAAGCATAAGATTATTTCTAAAGCACCTGTTGTCTCATCAGACCCTTGCACCCCATGCTCTTTATTACACATCTTATTCCAAATACCATTTTCAAATGAAGTCACTTTAAAAATCCTCGAATTCGCCATCTGAAATCATCTTTTACGAACTAGACTTTCTGCTAAAGAGACTTTTTCACAAAACCTTCCCTGAGGATCGATATCTGGTATTCACTTACCATTATTACTTGTTACGAGACGATAGTAGTTCAAGGTGTATACTTGCGCCTGGTTCTATTTTCCAGTTGAATCTCACAGTTCACAGATTATTGCACATACTCCTTATTCACAAAAAAGGGGTAGCATAATTCTCTCAGCAAGTTTTTGGCGCCGCTGCCGGGGAAGGTAGCTAAGAGTTCTTTTCTGTTTTAAGTAAAGCTTTTAAAATTTGATTTTTCTACCACCTTTTTGAAATTGGCTCATGCCAAGAAAAGTGCACGAGGAATTTTTCAATATAGATCCAGAGATTGAAAGAACTTTCCGTTGGCAAAGAAAAGTACAAAAAGAAATTTTAAAAATACTCATGGCTGATCAGGAACAAAGACACCATTCCTCTGATGAGGAAGATTATAGTGATGAGGAGGAACTCCATCAGGAGCAGGATATCATTCAACTTGCTAACTCTAAAGATGGTGGGATTATGGATTATGCTGTTCCTGTTTTAAGCCAGCTTCATTCAGGAATACTTAAGCCCAAAATCAAAGCCACCCATTTTGCTCTAAAACCTGTGATGTTTTCCATGCTCCAAACCAATGGCCAGTTTGGTGGCACTGCAATTGAAGATCCTCATTTTCACTAAAATCTTTCATGCAAATATCAGACTCTTTCATTATACCTGGAGTTTCGCCAAATTCCTTGAGGTTATTTCTTTTTCCATTTTCACTTAAGGAAAGAGCAAGAGCCTAGTACGATTCACTCGAACCAGATTCTATAACCTCATGGAGCCAAATGGCGGAAAAGTTTTTGAAAAAGTACTTCCCACCCACCAGGAATGCCAAGTCCCGACTTGACATTTCCACTTTTAAACAATGGGATGATGAAGCAGTTCCTGATGCATGGGAAAGATATAAAGAACTTTTGAAAAGATGCCCTCATCATGGCATCTAGTACTGCATACAACTAGAAACATTTTACAATAGTTTAACCACCACTGCTAAAGGAATGCTAGATGCTACGGCAGGCAGAGCTTTCACAGGAGTTACATATAATGAAGGATTCAAAATCCTAGAGAAGATATCTAACAATAACGGACATTGGGCTGACCCACGGGCAGTCCCGCCAAAAAGAAATACCGCTAATGTCCAGGATACAGATGCTTACGCAACTTTGGCTGAGCAGGTTTCTAATATGGTTGAGATGATGAAGAATCTGTCCAACCCTAGTGGAAGTGAGAGGGCACCTAAAAAACAAGTTCGCTTTGTCACTTGTTCTTACTGTCAGGAAAACCATTCATTTGATGACTGTCTTGGAAATCCTGAGAGTGTAAACTATGTCAATCACAACAACCACACACAGACTGGGCCTTCTCTCCTACTTACAATTCCAAGTGGAGAGATCACCCTAACTTTTCATGGCGTAGTCCAGCACTCAACCCACCAATGCAAAAACCCCATGGTCAGACCAGTCATCCTATTCAGAATACCAACCACCCTCAACAACAAAGGCATGTTCATTTTCAAAACCAAAACCATCAGTCATCTTCATATCAACATAGGCAAAACAACCAACACAACCAAAATGATGCCCCTCCTACCTTAGAGGCAATGCTGAAAGGCTTTATGGCCCAAACCCAGGCATCCATTAAGAATCTAGAAAACCAGGTTGGCCGGATAGCCCAGGAGATTAAGAAAAGACCTGAAGGGACTTTGCCAAGCGATACTGAGACCCCTCAGAGATCGGGAAAGGAACAAGTCCAAGTTGTAACACTGAGAAGTGGTAAAACCTTAATAGAAAACAATCAGGTAAAGTCACACACACCACCTGAGAAAAAAGATAAAGAATTAGAAAAGACAAAAACAGAGCCTGAGAAGAAAAAGGTAGAACCTAAAAATACCTTTTCATCATCAACTTCTACTGAGATTTCACAGCTGTCTAGAGGTAATACACCTCTAAACCATGCCCCACTTCATGAAAAGTCAGACCTTCCACTGTTATTCCCAGATGAACCCAAGAAGATACAAAAGAGAGATAGATCCCCTGTAAGAGATGAATCACAATCAGGTAGCAGACCAAAAATTCATCATGCACCAAACAGGTTAGAGACCATCCTTGAGGAGGAACCTGTTTTGCAACAGGTAGTAGATTATGAAAGCCTACCTACTCCACCACCAATCCCAGTGCCTGCACCAGAGAGGACTACTGCTTCTTCTCCAGTCGGTCCTTATATTCCTTATCCCGAAAGGTTAAGGAATCAAAACGAAGAAATTCAGTTTAAAATTTTTTTAGATGTTTTCAAACAACTTCATATAAACATACCTTTGGTTGAGGCTATTGAGCAAATGCCAAGGTATGCAAAGTTTCTTAAAGACATTTTAAACAAAAAGAAGAAACTGACTGAATATGAAACAGTAGCTCTGACTAAGGAGTGTAGTGCCTTGTTAACCAACAAAATCTCACCAAAGAAGAAAGATCCAGGATGTTTCACCATACCTTGCTGTATAGGTGGAAAGAATGTAGGGAAAGCCTTGTGTGACCTAGGTGCTAGTATTAACCTGATGCCTTTATCTATTTTCAAATCCCTAGGCATAGGTGAAGCTAGACCGACCATGGTGACTCTGTCTTTAGCTGATAAGATCATAGCCTACCCTGAAGGAAAGATTGAGGATGTCTTGGTCCAAGTTGATAAGTTCATCTTTCCAGCTGACTTTATCATCTTAGACTTTGAGGCTGACAATGAAGTACCTCTCCTTCTAGGTAGACCCTTTTTAGCAACTGGTAGAACCTTAATAGATGTCCAGAAAGGAGAGTTGACCATGAGAGTCCACGACCAAGAGGTAACCTTTAATGTATTCAATTCTCTCAAGTACCCTGATGACAGAGAGGATTGTTCTACTTTAAGTGTGATTGAAACCTGGTGTGAAAATGGATGTAGAAGGGGAATGTTGGGAATAGAAGAATCTGATAATGAGAGTGATGAGGAGGACTGTGAGGAGATAGTGATGCCTAAGGAAGTTCTTGCCTTTGAGACCTTAGGAGCTGAGGATAGGAAGACCCTTGTTCCATCCTTAGTTGTTGCCCCAGACCTGGAACTGAAACAACTTCCCTCTCATCTGAAGTATGCCTTTTTAGGAGACTCAGGGAAGTTGCCAGTCATAATTTCATCATCATTAGAATCTGATCAGGAAGAAAAGTTAGTCCAAATGCTGAAACAACACAAAAAGGCCATTGCTTGGACCATTGCTGACATCAAGGGCATAAGCCCTACCATTTGTCAACACAAGATCATTCTTGAAAACAAAAATTTCACATCAGTAGAGCCTCAAAAGAGACTCAATCCTGTGATGAAAGAGGTAGTTAAAAAGGAGATTTTGAAATGGCTTGATGCTGGAATAATCTATCCGATTGCTAGTAGCACTTGTGTCAGTCCAGTACAATGTGTACCCAAGAAGGGTGGAGTCACTGTGGTCCCAAATGAGAAAAATGAACTTATACCTACCAGAGTAGTGTCAGGGTGGAGGATATGCATTGATTATAGGAGACTTAACAAAGTCAATCAAAAAGACCATTTTCCTTTACCTTTTATAGATCAAATGTTAGACAGACTGGCAGGAAAAGAGTTTTATTGTTTCTTAGATGGCTACTCCGGTTACAATCAGATAGCCATTGCACCGGATGACCAGGAAAAGACCACTTTCACATGTCCCTATGGAACCTTTGCATTTAGAAGGATGCCCTTCGGATTATGTAATGCCCCTGCCACTTTCCAGAGATGTATGATGTCCATTTTTTCTGATATGCTAGAAAACTCCATGGAAATCTTCATGGATGACTTTTCTGTGTACGGGACGTCATATGACGAATGTTTGAAAAACCTTAAAAAATGTCTGGAAAGATGTGAAAAGACTGATTTAGTCTTAAACTGGGAAAAATGCCACTTCATGGTTGAAGAGGGCATAGTTTTGGGACATCTCATATCTAGAAGAGGTATTGAGGTTGATAAGGCCAAATTAGAAGTAATTGCTAAATTTCCTGAACCAACCACTGTAAAAGGAATCAGAAGTTTCCTAGGGCATGCAGGGTTCTATAGGAGATTCATAAAAGACTTTTCAAAAATCTCAAAACCCTTGTGTATATTACTCCAGCATGACCAAGCTTTTGATTTTAACAAAGAATGTAAAAAGTCTTTCAAAACTCTGAAGGAACCTTTGGTCACTGCTCCCATAGTAATTGCACCTGATTGGACAAGCCCTTTTGAAATTATGTGTGATGCCAGTGATTGGGCAGTTGGTGCTGTTTTAGGCCAAAAGAAGGGAAAAGTCTTTCACTCAATACATTATGCTAGTAAGACACTCAACGATGCCCAAATCAATTACACCACTACTGAAAAGGAATTATTAGCTGTGGTTTTTGCTTTTGAAAAATTTAGAGCATATTTAATGGGTGCCAAGGTAATTGTTCATACCGATCATGCAGCCATCAAGTATCTCATTTCTAAAAAAGATGCAAAACCTAGGCTAATAAGGTGGGTCTTGTTACTTCAAGAGTTTGATTTGGAGATCATTGACAGAAAAGGTGTGAACAACCAAGTGGCTGATCACTTGCCTAGATTAGAAAAGCCAAAAGAAACTGAACAAGGGAGTGAGATCTGTGAAGTATTTCCAGATGAGAGGATATTAGCTGTGAACCATTTTTCTGTACCCTGGTTTGCAGACATTGTAAATTACTTAGCTTGTGAGATTATTCCTAAGGAATTTAACAAGTACCAAAGGAAAAAGCTCATTTTTTACTGTAAAAAGTATTTGTGGGATGATCCTTATTTGTTTAAAATTTGTGCAGATCAAATAATCAGAAGGTGCATTCCAAAGGAAGAGGTGACATCAATCATACATCACTGCCATTCAGGACCTTGTGGAGGTCATTTTGGAGGACGGAGGACAACATCCAAGATTTTACAATCTGGATTCTACTGGCCTACATTGCATAGGGATTATCATGACTTTGTAAAAAGATGTGATGAATGTCAGAGGAGTGGAAACATTTCTCGGAGGAATGAAATGCCCCTCAATGGGATTCTAGAAATAGAACTTTTTGATGTTTGGGGCATTGACTTCATGGGACCATTTCCCAACTCCAACAATTGCACTTACATCTTAGTGGCTGTTGATTATGTGTCAAAATGGGTGGAAGCTATGGCTTGCCACTCTAATGATGCTAAGACTGTTGTCAAGTTCCTACACAAGCACATATTCACCAGATTTGGTACACCACGTGCCTTGATCAGTGATGAAGGCACACATTTCATTAACAACCTGCTCGAGGAATTGTTGAGTAAATACAACATTCAGCACAGGGTAGCCACTGCTTACCACCCTCAAACCAATGGTTTGGCTGAATTGTCAAATAGGGAAATCAAAGGCATTTTGGCCAAAGTAGTCAAACCACACCGAAAGGATTGGGCCTCCAAACTGGATGATTCCCTGTGGGCCTACCGGACTGCGTACAAAACCCCTATAGGAATGTCCCCGTTTAGGTTGGTTTTTGGAAAAGCCTATCATCTGCCTGTTGAGTTAGAGCACAAGGCCTATTGGGCCATCAAGGAACTCAACATGAGTCTGGATGAAGCTGGTAAAAAGAGGATTTTTCAGTTGAGTGAGATGGAAGAACATAGGAATGCCTCATATGAGAATGCCAAGTTATATAAAGAAAACACCAAAAAATGGCATGATAAGAAAATTCTTCCAAAAGAGTTTACTGAGGGCCAGAAAGTTTTACTGTTTAATTCTAGGTTAAAATTATTCCCTGGAAAATTAAACTCTAGATGGACTGGGCCTTTCACGATTGCAAAAGTGTACCCTTACGGTGTAGTGGACCTAATTGACCCGGAAAGGGGTACCACTTTCAAAGTAAACGGACAACGGGTAAAACCCTTTCTTGAACCTACTGAAAACCCACAACAACTTGACATGGTTGTTGAGATCGAAGAAAACCAAATCTGATTCTCGGGTCTAAAAACCCCCAAATTTGTGTAAATATTTTCGTTTTATATTTTATTTTTATTTTTTTACTACTCTTATTTTATTAGTAATCACTAATTAAAATTAGGATCGTTTCATCAAATAAAAACACAAAAATATTAAAATCTTTTGTAAATTTACAGTTCGTTTTTAAGAGAATTAGTTGTTTTATTTTGTAAATTCTAGTTGTTCTTCTAAGTTAGGTTTTGTTAAAACATGTTGTTTTATTAATGTGTGATATATATATAACAAAAGAGGAGAGATCAGATAAGAAATAAAATTCATTCTGACAACTTTCTCTTTTTATTCCTCCTTCCCAAGACTGCGATGCAGAACCTTCTCCCCTCTCCCTTTTCTGTCGCCGGAAACCAGACCACACACCACCCCCGGCCGGAAAAACGACCACCACCCCCACCCCCATCCTTGATCACCACGTTTGAAAAAACCCTTATATATCCTCCTCTTCCCAAAATCAGATTCAATTTACCCCTAACCTAGCACTTTCCATGGAGAATCCTGATATACCACCACCACCGCCAGAATCACAGCCGCCGACGCACCACCACTCCACCACCGCTGAACCACCGGAGAGCACAGATACGACACCACCACCACCGGCCAACCAGACACAACCACCACCCTCTGCTGGACAGCCGGCGACGCACCACCACGCAACCACCACCACTGCTGGACAGCCTGCGAAACGAATTTCGAGCCCTAACAACCCCCTACCTCCACAGCAGCGTCGGTTGACTCGAAACACCCAACGATTGCAGACAAGAACAATGGCAGAATCTGAAGGGTCCGCGATATCAGTCTCGGATACATCCGACTCCGGCCACTTCATGACCACCACCGAAGCCGTTACAACCAACACCTCGCTCGATACACTCGCACAGGCAGCAGCGGGGGCCGAGCGATCAAGACTTCCGGTGTTTCGCATTTCAGGTATATCGACTTCCACGATCACGGTAACCCGAAAAACATCACCACTAATACCAAAAGGGGTCCGGCTTCATCAAGCCGACCCCTTACCGATGAGAATTTGAAAAAAACCGAATCCCTTACAACCAAAGGGATTCAATTGGGACGTGTACCATTTCGGTTTGCCGAGATTTTTGGGTCGGAAAGAATGATCACGCGTGGTTATAAGCAACTACCGGCCTCTCGTGAGTTTAATTTAAACGATATACCCGAATCCCCATGGATTGAGGTCCATTTGCCCGAGCCCAGTAAAAACCCATTTGTTATGTTTCCAAACCGAGACGTCAACTTGAACCCCTTACCAAATTGGCCCAACAAAACTGTTTTTACCAAAACCTAAACACCACCTACTGATAGCCCCATAAATCAGTCCACTAAACACAGCTCTCAACCTAAAAATACCACCACTGCCACAACACAACAGGAAACCGAATTGGGGCCACAACAATCTGAGTTTATTGATGCACTTGATGAGCTTTTGAATACAGATACCCTACCTCCGAAAAAGCGAACTCAGCCGATGCCAAAGAAAAGCAAAGAGGTAAATGCGGTGGCGGTCGAACCACCGGTGCACCAGAGCCGATTCCGGAGGTTCACACGAGCCGAGAAAGCAAAGGGCACAGTCGAGCTATTGCTGGAACAAGAGCCGGTTGTGCGAAAACCGGGAGCGGTGCGGATACGAGACTTGGACGACATTCGAGATGAGCCGCAAACACGCCCGGAACAACCGCGGACACGCTCCCAACAGCCGCGGGCACCCCTAAAGCAACCGGATAGCAACAAAAGTCAACCGCATCGAAGGGTAACGGTTATCCGGTTTCCGTCCTTGCCGATTTTGATTTGTTAAGTTGTGATGAGGCACGAGAGGTGTATTTCCAATACGCCTCCAAAGATATAATAACCCCCAAGGGTTTTCAAAAACCCATCATCGACAATAATCCCATTCTATGGGATGTTGTTGACGCTTTTAATTGGGACAAAGTATGTGCCATACCCCAGAAAATTAATATAGGATGGATCCGCGCCTTTTATAACGAGGCTGCGGTGGGTATGGACTACAAAGTTTTTGTGAGAGATGTCCTTGTGGATTGGTCACCGGAGGCTTTTAATGCCTTACTTGGGTTAACCCCTCCTCCGGAATCCGAATTCGATGCTTTATGGAAAAATTACTCGGATGACCAATTCGCAAACATACTTGAAACCATAGGTGTCGAGGGGGCCAAATGGGATTTTGTAGGTCAAAGACGTATTTTTGAGGGCCGATACCTAAAACCCGAAGTCAATATGTGGTTTTATTTTATACAACACACACTACACCCCACTAGTCACGACTCGAACTTATGTATGGAACGGGTGTTTTTACTTTATTGTATAGTTGCGAAAAAAACCGTTCAATCTGGGAAAACTCATAAGCTCGTCCATTCAAGCGTGTATAAAAAGAGGATGGTGTAGGATGGTATTTCCGGGTTTTATTCACGATCTCTTGTTGGCCGCTAAAGTCCCGATACTTGACTCCGACCCTTACCTAGCGAAGAAGGTGGTAATAGACCAAAAAGCTTTTGAAAGGGTAACCAAATATTGTGCCCGAAATGCAGATTCGTTGACACCTAGTTTGGAAGCCGTAAGGGCTATTTTTGAGGATGTCTTGGCAACTCACACGGCCAAGATTCTCAATAAGCTTAAGGAGAAGGACCCAAAAAGAAAGAAACAAATCGACGCCTTAAAAAAGGATGTGAAACGCCTCAAGAAGGAGAAGAAACAAAAGGAGCGCGCGAAGACGTTAAAGGCCGAGGTTGAGAAAGCTTACGCATTGGGAAAAACAAACAAACCGTTGTCGGCACCGGAAGCTTCAAAAGTGGTTGTGGATAGCTCATCGTCTTCACCTACTCACTCCGAGTAGGCCAGGTTCAACTCTCGAACACACTTTTTAGTTCCCTTTTGTACATACGCATGTTCCATTTCGGTAATTTACATTTCATAGTTGCTTTCACATCCCTTGTGCATATATTTTGGGATTCTTTGCTGGTTTGCACCACTTTTTGCACACTCGGTTTTATAAAAAATTGGGCAGCCCTTTGTCCCTTTCTCGGCAGATTTAGGCATCGAAAAACCGTACCAAACGGCTTGTTTTTAGACTATTTTGATGCGGATCCAAACAGGGGCAGCCCCTTTTGTGCTAATTAGGCGTCGAAAATGTGGTGCACCACACATAGAGGCAATCCCTCTATTGGTTGTTGATGGATATACGCGACGCTAATTATTTGGGTGGATTTCCATGCATCAATGTGCGTTATTTTAACTCACATTAAGAGGCAACCCCTCTCGGTCGTTAATCTTGGTTCTAGTGCGAGCTTTCGTATGGTGAGCGTGTGTATAAAAGTGGGTTATGTTTAGTTGTTCCTCCACGCTTTTAAGCTACTTTGGAACTTTGCTGATTTTAGTCATTTCGCTCAACTACTTTCTGTTTTAATAGGCTGTTTGAACCAAAGCGTGTGTCACTTGACACACGCTTGTTTGATATATTTCTGTTACGACACGGCAAGAACAAGCAAGACCGAAAAGGCCTTTGCTTCTTGCCTATTGCTTAGCCCATGCTTCTTATTGGTTACTTGTCGGTTCACTTTGTGTCTTAGTTAAGAACACGAACTTTGCGCGTCGTATTTGCTGTTTTTCGGGGCTGTTCGGAACGGTCCGTGTGTCACTTGACACACGGCTGTTTTTTGCGTTTGTGTTGGCCACGGCAGCAGCAAGCAAGACCGAAAGGTCTTTTGTACTCACTCGATGGTTTGCCTCGTACTCCTTGTTGGTTGTGTAGTGGTCCGCTTTGTGTCTTAATTGGTTTACGCGCTTTTGCGCGTCGTTTTCTGTTTTTAGGGGCTGTTTTGTACCAGTCCGTGTGTCACTCGACACACGGCTGTTTTGTGTGTTTATGTTGGCTACGGCAGCAGCAAGAACAAGATCGAAAAGGTCTTTGGTTCACCACGTTTCATTTCTTTTTTCTTGTTAAGTGCTTACAAGCCCAATTCGAGTCGTAAGCCACGATTTGCAACCCCTTGGCTGCAAATTCTGTTTTGGATCAGTTTATAGTTTCATGTCTTTCGCGTCATATTAATATAAGTCAACTCTTTGTCCGTTTTGGTAACAAAGTTGCCAACTTTTTCGGACCGTTTGCTGAATTTTAGGTACGTTTTCGCCCGTTTTAGTTCGAGTCAATTTGGGAAATGATCTTAATGAGTTGTGATCCGTCTAACTACCTTGTGTGCACCAAAAATAACATAAGACCGAAAGTTGGGAACTTGTTTATGCTTAGTTTGAATCCATAGCCAAAATAAACTCATGCTTTCCATTTTAGATCAAATGTCCATCTATAGAAATTGTAAACCATTTCCTTATCCAAACTTGATTTTCTTGCATTGAGGACATTGCCACCATCAAGTTTGAGGATGGGAGGATGTCCATTTGAGACTCATTAGATCGTGAAAAATACACGCACTTAGACCCCCATTCCAAATACAAAGAACAAAGTTCTAAAGTCTAAGTGCATCAAAAGAGTGTCAATGCACACCAAATATACCTCTATATGAGATGCATAGTAGAAAAATTGTACTATGGAGAGATAAAAAGAGAGATGAGGTAAAATGAAAACATTTGGAAGAGTTGCACTCATAGAAGAACCAACAAAAGATAGAAATTTGGTTTATAGGATTTTGGTTTTTTATTTCTTAAGATGGCAAAATTTGTGATAATTTTGGTTAAACGTAAGTTTATGAAGGGCTATGGAAATCAAAACGTGCGTGATCTTGGAAACACCTTTCGGTTCACAAAAATCAAGAAAATTGCACACTTTGGTAGTATGGTGAACAAACTCATAATTTTTAGGATTTCGGTAGCAAATTGCGTCTTTATTTTGTCTTTTTCTCGTTGTTTGGGGACAAACAACAGTTTAAGTTTGAGGATGTGATAGGTGTTATTCTTAACCCCTATTTTGTGTCTTTTTATTATGATTTTTCACCATTTTAGTTCCCCGTCGTGTCAGTTTAGCGTCTTTTGTTCCGTTCTTGGTAAATATTAATTTTACATCTAGTTCACTTTAAATACGCTTATATTAATATCATTTTGGTACTAAATACATATTTCTTGCATATTCAGGTTTTAAAGAAATGGCCCGAGAACGTCAGAAGATGATAGAGGAGGTCAGTAGCTGTGCTGCGGTAACAAAGACTGCTGATTTTTGATCCCTCCTCATTGTTGGGCCGATTTTGTGGGCTTGGAGGCCCAAGCCCAGTTGCTGTTAGCTTAGTCCAGAAGCTTCATCTTTTTGGTTATAAATAGGGACTTAAGTTTCATTTGTAAATTTCGACTAGTTAACATCTTTACTTTCCGTTGTAGTTCTCATGTCTAGTTACTAGTTCGATACGTCCGATAGTCTTTTGGAAAACAGTTTACAAGTTAGATTGTGCTTAGAACCCTTTCGGTTTCTTAGCACCTTTTCACTTGTCGTTACTTGTTAGTTATATATATTACGATCGAAGTATTTCTAAGTTACTCTTTGTTCTAAAGTTTTCGGTTATTGTTACTCAACAAGATTCTCGTTATATTGTTCACTACTTTCGAAGTTCAAGTAATTGTTTCACAGGTTCAATTTTTATCACTCGCGATATTTTACCGTTACCCGATTTCTCAAAGTTACAACCAAAACTTTCGGTTTTTATAAAATTGAAAGTCTTGGTTCTTTATAAAATATTCGTTCTATCGTTCTATATTTTCAAAAGTCATCGTCGATTACGAGTTCGTTGTTTTGTTTTATTGGTTCGAAACTTGCACGATAAGTAACAGTTTACTAATTATCTCTCGAAGCTTGTTCAGTAAGCTACTCAATTTGAGGCTTGTTTGACAAGCAACTTTATATAAAAGATTTCTGTTCAAAGCTTCCTTCATAAGCTTCTTAAGTTTAAATATTTAAATTAATTAAATCGTTACTTTCGTTGGAAGTTTCATATATATATATATATACATATCAGTTATCAGTTATCACTTAATTCTATTTACTTGGAATCTATTACACCCTGTTTCTCTCGTTGAATTTATTTTCATCGTTGCAGAACGTTTTGTGTAATATTTACCAATTCATTTACGTTTCTTATTATTGAAATTCCATTTAATATTCAGCATTTCTACTGGTCATCATTCCAGTGTTTAATTATTCGCATTTTAAATTCCTGCAATTCTACTGGTCTCTTTCCAGTATTTACATTATTGCTCTCTTACTGGTCATTCCATCCAGTGTTTATTTTTCAGTTATTTACATTACAGCAATTTACCTGCGTTTATTTTATTGGAGTTATATACACTATGTTTCTCTCATCCAAGAGAACGTATTGTGTATTAACTACCAATTCGCTTTAATTTCCGCAATTTAATTTCTCATCTTTACTGGTCATTATCCAGTGTTTACATTTCGGTTATTTAAATATTTCGCAAGAAAAATCCAAGCCATGATGGGCTAATTTCCTTGGCTTGGGGTGTGAGGAAATGTTGAGACCATTCTCGGTGTAAAAGAAATATCTCGTGCTTTAATTGTTGTATTCTAATTGTTTGTTGCAGGTATTTAGCGTTTCATTGAAGAGTGTACCGAATTGACTGACGACCAATTTAGTACATGAAAATGCACTAGCTTTCAGAGTTAGGACTTATGCTAGATATTTTGTAATAAACGTGAGAAAGCTATAAGATTATTGATAACAATAGTTGTGTTAGGATTCATGAGACTTTAAGTAGATTCATATCGATAACACGTTGACCTTTGTGTACTTCTGGGAGGCCGATCAAACCAATAGTTGGACCATCATTAAGCATAAGATTATTTCTAAAGCACCTGTTGTCTCATCAGACCCTTGCACCCCATGCTCTTTCTTACACATCTTATTCCAAATACCATTTTCAAATCAAGTCACTTTAAAAATCCTTGAATTCGCCATCTGAAATCATCTTTTACGAACTAGACTTTCTGCTAAAGAGACTTTTTCACAAAACCTTCCCTGAGGATCGATATCTGGTATTCACTTACCATTATTACTTGTTACGAGACGATAGTAGTTCAAGGTGTATACTTGCGCCTGGTTCTATTTTCCAATTGAATCTCACAGTTCACAGATTATTGCACATACTCCTTATTCACAAAAAAGGGGGTAGCATAATTCTCTCAGCATGAACTAAAGTAGATTGTTTGTTGAAGCGGATCTAGACTATGTCATGATCCAAACAATCCATAAGTATTTTCACGAAGCATTTGCTTATGCACAAAGCAAGAATAGAGAAAGATAGAATGAACCTTGATAGAGAGAGAAAGGATTGGGGTATAGAATCATGAACCAAGGTTGGTTTGAAGAACAAACCTAATACTCATGTTTATACCCCATGCATTAAATGCATGGCAGAACCACTTTTGCACGTGGCAAACTAAGAGTGGTTCTATTGTACTATATACTATAAACGACGGCCCATACTTGGTAGGGTTATGGTCTATAGTGTACAATTGCCTTATGGTTGACAAGCAAAGAGGGAGCAGTGAAGAGACATCCCCTTTTTGTTCTCTTTTCAGAAAGGAAAATCAAATCCTTTGCGTGCATATAGGAAGGAAAGACAAATCTTGAATTCGTAAAGAGTAAGTCACTGATCGGGCCTTAGAGTCGCTGATCTCTGGGAAAGATCAGGGAGGCACTGTGACTTGTCTTCAGCAGAACGTCATGCAGAGTAGTCAGCTTGCTATCACTAATTTCAACTTCAGATCACAAGCTTGCTGACTCTTTCATTTAGCTTACATCAATAAATGGTGCTGATGGTTTTCTTATGGCATGACTACTTGTCTTTCAGGGGACACTTAGCTGATGTCAGCTCTTGCTGATACTGAACGGAGTCAGTGATCAGCAGTCGCTGATTGTCCAAAGTATCAGCGATAAAGAATCGCTGAAGTAGTGAACTTCATCTTTCAGCAGTGCTAAGTATTTTACAGAAGATAGATAAAGGATCATTGGTATTTCACAAAGTCTTAGGAAGACTGGATCAACAATCTCCCCCTAAATATCAATGATAAGACAACAGGGAGGTTGTCTTGATTCTAGAACTTAAAATAATTTGAATTCTAAGTCCAGAAGTAACAGTTAGGAAACAACACATGTGAAAGGTACTTGTATTATTTAACTGTTAAGTAAAGTCATTTTCAGTGAGCTGATATCAGCAATAAAGAAACAGATATCAGAGATAAGAAGATACTTGTATTCATTTCATCATAATTTGAAGATTACAATACAGAAGGAAACAATCTACAAGTCACTAAAGAAATACATAGAGACAGTGAAAGAAATACATAGACAGCGAACTAGTCTAGAGGTCTTTTCTTTCTTCTCCATTTTCGTCTTCTCTTCCTCAGCGAGGCTTCACAAGAAACAGTCCAGACTAGGAAAACGCATATCATAGAGCCAGAAGCATCCAACCAGAAGAAATTCATCTCCTATGTTGAATACAGATCCTGTCTCCATGATGTACGAAACCTTAGCAAACATAACCCCGGAACAGGGTTTATTTCTGTTTGCTGAAGTTTCTCCCCCTTAGATAGTGCTTGCATGGGTATAAAGCCTTAATATTAAAAGGACTCTATACCCATTCTCCCCCTCAGAAAGGAAATCCTTCTTAACCCTAGACATGGGTTGATGAGAGAGGAGAAAAGATTCTCATCTCTAACAAGGGAGCAGTCCCTTGTTAGAGGAGGGTATCCCGCAAGTGAAGGGGAAGGCTAAAAGGGAAAACCCTTTTAGAGGAAGGTGTCCTGCAAGACTTTCTCCCCCTCAGATACAGCACCAGGTGCTGTAGCTGAGATGCAGGACCTTCCTTCATTAGAGCTGAGATTTGTGCTGCAGATACAGTAGAGTAGAAGAGAATCTACATTGAAGGGAAAAAGAGAAACATAAGTTAGAGTACAATAGGATATAAGAAAGATGTATTGTTAGAGAACTTATGTTCTTAAAGAATAACTCAAGGTGAGTTGTTATCTTTGAGAGAAGAGAGAAGAAAAGATCCTTGTAAAAAGGATGAACTTACCAAACTAGGAAGAAGATCTTCAAAGGAGGAAGAAAGAGTTGAACACATTGTGAAGCAGATCTTTAGAAAGAAGATGTAGTAAGTTGTGAAGAAAAGAAGTAATCCAATAGTGGATTTATATAGAGAGGAGGGATACCAAAATGTGCGATTTTGGCGCCCAAAGAAGATGGGACCTGGAGCAAGTTTCAAGATGTGATTATGACGGTTATTAAATGCGCCGAATCAGTTCATATTACGCGCTTAAAACCGTCTTATCATTTACTGCCACGCGCCTGACACACGTTAAGATGTAACGTATGGTGCCAAAACGTCAACTCTACCAGATAGAGGTGGTAAAAGATAAGTAAAAAGATAACTTATCTAGTTACATATTCAAAAGATTTTGAAAATGTAGTCAGAAAATCTTCTTAACACAATAAATGTGTTAAGGTAGGTTTATCACTGATAATTGATCATAAGGATAGAAATAAATGCAATATATTAGAGAGAAACATCATCAGTGACTGATAAAGATCAGCAAGATCTTTATATTCATTCAAGAGGAATAAATAGTACACTGGAATAGAAAAATACATCATTAGTGTACAAGAATAGTAAGAGCCATGAGCTTGTTGAAGATCAAGCGTCAGGGTTTAGCATGCCTAGCTCGCTGATAAGTTGATTGAACCTCTTCTCATCAAGAGGTTTAGTGAAGAGATCAGCGAGCTGGTATTCAGTAGGTATGAAATGGAGTTCGACATCTCCATTCATCACATGATCTCTGATAAAATGATATCGGATCTCTATGTGCTTTGTCTTTGAGTGTAAAATAGGATTGTTGGCAATGGCAATAGCTGAGGTATTGTTGCAGAATATGGGAATTTTGGACATCTGAAAACCGTTGTCCAGCAGCTGATGCCTCATCCATAATACTTGAGCACAGCAGCTTCCAGCGGTGACATATTCAGCCTCAGCAGTTGATGTGGACACGGAGTTTTGCTTCTTGCTTGTCCAACTCACCAACTTGCCACCAAGAAGATGACACCCACCAGTGGTGCTCTTTCGATCTAATTTGCAGCCTGCAAAATCACTATCTGAAAAAGCAGTTAGATCGAAACCTGAGTCCCTGGGGTACCAGAGACCAAGGTTGGGAGTCCCTTTCAGATATCTGAAGATGCGCTTTACAACCTTCAGATGGGACTCCTTTGGGTCAGCCTGAGATCGTGCGCATAGGCAGGTGGCATACATGATATCAGGACGGCTCGCTGTAAGATACAGCAGTGAGCCTATCATTCCTCTATAGGTAGAAACATCTACAGATTTTCCATTGGAATCCTTGTCTAGTTTTAGAGGAGGAGCCATGGGTGTTTTCATTTCAGAGCAAGTAGTGAGATCAAATTTCTTCAGCATATCTCGAACATACTTGCCTTGAGAGATGAAAATCCCCTTTTCAGATTGTTAACCTGAAGACCTAAGAAATAGGTTAATTCACCCATCATGGACATCTTGTACTGAGATTGCATGAGTGACTCAAACTTTTTGCAAAGTTTGGCTTTCGTGGATCAAAAATAATGTCATCAACATAAATTTGGGCAAGGAAAACATGATCCTTGTGAGACTTGACAAACAGAGTGCTGTCAATCTTTCTACGAGTGAAACCTTCAGCGATAAGAAAAGTAGATAAGGTTTCATACCAGGCTCTAGGTGCCTGCTTTAGACCATACAAAGCCTTCTTTAGCTTGTAAACATGGTTTGGATGCTTAGGATCAGTGAATCCTGGAGGTTGAGCGACATAGACTTCTTCAGCGAGTTTCCCATTTAGAAACGCACTTTTGACGTCCATTTGGTAGACCTGAAAGTTCATGTGAGCAGCATAGGCAAGAAATAGCCTTATGGCTTCAAGTCTAGCAACAGGGGCAAAAGTTTCGTCGTAGTCTATCCCCTCTTCTTGTCTATAGCCTTGTGCAACAAGTCTAGCCTTGTTACGAATGACTATACCATGCTCATCTAGTTTGTTTCGAAAAACCCATTTGAGACCAATGATGGTCTTTCTAGATGGCTTATGAACAAGTGTCCAGACAAGGTTTCTTTCGAACTCAGCGAGTTCTTCTTGCATCGCTGAGACCCAAGATGGATCAGCGAGCGCTTCATCTACTTTTGTAGGTTCATGTTCAGATAGAAAGCTAACATAAAGACAGTGGTTACCTGACTGTTATCGAGTTTTGACTCCAGTAGAGGGATCACCAAGTACCTGATCAATTGGATGATCTCTGGTCCATCTGAGAGCACGAGGCTGAGGAATAGCCTGTAGAGGTTCAGCATTTGTTGATGAAGGAGATTCATCAGCGATGACCTGAATAGGTTCAGCGGCTGAAAGGATAGAAGCCTCAGGGACATCATTCAGTTGAAGAGCATTGTCAGCATCTTGTACAACTTCAGCAGAGCCTGAAGTTGACGGAATATCTTCCTGAGAAATAGTGGGAGATACTTGATTCAAAGGAATCGCTGAGTAGATAGGGGTATCCTGTGGGATATCAGGTTCTTCGAATCCATCAGGGATGTATGATGAAGATCCTGCAACAGGAGTGCTAACCCTAGGAATGTCATTTTCAGGGACCTGAAAGTAAGAGTTAGCCCATTGATCTATATCATCACTATCAGTAAAAGAAGGAGCGGATGAAAATGGATCAATTTCGTCAAACTTGACATGAATGGTTTCTTCTAGAGTTTGCCTACGTTTGTTAAAAACGCGATAGGCCTTGGATACAGTGGAGTATCCAACAAGAAATCCATCGTCAGCTTTGGCATCAAACTTTCCTATATTATCTCTGTCGTTTTTGATATAACAATTAAAACCAAAGATATGAAAGTAGGAAATGTTTGGCTTTCTTCCCCTGAAAAGTTCATAGGCTGTTTTCTTGAATCGTTTCACGATCAGCGACCTGTTCTGGGTATAACAGGCCATGTTGACAGCTTCAGCCCAGAATTGTAGAGGTAGACGTGCTTCAATCAGCATCGACCTCCCAGCTTCAGTTAGCGTGCAATTTCTTCGTTCAGCGACCCCGTTTTGCTGAGGAGTTCGAACGGATGAGAAGTTTTGAGAGATTCCCTTGCTAACAAGAAAATCATCAAGAACACTGTTTTTGAATTCAGTGCCATGATCACTTCTTAGAGAACGAACAGTGATCTGATTATACTTCTCCATCGGAAGAATGAAGTTGATAATCTCTTGAGAGGCATCGCTCTTGGATCTGAGGAAGAACACCCAAGTGTATCTTGAGTATTCGTCCACAATCACAAGTGTATAGCGCTTTCCACCAATAGACTGAGTATTGACAGGTCCGAAGAGATCCATGTGCGATAGCTGTAGTGGAGAGGAGATAGTGGAGACCTGCTTCGATTTGAAAGAAGCTCTGGTCTGCTTTCCCTTTTCGCATGCTGAGCAAAGAGATTCCTTTACAAAGCTCTTTTCAGGGAGACCATCAACCAGATTGCTGATAGAGAGTTGATTGATGGTTTTGAAGTTAAGGTGAGAGAGATGCTTGTGCCAGAGCCAGTTGATGTCAGAAGAGGCCCTGGACATGAAGCACACATTTTCAGTGGATGTGTCCATGTTGATAGTGTAGACATCACGGAAACGTTGTCCTCTGAGAATGACTTTCTTGTGCCTATTCTTCACCTTACAGTCCTTCTTGGAGAAAGAGACTTTGTGATCCTTATCACAAAGTTGACTGATACTCAACAGGTAGTGAGTCAGTCCTTCAACATAAGATACCTTCTTAAAGGTAGTCTTACCATTGGTTAAGGTACCATAACCTTTAGTGATACCTCTTCCTTCACCTCCAAATTTGACTGAAGGGCCTGCTTCTTCTTTGAAGTCAACCAGCACATGCTTGTTTCCAGTCATGTGCTTTGAGCATCCACTATCAAGATACCAGATACCCTTTCCCTGAAAAATAAGAAGACAGGTTAAGTGGTCTTGGGGACCCACATAAACTTGAGTCCAGTTGGGTCAGCAATTGATGACACATCAGGGACATAGATTATCATTGCATTTGAGGTAGAGGCAATGACATCTGTCATTTCTGATTTCTCAGAATTGACAGAATCAGGGGTGCTTGAAGCATCAGGGATGCTAGACGCATCAGGGATTAAAGGATTCTTTCCTTTGACTAATTTTCCAGCCTTGGGACCTTTCTTTACCTTAGCTGCGTTTTCAGCTTTGGTAGCATTTGGACAATTACTAGCAATATGATCATTTTGACCACAGTGATAGCAACTTCTGAAGGTCTTAGCCTTAGAGAGACTACCCTTAGGATGTTTAAACCTAAGATGGGTTGGTCCTTGTCCAAGAAAGCCTTTTTCAGCGGTATGAGGAGGAAATTGTGTCTTCTTCTCAGGCTTAGATATAATATCTACTTTAAGTCTGGGAACAGGGTTTTGTTATGTTTTCAGCTTCCCTGGCCTAGGAGGTCCACCACCTAAGACTTTAGGAGTCTTAAAGTAAGTTTTAGAAGGTTTTGGTGGTTGGAGAGAGAAATTCTTGTGCATGGAGGGCTGGTCAGAGGTAGAGTCATTTTCATCAGCAGGACAAGAGTTAGAAGAGACAAACATGCCAAACTTTAAACTAGATTTATCAGTGATATCATCAACATGCAAATTGTCTTTATTAAAACCTAGACAGGTTCTAATCTTAGGATGTCGCTGAGAGGAGATTATTTTGTCAACAGTTTCAGAAGCATCAGCCCAACTTTTGACAGTAACCTTCTCAGAGTAGAGTTCAGCAAGAACTTTTTCTTTCTTAGCGATAGCCTGTTCTCTTTCAAGACAAAGGATTTGGTTCACATGAACCTGGTCCTTGTAACTTGCTTCATAAATGGCAAGCTCTTTGAGTTTCTCATAACACTCTTTGAGCTCAGTCCTAAGATCAAGATTGATCTTTTCAGCAGAGGACTTGCCGTTTAAGGCATTATGCAGATCGATGGTAAGAGCGTCCATCGATGACATAGTATCAGAAGGAGAGGGAGTAGATACCTAAAAAGGTGGAAGTGAGGATGAAGTAGGTGTAGCAGGAACCTCTTCAGGGATGTCCTCAAGCTGCGCCATGAGAACTGGTTCAGCTTCTTCAATGATAGTCATCAGACATGTGGCCTCAGTGGTGTCTTCCTCATCTGAGGACTCGTCAGAGGAATCGTCCCATCCTTTGCCTTCAGCGATTAGACCTTTGCCTTTTTGTTGGTATTTCAGCTTGCCATATTTCGCCTTCAGCTTCCAGTATTTGTCCTCCTTGGAAGCTGGAGAGGAAGATTCAGTGAACTGATTCTTCTTGTACCTGCATTCAGTAGCATAGTGTCCCTTTCCCTGACACTTGAAGCAAGTAGCAGAGGCCTTATCACCAGAAGGTGTATCAGCCTTGTTAGTAAGAGAGAGGGATTTGGACTTTTGGAAGTTTCCTTTTCCTCCAAACTTCTTGAAATGCTTAGAGAGAAGAGCAAGGGACTCATTGAGCTCAGTCTCAGTATCAGAGACGTGGTCAGAGTCAGAATCTTCTATCTCAGTGATGGTCATTGCTGAGATAGGATTAGAGGGTTGAGGAGAGTTAGAAATTAAAGCAAGAGAGGTGCTTTTGACATCCTTTTATTATCTCTTATGAGATTAGACTTAAGGGTCTTGTGCTGTTCATGGTTGAGCATCATACCATATAACTCGCTGAGAGTTATAGTCTTTATGTCCTTTGACATTTTAAGACACATGGTGTAATTTTCCCAGTGATCCGGGAGAGCTTCCATGAACTTAGTGATTACCTGCGAGTTGGAGTAGGAGACGTCGTAGGTCTTCAGATCTATCAAGAGGCAGTTAAACCTCTGATGGGTCTGGGAGAGAGTTTCACCTTTAACAGCGATGAACTTCTGATACTGACGTATGAGGTGAATCTTTCTAGATTCCATGAGAGCATCAGCGCCCTCGTATTGGAGACACATAGTGTCCCATATCTCTTTAGCTGATTTCAGCTTGCTGATGCAGTGAAATACTTCATCAGGAAGAGACATAGCTATCAGAGATCTTGCCTTGGTGTCAATATTCACCAGACGTCTATCTTCATCAGACCAGTTAGCAACTAGTTTGACAAAACTTATTTCCTATACTGCAGGGGTGTTATCAGTAGCAGCAACGGAAGGGATTATAGAAGTGGGAACATGTGGTCCATGCTCTATAAAGTAGGGGATTTGAGGATCAGAACCAGCTAAGAATAGCTCCATCCGAGATTTCCAGAGAGGGAAATTTTCGGGCATGAATCTGGGTGGCTTTGCCAGAGATCCAGAATCGAAGTAAGAATCTTTAGAAGGAAAGGTGGCCATAGTGTGGATCTAGAAACTATGTTTCTTTTGTGAACGGTTAGATAGAAGAAAGAGTTTCTAACCGCTCTGATACCACTTGTTGGTCCTCTTTCGATGGCCAACTATATAAATTGTATTGTAGAAGGGGGGTTGAATACAATCAACACAGTTTTTTCTACTTAATTTAATTCACAACCCCTATGGAGTTTTTGTGTGAACTAAAGTAGATTGTTTATTGAAGCGGATCTAGACTATGTCATGATCCAAACAATCCATAAGTATTTCACAAAGCATTTGCTTATGCACAAAGCAAGAATAGAGAAAGATAGAATGAACCTTGATAGAGAGAGAAAGCGAAACAAGTTTTAACCTCTAATGCCTAGCCACTGTCTTACCACATATACAGGCAAGCGTACCTGATCGTGAGTAATATAGTGTAGGAAAGTCCAGGTATCGTATCAACTTGGAACGGTCAAGTTATCGTAGACTGTTAATCTTGACTAGTTTAATTAACCTAAAGCTTTTGGGGGGTTTTATGGAAAAAAGGTTTAATAACTAAAAAGACAATTAAATTAATTAAGAACTAATAAAGCAATTAAAAGATTGATTGAAACTATATGAAGGAAAACAGTAGTACTTATCATGGTATAGTGAATCCCCAAGTGGATGATTTAAACAGACCAAAGATTTGGTTGTTTCGGTTATTGTAGGAATTTAAGTCTGAGACACCCTAACATGTGACTATTATGGCTATCAACTAGGTCTTGGTCCTCCTAGTCCCAATACCTAGGTCGTTTGTCAGACAATCTAGTACCGGTCACCCAATCCTATCTCTATTGCATGGTTTTCTACTACCTGGTCGTTCTCGGTCCGAGTAACCACCTAACACAACTCTCCGGAACGAAGGGTAGGTCAAGAAAGGTTGATTATCCTATCGGATTCTATCTATCTTGGTCAAATAGATACACCCAACCAACGAGTTCAAATAACCAAACAATATGAATCAGATCGGAACCATAACACACATTCAATTAACCAAAAACAAACCAATAAACATTAAATCATAAAATCATCATCCACAATGGTTCATCAACCATAATAAGTACCACTACTAAAGACTACTCGCTAGACATAATAAAAACAGATAATACGGGAGTAGACACAAACATTATACCGACAGTACAACGACGGATGATCGAGAATCGAACCCGCAGCGTATCGGCACCACTCTAATTTCACTCTCTATCTCTCTGCCTATCTATGTGTCTCTATGAAAACTGAAGGAGGAGGCTAGTATTTAAAAGGAGAGGTCAGAGCCCGTTTCGCGATCGCCAGACGGCACTCTCGCGGCGCGAAGCACTTAGGTCAAACCCTGGATTTCGAACTTGGCGGCGCCAAACTTGAATCTTCGCGATCGCTAAAAGGCTACTGGATTGAGATTGTGCATTTTTCACGTTTTCTCGCCTTTTTCCGTACTTTTCCGTTCCACGGCCTCCAAAACCTACAAAAGCAATAATAAGTCCAAATGGTGAGTAAAATGATCAAAAACGGGTGAGAAATGGGGTAAAGTCAGACAATTAAGCTCAACCAAAACATGTATAATTTTGGTGTTATCAAAATCCCCACACTTAAGCTTTGATTGTCCTCAATCAAAAGACTGAAAGATAAGAAAGATAACGCCAAAATTATCTCCACCCAAGATCATTCAAGAGAACAAAGAATACTCACACAATCGAACACACAAACAAGATACATCAAGTAATTGGATACCAAAATCAACCTTTTACCCTCACATGGTATGAATCGACAATTTAAAGTGTATCTCTCGGGGGTAAAAGTATATGTAATCACACCAATACTCGACTAATTCTCGCATACATAAGCTTGTCACCAAATCTAATCTCCACCACTGAGTTGTCAACCGTCAAGAGGACTTTAGGGTTGTAACGTTAGGCTAAGGGTTAAGGGTAGGATAAAGGATATATAAGTGACTAAGGGTTGTAGCAAAAACCTGAAAACCAATCAGTTCAAGATCCAAATTAATCATCTGACTTTTGAGATTTTTAGAGCTCGGGATTTCTATCACTATCACTTTTATATCGGCCTAAGCATATTGCTTATTTGTGGCTTCAATATATATATATTTCTTTTAAGCACATCGACTCTTTTGATTTTTCTTTTTGAATGAGTCGTTTTCTATCTTTCTTTCTTTTTCTTTTCAAGCTCTCTATATTATTTTTTTCTTGAGTAGCAACTATGTTGCTTTTTACTCTTTTTTTTCTCTCTTTCTCTTTTTCATAATCCCTTTCTCTATTTGTCAGATTTCATAAAACGGACCAAAAACATGAAAAGCATTCAACTTTGAGCTACGGCCAAAAGATAGATAAAAATTGGGCTAAAGGATAAAGTGTATAGTGGGTAAAGAAATGAAAAGGCTAAGGCTCAAAAGGGTTACAAGGGATGAAGTACTAAAGATGAGTACTTTTTAATCAAAGGCTAGGCAAATCAAATAACCTTATAATGAGGTTATCTGACGAAGGCTAAAAGGGTAAGAAACGAAGGCCTCTATCAGTGCAATGGTGATAAATACTTCTCTTATGTGGTCTCGACAAGCATTCAAATGACAAGTTCTACCTTGGGTCAAAGTCGGTATTCCTCACAAAATAAATAAACAATTAGGCACAAACTCTCGAAGGAATTGGGTGAGGCACTCATGGTAATTGGTATTCCAAGGCATCATTTTACTCAACTAATCCTATTCAGTGCTCTCCTATGCAAGCAACTCAGCTCCAAAAACAATCTCAGATTTCGAAAAAAATTAGGGTCAAATCTCAAAGCTTTCAAAAATTTGAAAAACGACAATCCAAAAAGCAAAAAGTGAACCCATTTAAACAGATAAGTCTACATAACCCCCTCCCCACACTTAAAATTTGCAGTGTCCTCAATGCAAGAGTTAAAACAATTAAGGAGTAATTGGGAAAAAGAGAAACTTCCCGGGTTATGTGACGAAATCTGTTTTGATCTGAGAGAGAGTGTATTCAAAAATCGTGCTCGATTCAAGATCATAAATCGCTGTATCTATTACCAAAAAAAGGAAAAAGAAAAAAGTAAAAACGAACAAAAGAAAATAAACCAAACTAAAGCAAGCAAACAATTAAAAAGTCTTAATCCTAAGCAAACCAAACACACAAAACCACGCAGTTTAAAGTTCAAAGTAAAGTATAACCAAATCGAATCAAATAAAACCGATTAGTTACGGTTTTCAAAAGCCCATTCATCATAGGTTGAGTAGCCAGCGGGACCGTCATCACTATCGCGCCATAGGGGATGAGGTTCGAGAGGAGCCGAGGGAGCATATCCCACGCTTTCAAAGTACTCGCTCATCGACGCGGTGACCCAAGACAATTCCCGACGAACACCATACATGTCATACGAAATCCGATCAAGTCGCTCCATGATATCGTGATGCTCAACTCCCATCTTTCCGATAATCCTTGAATAGCTTCATGAATAGATCCCGATCCTTGTTGATTTGCCGGTGGAGGATTGCTCGATTGCCCCGGAAAGGTTGGTTGAGGCGGTGAATTCGCCATACCGATCGGCCTTTCATTGGATGTAGCATCCCCAATCTAAACAAAAGTACCCCTTCACGGCCCCGGTGCAAGTAGCTTCATAGAACGAAAAAGAACCTTATCGAGAAATCCCATAGGAGACAACTTGGTGAGAGTTTCACAAACTTCCGGCCTTATCATGCACCTTGCCGGCACTTTGGAACATTTTTGCCATCACAAAAGAGAGATTGGTTATTGCGTTCCGATTGACCAATCGCGAAAGAAGCCAAAGATCACCTTCTGGCACCTTTTCCTTGATAGCTTTCCAGTAAACAAAAGAATGAACTAGCATCCGATGAAGAAGGCGATGCTCGGGTAGAACGATAGAACTTTCCTTGGTATTGGACTGTAGGTACGGTCCCGATCCAATGGTTGCCCAAAAATCCGCACCCGAGAACTCGGCACTAGGCTCACAAGCACCGGTTAGAAAGTAATGAGAAAAGTATTCGGACCTCGACTGAGCCGCCGTGAAGAGTCCGAGCAACACTCCAAAACGAGGTAGTGTAACTCCATACCATTCTCCAAGCAAACGGAATCGTACACAAGGGCCATCAAATCTATCTTCATCATATGCCTCCACATCGAAGCTAAACGTAGCCAAAAACTCTAGTACAAGCTCATAGTAGATCGGCTCGTGAGTTTTTAGTGCTTTTTCCTAATCGTTGCTTACAAAACGAAGTTCTCCAAGGTGATCGCGGTATTCTCTCCTCAAGAGGCTTGAAAGCCTATCCCCAAATCCAATTTCCTCAACCAAATGAAGGTCTACAATCGAGTCAATCTCAACGTCCCGCTTTTTCAAGCGATCAAGCTAAATCATCAAAGACATCTTTTCGCTACGCAAGATGTTATCGGAATCAAAAGACAAGCATGGGTGGTCTTGAACATTGCGAGAAGATGAAGCTCTCTACACAAATAAAAACCATATGCATTAATCACCACAATGCTTATAATCTCCCTTCCCCACACTTGAGTTGAAACACATCACAACATTATAAAACTAAACTCAAGTGTGTACATCTAAACAAATCAAGGTAAGAGACATTCCCCCTCATAAACATTAAAGAAATCCTCACCCAAGAAACCCCCTTTTGGGCACATTCACAAGTTTAAACAACTAGGGCTTGTAAGGATCTTCAAATTAAAACAATTAGAGGAGAAATACATACCTTTGACGCCATGGAATTGCAGAATGGGAAGAGGATTGCAGAGTAAAACCAAAGGGAAGGGGAGGAATACTAAAAATAGGGTTTTAGAAATCAGTTTTAAACCCTTCGTTGCGAACTTCACGTCGCGAAGTAAAAGGCTTCGCGTCGCAAGTCGTAACTGCTGCACTATTTTCAGAATTCTCCTCCTTCACGATCACGAAACTAGAAAAGTGGCGATCGCTAAACCACCTCTGAACGGGAACTTACCTTGCTTACTCACTTCGCGTCGCGAAAGTTAAAACTTCGTGAACGCGAAGAGGCTTTTGTTTGGCTTTTGTCGAATTTTGATCAGGTTGTGTTTTCCTTTGACTAACGCTGCAAAATTGATTAGAAAACATACAAAAACAAAAATAACTAATAAAAACATGGGTTGCCTCCCGAGAAGCGCTTGTTTTTGTAACGAGTCGCGAGCCTGACTCCGGAGATCAACTAGGTAATTGGTTCTTCAGAAAGATGATAGACCTCGCCATTTCTGACCGGGTCATTTTCATTAGAAAGTTTTAGTCCATGGCCATTTACCTTGAATTCTCCTCTTTCAGTCATTAGGTCCACATATCCGGAGGGATAAGCTTTTAAGACAACATATGGACCTATCCACCGTGACTTTAACTTACCGGGAGAAAATTTGAAACGAGTTTGATACATTAGTACCTTGTCTCCCTCCTTGAACACTTTTACTTCCTTTAGGTGGGAATCATGTCATTTCTTTCGCTGTTCCTTGTAGATCTTCGAGTTCTCATAAGCGAGAGATCTAAGCTCCTCCAATTCATGCAAGCTTATCAATCTTTCCTTTCCACTTGCAATGTCATCCAAGTGAACTTTCTTTAGTGCCCATAATGCTTCGTACTAAAACTCGAATGGGAGGTGACACGCTTTCCCGTAAAGCATTCGATAAGGAGTGCTCCCAATGGGTGTCTTGTAGGGCGTACGATATGCCCATAGTGCATCTTCAAGCTTTTGCGACCATATCTTCGGGTTGTTATCGACTGTCTTTTCCAAGATCCTTTTCAATGCCCGATTGGTATTTTCCGCTTGTCCATTTGCTTGCGGATGATAGGCGGTCGAAAACCGATGATGTACCCCATACCTTTTCAGGGTTTTCTCCAAAAGATAGTTTGCAAAATGAGTTCCTCTATCGCTTATAATCGCCTTCGGACATCCGTACCCTTTTGTTGATGAGTCATACCTTTAACGAGAACACCGGTGGCAAGATAGTTTGCAAAATCTGCATACCAAGGTATAGGGTCTTCACCTATGGTCTTAATCATATTGAGGTCCTCATCAGGGAATTTATCCCTGATGACTTCTATGCCCCCGGAATCCATGTCTGGATTCTCCAGGCGAGACAGATGATCAGCAGCCAAATTTTCAGCGCCTCTCTTATCTCTTACCTCGATATCAAACTCTTGCAACAGAAGTATCCATCGTATGAGTCTGGGCTTAGCATCTGGCTTAGCAAAGAGGTATTTAAGGGCAGAGTGATCCATGTACACTATGATTTTGGACAACACAAGATAGGATCGGAACTTCTCAATGGCAAAAACGACCGCTAGAAGCTCCTTTTCAGTCGTTGTGTAGTTTTCTTGGGCATCGTTCAGAGTTCGACTCGCATAGCAAATCGGTTGAAAATGATTGTTTTTACGCTGCCCAAGAACTGCACCAACGGCGTAATCGCTTGCATCGCACATAATTTCAAAAGGTTGATCCCAATCAGGCGGGACCATAATAGGGGCATTAGTCAAATGATGTTTCAAAGTTTCAAACGCAGAGATGCACTTCTCATCAAAAATGAAAGGTGCATCTTTTTCAAGAAGTTTAGTTAGAGGTCGGGTTATTTTTCAAAAATCCTTAATAAATCTCCTATAAAACCCGGCATGACCTAAGAAACTTCTAACCCCTTTTATGTTTGTAGGTGGAGGAAGCTTTGATATGGTGTCTATCTTAGCTTTATCCACTTCCAAACCATCTTTTGAGATTTTGTGCCCAAGAACTATACCTTCTCTTACCATAAAGTGGCATATATCCCAGTTGAGAACCAAATGAGATTCCTCGCATCGAGCTAAGACCCTGTCTAAGCTGTTTAAACAATCATCAAAAAAGTTACCGAAAACAGAGAAATCATCCATAAAGACCTCCATGCAGTCCTCTATCATGTCCTGAAAAATGGCCGTCATGCATCGCTGAAATGTAGCGGGTGCATTGCACAATCCAAAAGGCATACGCCTATAAGCAAATGTTCCAAAGGGACAGGTAAAGGTCATTTTCTCTTGGTCCTCGGGATCAATGGGGATTTGGAAGTATCCCGAAAATCCATCGAGGAAGCAATAGTACTCATTTCCCGCCAATCGTTCAAGCATTTGATCAATAAAGGGCAGAGGGAAATGGTCTTTTCTAGTGGCATCATTAAGCTTCCTATAGTCTATGCAAACTCTCCACCCAGTAACAGTACGGGTGGGGACTAACTCATTGTTATCATTCGTGACAACTGTGAGTCCTCCCTTTTTGGGAACTACCTGAACGGGGCTTACCCATGGACTATCAGAAATGGGGTAGATTATCCCGGTATCAAGCAGTTTGATAACCTCTTTTTTTACAACCTCTTGTGTTTTCGGATTAAGCCTCCTTTGTTTTTGCACGCATGGTTTAAAATTATCTTCCATTAAAATTTTGTGTGTACAAAACGAAGGGCTTATTCCGGGAATGTCCGAGATTTTCCAAGCTAGAGCCTTTTTGTGTTTTTTCAAAACCGCAATAAGTCTTTCTTTTTCATTGGTTGTTAGCAAGGAAGAAATGATTATGGGGAGAGAGTTGTTACCTTCAAGAAATCGGTACTCAAGGTGTTCGGGAAGATCTTTTAGTTCTAGATTTGGCGGTTCCTCCAAAGAGTTTCTCAACCTAACTTTATCTTCCTGCTTTAACTCCTCGAATTCCTCTTCTTCTCTCTCCATGGTTTCATCCCATCTTTTCTCAATGGAGAAGCTTTCTTCCAATTCACCTGAGTCAAAAAGATGATCATTAAGCTCTGATTCGAACGGTTCAGTGAAGTCATCTAAGCTGTTTAGATTATTTATACTTCATCACAGTCTAGAGTCCCGTCAATGGAAAGAGTGATTCGGTCTTCACCAATTCCTAGACTAAGTTCCCTTTTGGCAACATGGATGACAGCACTGGCCGTGTTGAGAAACGGACGACCAAGGATTAGAGGAATTTTAACCTCGTCCTTTATGTCCAAGATCACGAAGTCGACGGGGAAAGTAAACTTATCCACCCGCATCGTGACATCCTCAGCTATTCCTACAGGGTATTTTATGGATCTATCAGCTAGTTGTATAGTCATTCTTGTGCTTTTTAGATTTTCTAGTCCCAACTTTTGGTAAAAGGATAACGGCATTAGGTTTATACTGGCTCCTAGGTCTGCTAGGGCTCTACATGAAACACTTTTACCAAAGTAGTAAGGAATAATGAAACTCCCTGGATCACCCTTTTTGAGGGTGTCGGAAAGGGTGGCTGAGCATTCGGCATTCAGAAAAGCTATTTCTTCTGCTCCCATCCTTGCTTTATTAGCCACCAACTCCTTGAGGAATCTTGCATAACTCGGCACACTTGCAATCAAGTCCACAAGAGGCACATTAATATCTACTCATTTTATCAAGTCAATAAACTTACGATACTGGGCCTCTTTCTTTTCTTTTTGCAGTCGGTCAGGATATGGCACTCGTGTAGGCACGTGTGGTGTCGCAGACTCTTTTGGCCTGACTGCTTCTTCCCTGACTTCTTTTGTCGGTCGTGATGGTAATTCGACCTCCGGCTCGACAACCTGCAAATTAGGAATTTGGTTAGTTTGGGGCATAGGTGGTCCTACAACTACCTTACCTCTACTCGTGGTGGTGAACACTTCAGCCTGTGCTTCTGTCTCCATATAAGGAAATGTTTCCTTGACATCTCGGAGGAACTGGTCTGTGCTCCTATGTAATCCTGCAACAAAATTTACAAACCCTTGAATTTTCTATTCGACATCCGAACCCATCTTTCCTTGTTCTTGTGAGAATTGATGGAACAATTGTTCGATTATTCCGCTATGTGGCTCCGGTTGCGAAAGAGGGGTTGGCTTCCAAGTGGAGTGCTCGGTTGGATGAACGAGCTCATCGGATGACGAAACTACATTTAGATGCGCTGGTTGGTTCTCCTCTTGTTCCTCGTCAGTGGACCAATCCAAATAATGTGCTTCCATGTCGTCCAAGAGTTTATGTGCTTCTTTCACTGACTTATATGGAAAAATACCTCCACAAGATGAGTCTAACCTTAATCGAGAATCATTAGTCAATCCAGCATAAAAAAATATTTATCATCTCATTATCATCAATGCCATGGTTTGGAAATATTAAGAATAAATCCTTATACCTTTCCCAAGCTTTCACATGGTTGTCTTTTCCTTGTTTAAAGTTTCGTATTTCAGCTCTTATTTTGTTAACCCTGGAAATGGGAAAGTACCTTAACAAAAAGGCAGATTTTAAATCGTCCCAGGTTGTGATGGATCCTGGGGGTAATTTTTTAAACCAGTCTTTTGCCTTATTTATCAAGGTAAAGGAGAATACTCGAAGTTTTACCTCATCCTCCCTGGTATTGAATAGATCACAGATGTCCTCGAACGCTTCAAGGTGCTAATAAGGATTTCCGCTTGGTTCTCCGTCAAATGATATGGTGTTGATCATTTTGATCAGTCCTTTGTTGATTTCCACCATTTCACCATCAATCTTTTTGATTGCGGATCTCGAGGTGAACTGTACTTTAGATCGCTTACCCCACATGGGTTGATCGTCTGCCATCCTGACCACTCAACAGACGATTACGGGCAACTTGCGGGTAGGGATGGCAGAAATACCCGAACTTGATGGGAATCCCCGAATCCGAAACTTTTGGGACGGGATTGGGCCGGGTAAATGGTTATGGGACCGGGTATGGGATTTTTTCAAAAAAAATTCGTGGGATTGGGATGGTTATGGTTTTAGTCAATACCCGCCCATTTACCCGATCCCATGCCCGAAACCATTTACCCGACCCCGAACCATATATATTTAATAATTTATAATGTTATAATTAATATAATATACATTGCAATTATATTGATATATAGAATAATAGAAATGAGGATTGATTTTATTAATATAGAAAATATATTTTCAATAAGATTAAGGTAGTAATGTTCCCACTTCCATTGACAATTCGGTGATAGGGCACCGAGCCACAAATGTCGTTTCTATTTTGTTGAACTTGGTGAATGTTCATGTTGCTAAATGAAAGTTTAAAACAAATCTAACTCATTGTTTGACTTAATTTGCATATATTAGTTATAGAAAACGAAATTTCATTAGGTATATTTTAACCGACTAAAAATCAGTGTTCGAAAAAGCGTGATATGGCGCGATATGGCGTGAGGCGCGTCTCCGCCGTTACAAAACATGCCATAGCGTTTGCGTAAGGCGTGGTTCACGCCATGGCGGCTTGAGGCGCGATATATCGTATGATTTTTCTAAGATGTCGCTATTTAAAAAAATATATATTTGCAATTGATATAGGCTGAAAAACTAAAAGTCACCGAAAGTATGTAACTTTTTGTTTGTATGTTTTATATTGCTTGTAGCCTTATACATCATTTTTTGTTGTCTTTAAAAAGAAATCATGTATTTATACATGTATAATAATATATATATATATATATGTTGTATTAATTTGCCGCCTTGGTTCACGCCTTAAGAAACGCCGCGTCCTCGATATATCTCGTAAGGCTTAAGGCTCCACCCTGCCGCCACGCCCCGCCTTACGCTATTTTGAACCTTGCTAAAAATATAAATGGGATACCCGATACCCACGGGAATACCCGCGACCCCGATGGTTATTTGATAATAGGATACCCGACGGGACGGGACCGGGTATGGGATATGGTTTTATAATATGGTATGGGACTGGGATAAGTAATACCCGTCCCATACCCGTCCCATTGCCATCCCTACTTGCGGGAAACAAAGAGATAAAATAAAATAAAAACAACTAACTAAACTAGAAAGCGAAAAACTTGCAAGGGAAAGAATCCCTCACAAGGATCGATTAACAAAACTAATAAAGACTAAAATCTAACAACTACCGTTCCCCGGCAACGGCGCCAAAAACTTGATGCGGTAATTATCATACATAAAAAGCGAAACAAGTTTTAACCTCTAATGCCTAGCCACTGTCTTACCACATATACAGGCAAGCGTACCTGATCGTGAGTAATATAGTGTAGGAAAGTCCAGGTATCGTATCTACCACTTGGAACGGACAAGTTATCGTAGACTGTTAATCTTGACTAGTTTAATTAACCTAAAGCTTTTGGGGGGTTTTATGGAAAAAAGGTTTAATAACTAAAAAGACAATTAAATTAATTAAGAACTAATAAAGCAATTAAAAGATTGATTGAAATTATATGAAGGAAAACAGTAGTACTTATCATGGTATAGTGAATCCCCAAGTGGATGATTTAAACAGGCCGTTGTTTCGGTTATTGTAGGAATTTAAGTCTGAGACACCCTAACATGTGACTATTATGGCTATCAACTAGGTCTTGGTCCTCCTAGTCCCAATACCTAGGTCGTTTGTCAGACAATCTAGTACCGGTCACCCAATCCTATCTCTATTGCATGGTTTTCTACTACCTGGTCGCTCTCGGTCCGAGTAACCACCTAACACAACTCTCCGGAACGAAGGGTAGGTCAAGAAAGGTTGATTATCCTATCGGAGTCTATCTATCTTGGTCAAACAGATACACCCAACCAACGAGTTCAAATAACCAAACAATATGAATCAGATCGGAACCATAACACACATTCAATTAACCAAAAACAAACCAATAAACATTAAATCATAAAATCATCACCCACAATGGTTCATCAACCATAATAAGTACCACTACTAAAGACTACTCACTAGACATAATTAAAACAGATAATACGAGAGTAGACACAAACATTATACCGACAGTACAACGACGGATGATCGAGAATCGAACCCCGCAGCGTATCGGCACCACTCTAATTTCACTCTCTATCTCTCTGCCTATCTATGTGTCTCTATGAAAACTGAAGGAGGAGTCTAGTATTTAAAAGGAGATGTCAGAGCCCGTTTCGCGATCGCCAGACGGCACTCTCGCGGCGCGAAGCACTTAGGTCAAACCGTGGATTTCGAACTTGGCGAACTTGGCGGCGCCAAACTTGAATCTTCGCGATCGCTAAAAGGCTACTGGATTGAGATTGTGCAGTTTTCACGTTTTCTCGCCTTTTTCCGTACTTTTCCGTTCCACGGCCTCCAAAACCTACAAAAGCAATAATAAGTCCAAATGGTGAGTAAAATGATCAGAAACGGGTGAGAAATGGGGTAAAGTCAGACAATTAAGCTCAACCAAAACATGTATAATTTTGGTGTTATCATGTGCATAGTGTGTGCAATGTGGTTGCAAGATTTGGTGATTGAGATTGGGGATAGAGGTTGCAAGTCTTGGTGATGGTTGTTTAGGAGGGAGGTTGGAGATTATTCACCTTTGTGAAAGGGATAGAGGGGGTGGTTTATTCATTGATGAAAAGGAACAACAACGAGGTGGGGAAGAGGGCGACCGATGAAAAAAGCAACGACGATGGTTTAAGTTGTTATGGTGGTGATCAAGGTGGTCGAAAAATATATTGCGGCTAAGCGAGGCTGAAAACTGTGGAGGATTGAATATGAGGTTTGGGGTTGAAAAAGATAGGAATTGTGGTGTTTTTAGACAGAAATGGAAGATGAGACAGGAGACGAGGGCTACCGAAGACGGTGGTTGATGGAGACAGAGAGGGCCGGCAACGTTTTGCGTCTGTATATGTAAAAGTTTTGTTTATTAAATTATGGACATAAAATAAAGAAAGTACATAAAAAGACTAAAATACCCCTGACTTAATAGGAAAAATAACAAAATAAAGTCAAACGACAATTTTCAAAGCAAAAAGTGCACTACAGGAATTATAACTTTATTTATTGAATTTACATATGGCTTTCGTAATTTGGTGTAAACCACAGGGACCAAAATTGTAGTTTTATCGTTAAATGAATTACCAAATCCAAGAAAAGGCAATAACTAAGAGCATCTCCAATGGTGGGTTCATGAACCCACATGTCATCTTATGAACCGGTATAAAAAGAATAGAGACCATTGAGACAACCCGGTTCCTAGTCCACGTAGGAGAACCGTTCCATCTGCAGGAACCGCTCCATAGAGCAAAACCTTTGGACCCACTTAATAAAATAACAATATTTATCTCTTTTCTATTATCTCTT
Organism: Centaurea solstitialis; assembly: GCA_030169165.1. NCBI lineage: Eukaryota > Viridiplantae > Streptophyta > Magnoliopsida > Asterales > Asteraceae > Centaurea > Centaurea solstitialis. Next base: position 33,527,675 of record CM058046.1, read on the forward strand.
TTCTATTATCTCTTTTTTATATATACATATAATATATAAAAGAATTTATTATGTCCAGGTTTTCTACATAGCATGACCTGCAGAAAATAATAATATTTATTTAACTTTTATTTATTTTTATTTCTACATACAAAAAGTAATCCTATTAGCTTTTTATATTTATTGTTGTTGATTTTATTTTTTACTATAAGTTATGTTGTTGTAATTTTAAATTATTATATTTTTATAATCTTAATAAGTACTTTTAACTAATATAATTATTATAATTATAACTTTTATATTATAAATCATGAACCGGTATATGATTGGGAGTGAAAGGTTTAAAGAATGAGTAGGAAAGAGAAAACTGATGTGGCAGAAAGAGAAAGCTGATGTGGCAAAGTCATGAACCCCTGAAGAGGTTCATGACTGCAGATGCTCTAAGGGTTTCTATTTGGTTACCCCATTTACATATTTGACATATTGGTTTTGACATCGTCGCTCACTCGCTTCCCTCACTTTCTTCTTCAATTCACAACATTTTTGTAGTTTTTCTTTTCAGATTGTATCATTCACCAATCTAAAATCCAATACAAAAGATTTCCTATCAAATTATTGCCTCAGAAAAAGCCCAAAAATATGAGCTTAGCCAAGAAAATACTCAAAAGGAATTAATGAGCTGGTTCGGACTAGAGATGGCCAAAAATCAGTCCCGGACCGATTATAACCGGTTAGGGACCGGTTCGGTTAAAAACAGTAGTCGGCCGTAACCGGTTAAGGCGTAACCGGTTACGGTTAATAGGTCCCGTCGTCTTAACTGTTTAAGCTTAACAATTAACTGGTTAACCTCGACCGGTTATAACCGGTTATGTAACCAGTTAAGGATCAGTTAAGGCAATTTTTTATTTTTAAACTGTATAAATTATTTAAACATTATAAGTTATTTAAACATTATAAATTTAAAATAGAGGAGAGTTGAGAGAGTAAAACTTGCGAGAAACAAATAAGAGTCGAAACTCGAGAACACGAAACCACAAATTATAGCGAGAATTTTGCGTTTTTCGTAAGTTGGTAACTTGGTATTCAACATAAACACTACACAACTTATTTACAAGGTATATGGGGGTAAAAAGGTCAAATAAATGTTCAAAAATAAAGTCAAATGGCTCCTAACGGCTATAATAATGTATATAAAACGGCTATTTTTTAATTAAATCGGTCCCGACCTGGGACGGAGCTCAAAAGGGGCTTTGGGGGGCCAAGGCCTCCCCGCTTTTGTTCCTACTTAATAGAATTAATTTCAAAACCAATGTAATTCATTTTAATGTTTTCAATATTGGCCCTCCGAAATCATCTATTTACTCCTGATTGAATTCTTATTTAGCCATCCCAAGTGTCAAAGTATTCTATATTTCCATCCACTTATTTTTGTTTGATTTTTTCTATAAGTTTTTACCCTTTTTTAGTCACATGCCCATTTTAGTTTAATATCTTTGATATTTTTTTTTTTAGATTGTGAAAATCATATTTTGTAATCATGCCTTAAATTTCTTTAGGCAGTTTCTCATCATAAAAGTAATATAAAATTTAGTGATTAAATGATTTTAAGATATTTATATAGTGCATTGAATTAAATGGGAGTTGTTTATGTAAAAAAAATCTAGATTAAAAGTTGACTATCGACAATCTCAACGGACCTAGTCTTTAAGAAACCAATGTATGGAGTCATTTTTTTTGCTCACTCAAGTTCGAGCCAATCTCAAGCATTAAAAAGAATTCGTTTACCTTGACGGGTTGAACTATATAATACTAATATTCTACTCATTTCATTCGAAATATCGATAAATATTTCAAGTCGAGTCAAGCTATTCTAGCATTCACTTTTATTATCCAAACATTTTAATATGGTTATGAATCATACCATTCGAATATATAAATTATCGAGCTCGAGCCAATAAAACAAGTTATTCAATATTGAGTTCGGCCCCTTAAATAGTTCGAATTTTAGCTATTATTTTCCCACCAGAACTCGAACTATTTGGTACTCAACTTAGCTTGTTTCGGCCCCCTAGGCTAGAAGGCTTGTGTTCCGCCTCTGGTCCCGATTATAACCGGTTATGGGGAAAATGCCAAAAACCTTAACTGATTAGATTAACCGGTCTCTTAACCAGTTATGAATCGGTTCGGTTATAACCGGTTGATGATCGGTTAACCGACCGGGCCGGTTATAACTGGTTGGGTTTGGCCATCTCTAGTTCGGACCTCCAGGTTTTGGGTTATAGGATTTTGATATTACATGTTTTCATTTTTGCTATTGATCTTAATTTGATATATAGTTCTGATACTGGGGTTTTGATTAAAAATACATTTAAGATTATTTGAATGCTTCTACATAGTTGATAAATGGTAATAACCATATCAACATGTTATGTGAATGTTCAATAGTTTTACTGCATCTATATCTAGTTGGTAAATATGTTAACTGGAATAAAATTTATAATTTCAACTGATCCGACGTTGTTATCAATCAAAAAAGTTGGTACCAATTTTAACCGGTACATAATGCAAATTGATAAGTCGTTAGTACCACTCACAATTGATAAAGAACTACATGAAAATAAAAATACGGTATTCTACCATATTTAGCTATAGTACTTTTTTACCGGCAAAACTAACCAATCAAATTGATTTTTTTTTTTTTGAAGAAAACCAAATTGATTTTTTTAATCATCCTCTTTTCAACAAACTATTGGTCTGGTTTTAAGGATTTAGCTAAAAAAACACAAAAGAATCATATTTATAAATAAAAAAAAATACGGACCCAAGTCTGACTTTTGCAGGCCCAAGTCCGTAAAAGAACTTTTTTTTTCCATCTCTTTTAAAGGAAAACGACTATATTCAAGAAAAAATTATGTTTTTTTGTTTGATCTGATAAAAGAAACGAATTTAAATTTACAAACCTAGTGATATTTAGATAAAAAAAAAAAAACCCTAAAAAAAGGCATAGCCTTGTTACCAGTTACCACCCCTAGATTCAAGTATTTATTTGGTGACCAAAAAGCCAATTCTCCCTCCCCACTTTTCATCACTCCTTTTGAATGGCGATCCCCAAAACCTCAAGGATTAAACCCAAATCCAGATCCCCAATTTTCCTACTCACTGCCTCCATCTCCATAATCTCAATCCTCTACCTGCTCTCTTCCCTAATCTCATCATCATCATCCACCGGATCAGATCCCCTTGAAACCCCCATTTCTCGTTTCAAAACCAACATTCTTCATCGAACTGATACAGAAAAGTTTCTATATTGGGGCAACCGAATTGACTGCCCCGGAAAGCACTGTGAGTCATGCGCAGGCCTCGGTCACCAGGAGTCCAGCCTCCGCTGTGCTCTTGAAGAAGCCATCTTCTTACAAAGGTAAATTGTAAATTTAAATTTGAATTCCACCATTTTCATAAAAAGTTCAATGGAATTGATAGTGATCCTGTTTATATTATGTTATGAATCTCCTCAATCTTCTGGCAAAGTTTCAATCCGTTATAGATGGAATAACAATTTGCTTAAATTTTGTAAGAAAATCAACATTTGGCTGAGTAAAAAGTAGGGTAAATTGCCGAAAAAGGTAAAATAAATGTCTTAAAACTAGAGGAACTGGTAACCGGATGTATAGATTACTGGTTAAAATTCATTAGGGCGACATTAAATTTAGGGAAATTTGCTGAGAAAGGTAACATAAATGTCCAAATTTGACAATCAGGAGGACATAAGACACGTTAGTAGGTTATCTGTTGACCAAGTGGTTAGCAAGTTAATTAGGTCATCATACCCTTTTTTGTTACAAATTGAAATTTATGGTCCTTTCTTGGCAAAAGAAATTCAAGTTCCCCTGATTGATAAATTTGGACATTTATGTTACCTTTCTCGGCAATTTGGCCTAAAAAGTGTTAGGTTTTTCTTGGAAACAGAAGTGTAATCTTATTCATGGAAAGTGTATGGATCCTTGTTTGTTTGTGTGTGCCTGTATTGAACTAGTAAGTTGATCACATATATACACATATCTTATTCACAATGAATAACATGATTCTTGTAACCATGGATGACATGTTACAAGCTTTCAAAATCTTTTTTTCTCGCAAAAGTGGAGTTTGATTTCTTCTGCACGTGCAACTACAATCGTCTATTGTGTAACAAATAGATTACGCCCATGAATTTGGTTGATCTCCTTGTTATGAGCGTTTCAAAAAAATTTGCATCATTGTAATCTTCCTAGTGTTTTTGTTGTTTACTTTTCTTGCAGAACTTTTGTGATGCCTTCTAGGATGTGTATAAATCCGATACATAACAACAAAGGGATTCTGCATCATTCTGACAATGTTACTTCAGAGCAAAGGTTTGTTCTTTTTCTCATCTTATAGTATCATCAATCACTCGCATTTTGCCAAATGCATAAGATCATTTGTTTTTGAAAATGATTCGTGTATACCGTTTTCGATATACCTTATTATATGGATGGTAGAAACACCTGTTTGTCTTTTAGATAGTTTATATTCGTAACTGTTATTTCAGGTGGGCTGCTAGCTCCTGTGCAATGGATTCCTTGTATGATTTGGACCTCATATCCAACACGATACCTGTGATTTTGGACAATTCTAAAACTTGGTTTCAAGTTATGTCAACAAGTATGAAGCTGGGATCAAGAGGAGTTGCCCCAGTGGAAGGAGTTAGTCGGGCTGATCTAAAAGAAAGAAGTCAATATTCGAAGATTCTACTTATAAACCGAACTGCAAGTCATCTCTCATGGTAACAAACCTGCATAAACTCTGTGACATGTAAACCTTAAGTATTCGCACAATGCAAACATATTTAGTAATGGAGATTGTTGGTAACCATCATCAACCTGCTATTTATACGTCAAGGCCATGTTTGTTATCCATCACTGGCTGTCACTTTCTCTTAGTTTAGGCATCACTCGGTCTGTTTGAATTTATCATGTTGTGTTGTGTGTAGGTATTAATCACCATAATCATTCAGGTTCATGGAATGTAAGGATCGAAATAACCGCACCGCTGTGTTGTTACCGCATTCGTTTCTTCCTTCAATGGCTGCCAAAAAGCTTAGAGATGCAGCAGAGAAGGTCAGCCTTCAACGTTACTGTTTCCCTTTTTTTTTTATTAATTTCACTTCTTTTTGCTGAAAAATTAATTGTAACTTGCTCCTTGTCACTAATCATAGTCCTATATCAACATAGTAGTTTTTATGCATGTGATATAATACAAAGTAAGTCGATATAATGTGCTCATGAAGTTCTATTTGACCAACATATTCATTTTCCCAACTAGGCTTTATAATTGGCTTACGTGAACACATTCTTTTAGTTACGTGTGTTGTGCTAATTTTTTTGTTAAAAGAGGGTCTGAATATTTGGTTGATTTGCGATGTGATTATGCACCCTTCCAGATTATGGCGCTTCTTGGTGATTACGACGCTATTCATGTTCGACGAGGTGATATTTTAAAAACAAGAAAAGATAGGTTTGGTGTAGCCAGGACCCTGCACCCTCACCTTGACAGAGACACGCAACCTCGCTTTATTCTTTGTAGAATTGCCAAGTGGGTCCCACCAGGACGGACACTATTTATCGCCTCCAATGAGAGAACGCCAAATTTCTTTTCGCCACTTGCTGCGAGGTGACTTGTCATATTATTACCCATCGAAACTGAAATAGCATGTTAGAATTGCATTATTTTAGACGAATAGTAAAGTTATTTTGTGCGTTGCAGGTACATGCTAGCGTATTCATCGAACTACAGCAGAATCTTGGATCCAGTGGTGGAAAACAATTACCAGTTGTTCATGATAGAAAGGCTTATATTAGCTGGAGCTAAGACGTATATCAAAACATATAAGGAAACCGATACGGATCTCAGCCTAACGGACGATCCCAAGAAGAACACAAAGATATGGCAAGAACCAGTTTACACAAAGCAAGGATGCTCATGATCGCCACATCCCTTTTTTTTATCTTCTCCATAGTGATATCAATATTTGTTGCTGAATGCATGAACCTTGTTGTATATTGTGTTTCAAATATATGATTCTTTCAACTTTTTTTTTTACCCTTTCAAATCATAGTACTTACTTTTCATTCAATACCTTCCTTAACTGGGTTCTGAGATGGGACTTGAAGCATCAAAACATGGCTTAGGGAAGGGAAGCGTTTGCAAAACGCTCACTAGGTGAGCGCTTATCAGTTTAGTTACCTTATTAGGTGACCGTGGCAAGGACAGGGAATCTTATCAGGTAAGAAGCATGGCAACAATAGAAGTTCTTACCTAATAAATGAAGAAGAAAACTTTTATTGGTTAGTGCTTACAAGATAATAGTGACACTTGCACGTAAAGTCCTTATATCAAGAATATTATCCAATAACACGATAGAATTACGACTCATGTAGGTAAATGCTTACATGGTAAGCATTTGATAAATAACCCGTAAATAGATGACACGCAACGTGAACCAAATGCTCACAGCAACTAGATTACTCTAACTTACCTTTATCCTATAACATTTTCGGTCATCAAAATTGATTTAGTGCTTACAAGCCAATAAGTGCTTACAAGGTATGTGTCATTTCTATCGGTTACTAAGTAAGACTCGGTCCTTATGTCAGGATCTTTCGGTTCATCTTTTATGCAAGAAAATCACAAGTACACAACCTAAGTAAGACTCGGTCCCTAGTCGAACCCTAATCTTGATTATAGTTTCAATTTTTCAATGCAAAAGATATAAAACGGGATTATGAAAACGAGAGGATTTTAAAACAACAGAAGGGGCAACCTCAGTACACATACAGTAGCATCACTGCATCACCACAACATAAATACGAAAAACATTCATAAGAGTCGCTCAATCAACTCAAACTACATCCAACATAAAGAAGCCATCGTCTACTAGCATAAGTTTTTTCATGCACAGCCACAAAACTCGTCATAGATTCAAGGGCTCGGAGATGCATCCCTATCTGCTTCAGCCCTTGAGTAATCACGTGCAATTGGGCTCCGGCTGCGGCTAGGATCCCTTGCTCCCCGTCGCTCCCTTACAGGACTACGGTCCCCCCTTGGTGGGACGCGCCCCCTTACAGGACTTCGACTTGGGCTCCTTGACCCATTGTAGGGCGGAGACCTCTCCACAACAGGACTTCGACTGCGGCTCCTGGGAGGCCCATCGTAAGGTGGGGAACGCTCTCTCACCGGAGATTGTGAGTATGACCTTTCTCGACTATGCCTTCTCTCTCGAGGTGAAATAGACCTACCAACACCAAAATAATAATATTATTAAAAGCATCCAAAAAAATGATACTGGATAGAAAAGTCGTAATGGGTGGTTGTTAGAAAGAAAGAATTGCAAACATACCTCACGTGTTGCTTTCTCTTTGGAGGAGGAGAGTACTCACGGCTGTGAGATCGCGATCGTGCGTAGCGTGGAGGAGGAGACCGAGAGTAACGTGGTGGTGGTGATCGCGAATAGCGAGGTGGTGGTGACCGCCTGCGATCACTAGGCCTACCACTACCACTACCACCTCTGCAATAATATAGATAACATATATAAACTTTCATGTTGTAATCACATTGACAATATCTGTGGAATTGGCTTAATTTCAACACCTCAAAAGACAATCAGCTTATACTTAAAAACGTTTCTGTGTCATAATGTCATCAAGAAGTCACTGAAACAGATATATGCACACTAAACCAAAATCCACCAGTCGTGGTAGCAAAAGGGCAGAGTCATTTTGCGTGATTAACTTAAAAGACCTACTTGGTATAAAGAAAAATACAGACTTGTATTGGTAACCGAAGTACGTAAATTTACCTCCTCTCTCTTTGCCGCATGTCAGTTGGCTTCTTCCGGTTCTCCTCTGCAAAAACAACTGTCAGCTGTCGGCCCAGAAGAATCTGACCATCCATCTGGTATTTTGCTTCAGCAGCATCAGCAGGGTCTAGAAATTGAACAAAGCCAAACCCTCGTGGCTCCCTGCACAACAATGCCAAAAGGTAGAAAATAGAAAAGAGTCAGTGGCAAGTCGCATTAACATCTGTTATTTTTGACCATCTAAGTTGAACAATGTACATCTGGGGCTGTTTGTAAAACTCAAAAGGTGCTGCCAGCAATAAATTTGACAAGATTTATTAACAAAACCCCAATTATCATTTGACAAAATTGAGAACCAACAATGAAGTAGTGTTGTGTGTGCACACCACCCTTTTGGTTCTATATGATTTTTTTCAAACAGCCCCCAGTCAGTAAATGATACAAACAATAAACTTCCAGTAACTTGAAAGGTCGTCATCATAAGCAGATAAAGCAAGCACATGGCTGCTGACCTTGCAAATGTGAATATTAATATGACTTGAAATTCTTCAAGACTTGAAATCTTGAGATCTTCCAAATGAAATCAAACTCAATTTCCTTCTCATCTTCATTACCAAATACACCATCTTGAACAAAACTCTTATTACTTGATTGGTGTCAAGAGAACGCTTACAACTGGAATATATCAAGAGAACCCTTAATACTTGACTGATGTCTTCAAAACTTTTACCTCACTTCACTGTTGAATCTCAACAACTTAAAAACCCACTTTGAGAAATAAGATGGTATGTCAAAATTATTGAAAGAAAAAAACCAGCATCACAACAGATCAGAGGATAAAAAGACGTGAACACAAAAAAAAGGTTGACATTTATCTTTAAAAAATTTACTTCAACAAACTCCCACTGAAAAAACAAAAAAAAAACTTAGAAACTAATGACTTTTAAAACCAATAACAAAAGTAAAAGAGATTTTTAATGTGTAAAGGGGTCACATACATCATAAACGTCATGAACTTGACTCCAATTTTTGGAAAGAAAAAAATAGCTTCTTTATACGAAGCGGACAGGAACACAAAGATCATGAATATAAAGGCTACACCAGCTCACCCGCTATAATAATCCCTTGGCAAATAGATGTCCTTTAGGGGACCAAATTGTCCAAATGGCCTGCGGAGGTCTTCAGGACTGCAAACATCAGTATGTAATTAAGAAACAGAACAGCTCATCACAACGTAGACATAGTAATCACAGCATGCAAAGCAGATGATGACATAAATCCAAAACACAGTGGCAAATGCTACTTGAAAAACTGATCAAATTAAAAGACAACCATCTAGTACTTGGAAGCAAAAACTAATAAACAAAGAAGATAATTAATACGTCACTAGACTGTGGCAAGCCACCAAAATACCAAAACAATTAGCTACCAGCAAAATTGTGGCTAAATTTTACAAGGAACTTAGATTAAAAAGGTAAAAAAATGATAGTAAGGCTGTGTTTGGCAAGCATAAGCTAGCTTATAAGCTAGCTGATAAGCTAGCTTATAAGCTGGTCCATCCAAACATGTACCAGGAAGCTAGCTTATCAGCTAGCTTATAAGCTAGCTTTTTGAAACGCTACTTTGAGTAGCTTATGAGAAGCTTATTGTAGCTTTTTCCAATTATACCCTTATTAATATTAATTATTAAATTCAAAGATACCCTTTTTGGTCATTTTACATACTCATAAGCTAGTTTTTGCCAAACATAATTTGTTCAACAGCTAGCTTATAAGCTACTAGCAAGCTTATCAATCAACAGCTAGCTTATCAGCTATCCGCTAGCTTATCAGCTACCAGCTAGCTTATAAGCTACGCTTGCCAAACATAGCCTAACTGTCAGATACATTTTAAAAAATTTAACAGCTAGAAAAAACAGCAACTGATTTAATATCAGATACCAGGCAAGGATATATCCATAGAGGAATAAACAACCCAAAAATCCAGCAGTTGAAGAAATGACCAATATAAACAGTAATTTCCTCAGGACCAAGTCCTGATGTGCTACCAAATCCTTATAAATAAAAAGCATGAGTCTTGCACTTGCTGTAATATCCATTTGTTCAGAGCAAGCACTACAAACACATGGATTCCAATACTAGAATGCCAAAATTTAGAACAAACTAAGTTGTGAAGAAAACCCAACATGACATCTAGAAAGTGAATGAAGTCGGTTAGAAGGAACAAACCGGCAATCATGACGAAGATTGCGAACTAGAAGACTGGTTGGGAGATCTCTATCTCTTCCACGGCCTCCACCGCCACCTCCGCCACCATAGCGACCCCTTGGACTAGGGCTCCTTCCCCTTCTCCCATGACCACCCCTAGGTGGTGAAGGAGAGTAGCTCCTTCCACCCATTTAGCGTCTGCTGTTCAAGAATATAGAAAACAACAGATAAATTGTATCAATATGCACCTAGAAGAATGTCCAGAACAAGCAATAAAAATCTGGACCAAATAATGCATAACAGAATAATTAACTTAAACCTCATGAAATTCAGAAAAAGATAAACTAAGTTTCCATCTAGTAATTCACACAAAAACCTCTCTTATCCAAATTGAGCTTAACAACATCAAGTCCACCTGTATAATTGACTCATTGACCACAAAATCCAGTCTTCACTCTTCCTCTTTGTAATTACAGTTTCACTAAACTAAAGCCTAAATCCCCCATCCTAAAAAAGCTCAAAAAAAGAAAGTCCTCTGTAATATAATCCAAACTTACCAAAGACTTCCACTCTAAAACCCTAGTTCTAAAGTTTCAACAAGAAAAAACCTAGCTTTATCCAGATAAACACACAACAAATATCCATGTCCACCTATCTTCAGCTATAACCTTATAACTAAAACTACAGCCAAAACAACTAATCAAATTGCAAGACATTACATTCTTTCTTCACAATTCCAATCAATAAGACATAAGCTAAGCCAAAATCAACACCAAAATAGAACACATACATAACAAATGAAGCTATAGAGTAAATTACCAAACCCTAACACCAATAAACCAATGAATATAGGCTTAAAAAACAAATTGCTGCATCTACCAGCAAAATCTCCACCAAATTATCCAAATCAAAGCCGACGATAACATGAATTAACCAGATTACAAGTGCAAAACACAGTGAGATCCGAAAAAACAAACAACAGCATGCATCTAATAACAAAGGAGATCGATCTAAAAACAAAGGAAAAGCTTGAAGATACCTGAAAAATTTGCAGAAAGAGGATGTCAACGATTAGGAACCAGATGGAGAGAAACGAGTTGAGTGGTTAAGGCGGCGAGAAAATGCAGATTACAAGATGCCGGCTGGGGTTTTTATTTCCTAGGGCAACATTTTCGACGAGACGAATTGAAAGATATTACAATAGTTACATAAACAGTCCTTCAACTACTTATATATCTCCAAATTTTACCTTTTACTTCTAAATTGGCAAATGGCAACAACAGCCCCAATACAAGTCCTTTGACTTTTATTTAAATACAATTGGTGATAAGAACAAATATAAACCTCCAAAAATAAAGGTTTTTATGAACAAGTTAGGTAGAATGGCACTATGTTACTATAATTTAAAATTGCTAGTTAAAATTGGAGGTGTACACGGATTGATAGTTTTACGGATAATTTCATTACCTCTATAATAAGATTGGGTCCATCATTACAAGCTTGTATACATGCATTTAAAGCTACTCTATTAGTTACATAACGCCATCCACAGCCATACCATCCATACCACCTGCATAGGCTGCCACCTCAGCGTCACATCAGCTTTACCACTACCTTACCATTACCATACCATTCACCCACACCCGTACCACTCATACCACCTGTATAGTTTTTTTTAATAAAAAAAACAATTAACAATTAACAATTCATTTTAAAATTTAAATTTAAATTAACAATTTAAATTAACAATTAAAATTAACAATTAAAAATAATAATTAAAATTAAAATTTTCATTTAAAATTAAAAATAACAATTAAAAAAATTACATTAAAATTAAAAATAAAAAACTATTCGAAAGGAGGCCAATCGTATTGTTCACGCAACCGCGCCTTCTCTCGCAACGTGGTCTCCAAAACGTTACCCGAGAGATGGTTGTGCGGTGATGTGTAGAATTGGAAGTGTGCCATCCTTTGTTTTTCTTTAAGTATATCGATAAGCCCGGTGTTCGCGAGTGCGAGAGCGCCTACGTTGGTTGACATGCCCGTGTTGGCTTCGTTTGTCGAAGACGAAGACCCCGCACGTTTTGCCGCGTTCCGACCCATTGGTCGTGGCCGTTTGGTGTGTGAGCGGTGCTCATCATCCCCGAGGTAGGTGTAAGTACGAGCATCGGAATCGCCGGGGGAGTCCCTTTGGGTTTCGGACGTTTTCGACCGTTTGTTTGTAGGCGCGCGGATGTCCGATGGGTTCATCATTTTTATTTTTTTTGAAAGAGGACCCCTTGGCCGACTAGTTAGGGGATAACATTGAATTGTACATGGTTTTTGCGAATCCCTTATCTTTTTCATTGATGTCGCCCCTCTGGTTTTGGTCGATCTTCGTATGGCACATGGTTCTTCGTTACCTAAGATACAACATGTGGAAACATACATGAGTTTAATCTAATATAGAGGGTTGTGATTACATGAGGTATTGAAATGATTATTAATAGAGTAATAGAGGTTTTTTTTTTTGGAAGAGGTATCCCAGACCACATTGGGCCCAGACTAATACTCGGCAATTTTGGGCCGAAGAATAGAGGTTATTTATGATTAAATCACAATATCTGATTGTGATTAAATACAATCAGATATTTTAATCCTGATACATGGTGATTTATAACTTAAACAATATATTAATAACGATTAATATAAGTTAAACATGTATTAACTAAAGTTGAACATATTGTTTAATCCTGATACCATGTATAATTAGGAACTTAACAATTGTATAACTTAACAATTGTTGTAACTCATAATTTATGAGTATTGAATATCTCATTTAACACCATTATGATGATCATTATGTATGTTTGTAACTCCCATTTTCATTTATGTCTTGGCTCATCCCCTCCACTATATAAAGGGGTTGAGGCCTCACTATCAAATGTACGTTACACACTTCACTTCTCTCAATACATGAGCGCTCTTGTTATTCTCTCTATGCTTGTCTAAATCCGCCTACAACACGTTATTGGCACTTTCGCTCAAAGAAGCTAGGAATAGAACTTTGTTCTTCTTGTGTTGATCATCATTTCAACCCGGGGGAAGGAAGGATACAAGTTTGTTCTTGTATAGATCATAATTTCAACCCGAAGGAAGGTACGATTTACTATTAAGAAAACGTTGATTTTTTGAATAGTTAATCCATCGTATATATTATCTCGTTCTTTTTCCGGCAATATATATTTTTTCGAAATAATTTTTTTTAGATGAAGTTTATAGAACAATATATACATATATACACATATTTAAGTTGGAAAAATTATGAATCAACTCCAAATAGGCTCACCTATTTGGATACAATGTCTAGGAAAGATATAGGCGGATTGTTATCTATTCTAATGAGGTCGTGTTTTTAAATGCTTTTGAGCATACCAACCTCACCGTCTTTCCTGGTTGTGTTCGAGTAGAGCTACCGAAAGGGATTGAGTAAATAATAGTTTCCCCGAATGTGTTTATATATTTATATATATTCGTTGAATCGGTGTCTCGTAATCGACCTGTCGAACGATCAAAGAGAACCTTGTTGATCCAGCTCTCCTAAGACCTGATGAAATGATAATGATCCTGAATCTTTACTTAGTGAATAGGTTTTCACGTCTGTTATAGCTTGAGGAATTATCACTGAATCTGTTCAGTGTTATTCCATGTTACTTATGCTGTAACTTAATTTTATAGTAATCAGGATCAGGATCAGGAGACGAACGAGTCTGTTCTGTAGTCGACTGATCCTATCCACTGAAGTGAAGACCTCCTGAAGACATCAAGATCATACACAAAGAACCATCAGCGACGTCGAAGAAATAGCTGATGACAGGAACAGCATGCTCGTGATCTGAAGACGGAACTCAGTGATAGCAGGCTGCTCAATATCGTATGACATCCTGAAGACTCAACAGGATACAAGTGACCCTGAACTTCATCAGTATCAGGACCCTAGTCACTGATCAGTATCCTGATCCTGAAGGATTAGAAAAGTGTCTTAGTCTAATGCACAAAAGGATTATCCGCCTTTACTGACACAAAAGTACATAAGGACAGTTCCTTTACTGTTCCCTCCGTACTTATCAGACCTCAAGGCAACTGTTTACAAACATACTCCTTTTGCACACCATGCAAAGAGTATTTGTTTATAGTAAATGGTACAACAGACCAACTACAACGTGACACGTCACAAAAGTAGGTCTGCATGCATTTAATGCATGGAGTATAAATTGGACGTGGAGAAGATTTTCTCCATACCTCTTCTGCATCCAAAAATACTCAAGTCCTTTCTTTCTTATTCCCCTCTATCTTTCTTTCTTACATCTTCTCACTTAGTGCATAGTGAAAGAACTTAGATTGTTTAGTTTAGACTATTTGTCTTTTCTATTTCCGCAACAATCTGTAAATTCATATTGTTAATATAACAAGAATTTAAAAGTGAAAATTTGTGTGATTATATTCAACCCCCCCCCCTTCTATAATCCCAAACACTATCCTAGCTTGAAGGTCACCTACTTGGGACCAACAAGTGGTATCAGAGCAGATACAAGCTCTCATTTTCTTCTTAGAAAAATCTTGTGATCCTCTCTTCTTATTCTATGGCTCTTCAAGCTAAGGATAACTACTTTGATACCGGCTCTGCTGGAAAGCCTCCTCGGTTCAACAAAGACAACTTCTCTCTTTGGAAAACCAGGATGGAACTCTTTCTCTCTGGTTCTGATCCCCAGATTCCATACTTTCTGGAAAATGGACCACATGTGCCTACACAAACCGTCCACCCCATTCCTGCTGCTGCTGGTCAACCAGCTGTTCCTGAAAGGCAGCTGGTGAAACCCGTAACTGACTGGAATGATGAAGACAGACGCCTGGTCAACATTGACACTAAGGCTAGGTCTCTCATTGCCATGTCACTTCCTGACGATGTATTCCACTCTGTCTGTCACCTTCGCTCTGCTAAGGAGATATGGGACACTCTCTGTGTTCAATATGAAGGTACTGCTGTTCTCATGGAATCAAGAAAGATTTTCTTGGTTCGACAGTATGAAAGCTTCATTCATCAAAAGGATGAAACCCTCTCCCAGCTACATCAGAGATTCAACTGTCTTCTGATTGATCTGAAGACTATCGGTACTACCTACTCTAACTCTGAGGTGGTTACCAAGTTCATGGAAGCTCTTCCTGAACATTGGGAAATTTACACCTCCTGCTTAACTATGTCAAAGGACATAAAGACACTCACACTAAGTGAGCTGTACGGTATTCTTCTTAACCGAGAACAACAGAAGAAACTGAAAAAGAATCTCATAAGAGACTCTAAAGACACCAAAAGCAACTCTGTTGCATTGGTCTCTGACTCAGTTCCTACTGTTGCCACTTCTTCTTCAGTAACTATTACTGAATTAGAATCTTCTGACTCTGACATGTCAGAAGATCCTGAATTCAATGAATCTCTTGCTCTTTTAACCAGATCTTTCAAGAAGTTTGCCAAAAAGGGAAACTTCCACAAAAAGAAACATCTTACTATTACTGACAAGCCTAAATCAGACCCTGTTGATAAGGCTACTGCTATCTGCTACAATTGTCAGGGCAAAGGACACTTTGCTAATGATTGCAGGTACAGGAAAAGTCAGTTTGCTCCCTCCCCTGCTAAATCTTCTTCTAAGAATCCCAAATACCAGCGCTTGAAAGAAAAATACAAAAAGATGAAAACTCAGCGCAAAGGCAAAGGTTTAATCGCAGAAGACTGCGACTGGGATGATGTCTCCTCTGATGACTCATCTGATGAGGAAGACACTCAAGTGGCACTGATGGCCATTATTGAGGAACCTACCGTAGCCCTCATGGCTAAGATAGAAGAGGTTCCTGAAGAGATTCCTCCTCAGGATCCTGAAGCTTCTTCTTCCACAACTCCTGAAGCTTCCACCTCTGCGACTGATTCTTCCAGTCAGGTACCTATTCCTCTCATCCCTCTTGAAAGCTTAACTCAGCTGGACCTGGTCACTCTCGATCTTTACAAAGCCCTTAATGGTAAAACCTCAGCTGAAAAAATGAATATTGATCTTAGAGGACAACTCAAAGAATGTCAAGAAAAAATAAAACAGCTTACCATTTTGGAAGAAAATTATAAGGACCAGGTCACTGTAAACAAAACTCTCTGTATTGAAAGAGAATTGGCTCTTGCTGCCAAAGAAAAAGCCCTTGCTCAATTAAATGCTGAAAAAGTCACCATCAAAGGATGGAGTGACGCATCTGAAAAAGTTGATGAAATATTAGCTTCAGGGAGATCTGACAAAAGCAAAAGAGGTCTTGGATTCACTCATAGATATAAGTATGAAGAACCTAAATATGAAAGTTCCACGCTCAAATTTGGAAAATTTGTTTCTTCTATTCCCATTCCTAATGCTTCTGAAAATATCCCTTCTTCTTCTTCTAACACACACTCTGAAGGTGCTCCTAAGAACAAAAAGAACACAGTCAAGGAAAAATCTAAGACTGTAACACCTTCAAAGACCAAGAGTCCTAAACCCAAGAACAAAGTCCTAGGTGGTGGTCCTTCAGTCTCAGGATCAAAATCTTTCTCTCAAAATCCTGCTCCCAGACTGAAGATTGACCTGAAGCAAAAGACTCAGGAGAAGAAACCAATTCCTCCAATGTCCAATGCTAAAGGCATACTTGGTGCTGGTCCTGCTCACCTAAAGTTCAAAAACTTTCTGGACCACACTAAACGCTTTCAATATCGCAAATGTTATCACTGTGGATTAAATGACCATATTGCGAGTAAGTGTCCTGATGCTACCAAAGCTGAAAAATCAGCTAAGGTAAAGAAGATTCCCATGACTGAGAAATCAGTCAAAGGAAAGAAGGTTGTCAAGACTGTTCCTTCAGTCAAGACTCCAGCCTCCTGTACTGATACTTCAGTAAAGGCTGACACTGACTCAACCAGTCCTACTGATACTTCTGGATCCATAGTTCTATGGGTACCAAAGAAAACTTAAACTTTAATCTTTACAGGATAAGGGCATCTGGTACTTGGACAGTGGATGCTCTCGACATATGACTGGTTCGAAATATGTCCTCTCTAACTACCGTGAAGAAAGAGGTCCTGCTGTGACCTTTGGCGGAAACGGTAAAGGCCAAACCCGAGGGTATGGCACACTGACCAACGGAGTAACTACTTTCAAAAGAGTTGCTTATGTTGAAGGCCTGATGCATAATCTTCTGAGCATCAGTCAACTGTGTGATAAGAATCACAAAGTTTCTTTCTCCAAGAAAAAGTGCAAAGTCAAGAACAAAAGAAAGGAAGTTATTCTCACTGGAGTGAGACATGCTGATATATACATCATCAACATGAATACTTCCACTGACAACTTCTGCTTTGTATCTCGTGCTTCATCTGATACAAATTGGCTTTGGCACAAGCGTCTTTCTCATCTCAACTTCAAGACGCTGAATCAACTCTGCATCAACAACCTGGTCATTGGTCTTCCTGACTTTCGCTACACAAAGGTGTCTCTTTGTTCAGCATGTGAAAAAGGAAAGCAGACCAGGGCTAGCTTCAAGTCCAAGCAGATTTCCTCCATCAGTTCTCCTCTACAACTTCTCCACATGGATCTCTTTGGACCAGTCAACGTCCAATCCATTGCTGGAAAGAAATACACTCTGGTAATAGTTGATGAATATTCCAGATACACTTGGGTATTCTTTCTTCGTGCCAAGAGTGATGCTCCTGAAGAAATCATCCTGTTCGTCAGGAAGATGGAAAGACTCAACAACCTTACTGTTCGATTAATCAGGAGTGACCACGGAACTGAATTCAAAAACAGTACCCTGGAAACTTTCTTCGATCAGAAAGGTATCTCTCAGAACTTCTCATCTGTGAGAACTCCTCAGCAAAATGGTGTTGCTGAAAGACGAAACAGAACCCTGATTGAAGCTGCGAGATCTATGCTGAGTGAAGCCAATCTTGCCACTCAGTTCTGGGTAGAAGCTGTAAATACTGCTTGCTATACTCAGAACAGATCTCTGATAGTCAAACGCTTCAGAAGAACTCCTTACGAACTCTTTCGTAACAGGAAGCCATCAATCGAACATCTCCATATCTTTGGTTGTGTTTGCTACATTCTAAACAACAAAGATAATCTTGGGAAGTTTGATTCCAAATCTGATGATGGAATTTTCCTTGGATACTCATCCATTTCTAAAACCTACCGTGTGTTCAACAAACGAAGACAAGCCATAGAGGAAACGATTCATGTCAAGTTTGATGAATCGGGTCCTACTTTCCCTCATCCAAATGATAATTCTGAAATCAATCAGTGGGCGGATTCTTTCTTTCAAGTCCCTGAACCTCCTATTGCTGATCCATCTCCTCAAAACCTTCCTGATGGTTTTGAAGAAGATCCTCCTATTCCACCCACTGAAACATCCTCTCCACCTCTGATTAATGCCACTCCAATTACCCAAATCACACCTTCTGAACCTGATCAACCCACTA
Organism: Centaurea solstitialis; assembly: GCA_030169165.1. NCBI lineage: Eukaryota > Viridiplantae > Streptophyta > Magnoliopsida > Asterales > Asteraceae > Centaurea > Centaurea solstitialis. The sequence goes on from CM058046.1 coordinate 33,546,251, forward strand.
ACAGTGAAGACTTTTCTCAAACCACTGTTAGTGAGCCTACTCCCACCAATCTTCTCCCTGATCCATCAGTAAATGAAGCTTCTACTTCAGGACAGGTGTATCAGCCACCTGCTCTCCGATGGACCAAGGATCATCCCATTGATCAAGTTCTTGGTAATCCCTCCTCTGGCATTAAAACTCGACACCAATCTGGTAACGTCTGTCTTTATGTAAATTTTATCTCTGAAAATGAACCTAAAGAAATAGATGATGCTTTGCGTGATCCTGCCTGGGTCTCAGCCATGCAGGAAGAGCTAGCAGAGTTCATCAGAAACAATGTCTGGCTTCTCGTCCCTAGGCCTCGAAAACGTACTATCATTGGTTCCAAGTGGATTTTTCGAAATAAACTTGATGAGATTGGTACGATTATTCGAAACAAGGCTCGCCTTGTGGCTCAGGGATACAGGCAGGAAGAAGGCATTGATTACGATGAAACCTTTGCTCCTGTTGCTAGGCTCGAAGCAATTCGACTCTTCCTAGCTTTTGCAGCACATATGAACTTCAAAGTTTATCAGATGGACATTAAAAATGCCTTTCTGAATGGAAAACTTAATGAAGAGGTCTATGTGGCTCAGCCTTCTGGCTTTGTAGATCCTAAGTTCCCTGATCACGTCTACAAGTTAAACAAGGCTCTCTATGGGTTAAAACAGGCTCCTCGTGCCTGGTATGATACCCTCTCAACCTTTCTCCTATCTAAAGGTTTTGTTCGTGGAAAGATCGATAGCACTTTATTTCTAAAGAAATATCCTAAGCATATCCTTCTTGTCCAGATATATGTCGATGACATTATCTTTGGATCCACGAATCCCAAACTCTGCGAAAAGTTTGAGTTGCTCATGAAATCTGAATATAAAATGTCTATGATGGGCGAACTAACATTCTTTTTAGGACTTCAGATCAAGCAATCTGAAAAAGGAATTTTCATCAATCAAGGTAAATACGTACATGAGACGCTGAAGAAATTTGATCTCACATCTTGTACACCGATGAAGACTCCAATGGCTCCTCCTCTGACACTTGACAAGGATTCCAAAGGGAAATCTGTCGATGTGACTCTCTACAGAGGAATGATCGGCTCTCTACTGTATCTCACAGCTAGCCGCCCTGATATCATGTATTCTACATGTCTCTGTGCTCGTTATCAGGCTGAACCCAAAGAATCCCATCTGACCGCTGTAAAGCGGATCTTCAGATATCTGAAGGGAACTCCTAATCTGGGTCTTTGGTACTCCAAGGACTCAGGGTTCGATCTAACAGCTTATTCTGATAGTGACTTTGCAGGATGTAAGATTGACAGGAAAAGCACCACTGGTGGTTGTCACCTACTAGGTGGCAAGTTGGTGAGCTGGACTAGCAAAAAGCAGAACTCTGTGTCCACATCAACTGCTGAAGCTGAATATGTTGCAGCAGGAATCTGTTGTGCTCAAGTCCTGTGGCTGAGAAATCAACTTCAGGACTATGACATACAACTTTCTAAAATTCCTATCTACTGTGACAATACTTCAGCGATAGCCATCGCCAACAATCCTGTCTTACACTCCAAGACAAAGCACATTGAAGTGAGATATCACTTCATCAGGGATCATGTGATGAATGGTGATATTGAACTCCATTTTGTCCCTACTGAATATCAGCTTGCTGACCTCTTTACCAAACCACTGGATGTGACGCGTTTTAATATGCTCATCAGTGAACTTGGGATGTTAAATCCTGATGATTGAAGTTTATCAGGACAAACAGTTGTTAAATCCTATAGAATAATCATTCTCAGGACTCTTTCTTTAACAACTCCTGAATTAACTCTCATCAGAGGATGACTCTATTCAGTACTTACAAAATCTTTGTTCAATATCCAAATACTGATGATTCTCAGGTAAGTATTTCTTCCCTCTGCTACTGAAACCTTATCGCATTAAATGTGATAAGAGGATTTTCCCAAAACAGTACTTATCTGATAAGTACTCTGATTCCTATAAAACATATCTTTCACCAAAATGGAATCATCCCCTGAAAAGGCGGTTTTTATCTTTTCAAATAAAACAAACTTTTCATCTGCACTGACACGTAATGGGACGTTTCCTGTTCCCCACTACGTGTGTCAGGCGCGTGAACGCGCGTAGAACTTCCTTTATTCATCATTACGTTTGAATTTAGCCGCTCTTTTCTCTCTCATCCATTTTCTCTCTCCTACCACGAGGTATAAAAACCTCACTCGTAATCTTTTACACTCTTTACGCTCACAAATTCTCTCCAAGCATTCTAGCAAGAAAAAGCAAGAACTGTTTTCTCTCAAGAACACCAAGAACACACTCACCACTTCTCTTAACAAGATCATCGTAAGTGTTTCTTTAATCCTGTTCTTTCTACATTGTAAGTTGGCATTCTTCACCTAAACAGCTTATTTTGTTAATCGTTTTTCCAAAAACCCTAAGATCACTCCGTTTGATCTTAGCTTTTCCAAAATCTTCTAAGATTTTTGTTAAAACAGTTTATATGGTGTTTTTATTTCTTTTAAGAACATTCATAAACTCTTATTTTGATATCTTTTCATCAAAATAAAAGTTTCTTTTTAATACCAAAACACATTCCTTTTGTGTATTTTGGTATCTAATCCATTCCAAGTATAAAGGATTTCACCACTTTTATGAACATATTCTGTGTTCATTGAAAAGTGAAGAAAAATGCATATTTTGGATTCTTAATCATCCACATATGTTGTTTTTATGTGTTAACATAATGGCTGCTACTACATCCACTTCCTTGGACGCCCAGCTCTCCTCTGAGGCAACGACGCTGATGACTGCTACTGGGAACCTACCAATCATCATTCCCCAACATGACCTGCAGTTCAAACACAACAACTTGATTGGGATATTTGATCTCCCTACAAACAAGGCGTTTCTCAAGCCTGCCAGGGACTTCCTTCTGTCATGTCCCCTGAAGACGGCGTTTACCATCAACCCAGCACCCAACAAACCCCTGCTCCTGCAGCTGTGGTCCACTGCTACCACTGCCCAGGAGAGGAACTCACGGGGCAAGATGCATGAGGTGATTAAGTTCCAGATCAAGGACGACATCATCTCATTTGGCATAGGGACTCTAAGGAACGTCCTAAACTTTCCCAAGAAGCAGACGTTTCCTCCTGTTCCTTCCTCCGACGAAGTCATCGCGTTCCTTGATGACATCGGCTACAAATGGCCTGTACATGAAGGCCAACCTCTGACAAAGACTGCTGCCACTGTCTACAAGACAGGGCTAAACGCGACGTTCTATTATATATGGAACACGTTTGGTCTCTGTCTAACAGGGAAGACGGGGAGCACAGAACAATTCCCCACCGTCATACAGAACATGGTCTACTCTGCGATCAAAAATCGCAAGTTTGACTATGTCCGCTGTATCTGGGACGACATGATCAAGAAGATCAAGAACCGCACCAGGGTGGTGAACGTCCCCTACACCCGGTTCTTCTCTGCAGTTCTGGCACTGCACATGGGTGACAACTACCCAACAGAGGGAAACTTCAACAATTACGCCCTAAGCGTAAAGTTTCTGGAGCAGCTGTCTCAAAAAGCAGATGATATCCCTCTGTCTACAGTCCTGGTTGTCCCTGAACCACAACCAGACGCAGAGGAACAACCTATCTCTGCTCCTGCTCAAGCTGCAACCTCTTCGGCGCCTCTGAAGCGTCCTCCTCCCTCTGGCTCCTCTCCTCCACCACAGCCCAAACGCGCCAAATCTAAGGCGTCAAAGAAAAAGAAGGCAGCAGCTGGTAAGAAATACTATATTACCCTGCCTCAAATATTTAATAAACCATCTCCTTTATCTAAAACTTCTTCACCTGCAGATGCTTCCATCTCTGCTCCTGTCCAACAAGAACCTGAGGTTGTTCACCTCGAACACTCAGAGAACATGGGGGGTAATCGCTCTGATACCCTCCTAGCCTCAGGTAATACTTTTAAGCAAAATATTACTGTCTCTTCTTTTTTGAAAGCTAATGAGTCTTCTAGTACTCACTTAGCTACTCTGTCTACAGGTTCTTTAGGAACAGCAGTTGAAGGGCCGTCCCAACTTCATCAGGATGACCCCTTCAACGATTTCATCTTCACGGATGCCGATCGTCAGCTGAGCGCAACTGAGCTACGACGACAGTCCGCTGAAAGGCAATTGCAGGAGGTCCGCACGACACTCCAGCAACAAGAGGACGCCCACAAGGCCCAACTTCAGGCCTTGGAACTTGAGCTTGCAGCAGCCAAGGCCGCTGCCTCTGTCGCCGAAGCCGCCGCAGCCTCTGCCACTGCTGCCGCAGCCGCTGCCGCCCCTGCTCCTACTGGTGTCACCATCACCATACCCTGTCTGGATGTCATCCATGACAAGGTATCTCAGGTGGCTACCTCCTCCTCCTCTCTTCAGGCATCCGTAGACGACCTGAAGACCACAGCGTTACCCGCTCTCTCCACAGCGGTCGACAACAACTCCACCTCCACCACCAACTTCCAACAAATAGTGGTGCAGAGGTTGGACGCACAGGAGACTGGCCTTCGAGCCCTCCAGGAGAAAGTAGCCGAGCTTGCCACTGCAGTGAACTCGCTGACCACTGCTCCTCCTCCGCCGCCATCGTTCACCGCGGCCGACAGAGAACTTCTCCAGTCTCTCCTCTCATCTTCCTTCATCAACAGGAAGCTGAACGCCGATATGGCCTCTCTCCTCCAGCGGAGTATTTCAACAGCTGCCTTAAAACAGGCACCTGTTGAGGGGGAGAGACAGCCGAGAGACCATTCCGTTTATTCCCCCTCCACCAACTGGAGAACCAACGAACAGGGGGGAACAAACGAGGAAGAGGATGATGATGAAGATGATGATGGTGAAGACGACGATTTCTTCGTCGAGAAGGTTCCAACCTCAACGCCCACTCCAGGGCCTGCACACTCTCAGGGGGAGAACCCCGGTGCACCTGGTACGTTACTACTACCATCCTCTCCCTCATCTTCTGATAACCAACCAATCTCTACTCTCCTTAAAACTAAACCTACACCTGAAACCATCACCCTTGACTCTTCCTCTGAAGACTCTCAAATAAACAACCTACAAATGGTTGTCTACCAACCACCCAAACAACCTACCCCTGAACCAACACCCCATTCTTCTCCTAAACAAACCTCTGAACCTGAAAACCAAGAAAACTCTGACTTTCAGGATGTGAACTTTGGCTCTGTCACTGGTGAGATTATTCGCCTCATGGAGAATAGTCCATCAGAACAAACAAGAGCTGAATTAAGCAGAATGACTTTCAGAGTAACTCCTCTTAACCCTGAAACCATTCCTTCTAGACCAACCCGCTTTAATCCTGAAGCATCCTCTTCTAGAACCCCTGAAATCCGAGCCCCTCCTGAAACCATTTGCCTCTCATCAGATGATGAATTCATCTCTGATGACTTCTCTACCCCTGCTTCTTCTCCCAGATCTCCTCCCTCTAACTCTCCTAGATCTGAAGGTGAGAATTACCCTGACAACTCTGCTATTGTCAACAGGGATGGGCGTTTAGACGCCGTGATAGAGCGACTCGAGAGTACAAGAGTAAAAAATTCCTCTTCGTACCTCTTGGGACTCTGAGTTCGCCTATCTATCACAAGAGGAATACAACGCTGCTGTACAGGCTCAGGAGGAGCATAATAAGAAGCAGAAGGAAGCCTTCCTCTCCGCTCAAGCCGCTCGAAGGCTTGCATCGGATTTTGTTGAAGAGGACGCTGAAATAAGTGCTGACCCTGTTCTAGCACAGAAGGCCGCGCTGAAGGTCTTCAACAGGAATGCTGAAGCTCGGTCTGAAGAAGTTAACACAGAGCTTGACTGGTGCAGAGACCGCCTTCACCTAAGAAAACATGGTGCTGCTATCTCTGGAATCCATCTCAGCCGAACTCGCGGCAAGAGAGCAAAAACATGGATCACCGTCAAACGCTCTGGAGTCAAGGACGTGCAACACACTCTGGACAAGTTAGATCGTTACAACTTGTCAGAGTGGAACGAGATCAGATCCCTACTTCCTAAAGCCAATAAGAACTATCGGGCTGAAGTAGAAGAAGTCATAGAAGGACTTATTGCACGCATCAGAAGGACAACGGAAATTCCTGATGACCTTCTCCAGCCTTCTTCAGCACTGCCTCTGCCACCTGTTCGAAGATCAGCCGGTGCTTCAACAAGGAGACCAACTCCTTGCATGCCCAGGATGGTTGTCAAGCCACTGGACCTCTCGATGCTTGATCTTTCACTCCCTCCAGGAGTCTCTCTCTCTGAAGGACAAGTCATCAGAGAACCTGTTCATGGTATTTGTGTAAGCGACAACTCCAAGATACTACGCTTTCAGCGTTTCAGCGAGCTACACAAAGCACCATATGAACACTTGGTTTCTGTTCTCTTCACTGCTCAAAGAGACAAGAAAAACCAAGATAATAAAGAGATTATTCGCACTGTCAGAGCTATACTCGATCATCGACTCGCCTTCAGCAACACTCCAGTTCCAATCGTTGTCAAGACTGAAGAATTTAGCGAAGACTCTGATAGTTAGAATATTTTTCTGTAATTTTACTTTCAGTACTTCACTTATGTACTCTTGTATTTTCTTTACTCTTGTAACCTGATTGAGATTAATGAAAATGCAATTCAGTGCATTGTACTTTATTCCATCATAGTACTGAAAAAGATCCCTCAAAACAGTAAATGGGACATGTACCTTTATGAGTTCTATTTCCTACTGTTTTATCTAGACTTAGAATTTTTTTTTTCTTTCTAGACTTAGACAATTTCTCTGTTGTCTTATCATTATCATTTAGGGGGAGATTGTTGATCCAGCTCTCCTAAGACCTGATGAAATGATAATGATCCTGAATCTTTACTTAGTGAATAGGTTTTCACGTCTGTTATAGCTTGAGGAATTATCACTGAATCTGTTCAGTGTTATTCCATGTTACTTATGCTGTAACTTAATTTTATAGTAATCAGGATCAGGATCAGGAGACGAACGAGTCTGTTCTGCAGTCGACTGATCCTATCCACTGAAGTGAAGACCTCCTGAAGACATCAAGATCATACACAAAGAACCATCAGCGACGTCGAAGAAATAGCTGATGACAGGAACAGCATGCTCGTGATCTGAAGACGGAACTCAGTGATAGCAGGCTGCTCAATATCGTATGACATCCTGAAGACTCAACAGGATACAAGTGACCCTGAACTTCATCAGTATCAGGACCCTAGTCACTGATCAGTATCCTGATCCTGAAGGATTAGAAAAGTGTCTTAGTCTAATGCACAAAAGGATTATCCGCCTTTACTGACACAAAAGTACATAAGGACAGTTCCTTTACTGTTCCCTCCGTACTTATCAAACCTCAAGGCAACTGTTTACAAACATACTCCTTTTGCACACCATGCAAAGAGTATTTGTTTATAGTAAATGGTACAACAGACCAACTACAACGTGACACGTCACAAAAGTAGGTCTGCATGCATTTAATGCATGGAGTATAAATTGGACGTGGAGAAGATTTTCTCCATACCTCTTCTGCATCCAAAAATACTCAAGTCCTTTCTTTCTTATTCCCCTCTATCTTTCTCTCTTACATCTTCTCACTTAGTGCATAGTGAAAGAACTTAGATTGTTTAGTTTAGACTATTTGTCTTTTCTATTTCCGCAACAATCTGTAAATTCATATTGTTAATATAACAAGAATTTAAAAGTGAAAATTTGTGTGATTATATTCAACCCCCCCCTTCTATAATCCCAAACACTATCCTAGCTTGAAGGTCACCTACTTGGGACCAACAAACCTATTTTTTCCTTAGAGCAAAACTTGTGTTTCTCGAACCTGTCGATTCGAAACAAAGTTAGTGCTAGCAAAACTAGTGTTTATCGAACCAGACGTTTCGAAACATAGTTTATGCACAAAACCATAAATATATAAACCCGTCGTTTTATATGATAATTAATCCAGTTTATTTTTCTCCCGTTGTAGAAAAATGTCGATCAAAATTGAATTCCCAATCTTAGATGCCACTGGCAAGAACTATTTGGATTGGAGTCAAGATATCCAGAACCATCTAGATGCCCAAGGCTTATTGGATGTTATCTATAATGAGGATGATCGCGAAGTTGAAGTTACCCGCGAAATGAATGCTAAAACGATGATATTATTTCGTCATCATTTGTCAGATACAATGAAATCTGAATTTATAGCAATCACCTCACCAAAGGCATTATGGGATTCTTTGAAAGAGCGCTTCGACCATCAAAAGACCATATGGCTCCCTGAAGCCCGCTAAGATTGGCTAAATTTGCGATTCCAAGACTTTACTACTGTTACTGAGTATAACGCTGAAGTTTGTAGAATCCGTTCTCTTCTCCATTACTGTGGTGAAAATTTGACTGATAATGATTTATTGGAGAAGACATACACTGCATTTCCTAGCTCTGACAACTTGCTTCAAAAGCAGTATCGTCAATCCAAGTTCCAAACGTTCCCTGAGTTGATTACCCAATTACTATTGGATGAGAAAAATAGCATCGTTTTAATGAGAAATAACAACTCTTGTCTTGTTGGGACAAAGGCAATTCCAATGCCGGATGCTAATGCTGTTCGTGGTCTTCACCCACGGTAAGGGAATAGAGACAAGGGCCAGTCGTCCCGAAGGCCAGTGAATCGTGGTGAGCCTAAAACTCGCCATGCCAAGCGAGGTTCGGAAAATCATCCTTACCGACGACCTGTGGCCCCCAAACAGTCTTGTGCTAGGAACAACAACAATAGAGTCAGTCGTCCCAAAGCAAGAGATGATGCAAATGATAAAACTCTATGCTACAAATGTGGTGTTTATGGTCATATGCAAAGGATTTGTAAGGCTACTCCCCAAGAAGTTGAAAACTATCATAAGGGAAGAAAAGTCGAAGCAAATGTTGTCGAGGCGGAGAATAAAATTCTTGAGACCCCTGATTTTGTGGCTCAAATGGAATAATAAGGATATGGTAGTCTATCTTTTAATAATTGAGCTATTGTTTAGCTCCTAGATTTTTTTTCTCTCAATTTGGATTATGTTTTCCATTTGGATTTAAGAATTTCTTTTGGATTATGGTTTTGTTTTTCTGAATAAGTTTTCTCGATATAATTTAAAGTTATTTCCTTGTGAATTTTTTTTAAGTGTGACCTACTTTAAATTATTTTTTTACTTTTAGGCATGCATTGTGGGGCAGTTGATTGTCTGGTTGATAGTGGTAGTACCCACACTATCCTAAAAAATAAGTGTTATTTTATCAACTTTACGCCTAAAGTAACCTCATTGTCAACAATATCGGGCACGTCGACCCTTGTTGAAGTCTTCGGTAAAGCCTAATTTATGCTGTCAAATGGTATTGTTTTGACCATTTCAGAGGCCTTATATTCTCCAAGGTCCAGTCGTACATTGGTGTGTTTTAAGGATATTCGAGAAAACAAGTTTCACATTGAAACTGCTACAGAAAATGGTATTGAATACCTATATATTACCTCCAATCAATACGACCAAAAGCGTATATTGGAGAAGTTGAGATGTCTTTCAAGTGGTTTGTATGTTACCACAATTCAAAACATTGAAAGCAATCTAATAATTCGTCGGACGCCGATTGATGAGAGCACTTATATACTATGGCATGACCGGCTAGGACACCCGGGTCAAAATACGATGCTTCGAACAATGAACGCATCTCATGGGCATCCTCTTGGAGGAAAGAATTTTGTTACTAATCCAAAAAGCCTATGTCAAGCATGCTCAATTGGAAAGACACATCTCAAACCACTCCATGTAAAACCTACAAAAGTGGTTTCTCAGTTCCTTGAGAGAATCCAAGGAGACATTTGTGGACCGATCCAACCAACATGCGGACCATTTAAATATTTCATGGTTTTGGTTGATGCATCGACAAGATGGTCACACGTAGCATTGTTGTCCACAAGAAATGCAGCATTTTCTAAACTCCTTGCCCAGATCATTAAGTTGAGGGCTCATCATCCCGATTATCCAATAAAATCTATTAGAATTGATAATGCCGCGGAGTTCACATCGAAAACTTTCGATGACTATTGCATGACTTTGGGAATTGATGTTGAACATCCTGTAGCGTATATTCATTCCCAAAATGGTCTTGCAGAAGCTCTTATTAAGAGATTATAGATAATTGCAAGAACTTTGGTTATGCGCACCAAACTTCCCGTTTCTGCATGGGGTTATGCAATATTACATGCTGCTACATTGGTCCGTCTGAGGCCCATTGCCACCCAACCATTGTCAGCATACCGGCTGGTAACTGGATATGAGCCTGATGTCTCACATTTACGCGTGTTCGGGTGCTTAGTCAATGTTCCAATAGAGCCACCAAAGCGTTCGAAATTTGGACCTCAGAAACGACGGGGAATATACGTCGGTTATGAATCCCCATCTATAATTCGCTATTTAGATCCCTTGACAGGCGATCTCTTCACCGCTAGACATGCGGATTGTGACTTTGATGAGACAATCTTCGCGTCTTTAGGGGGAGATTTGCACGTTGACGTTGATAAGGAATGACGCGAATTAACGTGGCATGCACCCACTTTGTCTCATACAGATCCCCCTACTGCACATAGTGATAAGGAAGTGCAACGAATCCTAAGTCTTCAAAATGTTGCTAATCAGCTACCAGACGCATTTAACGACTTAGCCAATGTCACGAGATCACATATACCTGCTGCAAATGTGCTTGCAAGGATAGACGTCCCTGTGAGACGCCATGTTCCTATTGAACATGTTGCACCTAATGTACCAACCGTGCAAAGGACGCTACCATCGGCCGTCCAGTCCACCGCTCTTCCCAAGAAAAGAGGAAGACCGGTTGGTTCCAAAGATGTTCTGCCTCGAAAGAGGAGAAATCTTGTTGCATCCGTTTTGCTACACGAGATCATTAAAGATCAAGGGGATGTATTAGAGGTGTAGGGTTTTTGTGGGTATCCTCGGATCAAACTGACTCGAGGATTAATACGAACCTTACTGGTTTGTTAGATCTCATAGGTTTAAAACAAACTGTTAAAACCCACGCGATCAGAAACTCGCTGTTTCTGATCTATTCGTGCGGAAGCGATAAAAGCTAAAAACCCATTGTTAACCTAATGATCTTTAATCGTTTCTAGTTTCAATCCTAATGGTTTAGATTAGGTCAATTAACCTGGATTGCTTGATGATAGTCCACCGGTGATCGACCAACGAACGTCCTTCTAGTTGAACTTTATGAAAACCCGAACGAACGCAAAACAGAATCCGACTGAAGGGGGGGGGTCGGCGCCGATGGAGAGAGAGGGAGTGAGAGGAAACTGAAAAACTGATTTTTGCTTAAAGCTTAAATTTTTCCTTAACCCATAAGCCTTATTTATATGGAGGAAAAATACAGTTTGTATAAGATTCAGTTTCCTTTTTATAATTATCTCTAATCCTTTTTCCTTTTTAATTAGCTGGAAAAGAATTTGCATACGATAATTATGATTATATATATTTATCTAATATATATATAAAAACCTTATTAATTAACTATTATATATTTATTTATCTAATAAATATATAATATCCTAATTAATTAATAACCCTCCAACTTTGGTAATTCTGACTGTAATTACCCAATTGATTTATAATATACTATTATAAACCCTAACTCTCCATTTATGGGTTTCATCTAACTTGTTCGACTTATAGGTCCTCACAGGTGTGACCCTCAAGTGTCTTGTAACATTGGATGTGTAATCACTTGGTTTGTCAACTCTGCACATAATTCCTAACAGACTCCCACTTGTGCAAGTTGGCAATACCACCTTTGATTATACTGACCTAAGGAGGCCCCTAGACAGGCACTTAGGCTGACCAGGTTACAAGAACTCTTATACCCAGACTGGTGATATAAACATTCCGTGAGGAACTGGTATCTATGAAACTACTGTTCATTGATTGGGTATATCTTGGCTTTTCCCTTTGCATCGCGATATTTCATCTGTGAGTATGAGCTTGGAAAGTGTCAACTCTAAATACTCAAGATTCTGTTCTCTTGATTATCTGACTTTCACTGATAGGTAAACGACAAAGAACTAATCAGTTCGTTTGGGCATGGCCATGCACTTCATCAGTATACTTAGTTAGTCAAGATGGGCCCAGAAATATCTCTCTTCTGAGAAGAGGTGCAAATCCCATCTTGCATATCTGCCTTTAACACCACGGCTTCCGCTGAATCTAGTTACACCCTTTATAGCCACCCTGTTACGGCGTAGCGGTTGAGTGCACTAAGAATTCAGTAGTCCTCATGATATCAAATCAGATACCTCAGGTGATAGGGACAACCACTGTGAGATTCACTTATGACTTTATTCCAAGAAGTAATCTCAACCGCGGATCACGTTCGATATTTGCTACTCTATCAAATATCTGTGCAACTTTTAGTCTACAACACTTGCAGCTGTTATTCAGCAACTGATCATAACTACCTAAAAGTTCACAATGACTTTAACACCTTATCATGCTCCCACAATGATAAGTTGTCACGGACAGATTTTGAATGAAAAATCGGAGACTGATTTCATTCCTGGATATATTAAAACATGCAAAATGTGAAAGTAATAAAGAAATCAATCTTGTATAGTCCATATCACACGCTGTAATAATAACAAGATTGAATGTCTTTTCTTTAATAACTTTCATAATATCTATTTAACGTTTGTTAAATATTGGTCTAAAATGAAGTATCACCTATCTTCAGTTTAAACCCTTTGATTAAAGTTTACCATTTTAATCAAAGTGATAACCAAAAATACAAGTTTGTTTATAGGATCTACTTGTATCTGCTAATTACTGTTTTGCAAACACTTCTTAAACAATAACTAGTCTTTTATCATATTCCGTGAACTTGGAGACCTGGACTAACTTCCAGTTCCTGAATATGTGAGACTGCAACTTTCCTTAGCTGCTGTGTAGATGAATGATTTCTACCTGAAATCAGATTCCATTTGCAATACTGGCAAATCTATTGGAATCCTATATTTTAATCCAACACTTTAATTATTGATTTCTAAGGTCAGTCACGACCTTTGTTTCATGGGTCCTGAAACTCTTATTCCTTTTGACTAAAAGGGTAAATTATATCTTTTGAATTCTTATCCTATCTGGATTATGAATTCCGAGATATATCAATAATTGCATCTTTTATTCTTTATCTGAGACTAGATAGAGAATACATTGGGCTCCCACTTGCTTATATAAAAACTAACTATTACTCAGAATTTTACTATTGACTTAGTCAGAACTTTGATTAGTCAATTCTAATTTTAAGTAATGAGCTTTGAGAATTTCCTTTTATGAAACTTAACTGGATTTGGTCAAATCCTAACTCCCGATCTTGGAATCTTTCTAGTTTCATAAATACTGTTATTAACGCTATCTGAGTTAATATCCTAAATTCTCTTTTTAAAACATTTGAACAATAAAACTTGATCAAACTTGATTACTTAATACTGAGAATTTCCTTTTATAAAACTTAACTGGATTTGGTCAAATCCTAATTCCAGAACTTGGAATCTTTCCAGTTTTATAAATACTGTTATTAACGCTATCTGAGTTAATATCCTAAATTCTCCCTTTTGATCACAAAACTATCATTCATAAATGTTTTATTCTCAAAACACATTCCTATAGAATCTTTGTGTTTTGTTAGTTTTTATACAAATTACTTCAATTTCATTAAAGTAATTATAACAGGCATTAACTAGGATCATACAGATTTAAGAATATCAGGCATAATCAGATATTTCTATGTCAAGACAATAACTTTTGAAAAATAAAACCATCGAATCATAAAATATAATTATTCAAACATTGTTTAAAACATAAATCCCCAAAAACAACTGTTTTAAAATTATAAATTCAAAATGTCTTGACTTAAATCATCTTGTACTCTGATCCTCAGCAACCTTTGGGCATTTCACTTCTGACCTCCTGCAATAATCATTTGCTCTAGGTATCAGTATACTTGTAAATCAACAAGTAAGAAGTGACAAGTCAAAGCAATCATAAATTTTCTGAGGTTTACATACCTGCTTCATGACGCTTAGGGCAGTTTTGCCTCCAATGACCGATCTCATTGCATATGAAGCAGCGATTTTCGGTCCTAGCTTTGTTTGGCTTAACCTTCTTGCCCTTGCCCTTGCCCTTGCCCTTGCCTTTCTTGGGTGCACTCTGGATGGCCTGGACTGGTCCTTTTCCTTTACTGGTGCTAGCTTGCCCATTCTTCTTTTTCACCCCTCCGTCTTTCACCATCAAGACATCCTTAGTCTTGTTCTTGTTCCCCATATTCAGTTCAGCTGTCTTTAGCATGGAGTGCAATTCTGCTATTGTTTTCTCCATGTTATTCATATTGTAATTGACTACGAAGGGCCTGTAGTCTTCTGACAGTGAATTGAGTATGGTGTCTGTTGCTAGCTGCAACGGAACAGGATGACCAAGCCTCTCCAGATGATCTAAGTGCCGTTTCATTTTCATGACATGGTCACTTACTGATGTCCCTTTTACCATCTTGCACTCATTAAATGCTTTGGTGGCATCGTAGCGTTCTGTATGAGCCTGGGTCTGGAACATGTCCCTCAGCTGGCGGATCATGTCATAAGCATTTGTATTTATGAGCCCTGCTTGCAGATCTGGGCTCATAGTTGCTAGCATCAGACAGGCAACATCAAGGAGATCATCCGAGTGCTTCTTGTGGGCATTTCTGGCAGCAGCCGGAGCGTTTGCCGGAGGTGCCTCCCCAAGTGGCTCTTCAAGCACATACCACTTTCTCTCATGTCTGAGCACAATCATCAGATTGCGCTCCTAGTCGAGAAAGTTAGAGCCAATCAGTTTATCCTTCTCTAGGATAGAGCGGAGGGAAAGATTGTTAGTGCTGGTAACAGTGCTTGCCATCTACACAAAATAAAACTTTTGGTCTTAGCAACTGTAAATAGATTAATTTCCAATAAAATATCAATAAACCCTTAAATGATCAATTTATTGGACTAGGATCCTTATTTCATACGTCCTGATGTGCGTAATGTTCTTGCTCCACCAGACCCGTATTTATTTCGGTAGGTAAGGACTTTTACCAATCATGTCTAGCTGACATGACTCCTAGATCTTTTCGGGACTATGGCAACTACTTGTGCATGTTTTAGTCCCTCTTAGTGCTTTTTGGCCCGGTACCACCGGTGAACATTATAGTACCAAAACAGATCTCACCATTTCGGGGACCTGATCACTATACTCTGGCCGGTACCACCCGGAGATAATTCGCAGAGTTATGTAACCCCTTCAGCTTCAGTTTGAACACAGACGTTGAATGTGTGATCACTTACGACGCCTATGTACTTTACGCCGAAGGTGCCCCTAGATGGGTTGCACTACTGATCTATGATTTTCGGGGTTTTGAAAAAACTTTACTTCCAGGCTTTTGAAAAACTGATTGTTATAAAGGCTACTTATGTTTTAAACTAACTATTTCAAACATACACGTAATTTTAAAACCAACTGTTCTAAAATCACTTGCTAGTTAAAACTAACTGTTTTAATAGCACATCTAGTTGATTAAAACTAACTGTTTTTGTCAACTCTGCCTTTAATATATAAAACAATCATCTATAGGTTTTTTAAATCAAAAACTATCGTTTTGAAAAGTTTAACGAAACTAAAACCTATATTCCTTTTGTGATATAAACTAGTTTTAAAGTAACAACTCTATTTAAAACTATTAACATGCAAGATATCACAAATAATTAATCAACCATGCAATTAAACAATAATTAATCACATAGTACCTAATTATAGTTTTTGCCAACGTATCCTAGGGACCAATGATGACCTATTCTACCAAAAGCTTCAAAAACTCGTGTAGCTCCCACTGGCCTCGCCATGTTTTGTCAGTACTCCGGTCGGATGAAGAATCTTAGTAGCTCCCACTGGCCTCGTCATCCCGAAAGAAGAGAAAAAAAATTTTCTATCCTAAGGTCATTATTACATAAGGGGTTGTAAACGGCACGCAGGCCTCCCCGTGAATATGTCAAGGGTCTAGGTTGGCAAATACTATAATAGATATAGATACAAACTCAAACTGAGATGCATATATAGAACTCAAGCAATCACGCAATTATATATATATGCAATATAACAAAAGCAATATTATAATTACGAGAAATAAACCTGGATCCGTTAAAATTATCTTGTCTCAATTATCGCAAAACTTGGTTTTATAACCGATTCGAAAAACAAACTGTTCTATGAATCAAAATATTTTAGACTGAAAAATGGTTTTTACTTAAAACTGAGGTTTATAAACAATAAATCCTACTTTATAAAACTAAAACCATTTTATTTTAAAATATCAACCTTTTACCCAAAAATAATATCAAACAGGTTTTACTAATTCAATTTTATAATACTGGCCTTAGTGTTTTAATTGATTAGTAAAAATACGATATTAGGCTCATAGGTCAAAATTTATTTATAACCTGATTTTATAAAAATTATTAAATTGGAAAAACCAGAAATAAAATTTCATTCTCAAATAAACTTATTTCGGATAAGATATCTTTAAAACCAAACGAGTTCTTTTGGGCCATAACTTGGTTCAAAGAACTGGGCTTACAGGTCCATCACCAAACTGGCAATTTTGGGCCATTAGGGTTTCGCGATTTGCTCGAAAAACTATCGAGGATCGAAAAATCCTAATCCCGTCTTTATCGCTTCTGGTTTCGAAAAACAATCGATACCAATCCGATGATAGTAACAAACGGTCACTTTTGATCGGTTTCAAGACGGCGAAGGTAAACAACCACCGCCGCCTTTGGCTTTCGGGAAAAACAAACTAGTTACCGGTGATAATGGTAATCAACAAAATTGTCACCACCACCACCACCGGTTCCAATCAACACCGCCTACCATCGCAACGACAGCAACCGCAAAGGCCGCCGTCGCCGCCGATGACAACGGCCGGTGGCATGGCTTTCGCCACCACCGCCTATCGAGATCACCACCAATTGGTGGTTTGCTACGGCGATCAACAGCAAACAACCACCGCCCCTGCCTCGGCTCAGCCTTAGGGCTGCCGGTAGGCGGCCTGGTGGTTCTCGCCTAATGCGGCGATGATGGCCGTAGCCACCGCCACCACTTGCTTCTGCTGCCATTAAACAACGGCGCCACCGCCACCAATCGACACACCATCGCAGCCAATTTTGTGGCTTGCGGTGGTCGATTATCTTTGAGAGCCAATCGCCGCCGCCGCCTGGCGTGGCCGTAAGGCAGCCGGCGGCCTGGCAGGTGTTTCGTGGTGCTCCGGCGATGACAACGACCATGAGCCGCTGCCACCATCGTACAAACAACGCCACCACCGTCGCCAAAACGTGGCGCGGTGATCGATCACTGCTGCCACCGGTTTCGATTGCCACTAATCTGTGGCCAATTTCCGCCGTGGCCATCGCCTTGGGTCGATTTGGCGTGAATAAAACCAGTCACCACCACCGTCGCTGGTGGCGTGGATTGACAGCCGACGCCGCCGCCACCAATCGGGTGGTGCGGCTCGGTGGTTGATAGTGGTAGCCGACGCCGCCACCACCAATCGGGTGGTCCGGCTCGGAGCTCATGTGGTGCGATTTTATCGCCAACGATCGGCCCTGGCGGTCCGGTCGGCGATCTGCCGCCGTTCCACCGCCAATCGTCTTGGTGGGTGTTCGTGATTGAAGCGATAAAATTAAAACGATAAATATAAAGCTTTAAGACGTAACAATTTTAACGGATCTCACATAGACTAATATAAACAGATAAAAGAAAAACGATTTTTAACAATGACTCTGATACCACTGTAGGGTTTTTGTGGGTATCCTCGGATCAAACTGACTCGAGGATTAATACGAACCTTACTGGTTTGTTAGATCTCATAGGTTTAAAACAAACTGTTAAAACCCACGCGATCAGAAACTCGCTGTTTCTGATCTATTCGTGCGGAAGCGATAAAAGCTAAAAACCCATTGTTAACCTAATGATCTTTAATCGTTTCTAGTTTCAATCCTAATGGTTTAGATTAGGTCAATTAACCTGGATTGCTTGATGATAGTCCACCGGTGATCGACCAACGAACGTCCTTCTAGTTGAACTTTATGAAAACCCGAACGAACGCAAAACAGAATCCGACTGAAGGGGGGGGTCGGCGCCGATGGAGAGAGAGGGAGTGAGAGGAAACTGAAAAACTGATTTTTGCTTAAAGCTTAGATTTTTCCTTAACCCATAAGCCTTATTTATATGGAGGAAAAATACAGTTTGTATAAGATTCAGTTTCCTTTTTATAATTATCTCTAATCCTTTTTCCTTTTTAATTAGCTGGAAAAGAATTTGCATACGATAATTATGATTATATATATTTATCTAATATATATATAAAAACCTTATTAATTAACTATTATATATTTATTTATCTAATAAATATATAATATCCTAATTAATTAATAACCCTCCAACTTTGGTAATTCTGACTGTAATTACCCAATTGATTTATAATATACTATTATAAACCCTAACTCTCCATTTCTGGGTTTCATCTAACTTGTTCGACTTATAGGTCCTCACAGGTGTGACCCTCAAGTGTCTTGTAACATTGGATGTGTAATCACTTGGTTTGTCAACTCTGCACATAATTCCTAACAAGAGGAACGTGTTCCCGAAGAAACACCAATTTCTCATCATCGTGATAACCTAGAAATATCTGTCGAGTATGCTAGTTTAGACAATATTTTGAAGCGAAACGAGACTGTCATCGATGACGTGTTTATATTCGCAGTAGCCACTGACATTATGAGCAATGATGACATGGAACCACGTACTATTGTTGAATGTCAACGTAGAACGGACTGGCCTCAATGGAAACAAGCAATCCAGGATGAATTAGATTCCTTAACGAAAAAAAGAGTGTTCGGACCTGTCGCTCCCACACCACCCAATGTAAAACCAATTGGTAACAAATAGGTTTTCGTAAGGAAGCGTAATGAGAATAATGAGATTCTTAGATACAAAGCTCGCCTCGTGGCGCAAGGTTTCTCTCAACGCCCTGGTATTGATTACGAGGAGACGTATTCTCCCGTAATGGACGTAATAACGTTCCGCTACTTAATCAGTTTAGTAGTTTCCGAAAAACTGAATATGCAGCTTATGGATGTGGTTACAGCCTATCTCTATGGGGATCTAGACACAGATATATACATGAGAGTCCCTGATGGACTTAAGTTGCTTGAATCAAGTAGTTCCCAACCACGGAACATGTTTTCGATTAGACTGAGATGATCACTATATGGATTGAAACAATCTGGACGGATGTGGTATAACCGTCTAAGTGAATACTTGATCGGCCTGGGATATTTGAACAATGAACTATGCCCATGCGTGTTCATAAAGAAATCCACTTCAGGATACGCGATTATCGCAGTCTATGTAGATGATATGAATCTCATAGGTACTTCGAAAGAGTTGTTGGAAACTGCTGAAACTCTGAAGAAGGAATTTGAAATGAAGGATCTTGGGAAGACACGGTATTGCCTCGGCCTGTAGATCGAGCATCGTAAAGAAGGGATTTTAATCCATCAAGAAAATTACACCCAAAAGGTGTTGAGACGGTTTTGTCATCATGGTGCAAAACCGTCATCTACCCCCATGATCGTCCGTTCTCTAGATATTAAAAAAGACCCGTTTCGTCCAAAAGAAGACGATGAAGAGATATTGAGCCCCAGGTGTTCATATCTGGGTGCCCAATGTACTAGACCGGACATTTCATTTGCTGTGAATTATCTTGCTCGACATAGCAACGCGCCAACACGCTACCACTGGAATGGCATCAAAGACATTTTCCGTTACCTTAAGGGTACTACGGATATGGGTTTGTTCTATCCCTACGCGTCATCGAGTGAGGATACCCCAATTGGTACTTCGAAAAACGCGACCTTTGTCGGCTACGCCGATGCAGGTTACTTATCAGACCCGCATAAGGGACGTTCTCAATCAGGTTATGTCTTTACCATTGGGAATATGGCGATATCCTGGAAATCTCGTAAGCAGACTCTAGTTGCTACTTCGATGAACCACTCTGAGTTACTCGCACTCTATGAGGCGACTAGAGAGTGTGTATGGCTTCAAGCAGTTATTGGCCATATCTGAAGTACATGTGATTTAGCGCATGATCCCGATGAACCGATTGTCATATATGAGGACAACGCTGCTGTTATTGATCAAGCAAAACACGGTTACATCAAAGGGGATACCACTAAGCACATCTCGCCAAAGTTGTTTTTTACACATGAGCAACAAACACTTCAAAAGATTGAAGTACAACATATTGGATCGGAAAAGAATCATGCAGACTTATTCACCAAGTCACTGCCAAAGTATTCGTTCCAAAAACATGTCAAAGCAATCGGACTTAGGAAGCTATCTGAGCTACCCTAAATGACATACCTTGTTGTTATGTGTGAGTGAAGATTGCATCCTGATGAATGCTTAATGTCATGTATCGTATACATGTGAGGGAGAGCATCCCGTTGAATGCTAGTGTACTCTTTTTCTATTTAGTTCAAGGGTTTGTCCCATAGGGTTTACCTTGACAAAGTTTTTTTTTAACTAGACACAACTTGATCCTATTCTCACTAACTATATCGAAATCAGGGGGAGTATCCAGTAGCATACTTGTAACCATTATGTACTCTTTTGTCCTTCGATTAGATTTTTTTCCCACTGGGTTTTCTCTAACAAGGTTTTAATGAGGCACATCATGTATGGTTATATCCCTTTTCACTACTGACTTTGTGTACTCTTTTATCCTTCGACCAAGTTTTTTCCCACTGGGTTTTCTTGGCAAGGTTTTTTAACGAGGCACAATTTTTTTAGTCAGATGGCGCATACACTTGTATAGTGTGTTGGTGCATACATTTATCCAATGCATGAAGAGCTCAAGACATCCACATCGCATTTTTCCTTCGATTGGAGTTTTTTCCAAAGGGTTTTCTCCGGCAAAGGTTTTAACGAGGCGAATGTTGGATGGATTATGAGAAGATACAAGACTTTGAAGTGTAGTGCGATTTGGTGTAAATTAGACACCCAAGGGGGAGTGTTGTAACTCATAATTTATGAGTATTGAGTATCTCATTTAACACCATTATGATGATCATTATGTATGTTTGTAACTCCCATTTTCATTTATGTCTTGGCTTATCCCCTCCACTATATAAAGGGGTTGAGACCTCACTATCAAATGTACCTTACACACTTCACTTCTCTCAATACATGAGCTCTCTTGTTATTCTCTCTATGCTTGTCTAAATCCGCCTACAACAACAATTATATTATCATAATATTAATATAATTAGTGTATTCAATTCTAGACTGATTAACTTAAAATAATTATAACTTTATTAATAATAAAATAAGCAGTCTTTAGTTTATGTAAGTTAATCAGTCAAGGTTATCAAATACAATTAATTGTCCTTATCAATCAGTCTAGAACCAGCTGTCCTCTAAAACAGTTTATGTGATTGTGTTCTTATAGGTACCTTGAAAATCGGAGGTAAGTATTGAAGTATGTGTATGGTCAAATCAAGAAAGAGAAAGCAACGCAGGAGAAGAATAAAAACTTAACCTTTTCTGGATTGCTGCTATTGGCCAAATGCAGCGGAAAAGATATCAGAAAAAGATCGAAGACAGAGATTGCTTTCAAGGAGTTAAGTCTAACTTTCAGAGGGAAACAAAAATGTATTATGAGGACTGTTAGCGGGAAAATTATGCTCAGGAGATGGAAAAAAAGACTATCCATCCTCTCTACTCTCACTAGGGAAAAAAAGAGCTTCTCCTCGGTAAATTATATGGTACCGATGCCATGTTGTTTTAAGTTTCTATCTCTTATTTCCTTAAAATACACTTTGGGCCTTCAAGGTCAAAACCTTTAGAATGTTTTAATGGTTACATTAAAACTTCATAACAAAAGGTACATACAAGGTTTGTTGGTTTTACACTTTTGATTTTGGAATAATTAAAAAAATATTCACTTTTGATTTTGGAATAATTAAAAAAAATATTCACTTTTGATCTCGTAAGTCAAAAGTGTTGTTTTAAGATCATAGGCAAGATTCATTGGATTGACCTCTTATTATTGGTTTGAACTTATGCAGTTTGTTAAGTGTTGGCTTCCTTGCTATTTAATTGGTAGTCTAATAGCCCTTCACCCTATTTTGGTTCGGTCTCTATTAATTAGATTTGATGAAACACGTGTTATTTCAACTTTTAATAGTCTTTTTCTTTTTCTGGTTTTGATTCGGGTGTGTTTGGGACTAGGGACATGCCGACAGGAGAGAGAAAAAGAACTTTGTCGGGGAATGATCCTGATCAACGGAAAGAACGGGTCTATTCATTCATTCTTACCAGAAAATTGTTGGTTTTGTACCCCAATATGACAATTCATGTAGATTTGATCGTTAAAAATTTTCAAATGCAAAACATTAAATATCTATGACAAACGGTGGAATATTAAGATGGATTTTCAATGGCTGAGGTGTTGGGTGCAAAATCGGATTGTATCCGAGATCACAAGTTGGTGCTAAAAGTGAAGACAAAGGCAAAGTCAAATTGGTCAAAGAAGTCAAACCTTGCTTTATAGTTTTAGTCCTTTTATATATACTTTGTAATAGTTTTGTAATAATAGGGTAGTTTGTGTAATTCTTGTAAACCTTGAGGGTTTAGATGTTTGACTATAAATACCCAAAGTGAATTAGTTTGGTAGTTGTGACATGCATGTACGTATCATTGTGTAAAGAGAGTGAATTGAGAGTTTATGTTCTTAAGTGTGTGTGTTCTTGGTGTATTGAGTGTGTGTAAATTTCATTCAAGAATTCAATAGATTACTCTTTCAATTCATTCTCCAATTGTGTGCATGTTGATTAGAACTTGAATCTGGAACAACATGAGGAACAAAGGCTTATGGATTTTTACTTTCAATAGTTGGTTTCTTTTAAAATTCTGGAATGGTCATTTTGCAATTGTCTTTGGCTATATTGCAAATCCTCTATTTCTACTCTAATCAAGTTTCGTATTTGCCCAACAAATATCCGGAGCTATATTCTGGAATGGTCATCTTGTATTTATTTTCCCATTATATTGTTGTTTCACAACAATTAATAGAGGGTTGGATAATTGAAGAGTTTTAGTTTTTCTCTTCTTCTATTTTCATGGATAAGGATGTTACACGCTAAGGTAAATGAGAGTGAATATCTAGCCGGTAAGCACTTACTCTGTATAAGGCTATAAGCACTTTAAATAAGCAATCCCAAACACCTTCTTGTCAAAAACTTCTCATTATTTGTGCCAAACCGCAAAACATCTTAAATGTGAAGTGTAAAAATTAAATTACAAAACATTATTTTCTAATTAAGATTGTACCCACTTGTCATTGACTAGGGCCATGTCCCCTGCGATTTTTTAATTTACATGTAGTAGCAGCCATGGATGCTTTAATCTTGAAGTATGAAAGAAATTATAGAAGATTACAAGTAGATGTTTTTCTATAACGAAGTTCACTTGTTGATTAAATTTCTTTAAATTTGGAGAAACCCAATCAATTATTTATTAGATATATCTATATATGGTTTTCATGCCTTTAAGGATAAACTAGGGTTTTAGGGAGTTGTTTCGCTTGAATTATACGTATATTTTTTTATCGAAAACCAAGCTTTATTTAAAATAACCGCAAGCGTACGATATCGTGACATAGCATATGGGTCGAACACGGGGAGAAAACAGACAAATCAAAGAGTTGCATCTCTAATTCACAAGTTATGCGTATTTCGATTTTCAAAAAGATTGATTTCTACCTAACAAAGGATAAACCTACTTAGCTAATCAACGATAAATGCTAATCTAACCTATCCTACCACATAAGAGGAACAAACGAATATACTCGAACAAGAAAACGAACATACACGAACAAACACGGGATCGGAAATGTGAATATCGTATCCCGATCATTTAAGTGGATTCCGGAGAAAATGTCTATTCCTCTTCCGAGATAACTAGACCGTTTCCATTAGAAATATGATTATTTCCATATCATTTCCTATGAAAACTTCATCCGAAAACATTCCAATCTACGACCGCATCTATCTCCATGATACGATCGTAGACTCTCAATCAATTCATCGAACGTTTAATGAACTTCCGTCCAATTAACCGTTTGTTTAATAATCATCGTAAACCCTCGATGTCATTGGATCGCTAACTTCCGTAAAACAAATCCTTTTCCATCGATAATTCATTTTTGACTATGAAAATGCAACAATTGATTGAGACTTAACGATCGTGATTCGATACTCAATTTCTAACCATGCACAATCACTTAACCTAGATCTACACTAAACACATATTATTCCTAACCTAATGAGATCTAACTCCAAAGTTAGCAATTGAACTCAACAAGCATCCAAATTCTAATGAGTTATTCAAATGACCTAATCTAACTTGCATAAAACTAAACAATGAATTCAAGGTAATTGAATAACAACTAATTAGCATCATCACAATCAACAACATACCAAAAACTACATGCAATCAACTAAACAAATCACAACCTATCTAATTGAATAGATCTACACAATTTGAAGACAAGAATTGAAGAAACTAAGAATATAAGTGCAGAAAATCAACATCTAAACATCAATTTCATAGATCACAAACATCAAATCCGCAATTACAACTAACAAAAGATAAGAAGGAAGGAGATACTAGCTCAAGATGTGAAAGATTCACCAAGGAAGACTAGGCCACCATTGATGAAGAAATTCAAGCACTCATCCAAAGCTTAGTAGAGCTCCAACCCCAACTATGAAACCCTATCTTTTGATCCAAATTCCCTCCACAAAATATCCAAAAAGTTGTTATGAAATGGGAACTAAAAACTGCCAAAATGCAAGTCAAACCATAGTATTTATACCCAACAAAGTCAAAAACTGCCAAAAAGGGGAAAAAAACCGCTGAGATGAGATGCGCTGCTAGCGATCGCTAGTAAGAATAGCTAGCAATCGCTAGCTATCTGAACTTCACACTTCTTTGTTGTTTTCTTCTCGCTTCCCATTTTCGGTCCGTCACGCTCGCTTGTCCTTTCCACGCTCCTCTTCACACTCCTCCTCATCGTGTCTACTGCCACTCTCGTCCATCACACCATCTCGAACCGCCTCCTCTCCATCGCCTCTAGCCTCGCCACCGACATCACCAAATTCCTACAAAATATGCTCAAAATAACCAATTAACGCACCGACGATCACTCAAACGCACTTCCGACAAAAACATAAGAAAATGGAAATAAAATGCATGAACTACAACACTAAGAAAATAAAATCCCTAGAAAAGTGCATGATAAAATGCATGAAAATTGAACCAAACAGGAGTGTACATGGAATTGCAAACGAATTCTACACCTCGTTAACGGAGATGTGATTAGAATCGTAGGAATCATCAATAGAGATATCAGGATCGTCACGGTCAGTCATTGCAAGAGAAGAACAGTAGCCAAGATATCAGAATTCGAAACCCTAACCGGGTTGGGGATTTTTCGAGTGGAACGAACCAAGATGGAGAATGAGAGCTTGAATGGAGATGGAGATTAAGAAGCACAGCAGGTCGCCCGTGATGAAAGCTTGATTAGCGACTATGGAGATTTTGACTAGCAATGGAGATTTTGTCGATTTGGGGAGAAAGATGAAACGCGGGAAGAAGTCGATTATGTGAAAACCGTAAAACACATTTTTTTTTACCATGGGTTATGTAATCTGGATTTAGCTTAGGGAGGCCCAACTCAATTATTTATGGGCTTATTTGAACTTAATATATAAAATCAAGAATGAAGAGCAAGAAGTGATGATGTTGCTACAATGGTTAGAACAATTTTCTAATAAACAATTGGCCTAGGTTTGAATCTAAGCAGCTTCATTTTTGCAAGAATTTTTCTCTTTTTTCTTTTATGCTTGAATTTTTCTCTTTATTCTTTTAAACTAAATTAAGTCTATAAATTAAATAAATATTAAATAAAACTTTTAACCTTAATTTAAAACTATTAAATTTACATAAAAATTTATCCTTAAGAAATCCAATGTTAAAAAAATGATTTAAGTTAATCCGAAAATATTAAAAAACACATACCATAAGTTTTTCATCAATCCAAAAATTATCAAAACCAGACATAACGATCAAACATATCAATAATTAACACCAACCAATTCACATCACAAAAAACAAAATTTGTAAAATTGTCTCGAGAATGGATCATCCGCTTGTCATGTCTTCAGAAATTTATACTGGTGTAAAAAAATGATTCACACAATTATATCAATATTCGATATGATTAATATTATTAAGAAAAACAACTTTAGTAAAATGGTCCAAAGGGGTTTACAAATACCTAAGAAATCTCTTGGATTACTTAACCCATAATCCTTCAACATGGTCAGTTTTCAGGTAAGTCGTTTCATCAATCGGCACATTGTGGAGGGTACACCAAAGGAGGTAACTCGTCAAACTGATCATATTCATCCTCGTCTGTGACATTTTCAACCCCAAGTATGTCTTTTACCATGAAGAACGATATGCCACTTTGAATCTTTAGGGTCCTCAACAAAGAATACATGTGACGCTTGCTCGGCAAGAATGAATGGTTCAGATAAATAGCTATCTCTAGAAAGATCAACGATCGTGAAACCGTCATTGTCCACTTTGACGCCGCTTCGGTTTTCGACCCACTTACACTTGAACAGAGGTACCTTGAATAAAGTGTAATTAAGCTCCCAAATTTCCTGAATTACACCATAATATGAGTCCTTAGTGATCCTCGACCTAGCTTCATTGTTAGATCCAGAGAACTCAGTCGTTGTAGCTATTAACCTCACCCCACTGTTTTGCAATGTACTTTTGTCATCTTGTTTTTTTGTGTAGAACGTGGACCCATTAATGTCGTATCCTTGGTATGTTGAGACAACATGTATCGGGCCATATGCCAAGTGTTCCACTACCTGATCAACATTTTCACCCTTACGATCCTGCTTCACTCTTTCCTTGAACCAACCTACAAAAATTTTGTTATGCTCTGTAACGACCCATTTATCACTCTTTGATTGGTTCATTTGATGCAAAATTCCTATGTGCTCATGTACAAATGGAGCAACAGCTGTTAGGTTTTGTAACACAAAAAATGGGCATTTTGTAACTCATCATATCTTGGAGTGACAAACTTTTTCCCAATCATCCCAATCCCTCCAAGCCTACCTTCATGTCGAGACTGCGGAACCAGCTAGATAGTCAGTACATAATTCAATGACCTCCTCTGAAGCATATCCTTCAACAATGCTACCTTTAGGTCGAGATCAGTTCCTTACATACCCTTTTAAAACCCCCATATATCTCTCTCGAATGGATACATGTATCGTGGGAAGACAGGACCACAAAACTTTATTTCTTCAACAATATGAGGTACTAGGTATACCATCACATCAAAGAATGAAGGTGGGAAGTACATCTCAAGTTGACACAAAGTCATGATAATTTCTTTTTGCCATAAATCCAACACCTCTGGATCGATCACTTTCGAATGAATCATGTTAAAAAATAAGCAAAGCTTTGTAATAGTGTGTCGGATGTGGTCTAGAAGGATACCACGAATTGCAATTGGAACCATATGTGTCATCAAAACATGACAATCGTGCGACTTCATACCAAGCAATTTCAAGTCTTTCATCGACACTGGCTTCTTAATGTTTGCAGAATATCCAGAGGGAACTTTGATACCATGCAGACATTGACAAAATCTAGTTTTCTCAACCTTTGACAATGTATAGCAAGCAGGTGGCAAATATGTGTGTTTTCCATTATCAACAGGAGCAAGCTCTGCTCGGATTCCCAATTCCACCATGTCTTTTCGGACTTTCACCCCATCCTTTGATTTCCCTGGAATGTTCAACAATAGACCTATCAAGCTGTCACAAACATTTTTCTCGATATGCATCACATCAAGACAATGTCGAACACTTAGATACTCCCAATATGGTAGATCCTAGAAAATAGACTTCTTCTTCCAATGACTTTTGGGAGGAGTTGGACAACCTTTTCCAAACACAATGTCTAGATGTTTAACTCGAGAATACACAGTTCTTCCATTTAACGATTGTCTTGCGACTCTATGCTCGGTTGTCCCGTCAAATATAAGAATTGAGTTTCCGATATGGATGATTCTTCGGAAGAGACCTTCGATGGCCCATGTACACATGTTTCCCACAATTTCTCAATCTTAAAGAATGTGTGTTGTCTTCACATATAGGACACGCCTTTTCTCCCTTTGTACTGTAACTTGACAAATTCCCGTAAGCTGGAAAATCATTTATGGTGCAAAATATCATGGCCCGTAGCTGAAAACATTCTTCAATTAAAGGAGCCAAATACACATCAATGTCGTTGCCAGGCTTTTTTGGACCCTGAATTAGCAATGACATCAAGATGTATTTGCGTTTCATGCATAACCATGGTGGAAGAATGTAAATGCATAGAAGAACTGACCAAGTACTATGACGACTACTAATGCTTCCAAATGGATTAATTCCGTCAGAGCTAAGACCAAACCGAATATTCCTAATCTCATTACCAAAATCTTCAAAGATGTTGTCAATATTCCTCCATTGAGGAGAATCCGCTACATGTCTCAATTTCCCATATCTTTTACGATCTTCAGCATGCCAACGCAACAACTTTGCATCTTTGGCATTTGCAAAAAACCGTTTCAGTCTCGGTATGATAGGCAAATACCACAACATCTTAGCAGGAGGACCATCCTTTACTTTCAGATAACTGTTGTCTATTGTTTGATCCTTTCGCTTATACCTCGACGTCCCACATATACGACACTCATGTAGGTCAACATCTTCATTCCTGTACAACATGCAATCATTTGGGCATGCATGTATTCTCTCTATTTCCAATCCCATTGGACACAGCAATTTTTTCGCTTGGTATAACGAAACAGGTAACTCGTTATCTTCTGGAAGCATTTCATGCAAAATCACCAAAAAATTTGTAAAACTTTTATCACTCCAACCGTTGTTTGCTTTTAAGTTAAACAATTTCAACACAGCTGAAAGTTTGGTGAACTTTGAACAACCAACATACAACGGTTTTTCAGAGTCGATAAAAAATTGTTCAAATTTGTCCTAATCTTTATCGGCAATATCATCCTCCACATCATGTAACATGTCATCTAAATTATCACGACTATCATTGTCTGGTTCAAAGTTATCATTTGTGTCATTTAGATCTTGATCGAACGTATAATTACAATTATCAAAGTCTTCTCCATGACGAATCCAACATGTATATCGTTTCATAAACCCACGTACAATAAGATGTTCTTTTATTATAATATGATCACTATATTTACAAAAGTTTATGTAATCCCGACAAGGACACCAAATATCACTTTCTCCATTCTTCAGGCGATTATTTTCTGCAACCTCCATAAATTGATCAACATGGGCCAAGTATTCACTTGTAGCTCGTGGCATTTGGTACATCCAATCACTACGATCCATCTGTAATGTCGAAATAAATTATTAATCATAGTGCATGCATGACATGAGTAGATATCAAAATATTGAAGGTGACTATCCTAACCCACCTTTTGAATATTTGGCCTCATATGTGAATGCTAATAAAAGATTGATTACTTAAGAAAAATTCGGCAGCATTTCCCTTCAACTCCCCAAATATGTGTTATTCGTACAATAGAAACACATATTCGTGGGAGTAAAAGGAACATCTACCAAATTTTTCTTAAATAACCAATCTATTATACGCATTCACATCCTACATGAGACAAATATTCAAAAAGCAGTCCCAAACAGGGGACTATCCGAAATTAACCTTTATTAGATTAAAATTCGGATGGGCGACCTAAAGGCAAATGAATGGACTATTTTTTTTTTTGCAAAATCAAGTGCATAGACTAGAATAGTACATAATATGCAATTAGTTGATATGAAGTATATACGTACCAGATCTTTGTATATATATGCTCGTGTAGTTGATATGATCGATCTTTACCAATAACAATAACGATATATATGTACGTGTGAGCTAGCTGCTGATAACATACAAACGCACAACTTTAATTTACAAAATTGATGATGATGCTTATAAAAGTAGTAATTAGTAAACTATTTGGGTAATTCGATAATCATACCTTACTTTTTGTGAAGGATAATGGTAAAAACCATTAAAGAACATCAAAGAAACCCACAAAGCGTCAAAAAAGGTGTTGAAATCGAGAAAAAACGTAATGGAGCCGTATTGGGTAAAAAACGGCATGTAGAAGTATTTATGTGTATTTTGGAAACCCTAATATACGCAGTTGTTTATAAAAAACCGTGTACAAAAGCCTTTTACTTTCATACGCGGTTTTGTTCATGAAACCGTGTATAAAGGGTGACTTTTGTAAACGGTTTTTGTTAAATAACCGTGTATAAAAGTGACACCCTTTATACACGGTTTTCTATATATAACCGTGTATGAAAGCTTCTTATTTATAAACGGTTTTTATTTTATAACCGTTTATAAAAGTGACACCCTTTATTCGCGGTCTTTACAACCATGTATAAAAGGTAACTTTTGTACACGGTTTTATCATGCCAACCGTTTATGATTGGCAACTAACTTTTATACACGGTTTTTATTTTAAAATCGTGTATAAAATCTCCATTTTAGCAACAGTTCAACATTAACCGTTTGTAAAAGGGTTCAGATCAACTTTTATACACGGTTTTTGTCTTTTTTACAAAAACCGTGTATAATATAGCGCGTATGAAAGTCATATTTGTAATACTAAGCCATAAACAAAATTGGATTTCAAAATCTTCGTAATATAAATAAAAACTAATAAATATATTGTCTATAAAAATAGATGGTAAAAACAAAAATACTTCATGATGGCATCAAATTCGATTTTGCCATAAAAATATTTCTTCGATTTTTTTTTCTTAAAAAACTTTAAATTATGTTTAGAGAGAGGAATCAAGCATAAAATCTTAACCACTAAAAATATATACAACAATTTGATTTAAGATATATGCTTTTAAAATATAAACAAATATAATGAGGAAGAAAAAAATCAACGGATTTAGATTGAATGATTATAGAAAAAAATTTGGATAAAAACATATGAGAATTCATTATAGAATCATATAGTGATGCAATGAATGCAATCATAAGACTTCATATATCCACATGCAATCATGTAGTTTTCATACGATGAAAGGAAGATATATAAGATTTCATATATGTATATAAAGATGAAGATATGAATATACGTACTTGTTTGATGCGGTAACGAGTAGAACCGTCGAACAAGAACAATTTCGAGCTTTACGTGTAAAAGAACAATCAATTAAGAGAATCAAAAGCATAGGGATGAATTTCTCATTAACAATGACCCCCTTTAAATAGGGATGAGTTTACAACCAAAAGGAAATTTTCATTATGGTAACTCTATTACATGAAAATTATTCTTTCTATTCTTTCCAATATCTTTCTTGTTGATGAAGGCACATAATCCTTCAACAATTAGATGTTTTTTCCATAGTAAAAATTCATATACTATTGTATGTGATTTTTTGGTCCCTCTCAATTGTACTGTTGTAAGTTCATTCCATTTCTCGATGTATACTCATATTGATTTTTTGCTAATACATCGATTTTTCTCTCTTTCTACATACGTCCACCATAGTCTCCATTTAAGTTTTAGCAAAGACTAAATTCATCCCATTTTAAGTTGTTGCTTTAAAGGTCACCTTTTAAGTACTTCTAATTTTCATTCCATTTTAGTGATTAATACGGTTAAATTTTTTGGAAGAAGATAATCTACAAGCTCCTCTACCTCCACCAAAGAACAATGGGAAGAAAAGATTAACCAATTAAAGCAAAAAAAAAAAATCTGGTGTGGATGTCAAGCGTTACGTAAAACTTACAACCAAGGGTTGGAGTAACTTTCATTTTATGGAGCCTGATGAAAATGGTGGGTTACATTGTAAATGTAAACACTGTGGTCACGTTTATAATGCCAAACTAGGATGGGTACCGGGAATTTGAAACGACATTTAAAAATTTGCAAAAAAGTCAATTCTAAGGATATTGTGCGGACGGCTTTGGATTACGATTGTAATAGTGTTTTTGGTTCATTAACTAGTAGGCTCCCTGGTTTTAACCCTAATGTTTTTTGTGAGTTATTAGCTAGTGTGATTGTAAGCCATGAATTGCCATTTCGATTTGTTGAATTTGAGGAATTATAAAATGTTTTACTTATTTAAATCCTGAAGTGAAAGTTGTTTCAAGGAATACCATAATAGATGGAATTTTGAAGATGTATATGATGGAAAAATTGAAACTCAGAGATGCTTTAAGTTGTATTCTTGGTAGTATTTGTTTTACCATAATAGATGGAATTTTGCAAGTTGTATTCTTACTATTTTTCTATTCGTACATATTTTGTTGTTTATGGCTTCGATAACGTTTCAACTAATGTGCCTTCTCAAGCCTCAAAATTTTGAACTTATAAGCCTCCATGAACAATCTAAAGATTTTGGATTATTGGAGAACTTTGGAGATTCAATATTCAACTCTTGCTTAGATGGAAAGGGGCATCTTAGTTATCCTAATATCAATTGTAACATCCGAATCTGCTTTTAGCATTTGCGATTAGTCCGACACTATGATTGCTACATGTAATAAAGTGGTAAAATTATCGAGATCGTATCCACAAGGATTGGACTTCAAAGTTTCGAATAGTATCTCGAGATTACACCGATTAAAGAATGATGCTCTCTAAACTTATCATAGTTTAGGTCTCACTTTTTAACTTTTTCACTTTTTCACTAGACCTCAAGTACCAAAAATAAGACCACTTGTAACATTTTATCAAAATTATATATTAATAGTGGGTTGTTCGGTTAGGTTAAGTTAGGCCTAACTGAATTCAACCTTATTAATTGATGGGTTGGTATATTGACGGTTTAACAGGTTGGTGATGCGGTAAAATATATATATAAAATATGTACCAAGTTTTACCCTTTGAAAATCACCCAACTAGATTACCATATGCAAGCAAGTGTACCCGATCGCGAATAATATAGTGTAAGGAAGTTCATATATCGTTCTTACCACAGGGAACAGTGAAGCTATCTATTTTTAGTCTATTAGCTCCACCAATTAATCTAACAATTATATTTAAAAATGGGGTTTTGTGATTAAGGAGTAATACTGAAAGCAGATAAACAAAGATTAAGACTTTTTTATAAAGAGAGGCAAGTACTCACTATGGTTATTTAAGAATCCATTTTCAGATGATTTGACTTTATTAATGAAAGCTTTAGATAAATGACGATTGTAGAAATTTAAAATAAGCACCCTAAGAATATCATGTGATTGTGATCAACCGGAAGGTCATCCAGCTCACGGTATAAGAATATAATTCCAGATACTGGTTACCCTATCTATGGCCAAGTCGTAGGACCCTACTATCCAATCTATTTCAATCCAAAGCGATTACTTACCACGTCATAAAAGTAAAAGGTAAGGAAGGTTGATTAACCGATAGGAGTCTATTCATTAATTGTCAGATAACAAATAAATCCAACCAACAAATTCAAGTAGCCACAGTTAAAACCAATAGATAGGAATCACAAGACAAACATTCAAAATTCATAAATCTACTAAATAAAAATCAAAGTCAAACCATCATCCAAGTTCATTAATCCATATCAAGCACTAAAAGAGTACTAGCTACTAAACATGATGATAATAAGAACATGATAGATATATGAACACATTAAAAAGAACGTGCGGCAACTGAAGATAGGGCACCAGCAAGACGACCCCGGGTGTAGATTGATAACGCCATTTTTGGCGTTGTTTTATAACCGCATTCAGAGTGATTCACAGGGTTCCCGAGTGAAATTAACGTTGTTCTTATGGTTTTATGCAAGAAATTCTCAGGGTTACAGCTATCTGATGAGATGATTACAAGTGAAGCCAAAAGAGGTGAATTTAGGAGCTGAACAGGAGATTTTGATTGAAGGGCGCCTCAAGCCGTGTGTGAAGACCTTACCCGCAGGGTGGTACCTAGCGGGCGGGTAAAACCGCGGGTAAGCTAACCCGCGTTATTACCCGCGGTTTGCACTGGAATGTTGTGAAAAGGACGATTTTTGGGTGCTACGGGGGGATTATCAATCATTCAATTAGGGTTTCTAGGGTAGCAGCTTGGAGGCGACTTTTGGAGCAAGTTGTGAGCCACTAGGAAGAAGAATCACTTGGAGAATCAACAGCCAGGAAATTTTCATTGTTCGTGATACCGGAGGGAGTTTATGAGTTTTACTTTTTCAATTAGTTTACTTGTGATTTCTGCTACGATGTCTTTGATTTGTGTTTGTTTAAACACCCCCAACATGAACTAATTTTAGATGTTGGGGGTTGGGTAGCTTTTGGATCTAAACAGTTGACTTATGGATTGAATTTTTGTTAGATTTATGAATTGTGAAGCTTATGACTTTTGAACTTAATGCTATTGTTTGCCTGATCACCTTACAATTGATTTGTTACTGTGAATTCATCTGAGAAGATTTAATTTCCTGTTTGAACTGGAAGTTGTTTGCCTAAAGTGAGAACTTGGATAGAGATATACCAATTAAGCTTTAGTACTTTTGCAATCTATTTAATTCTTAATTTGTATGTTGAGATCGAGAGATAATTCATCATCTTAGGAATTAATCTTGTTGTTATTTGAGAAAAGATAACGAGAGTTAAGATTGCGTGTTCATTAATTCCGAATCTACAAGAATCCATAATTACTTGTCAGCTGTGAAACTCCTTGAGTCCCAACTCCCAACTGTTTCCTTTAATTGATAAAGTTCACTCTTTTATTTTAATTTTCCTTTTAATTCAATTTTAATTCTAAATAATTAATCCAATTAACCCCAATTTGATTATATCCAACTAGTAATAATTATAGTAATTGTGTAACTCAATTCCTAGCTCTCTGGTTCGATTCCGTACTTACCGTACGTATTACTTGATTCGACCCGTACACTTGCGGTGAGATTTAGGGGGGGTGTAAACCCACCTATCCAGTTTTTGGCGCCGTTGCCGGGGAGCTAGGCGTTATTGATATCACTACCATCTATAATTGTTATTACTCTGGGTATCTTTATTTTTGTTTTTTTTATTTTGCTTTTGATTTCTTTGTCAACTAACCCGACTCTTTTGTTGCAGGTGTCTGTTAGTGCATGCTACTAAGGGGTGCCGGTGACAGAGATTTGGAACCGTTTGATCCGGAAATCGAAAGAACCGTCCGTCGTTTACGCGCAGCAGCAAGAAAAAACAAACCAGATCCGATGGGAGACCGTGTGCCAATGAGGAACCTCGCGAATCCCACTGGAGCAGACATACGAGTGGGAATTCAAGCACCTACCCTCGATGCGACCGTCAACTTTGAAGTTAAGCATGGAACTATCCAATTGGTTCAACAGAATCAGTTTGGGGGCTCACCGTCGGAAGATCCTCATGGCCATCTTCGAAATTTCGAGAAAGTGTGCAACACATTTAAGATGAGGGATGTCAGCGACGATGCTATTCGATTGCGGCTGTTTCCATTCTCACTGAGGGGACGAGCAGCTACTTGGGAGGAGAGCATTCCTTCCGGAACTTACCGCACCTGGGCAGCAATGTCGGAAGCTTTTCTTCAAAAGTTCTTCCCGCCAGGACGTACTGCACAGCTGATGGCAGAGATCACACACTTTTCTCAATGGCCTCTTGAGACTTTTTACGAAGCTTGGGAAAGGTACAAAGATATGATCAAGAAGTGCCCCCACCATGGTCTGAGTAATTGGGTGATTATTCAGACATTCTTTGGCGGCCTCCATCCTCAATTTAAAAACGACATCACTGCAGCAGCCGGAGGATGCCTCATGGACAAAACGTATAACGAAGCGGTTGAACTGATAGAGAATCTTGCGGAACACAGTTATTCCACGCCCCGAGATGATGTCAGGAAGGTTGCACAAGTGCAAGATTCAGATGAACTGAAGGAAATTAAAGCACAACTGGCAGCTCTCACAAATCAGCTGAAGGCCGTTTCAATTCAGCCGGTTCAGCAAGTAGAGGCAGGCACTCCTAACTATTTCCCGGCCCAGGGAGATCTCCCACCTATTGAACAGGTGCAGTTTTTGCAGAATCGGAACAGACCCAGCAATGATCCATTTTCTAACACTTACAACGAGGGGTGGAGAAATCATCCGAATTTGCAATATGGTAACGGTCAGAGAGAACCCATGGGACAACAACGACAGCAAAATTCAGGTAATAATGCTAACGGTTCATCTAATCAGCCTTCTAACAATGTTTATCGTCCACCAGGTTATCATCAGCGAAGGAATGAAGAGGGTCAGCCATCCGAAAAGAAGCCTGGGTTGGAAGATATGATGATGAAGTTCATGGCTAAGATGGAGGGCACTGTCGATGGATTTGCTAGCACAGTTGGGGAAGTAAAGAACGCGACCGCCCAAAACACTGCCTCAATTCAGATGCTCGAGAGGCAAGTGGGTCAAATAGCTGAAGTACTCCAAGCACGGACCCCGGGTCAGTTTCCAAGCCAGACAGAAAGAAAGTCGAGAGAGGATGTTAAATCCATTTCTCTGAGGAATGGCAAGGTAATTAATCCGGGTCCGTCTCGAGAAGTTGAGGTTGATGAAAGTGCGAACAAGCCTGAAGTTGAGGAGGTGGAGGTACAAGAGGAAGAGCCGGTCAAAAAAGGAGCTAGTGGCACAAAGGAAACAAGGAACGAGCCTGAAATTGCAGTTAAAGCAGCAAGTAAATCGACAAAGACTCAATTTGTGCCGAAAGTCCCATATCCTAATCGGTTGAGAGCTCACAAGGATGACCTCCAATTTTCTAAGTTTTTAGAGGTATTTAAAAAACTGCACATTAACATTCCTTTTGCAGATGCACTAGCACAGATGCCATCGTACGCAAAGTTCATGAAGGATATCATCTCCAACAAGAGGAAGATTGAGGAGCAGGCGACAGTTGCACTTACTGAAGAGTGCAGCGCGATCATTCAGAACAAGCTTCCTCAAAAACTAAAAGATCCAGGGAGTTTCACAATACCTGTTCATATTGCAAATTCTGATTTTGGTAGAGCTTTATGTGATCTGGGAGCGAGTATTAATTTAATGCCTCTGACTCTTTTCAGGAAACTCGGGCTTGGAGAAGTACAAAGCACAAACATCACGCTCCAACTTGCAGATCGAACCATCAAATACCCATATGGGGTAATTGAGGATGTGATTGTAAAGGTGGATCGATTCTATTTCCCAGTGGATTTCGTTGTGCTTGACATGGAGGAGGATCAACATATACCGCTTATTTTGGGGAGACCATTCTTAGCAACGGGGAGAGCATTGATAGACGTGGAAGGAGGTAAGTTAACTTTGCGAGTTGGTGATGAGACAGCGGAGTTCAATGTGTTCAAGGCGACAAGGAACCAAAGTGGGCATGGTATGTGCTACCGGATTGATATTTTGGAATCATCGAGCCCAGACGACCTATATCATGTACGAGAGGTAGATCAAATAGAGGCGGCATTGTTGGGCCTCAATCGTGATGAGGATAGTGAGGCAGTGATGCAGTTAAATGCACTTCCACCATTCAAGGGGCCAAAAAGGCCGATCATCGAGGACCTGGGGGCACCAATTCAAAAATCGCAACCATCATCAAAGGTACCCCCAGAGTTGGATCTTAAACCGCTACCGGAACACCTGAAGTATGCCTTCTTGGGGGCAAACGACACTTTACCGGTCATCATCTCGGCGTCTCTAACGGTTGAAGAAAGGGAGAAATTGTTACGAGTACTTCGAGCACACCAATCGGCTATCGGTTGGACAATCGCTGATTTGAAGGGTCTAAGCCCAACTTTCTGCACTCATCGGATTAATATGACTGAGGGACATAGACCGGTAGTTCAACCCCAACGCCGTCTTAATCCTATTATGAAGGATGCGGTTCGAAAGGAAATTTTGAAGTTGTTGGACGCTGGAATCATATATCCAATCGCGGATAGTTCATGGGTGAGTCCGGTGCATGTTGTGCCTAAGAAAGGAGGAATGACGGTTGTGAAGAATGAAGCAAATGAATTGATCCCGTCAAGGACCGTTACGGGTTGGCGAGTTTGCATTGACTACCGCCGACTTAATGATGCTACTTGCAAGGACCACTTTCCCTTGCCATTCATCGATCAGATGCTTGAGCGGTTGGCAGCCCGATCCTATTATTGCTTTTTGGATGGGTACTCGGGATACAATCAGATCCCAATCGCTCCGGAGGACCAACAAAAGACTACGTTCACCTGTCCATTTGGGACATTTGCTTATCGCCGGATGCCATTCGGCCTGTGTAACGCGCCGGCGACATTTCAACGTTGCATGTTGGCAATCTTCTCCGACATGGTGGAACGTACAATGGAGGTCTTTATGAACGATTTCTCGGTCTATGGAGACTCATATGATGAGTGTTTGAGCAATTTTGAGGCGGTTCTCCAAAGGTGTCAAGATACAAGTTTGGTACTTAACTGGGAGAAGTGCCATTTCATGGTGACCGAGGGTATAGTGTTGGGCCACAAGGTGTCTGAAGAAGGGATAGAGGTGGATCAAGCGAAAGTGGATGTCATCCGAAAACTACCATACCCGACTTCGGTGAAGGGAGTGAGGAGCTTCTTGGGGCATGCCGGATTCTACCGGCGGTTTATAAAGGATTTTTCTAAAATTACTAAACCCCTTTGCTCTTTACTGTTAAAAGATGCCAAATTTGATTTCACTAACGAGTGTAAATTTGCTTTTGACAGGTTGAAGAGGGAGCTCACTTCAGCGCCTATTCTTACGGCACCGGATTGGAGTCTACCTTTCACCGTGATGTGCGATGCAAGTGACACAGCAGTAGGGGCTATTTTGGGTCAGAAAAAGGACAACCGGATGCATGTGATCTATTATGCTAGCAAGACGTTGGATGAGGCTCAAGTCAACTACGCTACCACGGAGAAAGAATTTCTTGCAGTTGTCTTTGCGTGTGAGAAATTCCGTTCGTACTTGGTTGGAGCAAAGGTCATCATTTATACCGATCACACAGCATTAAAGTACTTGATGGCGAAGAAAGATGCGAAGCCAAGGCTGATTAGGTGGGTACTCCTTCTCCAAGAGTTTGACATAGAAATCTGAGACAAGAAGGGAGCCGAGAACACTGTGGCGGACCACCTATCACGGTTGGAAGAGGATGGCAAAATTCCTAAACACAAGACGATAATCAACGACTCATTCCCGGATGAACAACTGTTTGGGGTAAGCTCTTCCGAACCATGGTATGCGGATATGGTTAACTTTCTGGTTGGTTCAATCATTCCCCATGACTATAATTCGCATCAAAGGAAGAAGTTCATTTCGGATGCCAAGCACTATTTTTGGGATGAACCATGCCTATATAAGCGTTGCGCCGATGGAATGGTACGGCGATGTATCCCCGATGAGGAGAAAGCCGATGTGTTGAACCATTGCCACAACCTTGAATGTGGCGGTCACTTCAGTGCAGATAGAACGGTGGCCAAGGTCTTGCAATCCGGATTTTTCTGGAAATCAATGTTCAAGGATGCTCGTGAATTCATCGCCCGATGCGACCGATGCCAAAGGGTGGGGAATATCACAAAGAAAGACGAGATGCCGATGAAGATCTTCATGGAAGTCGAGCTCTTTGATGTATGGGGTATCGACTTCATGGGGCCGTTTCCTAACTCTCATCGGAATGAGTACATATTGGTGGCCGTAGATTATGTGTCCAAGTGGGTGGAAGCGATTGCAACTCCCACGAACGACTCAAGGGCGGTTATCAATTTTCTCAAGAGGAATATTTTTGCACGGTTTGGGGTCCCGAGAGCCCTGATAAGCGATGGTGGCAGTCATTTCTGCAACCGATATTTAGAGGCACTCTTGAGGAAGTATTCAGTGAAGCATCAGGTGACCACTCCTTATCATCCACAGGGTAACGGTTTGGCTGAGGTATCTAATCGCGAGCTGAAACAAATTTTGGAGAAGACCGTGAATGCCTCAAGGAAAGATTGGTCCTTGAAGTTGGACGACGCCCTATGGGCATATCGGACAGCTTTCAAAACCCCACTTGGGACTTCTCCATATCGACTGGTTTTCGGGAAGTCTTGTCACTTACCAGTTGAGCTCGAGCATAAGGCGTTTTGGGCAATCAAGCAGCTCAACATAGACATCAAAGCAGCTGGTGAACGTCGCCTTTTGCAGCTGAATGGGCTTGAAGAGATACGCAATGATGCGTTTTAGAATGCTGCCATCTATAAGGAGCGCACCAAGAAATTCCACGACAAAAGGCTCCACCAGAAGGTAATCACTCCTGGCATGCAAGTTTTGTTGTATAACTCACGTTTGCGTTTGTTTCCAGGTAAGTTGAAATCCAAATGGTCGGGTCCATTCATCGTGAAGGAGGTTTCATCAAATGGCGCAATTGAGCTACAAGGGAAGGATGGCGAGACATTCAAGGTGAATGGTCAGAGAGTGAAACCGTACATGGGAGATGAAGCAATGGAGACGCACGCTGTGTATCTCCAAAATCCGACTAACTGAGAGTCACACGGTCGTGCCACGACCCTAAATAAGGCGCTAGGTGGGAGGCAACCCACCGGTAGTTAGTTTATTTTCATGCTTTTTAGAGTAGTTTTCATTTTTGGTAATTTTTGCGTTTTTGTCGGTTGTTACTCAAGTACCAATGGTTTATATGGTGATTGGTGTATTTGGGGGGATCGAGAAGTGGTTTGGGCGGGTGAAGGTCGCCTTGGAATTTTTCGAAATTTTACAAAACAGTCTAAACGGCGGGTAAAACCGCGGGTTAGCTTACCCGCAGGGATTACCCGCGGGTTCTTCACACACGCACACATTTGAAGCACGGGCGGGTAAAACCGCGGGTAAGCTTACCCGCGGGATTACCCGCGGATCGGACTGAGTCCCTTTTATCACTTCATCGCCGGATTTTCAAACCCTAAACTACCTTCTCCTTCCCGTCGCCGACCACCACCACTCTTTACCACCATCTCCGGCCGAGATTCCGACCAAAACAACTTCACTCAGGTATGTCTCTCGTGATTCTCCTTCTTCCCTAAATGCTAGGTGTGTCAATTTCAAAACCCCCTTGCTTCATGAGTTTAATTTTGGGGACTTTGCTTGATAGTGATGTAAATGTTGAATCTGAGTTCTATTTGTGTTCATTGTCTCAGTCTGAGGGTGATTTATGCTTCTTGCTGCCCATTAAGTTAGCAATTTTGGTTGTATTTGTGGGATGAGTGTTTGTTTGAGCATAGGTTAAGCATGTTTGAATCCGAATTGCATATGCTTCTATGGGTGCAATCTGAAACCAAGAAGCACATATTTTGCTTAATTTTATTGTTTCCCAAGTGGCAATTCCAGTTTCTAAGTGATGGAGGAATGTGTGTTAGTGTTTAATTGGTTCGAGTTGAGTTGAATAGGTGTCTAAAATGCGAACTGAGTTGATTTCTATGTGCGCTTAAAGAGATGATTTTTTTTTAAGATTACATATGTTGCGCGTTAGTTGTAAGAGGTCTTCTTCATCCATATTGTTGTTAGTTGGGGTTAGAATCTGGTATGTGGCATCACTTCATCATGTTAGCATGGTCGTTTACATGGAATAGTTTGTGAATACAGATGTTGTGTTAAAATCCCAAGGTGCTTTATTGA
Organism: Centaurea solstitialis; assembly: GCA_030169165.1. Taxonomy (NCBI): domain Eukaryota; kingdom Viridiplantae; phylum Streptophyta; class Magnoliopsida; order Asterales; family Asteraceae; genus Centaurea; species Centaurea solstitialis. The sequence goes on from CM058046.1 coordinate 33,588,253, forward strand.
GTGTATATTTTTGCGTAACCTAGGTCTTGAACCTAGGTTTGGGGTTGGTGTGAGAGTCTACACGTGTGTGTTAAATGCGTCGAACCTAAGTTTTACTTAGTTTTGGGGTTGTCATGTTGAAAACACACCGAGTCTTGCATAAATTTAACCTAGGTTTCACCTAGGTTTGGGGTGGATTTTTCTGTAGCCTATATGCTAACTTGATATGTTAATCATTTCAGGTACAATGCCGAGACCCCGTGCAAATGCCCCTAGCAAGTGGGGAGCTTTCGATAATCTTCTACCCCATCAACAAGAAGCATTGCGCTACTGTCAGAACCCAGACTTTGACCGACCTTTGGCAGCTCTTCAACAGCGAGACGTCTATCCGGAAAGAGGGTTGGACGTGAACGACATCCCGCTTCCTGCTCTTGGACAGACGGCGGCGGAGCGGGGATGGATGCATCTCATTCAACAGCCGGGTTCTTATGATCCAACACTCGTCCGTGAGTTCTACGCAGCGATGAACCCTCCGATTTTCAACCGGCATAGTACAGTGATTGTACGCGGGATCACCATTCGCATCTCGGTGGATGATATTAGCCGCCATTTCCATGTTACACGTCCCGAGAGAGGGGTTGACATATCTACGGGCGTCGGAATTATTCCTCGGGTAGCGCCTCATGCGATTTATAGCGGCCACATTGCTTCCTCGCTTAGACGAAACCGCGAGTCTCACTGGGAGATAACTAACGCTGAAATCCGCCGATCTGAGCTACATTACGACCTCGCGATGTGGATGATGTTCGTAAAACACAGTCTGCTTCCATCCTCTCACCATACGTATGCGGATCCACATGTGGCGCGAGTGTTGTTCTGTATACAACACAGCCTCCCTCTTTATATCGGCCATATTATCCATTTAGCGATCTTAGATGCTGGAGGACAGCAAGAGATGCGGGTCCTCCCGTTCCCGTCGTTGATCACTCATTTCTGTAGACAAGCGGGGGTGCCAAACATCGGGGAAGTGGGACCGGAAAAGCCACTTGGAAAACACGCGTTCATCTGTTTTCGTAACGCCGCAACGGCATTAGATGGCGGCGAGTTGGGTACGAACGAACAAATGCAGATCCCGGCAGGGGCCGATGAGATTGGTATGGATGACGTAGGTCATGATCTTCCCTCCGATGATGTTGATCGGAGTGATTGGCCTCCTTACGCCTTGGCTCTACGTCAGGAGTTGCGACAGGATGCTGCGAGGTACCGCCGAGAGATGCGGCAGAGTCATGCTAGTCTTCGCCAGGAGATGCGACAGCAATTTGATAGCCTCACCTTGCTTCTTATGGGTGACAGGCAGCCAACCAACACGACTGACGCCGGTACCTCATCCCAGCAGCCGACTCGTCGTGTGCGAGTGAGACCGACAGAGCCGTCTACGTCGCAGCCTTCCACTTCTCAAGCACCATCATCCCGTCCTCGCCGTAACACCCGCAACGCTTGAAGATGGGTTTGTTTTCTCTTTTGGAATGATTTTTTTTTTTTTCTGTTGGCATGTACTTAATCGTATCACTTTCTCTTGTTGGATGACTGTATAATTCGCATATTACCTGTAATCGTATTTGCTTATTTTGTATTGATTCACATTGGGGACAATGCGATATACAGGTTTGGGGTGAATTATCACAGGTAATATGTCATGCAAGTGTAGGTTAGAGTAATTTGTGTTGTAAAGCGTTAGTGTGGTCACTTATTGTCACTTACATGAAAAGGGGTATTGTCATGAGAACCTTAGGATAGGAACACAGTTGAGGAAACGCGGAATCGCATGACTAGGAGACATTAGTGGAGACCACCCGGAAAGGATTTGAGCCGAAAACGTCGTAATTTTTCCGAGTGTTGAAATTTTTGTCTTATTCAGATACACAGTCCAGTTTCCTTGATTGATGATTGTAGTCGAATCTCGCTACGATATTGCATCAAATGGTATAGATAGTAGGATACAAGCTTGGCAACTTATGACGATGTGTGGACCTTAAGAGATGATCCCGGGCATTGTGTGCAAATTTTGTTGTTATCTGTTTCTTTCATTATCTTGTGTGCGCCCTCACCATGTTTGCAGCCGAAATCAGTATCAATTTGTTGTTTTTCTACCCACATGAAACCCCAGCCAAGAAAGAACCTAACCCTCATCCGAAAGCGGTTCACAGTACATAACGAGGGGAAAAGATGCTGGATTGATTGGGATGAGAAAGGTACAGCGCAGCAAATTCAGCAGAAAATCCAACAAAGTTGGAAAACCGTCTCAAAAAAAAAAAAGAATAAAGGGCCAGTTTGCCGAGAAAAGCTAAATAAAAAGGAGCTGAAAAAAAGCGCACAGTTGCAATCATGGGGGGAAGGAAGAAGGTGGTAAATCGGAATGTACTGTGAAAAGCTAAGGATTTTGAGCCGATTTAACCTTCGTTTCATAAACCTTAACCAATAGCCCCATTACCGCCTTTTGAAAGACCCGGGTGATCATAGGGAACACATCATTGAAGTAGGCTGTCTGAGTTAGTGATCCTTGTCATACTATGCGATTCCTTTCAGAGATTGTTTGTCATTACTTTATGTCCGTTGTTCTAATCTAGCATGCAGTAAATTGGCATTCCATTTCATATCTAATCTTTTAACTGCATGCTTCGTGAGGTGTGACAACCTAGGATTCGAGCAAACAGAGTGCAACCCGTGAGGTAGGGTCGAGGCGAAATCCTCTCTGAAAATGTGATCGAGTGGTAGTACTTGATTGGGTGACAGTTCCGACGGTTTGATTGACAATACCACTATATTCAGTAGACGACAAAGACAGTGACCAGACTTGGGCTTTATTTCAGGAATTATTCGAGCTGACAGTTGTGTGATGTATGTTGCTGAATCCCCGCATGCGGTTATACAGTTTTCATTCTTGCATAGATTGTTCTATTTTATTTTTTTTATTTTTTTTTGTATCGCTATTTTGCTTGGGGACAAGCAACGCTAGGTTTGGGGTTGTTGATAACGCCATTTTTGGCGTTGTTTTATAACCGCATTCAGAGTGATTCACAGGGTTCCCGAGTGAAATTAGCGTTGTTCTTATGGTTTTATGCAAGAAATTCTCAGGGTTACAGCTATCTGATGAGATGATTACAAGTGAAGCCAAAAGAGGTGAATTTAGGAGCTGAACAGGAGATTTTGATTGAAGGGCGCCTAAAGCCGCGTGTGAAGACCTTACCCGCGGGGTGGTACCTAGCGGGCGGGTAAAACCGCGGGTAAGCTAACCCGCGTTATTACCCGCAGTTTGTGACAGGATCTAAATCTCAATATCAAGAACAGAATACTTAATCAAAGAAGTTTGCGGAATAACACTTTGATTATAATAACAGAACAATGAATTCAAACAAACTGTGTATATTGATCTTAATAGCTTAATGATTACAACTACAAGCCCCAATCTGTTTGAACAGGCTCAAAACAGACGTGCAATACTTCTCTATCGCAGGGATTTCAAGAACAATCTTGAGGCTCTTAATTCTAACACAAAAGCTATCAAAAACTCGTATCTAACAATAACCAACCTATCAGCTATTTATACGACATAACAGATTACAATAAGGAAACTAGATTTACAAGATAATCTCTAAAATATCTCCAAGCATATCGTATCTTGTCTATATCTTCAAGTCATCACAATCCTTTCCTTATCGTCTTCTGATAGCAGTAGTAAAAACATAAGCAGGGTTAACTTTGCACCAGCAGTGTTAACTTCAAAATCAGCAATGGTAATCTTCAAGAGCAGTAGTAATTTGATACAGTAGTGGTAACCTTGATCTTCATTCCTTCATCACATACTAGCAGTGGTAAACTTCAATCTTCATTAGCAGTAGTAACTTTCCATTGCCAGCAGTGGTAACCAGCAGTATTAACCTTTCTGAGAGCAGTGGTATTAGACTCAACAATCTCCCCCTAAACTTAACTTCTCAGCATGAGGAGCTAAGTTTCTGAGTCTTCTCTTCAAATAGGTTTCAATCTTTTTCACCAGCAACCTTGCAGCTCTTGTAGGTTCACCTTTTGTACTCAGACTTATCTTCATCATACACTGCAGCCTTTGAATATCAAGTGCATCAGTTTCACACTCTTCAAAATAATACTCCATTTCTTGACCATTGACATTTAAGCTGTATACCCTACACTTTTCAAACCATCTCCATTCTTTTATCTCTTCACAGTTCGAATTCTTTACACCTAGAAGTCTGAAAGGTTCAAATAACCAAAACAAACATTCTAGTGCAAATTTCCTCTTTTTGGCTTGATCAGGATTGTCTCTGTCATTCACAGCCACTTTGATCACAGTGCATCTTTGTTCATACATCTCCTTTAAATTCTCCCTTGTGCACTCATCCAAGATACTTCCCCATTCAGCATCATACAAATCTGATCCATCATCAAACTGGACAACATATCTCAGATCTTGATCAACTCCCCAACCAACAACTTTCTTCTGCTTTAACTCAATTACTTCTTCATCAAAATAATGAGCATTCAACTCTAGCAGCTGTTCTCTTAATCTTCCAATCATCTCCTTATCAAGTTCAGACAAATTCTCTGATTTCTTCTTCACTTCCAGCATGCTTCCCATCATGATTGGCTCAAAGTCATATCTTTTATCCATTAGGAAGAAGCTCATTCTTCCTTTCTCAAAAGTCACTGAAAACACCCTATTTTCATAGGTGTTCCAGGAAATAGCCTTTCCTTCTCCAATGCTATCATCCTGATCTCTTTTTCTGTTCTTCTTGAGTTCTGCTTTTGTCTGTGAGAAAGCAAACATAATCTTCAAATCTTCTACCAGCATCCTTGCTTCCTCAAAATCTTCAATTTCTTTGGTGCATGCTATCTCATACATTTTCTTCAAATCACCTTTGGACAGCTTTCTGAAGATCCCAATCTCACTGGCAAACACTTCATTTGTTCCATCACTTCTGAATATTTTGAAATAATCTATCTGATTATTATCAAAGTATATCCACATAGAGATGTTTGAAGGTTCCTCCACTTCCTTACTCATCTTAGGCTTTTTAGCCACAGATTTCTTCCTTATAGCTTTTGATGATTGAGCCTCTTTCTGATTAGGCATTTCAACCTCCTTCATAACAGCTTCCTTAGCTACCTCATCCTTCTTTACTGGTGCCTCCTTCTTCTCAATCTCTTGAACACTTTGTTGCTCAGGAATCACCACAAGTTCCTTATCCTGTTCAGACTTACCTTCAGTGGTAACCTGTTCTTTGATCTGATCTCTCTTCCTCTTTCTCTGAATCAATGCCACCTCTTCAGTTTCAACCTATTGATCCTCCATAGCTTCCAAATGCATGGCTTCTCTGGTGACATTGTACTTTTTCTCAATCTCATCCAGAGTCCATCTGGAAAAGAATTGAAATGGCTTTCCAAGAGCAGTAGATAAAAATCTCACCATGGTTCTCCTCTTTTCAGTTTCCTGCTTTGAAATTGACTTCTTCTGAGTCTTTTTCACAGGTTTTTTCTTATCAGCTTTCTGTTTTCTTTCTTCTATCTCCTTGTTCACTCTTTCTTGTTCTTCCAAACCTAACTGTCTGGCAAGAGCCTCTGAAGCTTCATACTCCATAATCTTCCTTTTTGCCTCATCAATCTCAGAATCAGAATCAAACTCTGCTTCTTCAACCATCTTCTCTTTTCCTTTATCTTTAGGATCAACAACAGGAAGATCCTTCTTTTTCACAATCTCTGATTCTTTGATAACTACACCCTTAGTAGGTTTGACTACTTCAGGCAACTTTACCAGCAACTCAGCAATAGTTAGATCATCCTCATTGATCTCAGGTTCAGCACTAATAACTGCAGGTTCATCAGCAACCTGAGTGTCCTCATCATCTTCCTCCAAAACAATCTCAGCCACTGTTCCATCATCTTTATGTTCCTCCCCCTTGGCCTCAGTCTCCATCTCAACACCTTGTTCATTCACAACATCTTCTTCATGCACAGTCTCCCCCTTAAATCCAGATCTCTCCCCCTTTGTGAATTGAACCAACGTATGATACTTCTTTCTCAGAGCTCGAATAGTACCCTTCATGGAGGCAATGGAAGCACCCTGAGCTTGAATGACCCTTGCTTGCTTCACCAATTGTGCTTCATGCAGCTTGAGCATATCATGCTGTGCAGTGGCCAACTCCTCCATGAACAAAGAAGTTCTTCTCAAAGGCCTTCAAATCCTTGGCAATGGTACGAAAATTTTCCATCAATTCCTCATGTGTAAATCTGCTCTCACCAGGTTTAGAAGTGTTAACCTTCATTACTGGATCTTTGAGCTTTTTGACTTTAGTCTTCAGCCTTGCTGAAGCACTAGAAGCCCCCTTGGTTTCTTGGCACCTGGGTCCTCCATGTGATTTCTCACTAGGAGTTGCCGTGGTGGGGGTCTTACTTATGTTCAAACTGGCCTGATGCACACCTTGTGCAACATCAGTAGTTTGAGCCTCACCAACCACATGCCCATCCTTCTCCTTAGAGGGCACCTTCTTTATACTTGAGTGGGGCTGCACTCCAGGGGTATCCCTTTGGGTAGAAGCAGAAGGAGAGTGCTCCAACTGTTGGCTTAAAGGCTTTTGGGGTTTAGAACCAGAGGAGGAAGGAGCTCCTCTGTTCTTTCTCTGATATTTTGAAGTGTGGGGGTGGGGGTTTTGTCAAAGGACTGAGGGATTGTATCTGTGATAGGTGTGGGTAGGTCATCAGAGGGAATGCTTGGTTGTGTAGGTTGCAAGCCTGATGCCTCACCTTGTGGGTGGTTCACTCTCATCATTGTAGAGAACAATGGAGTGAATTGGTCATTAGAGCCTTCTGCAGGTCTCTTCATATTGGAGAACAACTTATGACCAAGAGCAGAGCTCTTATAGATGTTTCCATGTTTAGGTACAGCCGTCAATTCATTTGTAATCACTTCTTGGACAAATCTTGGGAACATGAAAAATGTTTTGACTTTAGAGTTTGGAATGTTCTCAAGATTGTACACAAGACTATCAAAAATCATTTGTGAAAAATTAAACACCTGTTTTGTGGCTAGACAGACCAAAGCAGAAGCAATAGTGCTGCTAAACTCACCAAAACTAGTGGATTTCTTTGAAAAACAGTGCAACAGAGTATGCACAAGAAATCTCCATTGAGGGCAAAATTGACTTTTAAGATATTTCAAAGATGTTTGAGAGCCTGTATATCCCATTTTTAAAAGGTTTTCCATGATGGTTCGAGTAGAGAGCATAGATATACCTCCTTCATCATTTACTTGCAGATGATGTCTGATCTTGGCAGATGTGAGTGTGAGAGACAGACCACAGATAGTGGTTTGAATACATTTGACTCCATCGTCTTCCTGGACAACTCCATTCATCCAAAAGTCTTGCATATGTTGAATGTAGATGGTAGGAGTGATTGTTGCTGCGTGCGCAATGTGAGATGATGCCAAGAAATCAACTATATCTTCAAAACCTTCAGAATCTCCACCCTTGGAAATATATCCAACCTTGTTATGATTCTTGACAAAAGTCAATGAAGCCATTAGCAATCGATTAAGAAAACCGAAACAGATGATGAAATCGGATCGTAATCTCGAATGCACGAACACTGAGAGAGAATCAATCGAAGAATTGCAAACGTTTTTGAGAGCAAAAGTGTAGAATAGCCGTTAATGAAAAAGGCGGTCAAGTTAGGGCTTATATAGTACACTTTAGAGCATGGGTAACTACCATTAGCAGTGTTAACAAACACAGGGTGGGCTAGGTCAAATAAGCAGTGGTAATTAACGCTAGCAGTGGTGTTTGTCAAACTATCTTATAAGCAGTGGTAAAAGATACCCTCAGTGGTAATGACACGCATTAGGTTAAAAGCAGTGGTAATCACATCAGCTTAATTAAAAGCAGTGGTAATACCTCAGAAAAACTAGCAGTGTTAACAAGCGTGTGTGTGAGCAAGGATAAAACACAAATGCATAGACAGTGGTAACGGGCGATTGTGCTAGCAGTGTTAATGGGCGAAAGTGCTAGCAGTGTTAATGGACGAATGTATAGCAGTGTTAATGGGCGAATGTCTAGCAGTGTTAATGGGCGAATGTCTAGCAGTGTTAATGGGCGAATGTCTAGCAGTGTTAATGACTTTGTAAAAACAAGCATTTCACTCCATGGACTGCTGCATTGAAACTGATAATAAAAGCTCCATCTTACTGCTTGTGAACTTTCTGAGACTCCATCTGCCACATCAAAGAACTTATCAACATGTACAATAGATAAAAAGAAAGAAAAGATATACAGAGATAGTACATGAATAATTGTAACAAGAAGAAGGGTTATTCAGAGTTCATCATTCCAACACTTGTGACCAAGAATATGAACCTGCCTACATCAAAGGCTTTTGTGAAAAGGTCTGCATATTGATCATCAGTGTGGACCTTTTGAACTTGAATTAGCTTCTTTTCATTACAATCTCTGATAAGATGGTACTTAATCTCTATATGCTTGGTCTTAGAATGCTTGACAGGGTTATTCACAATGCTAATAGCACTGTTGTTGTCAATGTATATAGGTGTCTGTAAGAAAGAAAGACCATAGTCCTGCATCTGATTCTGAATCCATAGGACTTGTGAGCAGCATTGAGAAGCAGCTATGTATTCAGCCTCAGTTGTTGATTGTGAAACAGTGGTCTGTTTCTTGCATTGCCAAGAGACCAATCTTCCTCCTAAGAACTGACATCCTCCTGATGTTGACTTCCTATCCAGGTTTGCTCCCCCATAATCACTATCTGTGTAGGCCACCAGGTCAAAAGAATTGTCATAAGGATACCAAAGTCCCAAATTAGGTTGACCCTTGAGATATTTGAATATCCTCTTAACTGCATGTAGATGTGACTCCTTTGGCCTAACTTGAAACCTAGCACATACACAAACAGCAAACATAATATCAGGTCTAGAAGCTGTAAGATACATTAATGATCCAATCATGTATCTGTATTGATGAACATCAACTTCCTCCCCCTCAACATCAGCAGTGAGGTGTTTGTGAGTTTCCATTGGTGTGCTTGCTGGTTTTGCATCATTCATTCCAAACTTTTGAAGCATTGTGGTGACATATTTGGATTGATTGATGAAGATACCATCTCTTTTCTGCTTGACCTGCAAACCAAGAAAGAAAGTTAGTTCTCCCATAGAACTCATTTTAAACTTCTTGTGCATTAGTTCTTCAAACTCCTTGCACATGTCTTCCTTTGTTGAACCAAAGATGATATCATCTACATAGATCTGCACCAACAGCATATCAGTCTTTGTTCTCTTGATGAATAAAGTCTTATCAATGACACCCCTCTCAAATTTGTTTTCCAACAAATATGAGGACAAGGTATCATACCAAGCCCTAGGTGCTTGATGAAGACCATACAATGCCTTCCTCAACTTGCACACTCTGTCAGGATACTTAGGGTCTTCAAACCCTGGTGGTTGACAGACATAGACTTCCTCATCAATAGTGCCATATAAGAATGCACTTTTCACATCCATCTGATAGACTTTGAATCCTTTGTAAGATGCAAAAGCCAAGAATAGCCGGATGGCTTCAATTCTGGCTACTGGTGCAAAAACATCATCATAGTCTATTCCTTCTTCCTGAGTGTACCCCTGTGCCACTAGTCTGGCCTTATTCTTGATCACAATTCCTCTCTCATCTGTCTTGTTTCTGAATATCCATTTAGTGCCAATTACTCTGTGTCCTTTTGGAAGATCTACTAAATCCCAAACATGCTGTAGGACAAATTGCAGTAACTCCTCTTGCATAGCTTCTATCCAGCTTGGATCCTTCATGGCATCTAACACCTTCTTTGGTTCATTCTGGGAAAGAAAGCATGACAACATCCCAGAATGAGTATTCACATAACCAGCTTCTCTGCTTTGTTTCCTTGTAATCATAGGAGATGCCACATCTCCAATCACTTGAGAAGCTGGGTGATTCTTTTGAGTTCTTGTTAGGTGCATGGGTTCTTCAGCTAAGTGTTCCCCTAGATTTGAATCATCAGGACAAGATTCTGAGGGATCTGGTTGATTGATTTCACTTGTATCCCCAGTCTCATTTTCCACATTGCTTTCAAGCCGTGGAGTCTCTTCAGTCTCCTTGTCTCCATCTGGATTCTCTGAAGCATCCTCTTGTACTTCAGTCTCTGATTCTTTCTCTTCTGAACTGATGGTGGATGGAGGAAACAGAACAAAAGGTGTGTCTGTCTCCTTTTCCTTGATGATAGAACCTGTATCAACTGCATTGCTCATGTTCAAAGAGTTAGTGAGTGAATCAATGTCAAATAGCCAGTCTGGACCAGTCCCATGCACATTGGGAGTGTGTTCATTGAATTTGACATTGTCACTTTCCTCAATGGTTCTAGAAACAGTATTAAATACCCTAACTGCTTTGCTTTGTATTGAGTATCCCACAAAGAATCCATCATCAGATTTACTGTCAAATTTCCCTAGGTGAGTTTTGGTATTTAAGATAGAACAAGGACACCCAAAAGGTACAAAGAATCCTATAAAAGGCTTTTTGTTTTTGAAAAGTTCATAAGGTGTTTTTCCCTTGGACTTGACCACATGAACCCTGTTTTGCACATAGCAGGCAGTGTTAACTGCTTCTGCCCAAAAAGTGATTGGTAGTTTAGAATCTGCTAACATGGTTCTTGCAGCCTCAATCAGTGTCCTATTTCTCCTCTCAGCAACTCCATTCTGTTGAGGAGTTCTAGGAGCACTGAATTGTCTTTCAATACCTTTTTCCTCACAAAAGGAATTCAAATCAGCATTTTTGAACTCAGTTCCATTGTCTGATCTAATGACTTTCACTCTAAGGTTCACCTGATTCTCAACTCTCTTTACAAAGGGTTTGATCAGTCCACTTGACTCATCCTTTGTTCTTAGAAAGAAAACCCAAGTAAACCTAGAATAATCATCTATTATCACAAGACAGTATGATTTCTTGCCTATACTCATTACATTGGTAGGTCCAAATAAATCCATGTGCAATAATTGAAGAGGAGCAGAGATAGTGTTTATTGTCTTTGATTTGTGAGAAGCCTTGTGTTGCTTGCCTTTGAGGCAGGCTACACAATGATCATCAAGTGTGAACTCTTTTGGGGGAAGACCTCTGACCAATTGATTTTTGACAAGTAAGTTCATGGTCTTAATGTTCATATGACCCATCCTTCTATGCCAGAGAGAGGATTCAGTCATTAAAGCTTTTGAAAACAGACAGTTCACAATTTCTGATGGCATACCATTTAAGTCCAGACAATACACATTATCTTTTCTGGGTGTTCTTAATAAAATAAAGCTCTCATCAACTACAAATTTAGGAGAAAGAATCATGCACTCTGTTTCACTGAACAGAGTGAACAGTTTCTTGTCACACACCTGAGATACACTCATCAGGTTGTATCTGAGTTGATCCACATAGTATACATCTTCTAAGGTTAACTTACCTCCTGTAACCTTACCTTTCCCTGAAACCTTACCTCCTCTTGGATTATCTCCAAAGGCAACATATCCTCCATTGAATGTAGTGAAATCTTCAAGAAAGGATCTATTGCCTGTCATGTGCCTAGAGCAACCACTGTCCACATGCCATAAGTTTTCATTCCTGTCTGGGTTGCCCTGCACATAAGGGAAATAGGTTAGTGTCTTGAGGGAACCCAAGCCAAAATGGTCTTGGGTTCTCCCTTTTCATTAACATAATTGACCTCTGTCAATCTGTTAAGCTTTAAAAGATAATCCTTGTTTGGAATCTCATGACTTGAATACTTAGTTACAATGGGTTGTCTCAGGGAAGAACTTGTAGTGGCAACAGTGTTTGAGATGCCACTGCTGCTATTGCTAGCAGCAGTGTTAACCTCTATATCCTTTTGGTTGTTACCACTGCTTTCAGAAGCAACACTTTCATTACCACTGCTTGTTGAAGCAGTAGTATTGCTTAGTGAGGCTTTTGGTACCCATTTTGTAACTATCTTCACAGTCTTCTTTTCAACCTTTTTCTTTTGGACACTGACTTTCTTTTTAGGTTGATTTTTACTTTTCTGAACCAATTGTCTTTTAGCAATAGGTTTTGGAACAAACCCTCTGCTATTATACTCTGTCCTTCTAGTTTGGAACTGCTTATGATTCTGAAAATGAACCCTTTGATTTTGAAAAGTCATTCTTTGATTAAAAGGGTTATAGTAGCAGTCCTTAGCCAGATGGTTGAGATTACAGCATATAAAGCAGGGTTTTGGTTTGTTAATCTTATTCAGATCAACACCATGAGTTTGAGCCCATTGGTTGTTCCAATTCCTTTTGTTTCCTCTTGGTTTGACACTTGTTTGAGGCTGTTTAGAAGTACCAGGATCACTGTCATTCTTATGAGTGGGTTTACCACCTTTGACACTTTGTTGTGAAATTGCAGGTTCCTGGTCAACTATTTTCTCCTTCCCTTTCCTAGAGACTGTAGCAATCTTACTGGGTACAAAGGGCATACCACCCTTTTCATTGGTGAGGATTTGATTTTCCTCAGGGACAGTCTCTTGGGATTTGTTTTCAGTCTTTCCCTTTTGTTTTTCCTCATCATCACTGCTTGAGGGATCTATATCACACACTCCTTCTTTCAGTTCCTCTCTGTTTAGTCTATCTAGGATATCTGTGGTAGGAGGAATATAGGTGTGATTGCGGGGTGGAGGAGTATTGTGATATCCTATCCCTCTTTTGAGTTCATCATGAACTTGAGCCTTTAGAATTTCTTCCAAGGCTTTAGAGGACTTAGAAAATTTATCAAGATCTTCCTTAGCTTTTTCTAATTCTTTCTTGACTGATTCTAATTCCTCACCAGACTTTACTAGTTTCTTCTCATACTCCTTTTTCTCCCACTTCCAGTAATTGTAGTCATACTCAAACTGGAGTTCATTCTCTTTATAGGACTTGATTTGGTCCTCCAGATTTTCAATGACTATCCTATACTCTCTTCTATCAACTTCCATTGTCTTGATGGTATCACTCATAGTCTGATTGTGATCCCTATACTTCTTAACAGTTTCAATACAAGAATCAGAACATAATTTAGAGGATACCTCTGTTGGAAGTTCAGGTTCAGTAATTTTGGCCATCAAAGCATGATTCTGGATGGCTTCTTCAGCTTGATCACTCCAGTCAAATCCCATGCCTTCTTGTGATACCAAGGCTTGAGAAGAGTTGGAACTTGTGCCTCTGTTGGGTCTTGGAGCATGTGCTTGTCCTCCATTGTTGGCTTGTTGATGAGTACCACTCCCTTTGCACTCTCTGGCAAAGTGGCCAGGCTCATTGCACTTGTAGCATCTCACCTTAGATTTGTCAAATCCAGCAAGATCTCCTCTTTTGGCATCAAAGTTGTTCCTGCCAGTCCTTCTTATAAATCTTTTCATTCTCATTGTTAACATGGCCATCTGCCACTTGATGTCCATCTCCTCCAAATCATCAGCATTGATTTGTTCAAGATCATCATTGATCAGAGTAGATCTTACGTGATTGGCAAGGAATGCTTCCAAGACTGCATCCCCATTAGTATCCTGTGACACAGATGATTTATCATTAGTACTGTCATGGTTATTATTAGCAGGGTTAATATTAGCAGTACTAGCAGTATTAAAATTAGAAGAAGGATTTTCAGAGGAATAGAGAGCAATAGTATGTGAGTATCCAGTTGGTCTTCTTTTGGCCTCTACTTCAGCTTCAAAAATCCTGAGATCATTGTATAGATCTTCAAGCTCCTTATCCTCCAAGTCATCTCCTTGTCTGAATGACACAGTGTACATAGTCCATTCCTCACTCAGAGATCTGAGGAATTTTCTATTGACTTCATCCTTCTCCATCTTCACATCTACATTGGCAAGTTCTCCAATCAGTTTGTTGAACCTGTCAAAAGTTTGAGTCATGGACTCATTCTTTGTAGAAGTGAAGTTTTCATATTGTTGCTTCAATAGGGCTTTCTGATTTCTCTTAGAACTCTTGGTTCCAGAGAATCTCTTCTCTAGTGCGATCCACAGTGATCTTGCATCAGGGCAGGTACAAAACTGGTGTTGGTATTCATTGGGAATGGCCAACAGCAGAGTGCTTAAGGCTTTCATCTCAGTCTGCTTCCTCTTTTTGTCTGCATCAGATTTTGGGGGTGCTCCAGCAACAGCAGGTTCAGGGACACTGGGTCCATGTTCAACAACTTCCCATAAGGCATAATCAGTAAGAAGCATGTATTGCTTAATCCTGATTTTCCACATCTCAAACTCATTGGGTTTGAGCATGTGGACTTTGGACACAAGAACAGAATCCTGGGAATCCATTGATTAAAAAGTATTCTGAACACAAGCTCTGATACCACTTGACAGGATCTAAATCTCAATATCAAGAACAGAATACTTAATCAAAGAAGTTTGCGGAATAACACTTTGATTATAATAACAGAACAATGAATTCAAACAAACTGTGTATATTGATCTTAATAGCGTAATGATTACAACTACAAGCCCCAATCTGTTTGAACAGGCTCAAAACAGACGTGCAATACTTCTCTATCGCAGGGATTTCAAGAACAATCTTGAGGCTCTTAATTCTAACACAAAAGCTATCAAAAACTCGTATCTAACAATAACCAACCTATCAGCTATTTATACGACATAACAGATTACAATAAGGAAACTAGATTTACAAGATAATCTCTAAAATATCTCCAAGCATATCGTATCTTGTCTATATCTTCAAGTCATCACAATCCTTTCCTTATCGTCTTCTGATAGCAGTAGTAAAAACATAAGCAGGGTTAACTTTTAACTTCAAAATCAGCAATGGTAATCTTCAAGAGCAGTAGTAATTTGATACAGCAGTGGTAACCTTGATCTTCATTCCTTCATCACATACTAGCAGTGGTAAACTTCAATCTTCATTAGCAGTAGTAACTTTCCATTGCCAGCAGTGGTAACCAGCAGTATTAACCTTTCTGAGAGCAGTGGTATTAGACTCAACAGTTTGCACTGGAATGTTGTGAAAAGGACGATTTTTGGGTGCTACGGGGGGATTATCAATCATTCAATTAGGGTTTCGAGGGTAGCAGCTTGGAGGCGACTTTTGGAGCAAGTTGTGAGCCACTAGGAAGAAGAATCACTTGGAGAATCAACAGCCAGGAAATTTTCATTGTTCGTGATACCGGAGGGAGTTTATGAGTTTTACTTTTTCAATTAGTTTACTTGTGATTTCTGCTACGATGTCTTTGATTTGTGTTTGTTTAAATACCCCCAACATGAACTAATTTTAGATGTTGGGGGTTGGGTAGCTTTTGGATCTAAACAGTTGACTTGTGGATTGAATTTTTGTTAGATTTATGAATTGTGAAGCTTATGACTTTTGAACTTAATGCTATTGTTTGCCTGATCACCTTACAATTGATTTGTTACTGTGAATTAATCTGAGAAGATTTAATTTCCTGTTTGAACTGGAAGTTGTTTGCCTAAAGTGAGAACTTGGATAGAGATATACCAATTAAGCTTTAGTACTTTTGCAATCTATTTAATTCTTAATTTGTATGTTGAGATCGAGAGATAATTCATCATCTTAGGAATTAATCTTGTTGTTATTTGAGAAAAGATAACGAGAGTTAAGATTGCGTGTTCATTAATTCCGAATCTACAAGAATCCATAATTACTTGTCAGCTGTGAAACTCCTTGAGTCCCAACTCCCAACTGTTTCCTTTAATTGATAAAGTTCACTCTTTTATTTTAATATTCCTTTTAATTCAATTTTAATTCTAAATAATTAATCCAATTAACCCCAATTTGATTATATCCAACTAGTAATAATTATAGTAATTGTGTAACTCAATTCCTAGCTCTCTGGTTCGATTCCGTACTTACCGTACGTATTACTTGATTTGACCCGTACACTTGCGGTGAGATTTAGGGGGGTGTAAACCCACCTATCATAGATCGATGATGTTTCACTGCATTTAAGCACCGTCTTCAACTGTAGATTCATATGTTTCTACTCATCCGACTTTGAACTCTGAACTCCCCTCTGGATTTTCTGGCTTTTTTCTCTCATATGTGATATATGAATGACAGGCTTAAGGTTGTATTTAAACGCAGATTCAGCGCACCTCGTGATCGCGAGGATAGGCTTTGCGACGCAAGACCTTGATTTGCTTCCCAAATTAAAGATTCCACCACACTCTTGAATATTCTAAAAGCTTCCAATCCTGGTTGACTCTTTTTGCGACGCCAGATCCTTCTTTCGCGACACCAAATTCCCAAAGCAACGAACTTTCTTCAAAGTGTAGCACATCTCGCGGCGCGAGATAGCCATCTCGCGATCGCAAAAGTGTTATGTTTCCAAAAAGTCAATTTTTCGTGTTTTTTTCGCCTTTTTCGTACTTTTTGTTCCACGTGCCTTCCAAACCTGCAAAACTAATAAACAAAGCCTTTCGGAGGTAAAACGTACCAAAAACGGGTAGAAATTGGGATAGATCTAACGAATTAGCGCGACCAAAACATGTATAATTTGGGAGGTATCAGTTGACAAGCTAGCTTTATATAAATTGTCTACGGATTGAGTTAGATGGGTTAAGTAGGTTTTGACTGCTTTTGTACAACCCTGTTAAACTCATGCAATTTTAGTTTTGGTTTACACATGATGAGACGACCAGGACATAAAAGCAATGATCTAATTTGTTTTCCGTTTCTGAAATAAATCTGTATGGAAATAGATATGATTTGTG